>OZ020574.1:21535260-22167760 GCA_963971525.1 Cephus spinipes
AGGAAACAGCGCAGCGCGCCATTCCAGGTACTGTTTCCAGAATCGGTGTAGAAATGTACCTTAGTATAGAAAAGGTATAGAACGAAACAATAATTCTGAACGTAAACTTAAAATTCTAAATGTGATTTATAACAGAAATATATGTTCCCCCTTTTTCAACTATAATTGTATTAATGGAACAAGTACAGAGTGTTAGATCCATCGTCAAAGGATTTAGATTCAAGCTCGAGTTGCTTTTTTCTACTTTCGAAGTAGTTCTATCCTTTTGTTCTGAAAACAATTAATACACATAAGAGAAAATTAGGTTCACCCAGTCCCTTTAAACAATTCATTTTATATTAATTAATTATACACTTTTTATAGGTTACTTAATTTTAAATGTAAAGTAATTTTTGTAATATAAACTTTTGTAAATTTCGTTTTGTTAAAAAGCAGTAATGTATTAAACGACTATCATTAATTTTGCTGATTTATTCACCTATATGCTACAATCCGTATCAGATTGTTCATCGCGCAGACTACGTACTTATGAGTTTGATGTTCTTCTAACAAGCTGACACTTGAAAATGCGTATAATAAATCTTCAACAGACAGCGCCGGGATTCGGCAGTTTACCCGCATCGGCACGAAGTGGAAGTCTCGTTCTCTAAAAGGGTTAAATTAGCGACCGGATTAATATTTTCACAGGAAGCGGATGCGGATTTTTTGGATCTTCTCGGAATTTTTCTGTTCCCATCGCTAAAACAAGGTTTTCCTGCAACTTATTGCTTTTTTCCCTATTTCTCTGTATTTTTATGTCCAAAATAAAGTTTTCTTGTAATTTCTTGCTTTTTTTCAAAGTTTTTCTTTATTTTTATGTCGAGAATAAAATTTTCCTGTAATATTACATAAAGAAATTGAACAGATACAACATTCCGAACGCAAAATGACCCGTAATAACTTGTTTACGTCCATCAAGTTTGTTCAAGAAACTATCGCTCTTTTCTAAACAAAATTAGCTTTCAGTCTCATGAAGCCATATTTAGAATTTCGCCTTCGAAAAACTACCTAACGCTAAAACATTAGAAGCCTGATTATCGACGTTCTTGGCGTGAATGCACGAGGAGCCAACAGAGCAAATAAAATGGAAAAGCGCAAGCGGTGTTTGTTTTGCAATTGGAAATCGAACAAAGCGCCAATCTGGAAGATCATCGTACCCGTTTCTGTACTAACTGCGCATCGTGACTACCTCTGCAATTCATTTGAATTTCCAACGATAAATGTTCATGTCTTTCAAAATATCAAGCATTTCGTATATTGGTTGCCAATTTTTGAATAATGTAGTGGACACTTTGAAAAGTAACCCAGAACTTTTTCCGATTATTTGAAACCCCGAAGCACTTTAAAAACCTGGCCATTCCCTAAAGGACCCAGTGTGTAGATGTAGGGTTAAAACGTTAAGTATGGAGAATATGTTCCAAATAGGAGAAAGTTGGTCGTACGATCGTGATGAAAATATTAATATCGATTCCACACATGGATATCGATTAATTCGATTAATTTTAGCATTTACTGCAGTAAATTTACTTTATCATTTGTCAATCGTGTAAAAAAGGGTAATACGTCGTGAATAGACATTTTAAGCCTCCGCTAAGGAACAGTTCCTGATATACCTGACAATTCATTCTAAAAGTTTAAACTAACTGGGACAAGTGGAAGACTGATGAGCTAAGGATGACCTAAGAAACCTGAAGGCTTCGTCGTTCCTGTCTGATCCAGTGAGACAACGTCGCCAATGGCGACAACAAACGTAAACATGTTTGACTTAGCTAATTAGTTCATTGATTGCTTTCGCTCAAGTTATTTACTGATAAAAAGCCACGTATAAGATGGCATTGACAAAATTATGAGGCCATAGCTTCTGACATTATTCACCGGCGTGACAAGAAGAATGCCTCTAATCATTAATCGTCTGTAAGTTTCTTTGTTTAGTAATTTTATTTTAAATTTAAGTGATCTTTACCTAAACGAGAGTTTCCCAAACACTGCACTGTTTGTATAATTCCATTTCCAATAAAATATAGCCGATGAAAATTTGAAAAGAGACCGAAACGTGGTAAACTTTATTAGTTCCATTATATTTTTCTGCGCGGTCGGCATTTTAATACAAAACAATTCTGATATAAGTCACATTTTCACCACAGTGGCATACGAGTTAACCCTTTGAGGGCTCTTAACCTTGTCTGATATCCCTTTTATTTTTAAAACTATATAACCGATCATTTAATTTGGTCTAAAAAAGTTTGAATATTGAAAACTCCATTAGATTTTGATAAAAATCAATTTCCGAAAGATTTTGAATTTTCTGATTGCTAATCCAAAGTCAAAATTACAATATTCGTAATAGCAGATCTCGTATGGAAAACAAATGGCGGTTGGCTCTCATTCCAAATGTTACCGAAGTATCGAAGAAAAATGAGTTAAGCATATTCTTCTTAGAAATTGTAACACGTGTTCAACGTGCCAATTATTGAGAATTTATGATCGAGAATAAGAGAAAATAGGGTATGGGATGATAGAAGGTAAGGGAAAATGATACGCTTTTAGAATTTGCAGTGACGAAAGTCCCCATGTATGTATCTCTATTTTATATTGACAGAGAAGCATTTAAGAAAAATGTGGGCACAGAATAAAAGAGGTATAAAGCTTTGACGAAAAACGTGGTTCTCGTATGTCACTTTTGCAGTCTTTCAAATCTAAGGAATGTGTAAAACCATTCTATTGTTACCATATTACAACTCTTGGATATAGGTTTCCTACTATCTTATATCTGGACTGTAATATTTATTTTATATAAAGCTAAAAATGTTAAGTAACTCGTGACGAAATCAGTGTTATATGATGCAACGGACAGTTGTGACACGTAAACCTGCTGTAACAGGATGGCTCCTCCAATCATGAACAGACTGACCTCACGCCATTAAAATTGCATCTTTCAACTAAACATTACTTTGTTGATAACGTTAACTGTAAAGCTAAACAATATAGGATATGATAACAAGAATCCTCTGAATCATGACACGAGGAGACAATGAAATAATGGACACAGTTATGAATCTAAATATAATTCCAGCGACAGGATAGCGAATGGGGAAAAAATTATTGAAGAAAGACAAAAATTTATTAAAAAAAAATAATTTATTCGACTAGAGGAATGATATACAAATGAATGAGAATATTATGTACAACGAATGAATGTGACACTGTCAGCGAAAAACTAATTCAGAATGTACGACGTACATTACGCACATACGCACATACATCATCGTCCCAAATATTAAGAATAATATAATACAACTATTTCTACAGTAGGAACATCATTAATATGTACAAAAAATAAATAAGTCTTCATTTCTTCCTAACAAATAACATTTGCGTCTACCACGTGTCTTTCGAGTTTAATCAACTTCTTCCACAGTGGGCCCGGAATACTGGTTGTTCTGTCGATACTGTCCACCGCAATCCTGAGCAGCACCGGAGCCACCGGAGTGAATCTTGGTCATGATGGGCGAACACTGCTTTTGGAGTTCTTCGAGCTTGTGTTTGTACTCGTCCTTTTCAGCCAAGGTGTTGTTGTCGAGCCACCTGATGGTATCCTCGCACAAGGAAATGACCTTGTCCTTGTCAGATTGCTCCAGCTTGGAGCCGCACTCCTGAACTGCCTGTTTCACGGAGAAGACGTAGCTCTCGACCTGATTCCTGGCTTCGACCCTCTCACGCTGCTCACGATCCTGATCACGGTAACGCTCAGCCTCCGACAGCATCCTGTCGATTTCCTCGCGGGAGAGGCGTCCCTTATCATTGGTTATTCTGACGTCGTTGCTGCGACCACTGGCCGTGTCCTTGGCAGTGACGTGAAGAATGCCGTTGGCATCCATGTCGAAGGTCACCTCGATTTTGGGAACACCACGAGGAGCCGGTGCGATTCCACTGAGCTCGAAGCGACCCAGAAGATTGTTGTCCTTGGTCATGGCGCGCTCGCCCTCGTAGACTTGAATGGACACGCCGGGCTGATTGTCGGCGTAGGTGGTGAAGGTCTGCGTCTGCTTGCAGGGAATTCGAGCGTTGCGCTCGATGATGTTGGTCATTACTCCTCCTGCCGTTTCAATTCCCAGGGAGAGAGGCGCAACGTCTACGAGGAGAACGTCCTGGAGAGTAGAATTCTTATCGCCTTCGCCCGTCAGAATGGCGGCCTGCACCGCTGCTCCGTAGGCCACGGCTTCATCCGGATTGATAGAGAGGTTCAACTGCTTGCCGCAGAAAAAGTTTTGCAGCATCGACTGGATCTTCGGGATACGCGTCGAACCTCCCACGAGGACAACGTCGTGAACCGAGCCCTTGTCCATCTTTGCGTCGGCCAGAGCCTTCTCCACGGGTTCGAGAGTTGCCCTGAAGAGGTCGGCGCAAAGTTCCTCGAAACGAGCTCTCGAGATCTTTGTGTAGAAGTCGATTCCCTCGAAGAGAGCATCGATCTCGATGGTGGCCTCGGTGCTCGAAGACAGGGTACGCTTGGCACGTTCCGCTGCTGTTCGCAATCGACGGAGCGCTCTGGGGTTGCTCTTGATGTTCTTTTTGAACTTTCTCTCGAACTCCTTGCACAGATGGTCCACGAGTCTCGAGTCAAAGTCCTCTCCACCCAGGTGAGTATCTCCGGCCGTTGCCTTCACCTCGAAGAGAGAGCCCTCGTCGATGCTGAGTATGGACACGTCGAAGGTTCCTCCGCCGAGATCGAAGATCAGAACGTTTCGTTCCCCTTTGAGATTCTTGTCGAGACCGTAGGCGAGTGCCGCTGCCGTAGGTTCATTGATGATCCTGAGGACATTGAGTCCTGCGATGGCCCCCGCGTCCTTGGTGGCCTGGCGCTGGGAGTCGTTGAAGTAGGCCGGGACAGTGATCACCGCGTCCCGCACTTTGTCACCGAGATACGCCTCGGCGGTCTCCTTCATTTTCGTCAGGACCATCGAGCTGATCTCTTCCGGACTGAACCTCTTTACCTCACCGCGGAACTCCACCTGAATCTTTGGCTTTCCGCCCTCGTTCACCACACTGAATGGCCAGTGCTTCATGTCGCTCTGAATCTTCGGGTCGTCGAAGCGGCGGCCAATCAACCTCTTGGCGTCGAACACCGTGTTCGCCGGGTTCAACGCCACCTGGTTCTTGGCCGCATCTCCGATCAAACGCTCTGTGTCGGTAAACGCAACGTAGCTTGGTGTCGTTCTGTTTCCTTGATCGTTTGCAATTATTTCCACCTTTCCTTGCTGCCATACTCCAACGCAGGAGTACGTCGTTCCCAAGTCGATTCCAATTGCTGGCATTTTTCTTCTTGCTTGTTCTTGCACTTTGTCTCTCAAAACTTTATTACAAATGCTTTAAAACTTCGTTTATGTATGTCTCTTACTTAAAAAGTCGCTCTGAGATCTCTTATCTCGCAATGTGTCTCGTTTGCTTTCTCGTTGAATACTGAGGCTCGAAGCCCGCCGCCGCCTATTTATATCTGGCGCCTGCGCGTCTCGTACCTACTCGAAGCTTCTAGTGCGATTAATGCTCTCGCTCTTTCGATGCCTTCAAACTCGCATCGACGCGACTTGTTGCCTGACTCGTTTTTTCGCGCTGGGCTTTGCAATTTCTGCATATTACATATTCGTATATAATATATTTAGTAGATCTATCGCAGAATTACATAGATCAAAATCATCTAACAAAAATAATTGCATCCTCTGCTTCGTTCATGCAGCAGCGACCAACATTCAATTAATATTGCACAAATTCATATATTCTCTAAATATTTTTAAACTACAATATGATCTCATAAATAAATTATTCGTTGCACGTGTAATTACGTACATCTGTCATCATTTTATTTCTATTCAAAATGTTTTCTATACCTTTATCGAATTACCCATTTTTGAAATTTTGAACTGATGAATTTTTATTATTTAAATAATACTAATCGCAAGAGATACGAATATCGTAACATTAATTAATTTAGAATCTATATCGGAGCCGATTTAATCTTCCAGAAAGTTTTAAAAAGATCTGGAAAATTCAATAGAAATCCATGGAATATTCTAGAAAATAGTAGAAAATTCGACAGAATTTCATGAAATGCCCCAGAAAGTTCTAAAAAATTGGAATTTCATATAATGTTCCAGAAAACTCTACGAAGTTCTAGAAAAGTCTGAAAAATTTCATTTAATTTTACCTGAGCGAAGTGAGAGAAATTTGCTGGTAGTGATGTTTTTACTAAAAAAAAGTTGCATCTACCTTAAAAGTTCGCAATTCCGTACTTCTAGCCCTATCCATACTCCTGATGCAGCCAAATAACCTCATTTGGAATAAACTCAAATACCGTCAGGAGCATCGATATTATGGTCACCTTTAGAGAGACAAGCAGTGACAGTTTAATTCCACAGCTGATTTCTTCCTTTATGTTCCAGTGAGTTAGCTGGCGAAGTAGTGCAAATAATCCAGCATGTAGCACTTGCTCCACGAATTGCGGTAACTGACAGTACTCATTAGGATGTGAGTATTTGGTCAGTTTATAAAGCTAGATAGATAAAAGTTTCGTCTCTTTTCTAATCTTACTTCCTATATAGTACACAGTATCTGCCAAGGATACGATATGTACATACATGCATATGTAGATTATTATACTCTTACAAAATTAGAATGACAGACTTCGTAATGAATTGTACGTAAACAGCAACAATAAATGTAGGCGAATGAAAGGTAACCATCGGTTAAAAATGAATTCCCTGGATTCGACAAATGCAGGGCAGTGCATAAAAACACCAGATCAGGTAAGTTTCATTGATGCTTGAATCGAAGCATCGAAAAAGCGGGAGCATTGAACGTGTTAGAAATTTCGAGGAGGCAGCAGACGCGTAGGCGCGACGTTAGTATTTTTACTTTACTCTGTTCAATGTGTCATCACTGTCTAACGTCCGCGAGGGTTCAAGAAGTTTCCAGGCGGCGCTGGGGCAGTGGATACGCAATTACGTATGCATACCCAAGGATTGAGCGCAAGCCTATAGCTTTATTACAGGTTTCAACGTAAAAATCACATGTCAATGTGAAAATTGAAGATTAAATCGGCTCCGATATAGATTCTAAATTAATTAATGTTACGATATTCGTATCTCTTGCGATTAGTATTATTTAAATAATAAAAATTCATCAGTTCAAAATTTCAAAAATGGGTAATTCGATAAAGGTATAGAAAACATTTTGAATAGAAATAAAATGATGACAGATGTACGTAATTACACGTGCAACGAATAATTTATTTATGAGATCATATTGTAGTTTAAAAATATTTAGAGAATATATGAATTTGTGCAATATTAATTGAATGTTGGTCGCTGCTGCATGAACGAAGCAGAGGATGCAATTATTTTTGTTAGATGATTTTGATCTATGTAATTCTGCGATAGATCTACTAAATATATTATATACGAATATGTAATATGCAGAAATTGCAAAGCCCAGCGCGAAAAAACGAGTCAGGCAACAAGTCGCGTCGATGCGAGTTTGAAGGCATCGAAAGAGCGAGAGCATTAATCGCACTAGAAGCTTCGAGTAGGTACGAGACGCGCAGGCGCCAGATATAAATAGGCGGCGGCGGGCTTCGAGCCTCAGTATTCAACGAGAAAGCAAACGAGACACATTGCGAGATAAGAGATCTCAGAGCGACTTTTTAAGTAAGAGACATACATAAACGAAGTTTTAAAGCATTTGTAATAAAGTTTTGAGAGACAAAGTGCAAGAACAAGCAAGAAGAAAAATGCCAGCAATTGGAATCGACTTGGGAACGACGTACTCCTGCGTTGGAGTATGGCAGCAAGGAAAGGTGGAAATAATTGCAAACGATCAAGGAAACAGAACGACACCAAGCTACGTTGCGTTTACCGACACAGAGCGTTTGATCGGAGATGCGGCCAAGAACCAGGTGGCGTTGAACCCGGCGAACACGGTGTTCGACGCCAAGAGGTTGATTGGCCGCCGCTTCGACGACCCGAAGATTCAGAGCGACATGAAGCACTGGCCATTCAGTGTGGTGAACGAGGGCGGAAAGCCAAAGATTCAGGTGGAGTTCCGCGGTGAGGTAAAGAGGTTCAGTCCGGAAGAGATCAGCTCGATGGTCCTGACGAAAATGAAGGAGACCGCCGAGGCGTATCTCGGTGACAAAGTGCGGGACGCGGTGATCACTGTCCCGGCCTACTTCAACGACTCCCAGCGCCAGGCCACCAAGGACGCGGGGGCCATCGCAGGACTCAATGTCCTCAGGATCATCAATGAACCTACGGCAGCGGCACTCGCCTACGGTCTCGACAAGAATCTCAAAGGGGAACGAAACGTTCTGATCTTCGATCTCGGCGGAGGAACCTTCGACGTGTCCATACTCAGCATCGACGAGGGCTCTCTCTTCGAGGTGAAGGCAACGGCCGGAGATACTCACCTGGGTGGAGAGGACTTTGACTCGAGACTCGTGGACCATCTGTGCAAGGAGTTCGAGAGAAAGTTCAAAAAGAACATCAAGAGCAACCCCAGAGCGCTCCGTCGATTGCGAACAGCAGCGGAACGTGCCAAGCGTACCCTGTCTTCGAGCACCGAGGCCACCATCGAGATCGATGCTCTCTTCGAGGGAATCGACTTCTACACAAAGATCTCGAGAGCTCGTTTCGAGGAACTTTGCGCCGACCTCTTCAGGGCAACTCTCGAACCCGTGGAGAAGGCTCTGGCCGACGCAAAGATGGACAAGGGCTCGGTTCACGACGTTGTCCTCGTGGGAGGTTCGACGCGTATCCCGAAGATCCAGTCGATGCTGCAAAACTTTTTCTGCGGCAAGCAGTTGAACCTCTCTATCAATCCGGATGAAGCCGTGGCCTACGGAGCAGCGGTGCAGGCCGCCATTCTGACGGGCGAAGGCGATAAGAATTCTACTCTCCAGGACGTTCTCCTCGTAGACGTTGCGCCTCTCTCCCTGGGAATTGAAACGGCAGGAGGAGTAATGACCAACATCATCGAGCGCAACGCTCGAATTCCCTGCAAGCAGACGCAGACCTTCACCACCTACGCCGACAATCAGCCCGGCGTGTCCATTCAAGTCTACGAGGGCGAGCGCGCCATGACCAAGGACAACAATCTTCTGGGTCGCTTCGAGCTCAGTGGAATCGCACCGGCTCCTCGTGGTGTTCCCAAAATCGAGGTGACCTTCGACATGGATGCCAACGGCATTCTTCACGTCACTGCCAAGGACACGGCCAGTGGTCGCAGCAACGACGTCAGAATAACCAATGATAAGGGACGCCTCTCCCGCGAGGAAATCGACAGGATGCTGTCGGAGGCTGAGCGTTACCGTGATCAGGATCGTGAGCAGCGTGAGAGGGTCGAAGCCAGGAATCAGGTCGAGAGCTACGTCTTCTCCGTGAAACAGGCAGTTCAGGAGTGCGGCTCCAAGCTGGAGCAATCTGACAAGGACAAGGTCATTTCCTTGTGCGAGGATACCATCAGGTGGCTCGACAACAACACCTTGGCTGAAAAGGACGAGTACAAACACAAGCTCGAAGAACTCCAAAAGCAGTGTTCGCCCATCATGACCAAGATTCACTCCGGTGGCTCCGGTGCTGCTCAGGATTGCGGTGGACAGTATCGACAGAACAACCAGTATTCCGGGCCCACTGTGGAAGAAGTTGATTAAACTCGAAAGACACGTGGTAGACGCAAATGTTATTTGTTAGGAAGAAATGAAGACTTATTTATTTTTTGTACATATTAATGATGTTCCTACTGTAGAAATAGTTGTATTATATTATTCTTAATATTTGGGACGATGATGTATGTGCGTATGTGCGTAATGTACGTCGTACATTCTGAATTAGTTTTTCGCTGACAGTGTCACATTCATTCGTTGTACATAATATTCTCATTCATTTGTATATCATTCCTCTAGTCGAATAAATTATTTTTTTTTAATAAATTTTTGTCTTTCTTCAATAATTTTTTCCCCATTCGCTATCCTGTCGCTGGAATTATATTTAGATTCATAACTGTGTCCATTATTTCATTGTCTCCTCGTGTCATGATTCAGAGGATTCTTGTTATCATATCCTATATTGTTTAGCTTTACAGTTAACGTTATCAACAAAGTAATGTTTAGTTGAAAGATGCAATTTTAATGGCGTGAGGTCAGTCTGTTCATGATTGGAGGAGCCATCCTGTTACAGCAGGTTTACGTGTCACAACTGTCCGTTGCATCATATAACACTGATTTCGTCACGAGTTACTTAACATTTTTAGCTTTATATAAAATAAATATTACAGTCCAGATATAAGATAGTAGGAAACCTATATCCAAGAGTTGTAATATGGTAACAATAGAATGGTTTTACACATTCCTTAGATTTGAAAGACTGCAAAAGTGACATACGAGAACCACGTTTTTCGTCAAAGCTTTATACCTCTTTTATTCTGTGCCCACATTTTTCTTAAATGCTTCTCTGTCAATATAAAATAGAGATACATACATGGGGACTTTCGTCACTGCAAATTCTAAAAGCGTATCATTTTCCCTTACCTTCTATCATCCCATACCCTATTTTCTCTTATTCTCGATCATAAATTCTCAATAATTGGCACGTTGAACACGTGTTACAATTTCTAAGAAGAATATGCTTAACTCATTTTTCTTCGATACTTCGGTAACATTTGGAATGAGAGCCAACCGCCATTTGTTTTCCATACGAGATCTGCTATTACGAATATTGTAATTTTGACTTTGGATTAGCAATCAGAAAATTCAAAATCTTTCGGAAATTGATTTTTATCAAAATCTAATGGAGTTTTCAATATTCAAACTTTTTTAGACCAAATTAAATGATCGGTTATATAGTTTTAAAAATAAAAGGGATATCAGACAAGGTTAAGAGCCCTCAAAGGGTTAACTCGTATGCCACTGTGGTGAAAATGTGACTTATATCAGAATTGTTTTGTATTAAAATGCCGACCGCGCAGAAAAATATAATGGAACTAATAAAGTTTACCACGTTTCGGTCTCTTTTCAAATTTTCATCGGCTATATTTTATTGGAAATGGAATTATACAAACAGTGCAGTGTTTGGGAAACTCTCGTTTAGGTAAAGATCACTTAAATTTAAAATAAAATTACTAAACAAAGAAACTTACAGACGATTAATGATTAGAGGCATTCTTCTTGTCACGCCGGTGAATAATGTCAGAAGCTATGGCCTCATAATTTTGTCAATGCCATCTTATACGTGGCTTTTTATCAGTAAATAACTTGAGCGAAAGCAATCAATGAACTAATTAGCTAAGTCAAACATGTTTACGTTTGTTGTCGCCATTGGCGACGTTGTCTCACTGGATCAGACAGGAACGACGAAGCCTTCAGGTTTCTTAGGTCATCCTTAGCTCATCAGTCTTCCACTTGTCCCAGTTAGTTTAAACTTTTAGAATGAATTGTCAGGTATATCAGGAACTGTTCCTTAGCGGAGGCTTAAAATGTCTATTCACGACGTATTACCCTTTTTTACACGATTGACAAATGATAAAGTAAATTTACTGCAGTAAATGCTAAAATTAATCGAATTAATCGATATCCATGTGTGGAATCGATATTAATATTTTCATCACGATCGTACGACCAACTTTCTCCTATTTGGAACATATTCTCCATACTTAACGTTTTAACCCTACATCTACACACTGGGTCCTTTAGGGAATGGCCAGGTTTTTAAAGTGCTTCGGGGTTTCAAATAATCGGAAAAAGTTCTGGGTTACTTTTCAAAGTGTCCACTACATTATTCAAAAATTGGCAACCAATATACGAAATGCTTGATATTTTGAAAGACATGAACATTTATCGTTGGAAATTCAAATGAATTGCAGAGGTAGTCACGATGCGCAGTTAGTACAGAAACGGGTACGATGATCTTCCAGATTGGCGCTTTGTTCGATTTCCAATTGCAAAACAAACACCGCTTGCGCTTTTCCATTTTATTTGCTCTGTTGGCTCCTCGTGCATTCACGCCAAGAACGTCGATAATCAGGCTTCTAATGTTTTAGCGTTAGGTAGTTTTTCGAAGGCGAAATTCTAAATATGGCTTCATGAGACTGAAAGCTAATTTTGTTTAGAAAAGAGCGATAGTTTCTTGAACAAACTTGATGGACGTAAACAAGTTATTACGGGTCATTTTGCGTTCGGAATGTTGTATCTGTTCAATTTCTTTATGTAATATTACAGGAAAATTTTATTCTCGACATAAAAATAAAGAAAAACTTTGAAAAAAAGCAAGAAATTACAAGAAAACTTTATTTTGGACATAAAAATACAGAGAAATAGGGAAAAAAGCAATAAGTTGCAGGAAAACCTTGTTTTAGCGATGGGAACAGAAAAATTCCGAGAAGATCCAAAAAATCCGCATCCGCTTCCTGTGAAAATATTAATCCGGTCGCTAATTTAACCCTTTTAGAGAACGAGACTTCCACTTCGTGCCGATGCGGGTAAACTGCCGAATCCCGGCGCTGTCTGTTGAAGATTTATTATACGCATTTTCAAGTGTCAGCTTGTTAGAAGAACATCAAACTCATAAGTACGTAGTCTGCGCGATGAACAATCTGATACGGATTGTAGCATATAGGTGAATAAATCAGCAAAATTAATGATAGTCGTTTAATACATTACTGCTTTTTAACAAAACGAAATTTACAAAAGTTTATATTACAAAAATTACTTTACATTTAAAATTAAGTAACCTATAAAAAGTGTATAATTAATTAATATAAAATGAATTGTTTAAAGGGACTGGGTGAACCTAATTTTCTCTTATGTGTATTAATTGTTTTCAGAACAAAAGGATAGAACTACTTCGAAAGTAGAAAAAAGCAACTCGAGCTTGAATCTAAATCCTTTGACGATGGATCTAACACTCTGTACTTGTTCCATTAATACAATTATAGTTGAAAAAGGGGGAACATATATTTCTGTTATAAATCACATTTAGAATTTTAAGTTTACGTTCAGAATTATTGTTTCGTTCTATACCTTTTCTATACTAAGGTACATTTCTACACCGATTCTGGAAACAGTACCTGGAATGGCGCGCTGCGCTGTTTCCTATTATAGTGGAAACATCCACCAGAAATCCTATGAAAACCACTTTGTTCAGTTCTTAGAGCCAGCCGCCTCATGTATTACACTGGTAGAACTGAAGCATTAAAGTCAAATAATTTTATACTCTAAGATAGTTATAAAATATTAAATTTACATAAAGATTATATTCCTGAATATGAAGTTCTAAAATTCTAAACAATTAGTTCTATGTAATTCAGGAACCATTGACAATAGGTTCTTGAAATTTTAACATTGCTGATATACAGCATCAGTTGACTCTAAATCCTTGGCATAACTCTATTTCTCTGCCACAGCCATTTAAACTTCCATAATTTCTTGGAACTTCAAAGAAAACTTGTGCCAAAGACTATTGTCGAAAAGGTTTCTGCTATCTCCACAATCACCTGTTCTATAAAATTAAACCTTTCAATACCTTACTGGCATTGCAAACCTGTACTGATATTCCAGGAAATTTTGTACACAATTGTACAAACACCAATGGGACTAAAATCAATATTTATTTATATAATGAAAGAAAGTGTAATGTAGTGTAAGTGCACGTAGCTTCATCTCCACAATCAACCCCTGGAGTCCCATGAGGGTTATATGGTGTGGTAGTACACCATCTCCCATCGAACAAGTTTATGTTTTGGAACAGATGTCGTTTCAAGATATTTCAGGATATTGAGAAAATTCTGTTTTTTCATACAGCATCATCTCTCCATTTGATTCATTTCTTTGCTGTCTAGACAGTTCCAGAAAGTTTGATAGAATTCCATAATGCTCCAAAAATTTCTGGAAAGTTCCAGAAAGTTTTAGAAAGATCTGGAAAATTCAATAGAAATCCATGGAATATTCTAGAAAATAGTAGAAAATTCGACAGAATTTCATGAAATGCCCCAGAAAGTTCTAAAAAATTGGAATTTCATATAATGTTCCAGAAAACTCTACGAAGTTCTAGAAAAGTCTGAAAAATTTCATTTAATTTTACCTGAGCGAAGTGAGAGAAATTTGCTGGTAGTGATGTTTTTACTAAAAAAAAGTTGCATCTACCTTAAAAGTTCGCAATTCCGTACTTCTAGCCCTATCCATACTCCTGATGCAGCCAAATAACCTCATTTGGAATAAACTCAAATACCGTCAGGAGCATCGATATTATGGTCACCTTTAGAGAGACAAGCAGTGACAGTTTAATTCCACAGCTGATTTCTTCCTTTATGTTCCAGTGAGTTAGCTGGCGAAGTAGTGCAAATAATCCAGCATGTAGCACTTGCTCCACGAATTGCGGTAACTGACAGTACTCATTAGGATGTGAGTATTTGGTCAGTTTATAAAGCTAGATAGATAAAAGTTTCGTCTCTTTTCTAATCTTACTTCCTATATAGTACACAGTATCTGCCAAGGATACGATATGTACATACATGCATATGTAGATTATTATACTCTTACAAAATTAGAATGACAGACTTCGTAATGAATTGTACGTAAACAGCAACAATAAATGTAGGCGAATGAAAGGTAACCATCGGTTAAAAATGAATTCCCTGGATTCGACAAATGCAGGGCAGTGCATAAAAACACCAGATCAGGTAAGTTTCATTGATGCTTGAATCGAAGCATCGAAAAAGCGGGAGCATTGAACGTGTTAGAAATTTCGAGGAGGCAGCAGACGCGTAGGCGCGACGTTAGTATTTTTACTTTACTCTGTTCAATGTGTCATCACTGTCTAACGTCCGCGAGGGTTCAAGAAGTTTCCAGGCGGCGCTGGGGCAGTGGATACGCAATTACGTATGCATACCCAAGGATTGAGCGCAAGCCTATAGCTTTATTACAGGTTTCAACGTAAAAATCACATGTCAATGTGAAAATTGAAGATTAAATCGGCTCCGATATAGATTCTAAATTAATTAATGTTACGATATTCGTATCTCTTGCGATTAGTATTATTTAAATAATAAAAATTCATCAGTTCAAAATTTCAAAAATGGGTAATTCGATAAAGGTATAGAAAACATTTTGAATAGAAATAAAATGATGACAGATGTACGTAATTACACGTGCAACGAATAATTTATTTATGAGATCATATTGTAGTTTAAAAATATTTAGAGAATATATGAATTTGTGCAATATTAATTGAATGTTGGTCGCTGCTGCATGAACGAAGCAGAGGATGCAATTATTTTTGTTAGATGATTTTGATCTATGTAATTCTGCGATAGATCTACTAAATATATTATATACGAATATGTAATATGCAGAAATTGCAAAGCCCAGCGCGAAAAAACGAGTCAGGCAACAAGTCGCGTCGATGCGAGTTTGAAGGCATCGAAAGAGCGAGAGCATTAATCGCACTAGAAGCTTCGAGTAGGTACGAGACGCGCAGGCGCCAGATATAAATAGGCGGCGGCGGGCTTCGAGCCTCAGTATTCAACGAGAAAGCAAACGAGACACATTGCGAGATAAGAGATCTCAGAGCGACTTTTTAAGTAAGAGACATACATAAACGAAGTTTTAAAGCATTTGTAATAAAGTTTTGAGAGACAAAGTGCAAGAACAAGCAAGAAGAAAAATGCCAGCAATTGGAATCGACTTGGGAACGACGTACTCCTGCGTTGGAGTATGGCAGCAAGGAAAGGTGGAAATAATTGCAAACGATCAAGGAAACAGAACGACACCAAGCTACGTTGCGTTTACCGACACAGAGCGTTTGATCGGAGATGCGGCCAAGAACCAGGTGGCGTTGAACCCGGCGAACACGGTGTTCGACGCCAAGAGGTTGATTGGCCGCCGCTTCGACGACCCGAAGATTCAGAGCGACATGAAGCACTGGCCATTCAGTGTGGTGAACGAGGGCGGAAAGCCAAAGATTCAGGTGGAGTTCCGCGGTGAGGTAAAGAGGTTCAGTCCGGAAGAGATCAGCTCGATGGTCCTGACGAAAATGAAGGAGACCGCCGAGGCGTATCTCGGTGACAAAGTGCGGGACGCGGTGATCACTGTCCCGGCCTACTTCAACGACTCCCAGCGCCAGGCCACCAAGGACGCGGGGGCCATCGCAGGACTCAATGTCCTCAGGATCATCAATGAACCTACGGCAGCGGCACTCGCCTACGGTCTCGACAAGAATCTCAAAGGGGAACGAAACGTTCTGATCTTCGATCTCGGCGGAGGAACCTTCGACGTGTCCATACTCAGCATCGACGAGGGCTCTCTCTTCGAGGTGAAGGCAACGGCCGGAGATACTCACCTGGGTGGAGAGGACTTTGACTCGAGACTCGTGGACCATCTGTGCAAGGAGTTCGAGAGAAAGTTCAAAAAGAACATCAAGAGCAACCCCAGAGCGCTCCGTCGATTGCGAACAGCAGCGGAACGTGCCAAGCGTACCCTGTCTTCGAGCACCGAGGCCACCATCGAGATCGATGCTCTCTTCGAGGGAATCGACTTCTACACAAAGATCTCGAGAGCTCGTTTCGAGGAACTTTGCGCCGACCTCTTCAGGGCAACTCTCGAACCCGTGGAGAAGGCTCTGGCCGACGCAAAGATGGACAAGGGCTCGGTTCACGACGTTGTCCTCGTGGGAGGTTCGACGCGTATCCCGAAGATCCAGTCGATGCTGCAAAACTTTTTCTGCGGCAAGCAGTTGAACCTCTCTATCAATCCGGATGAAGCCGTGGCCTACGGAGCAGCGGTGCAGGCCGCCATTCTGACGGGCGAAGGCGATAAGAATTCTACTCTCCAGGACGTTCTCCTCGTAGACGTTGCGCCTCTCTCCCTGGGAATTGAAACGGCAGGAGGAGTAATGACCAACATCATCGAGCGCAACGCTCGAATTCCCTGCAAGCAGACGCAGACCTTCACCACCTACGCCGACAATCAGCCCGGCGTGTCCATTCAAGTCTACGAGGGCGAGCGCGCCATGACCAAGGACAACAATCTTCTGGGTCGCTTCGAGCTCAGTGGAATCGCACCGGCTCCTCGTGGTGTTCCCAAAATCGAGGTGACCTTCGACATGGATGCCAACGGCATTCTTCACGTCACTGCCAAGGACACGGCCAGTGGTCGCAGCAACGACGTCAGAATAACCAATGATAAGGGACGCCTCTCCCGCGAGGAAATCGACAGGATGCTGTCGGAGGCTGAGCGTTACCGTGATCAGGATCGTGAGCAGCGTGAGAGGGTCGAAGCCAGGAATCAGGTCGAGAGCTACGTCTTCTCCGTGAAACAGGCAGTTCAGGAGTGCGGCTCCAAGCTGGAGCAATCTGACAAGGACAAGGTCATTTCCTTGTGCGAGGATACCATCAGGTGGCTCGACAACAACACCTTGGCTGAAAAGGACGAGTACAAACACAAGCTCGAAGAACTCCAAAAGCAGTGTTCGCCCATCATGACCAAGATTCACTCCGGTGGCTCCGGTGCTGCTCAGGATTGCGGTGGACAGTATCGACAGAACAACCAGTATTCCGGGCCCACTGTGGAAGAAGTTGATTAAACTCGAAAGACACGTGGTAGACGCAAATGTTATTTGTTAGGAAGAAATGAAGACTTATTTATTTTTTGTACATATTAATGATGTTCCTACTGTAGAAATAGTTGTATTATATTATTCTTAATATTTGGGACGATGATGTATGTGCGTATGTGCGTAATGTACGTCGTACATTCTGAATTAGTTTTTCGCTGACAGTGTCACATTCATTCGTTGTACATAATATTCTCATTCATTTGTATATCATTCCTCTAGTCGAATAAATTATTTTTTTTTAATAAATTTTTGTCTTTCTTCAATAATTTTTTCCCCATTCGCTATCCTGTCGCTGGAATTATATTTAGATTCATAACTGTGTCCATTATTTCATTGTCTCCTCGTGTCATGATTCAGAGGATTCTTGTTATCATATCCTATATTGTTTAGCTTTACAGTTAACGTTATCAACAAAGTAATGTTTAGTTGAAAGATGCAATTTTAATGGCGTGAGGTCAGTCTGTTCATGATTGGAGGAGCCATCCTGTTACAGCAGGTTTACGTGTCACAACTGTCCGTTGCATCATATAACACTGATTTCGTCACGAGTTACTTAACATTTTTAGCTTTATATAAAATAAATATTACAGTCCAGATATAAGATAGTAGGAAACCTATATCCAAGAGTTGTAATATGGTAACAATAGAATGGTTTTACACATTCCTTAGATTTGAAAGACTGCAAAAGTGACATACGAGAACCACGTTTTTCGTCAAAGCTTTATACCTCTTTTATTCTGTGCCCACATTTTTCTTAAATGCTTCTCTGTCAATATAAAATAGAGATACATACATGGGGACTTTCGTCACTGCAAATTCTAAAAGCGTATCATTTTCCCTTACCTTCTATCATCCCATACCCTATTTTCTCTTATTCTCGATCATAAATTCTCAATAATTGGCACGTTGAACACGTGTTACAATTTCTAAGAAGAATATGCTTAACTCATTTTTCTTCGATACTTCGGTAACATTTGGAATGAGAGCCAACCGCCATTTGTTTTCCATACGAGATCTGCTATTACGAATATTGTAATTTTGACTTTGGATTAGCAATCAGAAAATTCAAAATCTTTCGGAAATTGATTTTTATCAAAATCTAATGGAGTTTTCAATATTCAAACTTTTTTAGACCAAATTAAATGATCGGTTATATAGTTTTAAAAATAAAAGGGATATCAGACAAGGTTAAGAGCCCTCAAAGGGTTAACTCGTATGCCACTGTGGTGAAAATGTGACTTATATCAGAATTGTTTTGTATTAAAATGCCGACCGCGCAGAAAAATATAATGGAACTAATAAAGTTTACCACGTTTCGGTCTCTTTTCAAATTTTCATCGGCTATATTTTATTGGAAATGGAATTATACAAACAGTGCAGTGTTTGGGAAACTCTCGTTTAGGTAAAGATCACTTAAATTTAAAATAAAATTACTAAACAAAGAAACTTACAGACGATTAATGATTAGAGGCATTCTTCTTGTCACGCCGGTGAATAATGTCAGAAGCTATGGCCTCATAATTTTGTCAATGCCATCTTATACGTGGCTTTTTATCAGTAAATAACTTGAGCGAAAGCAATCAATGAACTAATTAGCTAAGTCAAACATGTTTACGTTTGTTGTCGCCATTGGCGACGTTGTCTCACTGGATCAGACAGGAACGACGAAGCCTTCAGGTTTCTTAGGTCATCCTTAGCTCATCAGTCTTCCACTTGTCCCAGTTAGTTTAAACTTTTAGAATGAATTGTCAGGTATATCAGGAACTGTTCCTTAGCGGAGGCTTAAAATGTCTATTCACGACGTATTACCCTTTTTTACACGATTGACAAATGATAAAGTAAATTTACTGCAGTAAATGCTAAAATTAATCGAATTAATCGATATCCATGTGTGGAATCGATATTAATATTTTCATCACGATCGTACGACCAACTTTCTCCTATTTGGAACATATTCTCCATACTTAACGTTTTAACCCTACATCTACACACTGGGTCCTTTAGGGAATGGCCAGGTTTTTAAAGTGCTTCGGGGTTTCAAATAATCGGAAAAAGTTCTGGGTTACTTTTCAAAGTGTCCACTACATTATTCAAAAATTGGCAACCAATATACGAAATGCTTGATATTTTGAAAGACATGAACATTTATCGTTGGAAATTCAAATGAATTGCAGAGGTAGTCACGATGCGCAGTTAGTACAGAAACGGGTACGATGATCTTCCAGATTGGCGCTTTGTTCGATTTCCAATTGCAAAACAAACACCGCTTGCGCTTTTCCATTTTATTTGCTCTGTTGGCTCCTCGTGCATTCACGCCAAGAACGTCGATAATCAGGCTTCTAATGTTTTAGCGTTAGGTAGTTTTTCGAAGGCGAAATTCTAAATATGGCTTCATGAGACTGAAAGCTAATTTTGTTTAGAAAAGAGCGATAGTTTCTTGAACAAACTTGATGGACGTAAACAAGTTATTACGGGTCATTTTGCGTTCGGAATGTTGTATCTGTTCAATTTCTTTATGTAATATTACAGGAAAATTTTATTCTCGACATAAAAATAAAGAAAAACTTTGAAAAAAAGCAAGAAATTACAAGAAAACTTTATTTTGGACATAAAAATACAGAGAAATAGGGAAAAAAGCAATAAGTTGCAGGAAAACCTTGTTTTAGCGATGGGAACAGAAAAATTCCGAGAAGATCCAAAAAATCCGCATCCGCTTCCTGTGAAAATATTAATCCGGTCGCTAATTTAACCCTTTTAGAGAACGAGACTTCCACTTCGTGCCGATGCGGGTAAACTGCCGAATCCCGGCGCTGTCTGTTGAAGATTTATTATACGCATTTTCAAGTGTCAGCTTGTTAGAAGAACATCAAACTCATAAGTACGTAGTCTGCGCGATGAACAATCTGATACGGATTGTAGCATATAGGTGAATAAATCAGCAAAATTAATGATAGTCGTTTAATACATTACTGCTTTTTAACAAAACGAAATTTACAAAAGTTTATATTACAAAAATTACTTTACATTTAAAATTAAGTAACCTATAAAAAGTGTATAATTAATTAATATAAAATGAATTGTTTAAAGGGACTGGGTGAACCTAATTTTCTCTTATGTGTATTAATTGTTTTCAGAACAAAAGGATAGAACTACTTCGAAAGTAGAAAAAAGCAACTCGAGCTTGAATCTAAATCCTTTGACGATGGATCTAACACTCTGTACTTGTTCCATTAATACAATTATAGTTGAAAAAGGGGGAACATATATTTCTGTTATAAATCACATTTAGAATTTTAAGTTTACGTTCAGAATTATTGTTTCGTTCTATACCTTTTCTATACTAAGGTACATTTCTACACCGATTCTGGAAACAGTACCTGGAATGGCGCGCTGCGCTGTTTCCTATTATAGTGGAAACATCCACCAGAAATCCTATGAAAACCACTTTGTTCAGTTCTTAGAGCCAGCCGCCTCATGTATTACACTGGTAGAACTGAAGCATTAAAGTCAAATAATTTTATACTCTAAGATAGTTATAAAATATTAAATTTACATAAAGATTATATTCCTGAATATGAAGTTCTAAAATTCTAAACAATTAGTTCTATGTAATTCAGGAACCATTGACAATAGGTTCTTGAAATTTTAACATTGCTGATATACAGCATCAGTTGACTCTAAATCCTTGGCATAACTCTATTTCTCTGCCACAGCCATTTAAACTTCCATAATTTCTTGGAACTTCAAAGAAAACTTGTGCCAAAGACTATTGTCGAAAAGGTTTCTGCTATCTCCACAATCACCTGTTCTATAAAATTAAACCTTTCAATACCTTACTGGCATTGCAAACCTGTACTGATATTCCAGGAAATTTTGTACACAATTGTACAAACACCAATGGGACTAAAATCAATATTTATTTATATAATGAAAGAAAGTGTAATGTAGTGTAAGTGCACGTAGCTTCATCTCCACAATCAACCCCTGGAGTCCCATGAGGGTTATATGGTGTGGTAGTACACCATCTCCCATCGAACAAGTTTATGTTTTGGAACAGATGTCGTTTCAAGATATTTCAGGATATTGAGAAAATTCTGTTTTTTCATACAGCATCATCTCTCCATTTGATTCATTTCTTTGCTGTCTAGACAGTTCCAGAAAGTTTGATAGAATTCCATAATGCTCCAAAAATTTCTGGAAAGTTCCAGAAAGTTTTAGAAAGATCTGGAAAATTCAATAGAAATCCATGGAATATTCTAGAAAATAGTAGAAAATTCGACAGAATTTCATGAAATGCCCCAGAAAGTTCTAAAAAATTGGAATTTCATATAATGTTCCAGAAAACTCTACGAAGTTCTAGAAAAGTCTGAAAAATTTCATTTAATTTTACCTGAGCGAAGTGAGAGAAATTTGCTGGTAGTGATGTTTTTACTAAAAAAAAGTTGCATCTACCTTAAAAGTTCGCAATTCCGTACTTCTAGCCCTATCCATACTCCTGATGCAGCCAAATAACCTCATTTGGAATAAACTCAAATACCGTCAGGAGCATCGATATTATGGTCACCTTTAGAGAGACAAGCAGTGACAGTTTAATTCCACAGCTGATTTCTTCCTTTATGTTCCAGTGAGTTAGCTGGCGAAGTAGTGCAAATAATCCAGCATGTAGCACTTGCTCCACGAATTGCGGTAACTGACAGTACTCATTAGGATGTGAGTATTTGGTCAGTTTATAAAGCTAGATAGATAAAAGTTTCGTCTCTTTTCTAATCTTACTTCCTATATAGTACACAGTATCTGCCAAGGATACGATATGTACATACATGCATATGTAGATTATTATACTCTTACAAAATTAGAATGACAGACTTCGTAATGAATTGTACGTAAACAGCAACAATAAATGTAGGCGAATGAAAGGTAACCATCGGTTAAAAATGAATTCCCTGGATTCGACAAATGCAGGGCAGTGCATAAAAACACCAGATCAGGTAAGTTTCATTGATGCTTGAATCGAAGCATCGAAAAAGCGGGAGCATTGAACGTGTTAGAAATTTCGAGGAGGCAGCAGACGCGTAGGCGCGACGTTAGTATTTTTACTTTACTCTGTTCAATGTGTCATCACTGTCTAACGTCCGCGAGGGTTCAAGAAGTTTCCAGGCGGCGCTGGGGCAGTGGATACGCAATTACGTATGCATACCCAAGGATTGAGCGCAAGCCTATAGCTTTATTACAGGTTTCAACGTAAAAATCACATGTCAATGTGAAAATTGAAGATTAAATCGGCTCCGATATAGATTCTAAATTAATTAATGTTACGATATTCGTATCTCTTGCGATTAGTATTATTTAAATAATAAAAATTCATCAGTTCAAAATTTCAAAAATGGGTAATTCGATAAAGGTATAGAAAACATTTTGAATAGAAATAAAATGATGACAGATGTACGTAATTACACGTGCAACGAATAATTTATTTATGAGATCATATTGTAGTTTAAAAATATTTAGAGAATATATGAATTTGTGCAATATTAATTGAATGTTGGTCGCTGCTGCATGAACGAAGCAGAGGATGCAATTATTTTTGTTAGATGATTTTGATCTATGTAATTCTGCGATAGATCTACTAAATATATTATATACGAATATGTAATATGCAGAAATTGCAAAGCCCAGCGCGAAAAAACGAGTCAGGCAACAAGTCGCGTCGATGCGAGTTTGAAGGCATCGAAAGAGCGAGAGCATTAATCGCACTAGAAGCTTCGAGTAGGTACGAGACGCGCAGGCGCCAGATATAAATAGGCGGCGGCGGGCTTCGAGCCTCAGTATTCAACGAGAAAGCAAACGAGACACATTGCGAGATAAGAGATCTCAGAGCGACTTTTTAAGTAAGAGACATACATAAACGAAGTTTTAAAGCATTTGTAATAAAGTTTTGAGAGACAAAGTGCAAGAACAAGCAAGAAGAAAAATGCCAGCAATTGGAATCGACTTGGGAACGACGTACTCCTGCGTTGGAGTATGGCAGCAAGGAAAGGTGGAAATAATTGCAAACGATCAAGGAAACAGAACGACACCAAGCTACGTTGCGTTTACCGACACAGAGCGTTTGATCGGAGATGCGGCCAAGAACCAGGTGGCGTTGAACCCGGCGAACACGGTGTTCGACGCCAAGAGGTTGATTGGCCGCCGCTTCGACGACCCGAAGATTCAGAGCGACATGAAGCACTGGCCATTCAGTGTGGTGAACGAGGGCGGAAAGCCAAAGATTCAGGTGGAGTTCCGCGGTGAGGTAAAGAGGTTCAGTCCGGAAGAGATCAGCTCGATGGTCCTGACGAAAATGAAGGAGACCGCCGAGGCGTATCTCGGTGACAAAGTGCGGGACGCGGTGATCACTGTCCCGGCCTACTTCAACGACTCCCAGCGCCAGGCCACCAAGGACGCGGGGGCCATCGCAGGACTCAATGTCCTCAGGATCATCAATGAACCTACGGCAGCGGCACTCGCCTACGGTCTCGACAAGAATCTCAAAGGGGAACGAAACGTTCTGATCTTCGATCTCGGCGGAGGAACCTTCGACGTGTCCATACTCAGCATCGACGAGGGCTCTCTCTTCGAGGTGAAGGCAACGGCCGGAGATACTCACCTGGGTGGAGAGGACTTTGACTCGAGACTCGTGGACCATCTGTGCAAGGAGTTCGAGAGAAAGTTCAAAAAGAACATCAAGAGCAACCCCAGAGCGCTCCGTCGATTGCGAACAGCAGCGGAACGTGCCAAGCGTACCCTGTCTTCGAGCACCGAGGCCACCATCGAGATCGATGCTCTCTTCGAGGGAATCGACTTCTACACAAAGATCTCGAGAGCTCGTTTCGAGGAACTTTGCGCCGACCTCTTCAGGGCAACTCTCGAACCCGTGGAGAAGGCTCTGGCCGACGCAAAGATGGACAAGGGCTCGGTTCACGACGTTGTCCTCGTGGGAGGTTCGACGCGTATCCCGAAGATCCAGTCGATGCTGCAAAACTTTTTCTGCGGCAAGCAGTTGAACCTCTCTATCAATCCGGATGAAGCCGTGGCCTACGGAGCAGCGGTGCAGGCCGCCATTCTGACGGGCGAAGGCGATAAGAATTCTACTCTCCAGGACGTTCTCCTCGTAGACGTTGCGCCTCTCTCCCTGGGAATTGAAACGGCAGGAGGAGTAATGACCAACATCATCGAGCGCAACGCTCGAATTCCCTGCAAGCAGACGCAGACCTTCACCACCTACGCCGACAATCAGCCCGGCGTGTCCATTCAAGTCTACGAGGGCGAGCGCGCCATGACCAAGGACAACAATCTTCTGGGTCGCTTCGAGCTCAGTGGAATCGCACCGGCTCCTCGTGGTGTTCCCAAAATCGAGGTGACCTTCGACATGGATGCCAACGGCATTCTTCACGTCACTGCCAAGGACACGGCCAGTGGTCGCAGCAACGACGTCAGAATAACCAATGATAAGGGACGCCTCTCCCGCGAGGAAATCGACAGGATGCTGTCGGAGGCTGAGCGTTACCGTGATCAGGATCGTGAGCAGCGTGAGAGGGTCGAAGCCAGGAATCAGGTCGAGAGCTACGTCTTCTCCGTGAAACAGGCAGTTCAGGAGTGCGGCTCCAAGCTGGAGCAATCTGACAAGGACAAGGTCATTTCCTTGTGCGAGGATACCATCAGGTGGCTCGACAACAACACCTTGGCTGAAAAGGACGAGTACAAACACAAGCTCGAAGAACTCCAAAAGCAGTGTTCGCCCATCATGACCAAGATTCACTCCGGTGGCTCCGGTGCTGCTCAGGATTGCGGTGGACAGTATCGACAGAACAACCAGTATTCCGGGCCCACTGTGGAAGAAGTTGATTAAACTTTAAATGTACCTGTAGAACGGAAAGTTTTTTGTTAGGAAGAAATGAAGACTGATATTTATTTTGCATATGATATGCATGGGTTGTGTTATATTTTAGCTATGTGTTGTACGTCGTACATGCAATGACTCTGAATTATTATTCCGTTGACACTGTCAGATTCATTCGTTGTAAATACATAAATTCATTGTATATATCATTACTATAGTTCAAATATATTTTTTTTATACGAACAATTTGGTACATTTATTCTTAAATAATTTGCCTTTCATTGCCTTTCCTTAAATATTATAGATTAACATCTGTATTATTACATATATATATAAACGTGACTAACAGTAAGTTCCAGGACGGTGGTCATCCACAATGGCAAGCGAATGCGTTTTTTTTAAAAAAAAACTAAACCTTGGGGTGTGACAGCATTGGAATTCTAAGCTAAACTAACCTAACGAAACTCATCTTTTAGCCCATCACAACTCCGAGTATCTAGCATTAAAAATTTTTTGAAAAATTCGGTGTGTATGCCGCTTTATGGTCCTGGAACTTTACGATTCCCAGAAAAAAATTTCCAAGACTGTCTTGGAAGTAACAAAAGTCCTGGAACTTGCCAATACGTATCGAAAAAAGTCCTGGAACTTAGCGAATGATATATTTATACGTAGTTGTTTCACGATTCTGAAGATTTCTTTGTTTGTTGATTTATCATACTAATTTATTGTAGTTTGAAGTTTGGTTGAAAACAATAGTTTGCGCATGAAGTCAGTACACGTTTTTAATGTACTGACTTTTTTAAAGATGATTTACAATTACAAATTGTGCATTTCGTATGAAACATATATTATAGTCCGCCTATTATAATTTTAATTCTACATGTATCATTGAGTAAATATATAAATATCACTACACATTTAGTTCGATGTGTTTGCACATCATATTTGAAAGACTAATATTGAAATAAAATAATTCTGCTTCTCATTTTTTTGTAAATATATTTAATGAAAAATAAAACAGAGTCACATACAGGGACTCCCACTAAAAATGGTAATTGTAAGAGTTCAATAACAGGATATTCGTAGATAGTAATATTTATTGTATTGTAAATGAAGTGCTTGAGTACTAATGGAGTCAAGGTGTATTTCAAATATTCTGGCCGTACCTTCCATCGTTTCATATCTTTAAACTTATTCTCCGTGATATACACTTAACTATCATTGCCATGTTGAATAGATGTAATGCAATTTCTGGGAGAACATTGTAAATATCATTACATTAGCCAAAATTGTTTTTTTTTTAAATCAGAATTTTTGTTTATCTTTAAAGATTTCCCTCAATTATTGTCCTATCATTTGAATTGATACAACTAATTGGTACGTATGATTGCGTTGGGTCGTTTATTATTTTAATCAAACGTTATACTTATCATTGTAACCATTATTTCGTTATTTTGCGTATAACGCTTGTTTCTCAAATAGCACAACGTCGTCCTCAGGAAATTCTATGGATTATCTTAGACGGATATTCTGGAGGTTTCGTGGATATCCGAAAAAGGTCTTAATCCTTCTTTTGGATATCCTGTTCATGATCTCCCGGACATCCTGGGCATAATAACCCATCAGACATATTGTAGGCATTTTATGATATTCCTACGCAACACTTGGGTGTTAGAAGTGCGTGATACAAACATCGTAAATCGCTATTATTGACGCGCAATAGACATCTATAAATTCGCAAAATCGTCTTATAGACGTCATTCAGAAATATGTTTGTCCCACCTACAGATGTTCTTTTGTCCATCTTTCACACATCCTCGCTGTCATTCAAAGGAAGTATATTATGTAGGAACGTATCTTGTATAAACTCCAAGACTAGTTGAGTTAAAAGTTGTGGCTGTCATACTTTCGGAAAAGTTGTATTCGATATTTGGGTGTGTGTATGTAGACATTTCACTCACGGTTTCTCCGGCGTGTGCTCTCATTAACTAAGAATGGTGCAATTTGGGAAAGGAAGGAATAGGAAAAAGTACGATTCCTCAGTAAATTATCATTTACTGGAGCCGATACCAATGGTTGAAATTGAATAACCGCAAATGTAATCAGTTACGGAATATACCCTCCCTTATTCATATTTAAAATTTTATATAACTCTATTTATATATTTTATATAAATATAATACAAAAATATATATAAATAAACTTATATAATTTCCATAGGACATCCAGTCTATTCTCAAGATATCCTAAGGATGTTCTTAATAGGCTTTGCCAAGATTCATAAATATATGTATAATATCAGAAGCGTCTCGATTTATACTGATTCGATCTTATACTAATAAATAAGAAGTACCTTATTAAATATTCACACCACTATTAAAGAGTTCTGAAACAAAATTACATTTTCTTTTTTACTAAAGTTTTATTATTAAGTAAAACTTTTTTCACATGCGTACATTAACCATTTTCATTTCGCGCATTGCTTGCACCTTTGGTTGTTATGCCAACAATGCTGGTAATCAGAACACAAAGTATTAATAAATTTGTGAAACCCATCAGTGGTTCGAAAATGCTATCTTCTTCGCTCTTTTTGCTTTTTGTTAGTTACGGTTGCGCAATAAGCACCACGAATCATATTACTTGCAAAATGATGATTGTGATACTGACAGTCCTTTGTCATTCTAAAAAATAGCCGATGAAAATCAGAAAGAAATGAAGAAGTTTAATATCATAAATATAACAAAGTACAAAATATTACGTACTTTCACGAAATGTAATTCCAACCAATTCGAAAACATTTTAGTGAAAACCTGACGGGAGACTCGTAAAATTTTATAATAGAAATTAACTCATCCTATCAGGATACTTTTTTCTTATTTTATAATCGATCTTCTATGCAGTTTAAGAGTGTTCACAATAGTAGTAGAGTGCAAGAATTATGGAGTCGATAAGAAAAAAATATAGGTAATTAAATTATTGTTATTTACACTAGCTGTACCATCGACTGGTCATTTGACCGTTTTAGAACCAAAAATTCCATTTATAAAAAATTGTCGCTGTGGTAGTGTTAATGATATAGAGAGACGTGCACACGAAACGCTTATAAAGATATTGTATCACTTTCATAAATAAGAAAACAGTTAACAATTAAACCAACATGGATGTGTTATATACATATGTACTTTGTTGTGGAATATTAGTTCCATTCTGAAGGGATAGATTTTCCATGATGATTTCCTGTATATAGGTTTAATTTATAACGGTGACTAAATGGGACAGTTGAAAAATATTTATCGAGATAAAACTTATTTAACTCATGAAAAATATTGAGATCTTTTTTTTTATAATAAAAGTTATTTCAGTTTTGTTGTATTTTATATATATAGATAGAATGAAAGTTAGTTTTTCTTTAGGAAACAATTAAAAAAGTTTCATGCAAACATTATTCTAAATACATTTCTTCTATTTCTATTAACGTTTCAAATAAATTTGTGTTGTTTTGAACCCTAGCTGTCCCCTTCTCTGGGCGTTTAACGAAGCTTCACATGGGAGTATTTGAAAACCCCATGCTACTTTTGCTCGTACTGTGCTTCTAATCATTTGTTTTTGATTGGTTACCATATATAATACATCTAAACACCAAAGTCTAAGGAACATGTTTATCATGAGAGAAATTAGATTTTTATTATCGTTTCTGATTAATACATCGTAGAAACAACTAGGCGAGACATGGCACGTGGTCAATTTTAATCTTTTCAATATACACTAAGATTTTTCGTACATAACGTGGATCAGCTAAGGTGGACCATATACTATATTCAGCTCCGCATATTGCCTCATATATGGCCTTCTTTTGAAAAATATATCTGTTTTACTTTTTGTCAAGTGGCTTTTAATTTGCATGTGACCAAGATATTATTTAAGTTCTTCACAGTTCATCTACAGTTATCTCATACAGTTGTCTCTTGGGCTATGGCTTTACTTTTATATTAAATGCTATAGCAATAACTTATTTCTTATTCCACAGAATATATCCAATGACAGGAACTTATACATATGCTCATAATTAAAATAAAGATTCTCCTTAAGTTATAGATGTTTTTACAAGTATTAAATGCTAGCGTATAGGAAAATACTGTAATTAATGAAATATGTGAATATTTATCAGTAATTTGAAAACCATTAAATAACTTATTCTATTGTATTTTATACAATATTATATTTCTATGACTGTTATTATTGAAATTGGTTCCATTTTGATATTATTGAAATCTTAAAAGATACAGGATTATTACCATTAACAATAAAAATTTTTAATATTAAACAAAAAATTACGGAATTTCTTAAGGTAAACTGATGGATTGGCACGAATAATAATCAATAATAATTAGTACTGTCAAGGAATATCGAAATTCATTACTGAATATTTTAAAAGATACGGAAATATTACATGAAAAATTAAACAGTATCTCTTCATTATATAGTATTAATCTATTAAGTTCAATTCAATATAAAAATTCAATGTTTCGGAGATTATAATTTTCAAAAAATTGCACATGTAAGTAATATATACATATATTAAATTAACAAACTCGTGATAATGTTGAACTCATTGTAATAGCCAAATTGTCTACTGCAACTTCATGAGATACAAATCTTTGATACTGATAAAATTATTATAATTAATCATTTGCCTCACTTAGATCTCCACGTAAGTGTAAAAAAGAATTAACAATTAAATAAATTATATCTGAGGTTACTTTCACCGACTTACTGGGCTAATTGTATGTATCGGAAAACTTGGGGAAACTAGACTCGCATCACATCAGATTCTCGAGTTTTTCAACATGTAAGATCAGAGCGACAATGCTGTGATGGCCTCGTAATTGTTTGACTTTCTTTGAGATGAAGAAAATATCTATTGTTTAAAATTGAAAATATGACGAAAATAATATATTCCCCATTACCAACTTTTTTTATCGTAAATAAATAAAAAATGGATACTATTCTCAAGTTAAAAGTACATAACTAGGACGCGGTTTTATCCCATAGTTTGGATTTCAATGCATTGCCAGGATGAGCAATTCTAGGTTGATTAATAATAAAAATTAAAAAGTACCAATCATTGATTAGGAGTGAGGTAAGGGAGCAGTATTACGAAGCTCTATTCTCTCATTCTACACAATCTTACTGGTTTCCTTGACTCTTAAATAATGAGCAGTAGCGCATTTTAGTAACACTATATAGTACTAAGATTTCAAGGACTTCAATAATTACCGCATTGAATTTTGCAATTAATTAAAAATTGTGTTATAAATAACATCCTTTGTTTATTTTGAACTAGCTACATACCACGATAATATCCTTATCGAGTAATAGATTACTTTATTTGCCTTATCCTTCCGAATTACCAACGTATTATAAAGTATAAAATATGTTGGGATTTTGTATCTTGATGTGTAACATGATGTTTTTTTTTGTATAAGTGTACATTAGTAAAACGGTTGTGATTATTGTCCCAAAACTTGTCCTCGTCCCCAATTGTGACCACCAAAGACATTTCTCGCAGGTTGGGTTTGTGGCACTCTCTGTGTTGGGGCTGTACCAAAACCTCTGATACCGCCTCTCTGTGGTGGAAAGTATGACTCAAGAAATACTGGTGTGCTCAGTAAGTCTCTTCCTCCAAACTCTTGAGGAAACTTGAATTTCAAGAAGAAGTAAAGGTGACCAACTATAATGCCAACCAGCTCTAGCATTCCACCTCCAGCAATAATCATATTGAATGCAAATAATACCCAAGGCAAATACATTGCCTTAAACTGTGTACCTATAAAAAGAAGAGAAATAATATTAATTAATCTTGCATAAGTCAGATAGTATAAAATAGTTATGAATCTTATTGAAAAAAATTCTATGTATCTTTCCTTTAGGAACACATCATTTTAATTTATATGTTTGTCAATGTGATTAGTTGTGAAATGCAGAACATATATTATGCATTCTGTATTCTTAAAAAATATATAATAAGAAATATTGGTATAATAGATATAATATACAATTAGATACAAAGTTTCACTTAAAAATGAGAGTCCAAATGATAGATTAACTGTATTTGCAGAATCATTAAAAGTTCCTAAATATGACAGCTTGACAAATTTCTATTTATTTATCTTCATTCAATTGAATTATGAAGGCAAATTTATAAGAAATAAAAACAATAAAGATATCTAATTTTTGATACAAACAAATAATTTATACAAGTATTATATATTGCTCTAAATGCCCTAAATGGCTTAATCTTTTATTTCTCAAATATTTCTTATGAAATTACTGTAGAACTGATTATAATACTTGCACATACATGTGTTTGTTTTACTTAAATATGAACTATGACATGAAATCAAGTAATTTATCATCATGATTATCAGCTTCTGCATTGGTACTAAAACCACGAACAAAAAATGATTTAGTTTTGTATTTTTGTTATTATTAAATGAAACATTTATTATTTATTAGCATGAAACTTGGAATATGTATGTGGAAACTGTGATGATCATAGAATTGAAAATATATTCTTGAGCATTAAAATATTAATTATAATTCATATAGTTCTCTTTGCAACAGCACATGATAAAAATGTATTCTTTAAATTACATCTCTTATAGATATACTTTCACTTATGGATACATATAAAAAACTCCAGGAAAAAACTATGAGTCTTACTTTCTAATATCACTTTTTAAAATCATCGTTTGATTCGTATATGAATTTTCTTGATAATCTAATATTTTTACAACCTAACAAAAAACATTGTTTCAGAAGATTTAATTATAAAAGATTAAATGATCATACGCTTAATAAATTTAAATATTTTTAATAAAATCTATAAAATAAAAACTTATTTGAAAGTATATAGGTAATAATTAAAGAAATTAGATTTTTTTATCTATCTATGATATAAATATATATAACAATGCATATAACGTACCAAACCAAAAGTTGACGATGGTATCCTTATTCAATTGACACCATACATAAAGAACACTAAGAATCATTGGATCCATTAATAGTTCAAAGTTTCCAAGAAGACCAGCAACAACACAGCATATCCAATTGAATAGTAACATGAAGAAGTAATCAGCAGGTCTTCCATCAAATTCTCCACGTTCAAGTCTCAGTGAATAATTGTACAGGAAATAACAATTAATCAAAAAGTGAAATCCTGTTGCTGGATTCAATGGATAATAGAAGACGCTGGTTGCTGCTCTCCAAATCTCAAAATTATGAACAAACCGGTCATATTGTAATCTTAATAAAAGTGGACTTAGAATACCGAATCTTCCTAATAATGTGAAGACTCCAGTTAAGAGTAACCAATATCTTGTAAATATTGGCAGAGAATTAAACCAGTTCCTCACGTCAGACATTATGTCTTTTCCACTGAACTACTCTTATAAACTGACGTGTACGTTTTGAATGATTTGCAATTATAGGTTAATGCATTTATGTAGTATGAACAAGAATAGACACTACATTCTGAAGTTTAGCGTGGAGCATCCTCAATGTATGTCTATTCAAGTACTCGACATAGCTAACCAATAGAAGCGTGTATTCACTGTCGGACAATACAATTGCGAATTTCTATTGGTCATTGTATAATACACAGTTTAATTGTATGTTTGTCAGCATGATTAAAACTAGTGGAATATCATGTCAGTTATGATAGACAACTTCAAGATACAGAAATTTAATTACAATAACAAGAAAGGATAAAATTATATTTTTTTTCAAGATTTTAAGATGTCGGATATAAGCAAATCACAGAAAGTGACTGATACAACCGAAATACAAATTCAACAAATGCTGCCGTCTCGAATACATTATAAAAAATGTTTATATCCCCTGTGTGGTATTACATCGCGGGATAAAATATCGGGTGTCACTTTTCATGCATTTCCAATTCGCCACAGTGAGCTTTGTGTAAAATGGTTGTTAAATTGTAATTTGGATGAATGGGTTGAAATGTCAAATGAAATTCTACGCAAAAAACGCATTTGTAGTAAACATTTCCCACCAAATAGCTTCTCAGCCTGTGGCAGGTTACAAAATAATGCAATTCCTTTATTTTTTGATCCAGACAATCCACATTATAATGTTTCTAATGAATCCAACAAACCAGAGCAGGATACCAATGCTCTGTTAAAACAATTAGCAAGGGTCACTGCTGATCTAGAACGAGTGAAGAAAAAATCAGATGCTCAACGTAAACGACTAAATGCTAAGCGTAAAGCCATATCTCGCCTAAGGCAGAAGATTGAAACAGGTGAAATACCTGATTTAAGTTTAAGAGGAGCAATTGCAAGGAAAGTGAAAGGATGTGCACGAACTTTCATCAACATGCAAATATTTCATAAACCATCACAGCCTTACACGTCAGCACAACAGAAGTTATGCATGGAGATGCAATGTATTTCTCCCATTTTATATAGAAAAATGTATGATGAATTTGGCTTTAAATTACCTTGTCCAGTTACTGTAAACCGGTGGTTTGACAAAAAATACTGCATCGTCAAATCCAAATCAACGTTAGATATATCTTGCACTAAGCCTTTGATTTTGGAGGAGGAAGATCATGAGCAAGAAGTGTTAGGAGAAGATGAAACGGAGCAAGAAGAGCTGGAACTCATGCAAAAAGAATTGGATCAAGAAGAAATGGAAGAAGAAGTGTTGGAACAAGAAGAGTTGGTGTTGGAGGAATTAGTTGAAGAAACATGAAAACATTTACTTCTTAGGGCATTATTTTTTAAAGATTTGCTACAGTATGAAAATATGTATGCATACAGTCTCATTCAGAGCTAAAACTGGCTTACGTTATCTAGGTTTACTGACTGTGCCTCATTTTTGTGAATTTAAACCTTGTTATAGTAATAATCTTAATCTAATTAATAAAAGAGGGTAAGGTACTTGCATAACCAATGGGCTTCAATTTATAGATACAAATAAAAATAGTGGCAGCATTAGAGTACACTTCACTGATGACATTTTTTCTTTTTCTTTTTTTTCAAGACTAATAGCTTTGAAGCTATAGATTTAAAAAAATTAAAAATAACATATGTATCATACAGATCTATTAAGGGTATAACTTTTAAATTCCATCCATAATATTTCTAAAAGTCTGTTCTCTCAAATTTCTTATTGAGAAACTGGTAGAAAAATTATTTTATTCAATTCTTATACGTTTAAAACCTTAAATTATTATTTTCCCCATTGCCCACCTCGTTTTAGAACTTCTCTCTATGATATTATGTATGTATAGTACAAGTGAAATACATATAATTCATTTATACAGAGTTAGCAGTAGAGACGCACCAGCAGAAGTTCGCCGCAAGTGGCCGACACGGAAGTGTGGCCTCTTCAAAAAATAACATGTGGCTGTGATCGATTCTCATAAGCGCAAACTGACAATTCGCATATCAATAAGTTAGGTTTTTGAAATATTTAATTAACAAAATAAGAAACAAGAAATAAATAATTGCAATCTGTTGTCAAATTAAATCTTAACTGATATTACGTTGTGTCATTACAATATTAATTAATTATATTAGTAACCTAATTATTGAAATATTTCAAAAACCTAACTTATTGATATGTGAATTGTCAGTTTGCGCTTATGGGAATCGGTCACAGTCACATGACATCATGACATTCTTTGAAGATGCCACACTGCCGTGTCGGCCAGTTGCGGCCAACTTCTGTTGGTGCGTTTCTACTGACTAACTCTGTACATATGTTACGGGAAGATGGGCAAAAAGATAAAGAAGCGAACAAATCTAAATTAGTATTTTCACTTATAATATTCATTTATGAAAAATATATACGTGATAAATTCAAATTAAGTACGTTTATAAATAATCTTATTCATTTTCCTACGGTCGTAGAAAGTACATATATTCTGTTATATTCGACCAGAAATGTATCTATGTCGATTTACGGAGTTTTGCTATATTTTTGAGGTCTTTCTACAAAAATGACAAATGAAAAGTTTATCTCTAATTGTATAGGTTATTTCGCACTATATATAGGTATATTTCAAATGAAAAAATTTTGAAGCATTAATTTAAACATCTTACCTTCTTTTTTTAAGTTAAATACAGTATTGTGTCGTATGAGAGTTTAATTGCATTTATTAACCTTTAGCGCTCCGCGCGTTTCTGCCTACCAGCAACTCCGGCACATTTTTGAAGCAAAGCGCCTGAGATAAAGGAAGTCTTATTTTTAGCGGAAAAGATTACACGTCCTTGTGAAAGGACTTGATTTTACTTATTTTATAAATATGCATTTTCCAATTGTAAATATAAGATAAATTTTAAATTTTGTAATTCACCATGGTGTGATATCTATGAAAACAATCTCCCGTGTGCATTCTGGGTTTGCTTGGGCAGGTGTCACAGCCATCACTTGTTTGACGTCTGCCATCCATTTGATTCCTCTTAGAGCACACAACGCAGTCCCTCTTTGCCGCTTTTCTCATTACGTGAAGTTTTCCATTTAATCTGATATCAGAAATTGATGTGGAAACTCTTCTTCTATCGTGACGAAAATAGTCAAATACATCATCAGTATCACTCAGCCCTAAATTCTCATCATAATATTTTTTTAATTCTCCATGTTGCTAATTATAGAAATGGGCAAAAAATATTTTAATCGTAATGTTACACATGCTAAGTACGTTTTCACTATAAATGACAATTGCCAACGCCGATGAAAACGTAGCATCCTCAGCGTAATCATGCTAATAACATTGGGCTCCGCAGCGGAGCCAACGGAGCGCTAAGGGTTAATATTTTTTTTAGAATTAGACATTGGAAACAAGGAAGTTTATATTTTAAACAGAGAGAAAATAAATGTTACAATAAACAATTTAGACCTGAGGTCTTATCTGTTATTAAAGTTCATGATGAATCTGTGTACGATTTGATTGAGTGATTTTAGTAAGCTGTCGATGTATATATTTAAAAGATTCTACTATCCCAGCAAACACAGTTATGTTACGTGTACGTAATATTTATTGTAACGTGATTTTTAGAAAATACCTGAATCCTGATCCGTCCATCCTCTGTTGCTTGTTCGGTCGACACCGCTGTACGTTGTTGCATTCAGTATTAAGCAGGGCGGACGCCCGAAATTTTATATCGTCCTGTCTGTTGTAGTACGGTTTTTGGGTTCTATTTCTGGATTTTCTTTCATTTTTTTGCATTTTCTTACGTACGTTACCAGCTACCCATATGGCTGTCGAGAAGCGTTTTTGGAGCATTTTTGGAGAAATTCCGAAGACAGCGAAAATTGCACTGGGAGTGCCTGATTGTAAGGGTTGGTTTCAACTCTGAAAACCGTTTTTCCGCAGATAAAAAAATACGTATGGCTCAGTTTGTATGCCCTGCAACATATTTGAGTTTCATCAAAATCAGAGGGGAACACCTAAAATACCTTCCTTGTTACTCACAAAGCATATCGATTCAAAGTAATTTAATTTACGCATATAAAAGGCCAAACGACATTTTTTCCAATGTGTGCGAGAAATAGTCCCAGAAAAGGTACGGGACAAAGTCCCGGAGAAGATGTGGGATAAAGTAAGGGAAAAGTTTCGGAGAAATTAAGGGCGAGAAACATCACATTCCCAGGACATGACCGAGACACATCTGTACTTCAAAGACCTTGGCAAAGAGGTTTCTAAAGATCCAGGAAAATGTACATACAAGGTAACGTGTAACTGTGTACTCCAAAAGTCAGAAACAGATGGTATTCTTTTTGGTATTCATCTGCTAATTGATATGTAATTTTTTGGATTTGCGATATTGTTTATTTTTATGGGTAGTAATTGTTGTAATAATTGGCCCTCAATTGGTTATAAATTCACGATCACCACGCCAGCATGCTAATATTCAAAGCGTTGTATGATTTTTAATATTAGATTTACTGGTATTGATTATTAAAATCAACATAAATTGTAAAAAAATTAATTATAGTTTATTATAACCAATGTAGGTGTAGATGTAGATGTAGGTTCTTCCGTAATTGGGCTGACATCCTCTTCCGCCGGCTGCTCCGCCCCCTCATCGTCTTCTGGATCTGAAAAATGATTCCTATTAAATATACGAACAATATTTCTATTGTATAGACTTCCAATATGTTGAAAATAATTCTACCATATACGTTGGTGTCACCAAACTCGTGCCGAATGTTATATAGGACAGCCATTGCAACAACGGCTGTCCTCGCTGTTGGCAGAGAAATCTGCATGCCGTTCCTCAGTGCACGAAATATGCCCTTCCACTCTCCGAAGCAGAGTTCCACGACGTTCCGGGTTCGCACATGGGATGCGTTGTAACGCTCCTCAGCAGAGGTTAGGCCTTAAAAACGGCGTTAAAAGGTAGGATTTGCATGGATACCCGGAATCTCCAAGCAAACCCCCTTAATTTTGGAACTCTGCAACCAGAAAATAATTTTATGAAAATGTTTGTACAATGAGAACACTCACTATTATTAGATTTTATTTTATTTACCTCGAAGTCATCCTTCAGGGAGCAGTTATCCCATATGCGAGTCACTTTCACGGCCGGTCGGAGACTCTAACCTCTCTTGCACCAATCCAACGACAAAACGTACGCAGTCCTTAGATAAGCGGTACCGGTTACGAAATTCATGATCATTATACACTTCAAATGGATCAACTCGATCACGAAAAACTTTGGGATAATCTTGTCGCATCGCATTCACTTCACGCACATCGGCGATGTCGTTTAAATCGTTGACGGACTCGATTTTGACTGATTTTGACAGCTGGTCATGGCGGTATAATAGTGCCCTTGGCCGCTATTATAAACAAATGCTCTCTATTAGCTTAAAAGTGCCTTAAGAGAGAGTTAAGAAGAGGTATGAGTAGGAAACGTCTCTAATAGACGTTTCTTATAGCGTCTTTTAGCGATTTTTCTATAATAGTGGCTTAAGAGAGAGGTATGAGTAAGGTCTCTCTTATCTGCTGTCTTTTAATGATAATAGACGCCTCTTAACGCTAAAAGAGAGGTATGAGTAAGGGTCTATAACTTTAAGCACAAAATATGAAATCTGTCAAATTGACAGGTTGCGTAAATATAGTGTTAATTAATAGGTCAGGTGATGTCACTGCGGTTTAGTATTCGATTCCTACGATAACATTTGAAAATCTGTTATCGAGATTCTATCTTCAATACTCATTATTCAGTCATGGATGACGTGAGACGACTGCGCATGTTTCAAGTGCTCGTGCAATCCGAGAACAATTATTCTAAGGCAGTTCGTTTATATCGGCAAGCTCACAGTGACTTTCCGCCCTCCAGGCAGTCCTTTCAACGGTAAATTTTTGTAATATTATGATTAAGTGAGTAGATTATAAATGCCATAGTATTTTTATTAGGCTTGCTCAGACTTATGCCAACCATGGCACATTGAAGGCACCAAGATTACCGAGAGCAAGTCCGGTAAGCGGTCCTTGACGGGAAGAGGTTTTGGCTAATATGAGGGAGAATCCCATGCAGAGTATAAGGGGTCTGGCAAGACATTTAGGTATACGATAATAATTTATACTGGATGATAAGCTTTTTCAGTATTTTTAGCAAAAATTCGTCTCTTCGGTTTTTATCTTACAAGGGGACCCTCAGGTAGCCGGGTCAGGGATTTTTTTCATATTTATGGTACATAAAGTTCAGACCCCCAATAACACATGAGCAAAGCCATTCGACCTAATATTCAGGCATTTTCGAGAAAATCGATTTTGAAAATATTCGAGTACCGTATATCTCTTAGATGTAGACAATGGAAGCAGTGAGGCCGTGGCTCAGTGGGCAGCGCGTCAGCTTAGTAAGTGCAAGGTTGCTGGTTCGAGTCTCCCTGCATGCGTATTATTTTAATTTTTTTTTAATTTTTTTTTTTTTTTTTTTGTTCTACGTTTATTGTTGGTGGAAGCATTTGTAACGAATAACAATTTGGTTGCAAAATAAAAGAGATTGGGTCAGAAATAAAATTTTTTTCTATTTCTCCAAGGTAAAGACAAAATGAAATGTTAGAGTACTGTCTAACAATAAAATAAAATTATTGTACATTCACATCGGCTACTGCACCTTTCGATTTTTGTAGTGGAGTTTCACAAGAGCCTGGATGGTACTCGTCGTAAAAACATGGAAAGCAAAAGGTTTTGCGGCATCTAGCACACTGCACGAACGCTGAACTTTTGCAGGTACAAGGCATTTTTGAAATGTCTATCGGAAAACAAACCTCATTTACGTTTCTAAAAATGTTCCTATTATCGCACACTTTCGAAGCGTACCACGCGTATTGCTAACATTTCATTTTGTCTTTAACTTGGAAAAATAAAAAAAATTTTATTTCTGACCCAATCTCTTTTATTTTGCAACCAAATCGTTATTCGTTACAAATGCTTCCACCAACAATAAACGTAGAACGAAAAAAAAAAAAAAAAAAAAATTAAAAAAAAAATTTTAATAATACGCATGCAGGGAGACTCGAACCAGCAACCTTGCACTTACTAAGCTGACGCGCTGCCCACTGAGCCACGGCCTCACTGCTTCCATTGTCTACATCTAAGAGATATACGGTACTCGAATATTTTCAAAATCGATTTTCTCGAAAATGCCTGAATATTGGGTCGAATGGCTTTGCTCATGTGTTATTGGGGGTCTGAACTTTATGTACCATAAATATGAAAAAAATCCCTGACCCGGCTACCTGAGGGTCCCCTTGTTAGCCTCTTTGCTCTATTTTATATACCCCATCTCGTCTTATTTAGGAATGAGTCGTGAAACTGTACGAAAGATCGTGAAACAGCACACAAAATAAATATAAAATGACGTCGCAATTTTAAGGACCGACAAATGTTGTTTTTTTTTATTTAAAAATCAATAAACCATTTTATTTTATATAAATTTAACTTTATTTATTTCGATATGTATTATTAAATTATAACAACCTACATCGAAAACCTATCGATGCTCTTCGTTCTTTCTTTTCATATAATTAAATTATTTTTAATTGTACTGTAGCATGTAAGGAGTTTTAACTACGATGTCATTGTGAAATTTCATATCCCATGAGGGATTCATCCCCAGGGTATAGTATGAATTAGTATGAGCATTCCCCAGTCACGAAGAAAGATCAAATCTCAAAACAGGTTAAAATGGAAAAGCAAATATAGATATCTTTTTATGTCGACTCCAGGACGTCCACAATAAATGGCAAACAATTTTGACTTCAGGCATCCCAGTTACAACCCAGACAACACACATGTCCAAAGTTCAGTTTTAAGATGTCTTAAAGACAACTTCTGTGCCATTGGACGCCTTAAAGACGACTTTTGGATATTATGTGTTGTCTTGAAAGGTATTTATCAATTCTTGATACTTTTTAAAATCTAAAAAGAAAAAGTGCAAAGACACGTGTCGACTTTGTTTGTCCACATAACGTCAGCAGCTCTTTTAAATTGTAAGTTACAGTACCTATCCATACCATATCCTCGCTAAGATAGTAGGATATGCTATCCTCTCTCCAAGGGGAAAGTACTAGATTCTGATTGGTTGGTTAACTTAGGCTTGCGTCTTATGTCGTTACGTTATTTTGTGTGTGAAGGGTTTTAGTCAGTTTTAGTATACCGCACGGACGAGAGCTGGAAGCGAGGAGACTTTGCACGCAAAAATGTAATTCTGGAAAGCAATGTCACTAAATTGATTGCAGCAATTGGAAACTTTCCGACAAAAAAACCTTTCCCTGCGGAGCTTAATTTTTGAAACATTGCTTAATAAATATATAAAGCATAAGTAAATATCGATATGACAGCCTAGAGACGTGTCAGGGCGCTACGACAAACCTTTGGAACTTGCTATCGTAGAACGAATTTCTAGATTTTTGGGTGCGAATATGGGGAGCTGTCAATGCCCCGACTCGTCTTACCTAAAACTTCAGCCTTTCACCACGGTGAACGCTAGTAGTAACACGGCTGGTGTCAACGTAAGCCAGTAGTGCTCATTGCTCTTAAGGTATTACTACGGACCAAAAAAAACAAAAGTTTTAATGTAAGATTTGAACAATCCAGCGTCAACTTTTGAACTGGTACAGTTCACTCACACACGCCCATCCCTGCATCGATAGGCGCACACTAATGTACATTGGATGTAGTAGTGTATATACGTATATACACCGAATACAGTCTCAAACGCAATGTTGCCGTAACGCTCTTTTGTCTAGCCGTCGTACGAGATATTTCGTAATAAATATCGACTTCTTTCATGTCTATCAATAAATCCTATGAGTAAAAAGTTCTGACTAAAAATCTAAAAAATTCCTAATTTTTTCCTTTGCCACATATTAGTTTTTCATCGGAATTACACGGACGAGTCAAATGCAATAAAAAAAACCATGCGCGTTTTATTGGCCAGGTATAGGGAATACGTGTTACGAGTCCTGACTTTAACTCGGAAATACTCGGAAACTGATGAGTGAATCGTGTTAAAAATTTGTAGAGAGATGTACTGCTATACAAATTAGACGTAAAACAAATTTCAGCTCGATTACACGGTTTTGAGTTTACCGTAGTAATACCTTAAGGAGGTTGCTCAGTGTCTGTGCGGGGCAGGCGACAAGGGGGGAACGCCTATGCTTATACATGGGTGCCTGTAGCGGCTGCCAACTTCGAATAATTAAATTTTCGCTTACGTAAAATAAACAAATTTTAGCTAATGCATAAGTGGGATCGATATAATTGACTGCTTAAATATGTTACTAATCGTTTTTCGTTTATTTACATTGCAAATACGTTATTAACAAAGTTGAAATGTGGCAAACGCGCAATTCAGTTCTCAGTAGTTGGTAGCATTGAGCACAAATACGAACGTCGCATCGTCAGCGCTCAGCTGTGAATCCTACCTGCGTGAAGTTGACCGGCCAACTTTTATTTTTTAAACTTTTTTTATTCTAATCATTTGATAGTCGTTTGATAGTCAATAGTTTTTTCAGAAAATCAAAATCAAAATCTGGTGTGAAGTTGGCCGGCACTTTTTTATTTCTAACCGGATTTTGTTTTTTCGGAGCTCAAACGATGCAAAATCGTTTGATAGTTACTAATTGACTAATAAAAACGTTTGATAGTCCATCGTTTGCAAGAAAAATGAGAAATAGGCATAAAAAAATATTGAATAGTCTTTGCGAAGCTGTGGTAAGAAATGTCACTCATAACAAGGGAATAACAGTTTCTGCGTTCAAATTGTGGCGCCTATTCAAAATGGCCGACTCGATAGCGCTGTTGCCACGCGTCGTAGCGAGCTTTACCGTTTTACGCAAATCAGCTAAAATTTTCTGTTTTATTTCATCAATATTTCGATAATGAGGCAGACAAAAAGTTTTACTCTTCGATGAAATTATTCAGAAAAATATAAAGAATTTTTTCCACCTTATTGATTTCAACTCTTACCATTTTTATAACGAGAATTGTTACAGAATTATGGTACAGCTTTCGCTATGTAGCGCGTGTATAAGAGCCTAACTTAAACAATTTGTTGCTCAACATCAACGCAGTCGAATGACTTGAAATTTCACACAGAGTCGTAATACCTATTCGCCAATATCCTCAATAAATTTCAGCAACTTCTTACCATCATGCGTTAGCTGAGCAACCTCCTTAAGCTATCTTCAGTTAGATGGTCTTTACACATATTAATTACAAATTTCCATATTAACGCACATGCCACTACACGGAGAGAATTTTTCATTAAAAATTACCGTAAAACTCGCGGGAACTACGGGACATCATGGCATTTTATAACATATTACCTATATATATTTAAGAACAATTCACGACAAAATTCTAAAAAGGAAGTACGCTACGTCAGCTTTTACTGAAGTGTACGGTAAAATTGTTCAAACTTGAAAATATGTAGTGTAAAAGTATAGCTTTTACCTTGTTGAATTTAAAAATTAATTTAAAACAGCCGAATTATCTCACGCGCTACATTCAATTTTACCGTGGACTGTGCACTGTACTTTTCATATCTTTGAAATCAAGAACAAAAAATATTGACATTGTGAAACGCAGTAAAAATTGCAAGTAACAATATTTACCGTGTGCACTGTAAAATTTATCTGTTGCCACTCAAAGTATCATATGTTATAAGCAATAAGTAATGAAACGGTAACGATGTCCCATAGTTACTGGCTTCTACGGTAAATTTTATCGTGAATTTACGTAGAATTTACTCCGTGTACGTTTTATCAGCCATAATGTCGAATATCTAGCATCGAAAGCAGAATTTAAGTACAGTAGAGAAAAGTGTATCTGTGAAATATTATTTCTATGTCTATTCTATATGTAAATTACAAGATTTTTCATTGCTTCAAGTGCATGTATTCATTTATATTACGGAAATTGGAGATAGATATACGTATGGATAACACATAAATTGACGTAACAAAATTTTGTTTTGAAAAATGAAATAAGAAGTGCATCACAAGTGATCTATACTAAGGTATCTTGAGCACCAGCAAATTGTAGATGCATTTGTTCTTATGACAACCGATCATTGAATTCTGCTGTCTTTACGAAGGTGTTAAAAACATAAAAAGTAAACTTTTAACAGTAGTTTTCAAACCATCGGTTGAGTTAGACGGTCTAGCTCATGATCGACTGAATTGAAAACTAAGCGGACATTTAAATGTCTATAGCATATCCAGCATATATAAATTGTATTCTTTTTTCTTCCTATATTAGACAAATATGGATATATGGAGGGTATTTAATAATGAACAATATTAAACGAAACTAGTTGGTAATTTCCCCACTTGTCAGTATTTTAATCTTTCAACGTCGTATTGTTAGTATGGAATTTAAAGGTGTGTGACGAAGGCGTGAAATTCGAAAATTAAAGTTACAGAAATTATAAGTATTATTTTTTAGCAATTTCTGTTGACGCTGATAATCAACCTCCGTAAATCTAGTGTTGAAGAACCTTGCCTGCGTAATAACTCGCGCACGTGCATAGTCCCTTAATAGTTCCATGGCCCGTTGGCCAAATTCGTTTTGAAAGTTTAATTGTTGCGGTGATCATCACCAAGGGGACGATCGCGCGCCAACTTCAAATCGGAAGGTATAAAAACACGAAGATTCGGTATAAAATTAGTCAGTCTGACCCGACTGACTGACCAGGAACTGTTGAGTTGCTGAACTGGTCCTAGCACCTTGCTTCAGCCTCCTAGCCTTCCTAGTAATTCTAATGTTATGCTGCGAGGAATATTGGTAAGGACTTTCGGCTGGTACTATAAGACGCTTACTCCTATAGTCCATGTATGCCGAGAAAGCGAAGTTCCCGACAAAGGCGAAGGCGACTTGCGCGCCACGCGGCGGCAACGTACTTCAGCTACCTCTTACCTTCTACTTTTCTACCTTTCCTCGAGCTTTCACCGGTCCAATCCATTTGGCGAACCCAACATCCAGACCTTACTCCAGCAAGTTCTACCACCACGACCTCTACACCAACCTGTGAGAAATCCACCACCACCTCCTTTTGGCAATATGGCCGAACCGTCGCTAAGCGGTCCCTGATCCCTGCACTCCTGAGTCCGCTACCACCTACTTCGGAAACCAAGGGACCGAAGAACGCGGCGTCACCTCCCACAACTCCCGGCGGGAGCCGCAAAGCGACAAATTGAAGAATGAACACCTAAAAAAAAACTGGTGAATCTGTTTGGTGTCTCTCAAAGATTGTTACATTAAAAAAAGGGCTAGACAACCCACGAATTGTTATTCCCAAAATCAGCCATCCTCACTAATAAATTATTATCTATAACAAATTTTTTAAATTACATTAATTAAACTTCGTTGCCCACTGTAGAGACATCGTCGTTCATCCGAAGAGACAAGAGTCTCAGTAGATGTCCAGAAGATTTTTTATAACGATTCCTATGGTACCGTAGGTGTCCATGTTGAATTCGTGGGATCATATACTTCGGCGGTTGGGATAGTCGAAGAGAGTACGAAAATTGCATGGATGTCCCTTATACATATATATATATATACTCACACACACACATATATTAAACATAGGAAATGGTAACATTTGGATATCTTATAAATATCAATTGTACGTCTGTAAGACATTTGAGGACAGCCAATGGATGTGTCAAAAATCATAGTAAAACATCTATAAGGCGTCTTCCGGATATCTTTGTTCTATGTGTGAGAAGTATTAAGGGGGAATGGAACAAGCTATTTGTATAGGTTGGTGGTCATACGGACAAGGCTGGAAGTGAGGAAACTTCGCACTAAAAAATCTCGTAATTGGCTATACGAGAGCAATTTCTAGTGATATGGCGTAAAGTTAATAGATATAAAACTGTCTGCTTACCACTTTTTTAATTTTCATCAATGGTTCTGTGCAACAGTGCGATAAGTGTCGGATACGTAAATGGTAAATGAATTGTCGGATCGACAAGATGCGTAGACTGTCACTTTTGCGATTAAATTATATTTTATATATTTTCCAATAAATAATTAAAAAGTTCGGCTCCACAGGTAAAAACAATTTATCTGAAGACTTCAATTTTGTGTAATAAATTAATCGACAGTTCTTTTCCTGAACAGATTTTTGGGTACGAAGTTTTCTCGCTTACAGTCTCGTCTGTGAACAGATCCACACAAATAGCCTGTTCCCTTCTTCCTTAATTGATAAAATTGAGTAGAATGTGAAGGTTTTAAACTAGAACCTGATGCTTCTCCAGTCATTGATAAATAAGTGTACACATATTGTGAGACTCCGCTAGGTACCTCGATGTAAAATAAAAAAAACATTGAAACCTTATCGGGAAAGATTGTTTAACTGTTTATAAATTTCTTGCCGCATTGACTTCGGGAATTCACAGGCTTCTGAGAAGTCGTTAATAAGAGCTGGAGATTCTGATAAAATGTAAAGTGTGTTAGCATACGCATTTCTAAAGTACAGTTGTGTGGTGTTTACGAATGAATGCGACACTGGCCACAAAAAGAGAAAGAAGATAGCAAATGTACTCGGTGATTCCCAATTACGTATATACATTTGAGTTATTAGTAAATCACGACTTCTTGCAATTAGTAGAATGTGATGAGCGAAATCGTATTGAGTATAAAAGCTACGCTCAACGCTGTTCCGAAACATTCAATTCTACAGCGAACGCACAGAACATCCTGGTGACCAGGTAGTGATAAAATTAATAATACTTGTAGTAATCTCATATGACTTAGATTCAAAAAATGTTAGATGATATTGAAACATTGAAATAAAAAGATTTCCTTCGAAATATAATTGTGTAGGAATAATGTAGTCGCGTTTCACGCGATTTGCATTTTGAAAAATCATGCAAATGTATTATTTCGAAATCAGAAGTAATTGAATTTCAGGGAACATTAAAACTTTATTTATAGTTAGAAAACGATTTTTCTCTATTTTCAACACAATTAATTTATCAGTTCGTCTAGAACTTTGACAACAAAGTTCTAACAAGTTGCTAAACCAATTAGATGAATATACATATATGTATATGTATACGAGAAAGATCAATTTCCATATGTAAATGACACATTAGTATTTTTTCCAAATAGTCTCCATTTTCGTTTTGACAATGATGCATGTGCAAAATAATTTCTCTTTCGTCGAAGGCCAGTGCATACATTTAGCAACATAATTAAACAAACTCACAGTAAATATATTTAGCGTCTATATTATATATATAGACTACAAAGGGAGGACCAACAAGCAATAATAATTTGTCTTTCTCCAGATTATTCAAGATGAAAAGTATCATCTCTATCCTGTTACTTCTCATAGCTCTGACAGCTTTTACAAGTGCATATGTTCCGCCGGTATCAAATCCGCGACCAGGGGTCGGAAAATTTCCATCGTTTCCTGGTCAGGGACCGTTTAACCCTAGAATACCTTCCGGACCTTGGGGTCGCCCTGTAAGTATATTTTATTGTGTAATGAATCATTTCTATGTAATAATTTTCTGACACAGATTATAACGTTAAGTTCCCAATTCCTACGAACATATTAATTGCTTATCCCTCTAATATTTCTATGTCAAGTTATAGGACCTCAGATCTTTCATTTTTGCGCCAACATTTAAATAGTTTTCTTTTGGCATTATTCATTTATTAATTGATAATGAATTGAAGCGGTAAAACAATTTATTCTTTTAGCTATATACATAAACAAAAATAATTCGCTGTTCAAAATAATATTTTGGCATTGGTCATCAATATATTGCATTAATAAAATGGGGTCTTTACCCATCCCCACGCGAGTACTATTTGTATAAAAGCTGACGCGACTGTTCAATAGTTGTGTGTGTATGTTATTATATATTCCTAGGACACGTTTTACAAATGCGTTTTACCATAATGTTATGATTATTTGCAGCGTCATCGCCGTTCTCCAGAAGTCGAAGATATCCTTCCTGATACGGTAGTGGAATAAATTCAAAAGACCATACATTACTGTTAATTCATCTAAGAAAGATTTTATGATAAAAACTATGGCCAATTATAATACAAATGCAGGTAAAGCAGGACTTGATCCTATACTTGGCCGATAAATATTACTTATTTCTAAGTGGACCCAAGGCTGAAGTTGTTAATTAATGATACAATTCCTAATAGAGTTATAATGAGGAACATCAGATAATCTAAAAATATTGATTTCATTGATGGCTAAATGAGTGTAACTACTTTAGAGAGAGAATATCACATATAAGACTATTACGTTGTAACATGCAATGTGTGAATAAAAATTTGTTATTTTCCAATGAAATCGATTATTTTCTCTTTTTTTAATTATTTTCTTTAATTCGTCATAAAGCACCCGTATTCATCATTATAGCTACATTTCCTTCACCGTAGAGAATTTACTAATAACGTTTCTTTTCCCTTGTTAGACCTAGCCCATCTTGTAATAACGACAATTTTATCAAGATTCACCTTTGCGATTATAAGTCTTACTGGCACATACCGAAATTTATCCCAAGCAGTCAGTCCGCCAGTGTTGGTTTGTCCGAAGCGACTCAGCACATTTGGTACAACTCTGAATCTCTAACGGGAATCTCTTCTTAATTTTATGACACCTGACGCATATCATCTATGAGAAGGAAACTGTAAGGAGAAGAAAAAGATACCCGATGTTACGTATTGAGTCGTATTCCTGTTTTACCGACTGAACATGTCGAGAAACTCAACCATCGCTTATCGCAGTTATCTTTATATAAATATATATAATACATTCTTATTTTGATGGCCGTGGTTTTCGTGAAAACATTTCTTATTAGCCAGCAAGCCCAAACAACCCGTGAAAAAGTCGCACATACCTGACAGGGCCTGGTAAATCGATACTGTTCGTTTTTCAGATTTCACCAGAAAGTTCATGCAACTTATGAGTCTTCTCATTGGCGGTATTGATAAACTCTGGATAACTCTTATCATACAGATATTTCAGTTTTTTAATAATATTGATAATAACGTCGTCCAGTCGGCTCGTCATACTGACAGGTAATGATATTTCAAATACATTTGCAGGTCTCAAGTTGACATTTTTCATGACGCAATCAGGAATTATGGAATAGGAAGATGCTCAGGGGAATTCCAGGTTTTAATTTTGTAAATAACGACTACATAATACCGGAGCTTGTAAGAAATTATATGTTTTCTTTTGATGACGTCTATATTAATTGTCATAATAATGATACACCTGAGAAAAAATTAATTTATTCAAATGGTAATGAAAATGTGGTGTAATGGGAAGTTGTTTTTTTAAATTGTCAATATTACGTTGAAAAATAATTGAGGTAAATCATCTTCTGCACATGATCCACGGAGCGATTGCAGAAATGGATTAACCCTTTCGTTACGAGCGCCGGATATATCCGGCATCCGCGCGATGACCTGTGTGTTGCCCCTTGTCTTAAAGTTTATCATTCTGAATTAAATTACTGAAAACTTTTTCAATTAAATTGTATTATTATTTATAATAATTTCAAAGTCTCCAAATATGTCGTTATGTAAAACTTAAAGAAGTACATCGAGAACTAGTTTACCGACGTGCAATGTGCACACTTCGCGGCGCGGTGCCCCGTTCAGTAGCGTCAGCTTTGCGGAGCGGACTGCCGTAACGAAAGGGTTAATATCTGTCGGCGTGCAGAGAATAAAAATATATTTTTGAACCGTTTATTTGGTCAAGTTAAAACTTATAATTACACCTGATTATAATACATAGTAGAGGATGAAGCAAAGTCAGACATGAAGTATGCATTGATTTATTACAGTTTCATGGTTCCAGATCGATAAGGTCGGTAACAAAAAAAAGGAACATCAATTATTTATTTAATCGCTCTTAATGATCTGTATTAATTATTATAAGGCTAATTAAGCGAACGATTTTTATTTTTCCATAATTCAATATGTATACGTAGTCATTTATTTTATTGATGTCACAATGGTGCACTCGCATTTAACATTGTCCCTAACAAAACGATTAAACAATTTAAGTCACCCCGACACAGGTAATGCAACTTGTCTAATTTCCATAAAGATAATCTTGACAAGAGCCTTGGGAAGAACAGGTTTCTCCTGACAATACCCATTGTCAATTGCAAAGCATACGGAAATCATTAAACGGCTGTGATATCCGGTCGACGACCCATTTAACAAAGAACAGCTGTTAATTTCATTGCAACGATAAAGTGACAACTTTGCACTTTTCTCCGGAATTGGGATAAAATCATCAGATGTAATTGCAACTGCAGAGTGACGCGTTGCAGTTGCAACTGATAAAAATAACATCCACTGTTATATAATAATGTGAATCTATCGTTTTTATTGAATATCATAAGGTGATAAAACATAAATTTTCTTAATCAAAATGTTGTTCTCTTTTTTTTAGCAAAAACATTTTGAATCATGCAATGGGTTTCCTAGAATCTATGCCCTATCATTTACTCTTCGTATATGAGCGACACTGACATCCTTCGACTTATCCCCTCTTTTATACGTACCATAGATTCATATAAAAGGTGGAGGTACAGTTCTGTGCGCTTCAATATGAACATCTGCCAAATCATGGACGGACGCGGCAGAACTTTTCTCCTGCTCGAAATATTTGTCTGTTTCGTTGTCTTCGCTTCGACTGGGGAGAACAAGCAGGGTGAGTCATTAGTTCGTTGGTTAGTAGTGCAGTAACAAATTTAATTGGAAGCCTCACCTGTGCGACTGTATATTAAAAAGAAACGAATCTCACAGAAAGAAATTGAAGATTGTTCTCAGGTGCTGTGCCCAGGACCACTGACGTACTACGAGGATGTGGAATGCATTCCTGTGTACAAGAACAAAGGGGATTATTGCGCCTACAAATACAATTGTGACCATCTAAATGCTAGATCACGAAATAAGTGTTACATAAAGCACAGAAGCTACGAAATTGACGAATTTTACGGGTACGATGATAACAGCCCTTGTAATCTTGCATGTTACTGCGGCAATGGAGCTACTTCGTAAGTGAGAATTTCAATTCCGAACAATTTAATTGTCATGTGGGATTAATTAATATCAATTTACAGAGCACGCTTCATTTGCGCAATTGCGGACTGTTTCTTTCCCACTGTTGACGACGGTTGTTACCTGGATCGTAACGTTAGTCAATGTTGTCCAGGATCAGTAATTTGTCGTGAGTAATGTATGACTTGCTTATTTGAATATATTATCGTACCACCTTGACACAAGAAAAACGTCTTATATCACTTGGAATAAAAAATTAATAATGATTTTTCTTTTATTGTAGCTAAAAATGGATCTAAGATTCCAGAGTGCGTTGTGGATGGTGTGACGTACAAGGGAGGAGAATTCTTCAAACCAAAGAATGAGCCACGGAAGAGATGCTCGTGTCGGGAAGGCTATACGGGTATTTATGACTGCAAGGCGGACTCATTAAGATCTGAGGTTATTTCCAAGCACCTTGTTATACATTTGCTAAATTCTCCAACTGTGATTATTCAGGTGATAACGTCGAACCGTTCTGTATAACAACGAGTAGCAGATGCAGTACAGACATATATTATAATGAAGACATTGCCAATAAATGTGCTCCAATATATGAGTCAGATCAAAATCCTGCTACCAGCTGTAGCCCATCTTGGCGCTGCCGTAAGTTTTTCTCAAAAGATAATAAATCGATCGAGTGTCCATAATTGTTGTGTATGATGTTTTTGTATTTTAGAAAACGCGAACGATACTGTAATACCAAATCCAAATGGACCCACGCCCCACGAAGAAAATTGTTCTGGTGGAAAAGGTAAATTCTATTTGTTCTATTTGATTAACACTTTTCACATATGTAATGCATTTAAAGTGCTACTTTATGTGGGGGCCGGGAGTGACATAAAGTAACGTTTTTCGAGAAGGCGTTTTGCATAAATACTGTGTACATGCGCACACCGAAAAGGTCACTTTATGTCACGCTCGGCCCCCACATAAAGTAACAATTTTCCTGCATTTATTACATAAAGTAGTATGCGATACTCGTGCGTGGAAGCGAATTTATGAGTACGCTGCACTCGTATCACAGTGGTACGCGTGCAGCTCGTGTGACTCACTTCACAGCCTACTCATAATGTTCGCTTTTATGCACCTGTATCGCGAAGTACTATTATTGCCACAGGCCGATATATCTATTTTTAGAAGCGTATATGCCGATCGGCCGTGACAGTAAAAGGATTAAAGCAGTTGAATGTTATTAGCAATTGTATTGATTTTCTTTTCTATTTTTCTATAAGATCTGACCTGCAAATTTGGCAACTTGACCATGAATCTCGGGGACGAGCTTAATCAAGGTACAGATTACACTTCGGTCTGCGTGAGATGCGTCTGCGAAGTACCACCTACACCAACGTGTAAACGTCTTAGTGATAATGATTGCAATTCTGCAAATAATTCTCCGGCTAGAAAATGACTTTGGATATACATATACTAAAGAGAATTTTTGAATTCTATTTGAAGCTTGAGAAGTAAAGAGGAAGTTTGAGTGAATTTGTTAGCGAAACTTGACGGAGCTACGAATATTTATATTTATTAGAAGTCAAAAAACGAAGAATATTAAAACATAAGCAATAAATAAATATACTGGTTCCTCTTGACAGATTTGTTCTGGCTTGAGGGTGCAGGACTCGTCATTGTACTTGAATTTTTTATTTGGGAGAACTCCACCCTGCAGATATGTTTTTACTATGCTCTCTAAAAATCATGCTATTGAACGAGAGATTAAAAGCAATTGTTTATTTTTTTATCTTATAAACTTCGTCGAATCGCCCACCAGCTTATGTCAGGATGGATACAAAATTAGTTTTTTTCGATAACCTTCAGACTAAAAAACATTTAGACAATATGCGTATGACTTTGAAATGTAATTGACTTTTTTTACTTAAACGTTCCTTTTCCTGATTCGAAAATAGTCGGTAAACCTTTGAACATATTGACTGTGATCTCTTTTTCGTATAATTTTAGACTCGCTTCTCAGGTAAAATTGTAAAAACTCACGAAAGCAGTTAGCACGTTCGTTCCTACTGATAATAAAATTAATATCAACCGTCCTCAATCTGCGTACTAAATTTAAGATTCATAGTTTTAACCGATGCACGTCTACTGTTTGTATTTTAATTTCATTAGACGAGTAAAAGGAAAATATATCTCATAGTCAAAACGTAATAGTCTTAAAGTCTCCAGTGGGATTCCTAGTATCCATATAACATCGATCACCATCTGGATAAAAGAAGCACTCGTATCTTTCCACTTTTAGCACATTCCATCTCCACTTCTCCAACCACATCAAAAGTTCGTATAAAAGATGCAGGTGCAGTTCTGTGCGCTTCAATGTGAATATCAGCTAGATCATGGACGGACATGGCAGAACTTTCCTCCTTCTCCAAGTATTTTTCTGTTTCGTTGTCTTTGCTTCGACTGGGGAGAACAAGCAGGTTGAGTCATTAACTAGTTGGTTAATAGTGCAGTACATTTAATTGGAACCCTCACCCGTGCTATTGTATGTTAAAAAGAAACGAGTCTCACATAAATAAATTGAAGATTGTTCTCAGATGCTGTGCCCAGGACCACTGATGTATTACAAGGATGTCGGATGTACTCCTGTGTACGAGAACGAAGGAGATTGTTGTGCCTACAAATACAATTGTGACCATCTAAATGCTAGATCACAAGATAAGTGTTACATTAAGCGTAACAGCTATGAATTTGGAGAACGTCTCAGAGCCCAAGATAAGGATCCTTGCAACGTAGGATGTTTCTGCGCAAACGAAACAAATTCGTAAGTAAGAATTATATGTCTGAATGATTTAATTGTCACGTGTGATTAATTAAAATTAATTTACAGAGGACGTTTCGTATGCGCCGTCGTGGACTGTTTTAACGGTCCTATTGACACAGGTTGTTACATGAAACGTAACATAAGTCAATGTTGTCCAGGACCGTTAACTTGCCGTGAGTAATATATTATCTGCTTATTTGAATATGTTCTCATATTATTTTGATACCAGAAAGATGTCTGTTATCACTGGGAATGAAGACAGAGTAATGGTCTTTCTTTTATCGTAGCTAAAAATGAATCGGAGATTCCAAAGTGCGTTGTGGATGGTGTAACGTACAAGGATGGAGAATTCTTCACACCAAAGAATGAGCCATGGAAGAGGTGCACGTGTCAGGAAGGCTATACAGGTATTTACAATTGCAAGGCGCACTTTTTAAGACCTGGAGTCATTTCCAGTCGCTCTATTATCTTTTTTTGATTTGCCAACTTTGATTATTCAGGTCGAAATATTGAGCCATTCTGCATAATACCGAGGACCACGTGTAGTACTGATTTGTACCATAGTCAAGATATTGCCAAGAAATGTATTCCAATATATTATGCTGATCAAAATCCTGCTACCAGTTGTAGTCGATCTTGGCGATGTCGCAAGTTTTTCTCAATAAGATAAAAAATCAATAGAGTGTCCATAATTGTTATGTATAATGTTTTTGTATTTTAGAAAACGCGAACGATACTGTAATACCGAATCCAAGTGGATCCCCATCCTCTGGAGAAGACTGTTCCGGCAAAAAAGGTAAATTTCATTTTTTCTACCAGATTAAGGCAATTGGATATCCTTGGAAATTTAATCGTTCAATTCAATTGTTCATTTTCTTTTCTCTTTTCTAAAAGATATGACCTGCAATTTTGGTAACCTGACCATGAATCTCGGGGACGAGCTTAATCAAGGTACAGATTACACTTCGGTCTGCGTGAGATGCGTCTGCGAAGTACCACCTACACCGACGTGTCGACGCCTTAGTGACTGCAACCTTGCTACTGGTAGAAATTAACTCTTAAAATATATATATTAGTAGGGAAGAACTTAAGGTAGACTTGTTAATAACACATTACTGAGCTACTAATATTAATATTTATTATACACCAAAGATCGTATTCGTAATACCGTACAAAATACTGTACAAAATTAGAGAATATCAAAACATCAACAGGAAAGGAATACCTATACTTTCTATTACTTCTTTCAAGTTTCTTATACACAGTGTACCCTAATAACTACTGGACATCCTGTTAACTCCACGCAGTCTCATCAGTTGTATCAATAAAATCACATACTTTGACCTGAAGTCTCCTCTTCTACAAAAACTATGTCAGGTTTTTATCGAAGTTCCGATTGTAGCATTGTTGTCGTTTTTCCGAAGTGCTCATTGGCTGTGGGTGTTCGTCAACAGTGAATCGCGCTGAGTTCTACTTCAAGTTTCTGTTTCGGAGAGATCGCAGTTCATAGCATTGGTTTGACAGATCGGGGTTGTGATGATTGTGGTTACGATTGTGATGATGTTTTAATAAATAAAAGATTATATTATTGAATGAAAACGGTTAAGTAGTTTCAGTGAAATAAATAAGAGGGATGATATACAAGAGAGTATAAGAGTTTTGTGGAAAGTATATGTGTGTCAGATGTTTACTGGGTTTACGGAAATTAATTTTCTGCTAATAAATTTTAATAAAGTAATTAAATGATCCTTTGGATAATGTCAGTATACGTTATTTGTGCTTGACGATGAAGGGATAACTTTTTAGAACTTTATCTTGATCATTTTAGAGTGTTGAGTGCGAAGTGTTAAAGTTAGCATATGGAATTTGGAATATAGTATATTTTAAGTTTGATGGATAAATTAGTTGTTGAAGAGATCATGATTATCTAATTTTGTATTAAAATTGTGCAGTAGGATAATAAATTTGTATTCAAAGCGCTGCAGCGCAAACGGACCTCGAATCGCGCGCGATAGCGCGCGTGTTACTTTAATTTCCTTTCCTTTCTTCAAAAAACTATGTCAGGTTTTTATCGACGTTTCGATTATAGCATTTTTGACCCTTTTCCGAAGTGTTCATTGGTCGATGAAGTGTGTGAAACTGTCGTAAATCGAGTAAGAGCGCTGTCATTGAAAGAATTAAATAAAAGGAGTGAGATGGGTAAATACGTAATAGGTGGGTCATATATTGTTTTTATATTGAACATAATTTTCTTTTGTTCAGATATGATTGAAATCTGAAGTATGAATTGAATTGCATTTAGATGTGTCTTGATATTATTATTTCTACGGTTATATGATGGGATCAAAAATGATGAGTATTTAAATGTATGAGATGATATAGGTAAATATGTAGTTAATATATCCTTTTCGCATTAAATATAATTTTCTTTTTTTTTCAGGTTATGTTGTATAGTCGGTCCATGAGCAAAGTAGCCTAAAGTGACAGATGTAGGAATGCGATACAAGTACGAGTAATAAAATTTCTAGTTGCCAATGCCTCTTGTCAAGGATAATGTGTAGCAAACTAATAGAAAACCATACATTAATTTTATTAAAAACCATACATTAAAGAGCATTAGCAAATGAAATATTTTACTGCAGGAGTTGCTCGTAGGAAACATGTGTTTCCACCTGCCACTTTAAGGTTATTTTACTTGTGGACCGACTGTATTTATGTTAATGTGTCTCAAATTGGTTATTATTTATGTATTTTATTATTTAATATCACAAAAGCAGACTTTATAACTGCATAATACATAAGTAAGAGAACATCCCCCCAAAAAAAACACTTACGTGTAAGAAACTACGCCAAGTACAGGAGTGCTGTGAATTCCTCTAACAAAAAGCATTGAAATCACATTACTAATGCCAAGTACATAAGTCACTACATATCTGCCTATTATATGATCTAGCACTGGCCGATCATTTTAATTGTATTTTCATAATTTCCTATAACTCTTTTACATTACTACTGCTTCCCGTATTTAATTATGATTTAATGGTCATTTAATAATTATTAAGGCCCGTACTCATACCTCTCTTTTAGCGTTAAAGACGTCTTTAGAGACGTCTATTAGTCATTAAAAGACAGCAGATAGCAGTCGATAAAAGACGTCTTTAACGCTAAAAGAGAGGTATGAGTACGGGCCTAAAACTTTAAATGATTCCTTATCGAGTACTGCTTGGCGGGTTCGTGCCAGGAATTTCAAAGTACTTACTTTGAACGTACTAATAGTACTCTAATACTATATGTGTGTTATTAAATTTTTACAGAGATTATCTTTGACGAGTTAATATACTCTACATTTTGAGTTTGATGACTGGCATAGTGAACGCAAATTTATATTAAGAAATGCACGGACCCACCAAGTAGTACTCGATAAGGTATCACCTAAATTTTAATAATTATTAAATGACCATTAAATCGTAATTAAATACGGGAAGCAGTAGTAATGTAAAAGAGTTATAGGAAATTTTGAAAATACAATTAAAATGATGGGCCAGTGCTAGATCATATAATAGGCAAATATCTAGTGACTTATGTACTTGGCATTAATAATCTGATTTCAATACTTTTTTTTAGAGGAATTCACAGCACTCCTGTACTTGGCGTAGTTTTTTACACGTAAGTGTTTTTTTTGGGGGATTATATTTACGTCAAACATTTTTCATGAGTACGATTCAAATGTAATTCTGACATACATAGAAGGTTATGACTCACGTTTGTCTACTGGTAGAAGAACGTATCCTATGTATAGCAGAAGACGCAAATGATTATAAGTAAAAATAAACCAATTTCTTTAGATAAAAGTCGCCAGTATCGTATACAAGATGCCGAACATTGATAAGTAAGAAATCACCAACGGCCTTTGATCATCGTTGTTTCTTATCGATGTATTCAATTGCATGCATGTTTTTTCTCTGGAATTGATCTCTTGTATTACAAAACTTTAGTGTAAACGTTCAGACTAAAAATCCCCGCTCTCCTACAGCGTAGCAATATTAACAGAGTTTATCGTACTTGAAGAACTCTTGTTTTGTTTCAATTCCAGTGATTCCCCCGATATGTGTAGAAAGTCTACTGCGCGCCAGAGGCATTCGTTATCTGAATAGCTTTGCGTTCTTTAGACATGCTATAGGAGAGACGTAAGCATATTTAACACGTGTCACAACCATTTGCGATTGCAGAAATAGGCTGCGTGAACATGTGTGTTGTGTGTCAAACACACATTGACTATATGGCAGAGTTATTCAGTACTATTGGACTACCCATTATTCATTTTACCTTGGAAATTATTAGGTGTGTGCAAAAGTTTTAGTCCTTTTTTGTTATTTTATTTAATTCCATATAAAGTATCGATTGCATATCAATCATCAACATATGTTCCCTCGTTATTTATGACTTTTTGCCACTTGTCGGGTAATCTTCGGATTCCTTCACGAAAAAAGGAGACTGGTTTGGAGGCAATGAAATTATCGAGTCATTTCTTTATCTCTGCAACATTTTTAAAGCGGCGTCCAGCTGAATCGTGGTGCATTGATCGGTATAGATGAGTCAGAACTTCCCAGCCTAAGTTTATGATAGTTTGTTGAGTACTTTTAGCAACGTGCGGTCTAGCGTTATCATGCAACAAAATGACTTTGCGAGATTCTCGCCCAGTAAATGGTATATTTTTTCGAGTTTATCGGCCAATGTATTTAATTGAAGACTTTAGCGTTCGGCTAATAAATAACGCCTTCGATATCCCAACAGATGCAAAGAATTTTTTTTCCGTTGATGTTTGGTCTTGCAATTGATGTACACGGCTGATCGGGGTCCACTCACGAGTGTTTGTGTTTAGGATTATCGTATGTTATCCACTTTTCGTCGCCGATAACAATTTTCCATAAGAAATCCTTTTACGCTGTCTGGATAGTAGTGAAATGCATGTGCTTAATCCGACCCTCTTGGGATAATTCGTACGGTGCCCACTTTTCGAACTTGTGGATTTTCCTCATTTCATACAGTCGTCTCGAAACTGTTGACTCGTCAATGCCAAGCTGCGGTGCAAGTTCCTCTTGCGTCTGGAATGGGTGTTTTCTTACCGGTGCTTCCAATTCGTCAGTATCTATTATGGACACAGAATTTTCACCAAGGACAGAGCAAATCAATTAACATGCTTTAGCATTATTTATACCCTGTTCAAACTCGTATCGAATACAATATAGAATATACAACTTTCCGTCGCTCATTGTGTTCACTGTTATTTTTAAGCTTATGCGCACAATTGAATCGTAAGACGTTGCCTGTCGTAAAGTTCTATACAAACTGTACAGAAACACAAAAGGGTAAGACAGAATTTGAATTAAAAGTAATTACACCATTGACTCATTATCTTCAGTTGCCGCAGTAATTGTCAATAACATTATGAAGAGTATTTTAATATGTATTTCAATACCATCAATAAATAAAAGTATGACAGATGTGCAAGTATTTAAAATACTACGTTAAGAACTTGAAGAGTGTCACATAATGGAGTCCTGATCTGTGACTTTGTGCCATACCTATACACACATACGGATTTAAAAATATGTAGCAAGAATAAAATAACAAATACTGTTTCGAAATCAATTTTATTAGAAAATATAAATTATTTAATCTTTGATTTATTCACCTTTTACTACGATTACTTGATTTTATTACTTATGCCTAACATATGCCTCTTTTATTACAACATCAATCTGCAAGAAAAGAAGTCGCGAAACAGAGCTTGCAGTAACAGTACCTTTGTATTCTAGTATTGTTAATGCCACAATTCTTGTTCTACGATGTTGGTATTCGATATTGAAAGATCAATGACAAAATGTCTCATCGAGCTGAGCGCTGAATAGTCCGTGACATCAATTTTCAGAATCAAATGATCTACGGAAGCGGAATGTACTGGAAAGACCGACTGTGGGCTCTACTCTCCTTCCAGGAAGCTTTTGACCTCCAACACTGAGATCAATGTTGCCATCTTTACGATTAACAAGTCTGTGATTATAATCAAAGTTGTAGGTTGGACGTCGCTCCGGTCCATCAAGCGGTTTTACATATGTACCACTCAATGATCCTTGTGGCTCAGGTGATCTACGGAAGCGGAATGTACCGGAAAGACCAACTGTGGGCTCTACTCTCCTTCCAGGAAGCTTTTGACCTCCAACGCTGAGGTCAATGTTGCCATCTTTACGGTTAACTAGTCTGTGATTATAATCAAAGTTGTAGGTTGGTCGTCGTTCAGGTCCACCAAACGGTTTTGAAAATGTACCACTCAATGATCCTTGAGGTTCAGGTGATCTACGGAAGCGGAATGTACCGGAAAGACCAACTGTGGGCTCTACTCTCCTTCCAGGAAGCTTTTGACCTCCAACACTGAGATCAATGTTGCCATCTTTACGATTAACAAGTCTGTGATTATAATCAAAGTTGTAGGTTGGACGTCGCTCCGGTCCATCAAGCGGTTTTACATATGTACCACTCAATGATCCTTGTGGCTCAGGTGATCTACGGAAGCGGAATGTACCGGAAAGACCAACTGTGGGCTCTACTCTCCTTCCAGGAAGCTTTTGACCTCCAACGCTGAGGTCAATGTTGCCATCTTTACGGTTAACTAGTCTGTGATTATAATCAAAGTTGTAGGTTGGTCGTCGTTCAGGTCCACCAAACGGTTTTGAAAATGTACCACTCAATGATCCTTGAGGTTCAGGTGATCTACGGAAGCGGAATGTACCGGAAAGACCAACTGTGGGCTCTACTCTCCTTCCAGGAAGCTTTTGACCTCCAACGCTGAGGTCAATGTTGCCATCTTTACGATTAACTAGTCTGTGATTATAATCAAAGTTGTAGGTTGGTCGTCGTTCAGGTCCACCAAACGGTTTTGAAAATGTACCACTCAATGATCCTTGTGGCTCAGGTGATCTACGGAAGCGCAATGTGCCAGAAAGACCAACTGTGGGCTCTACTCTCCTTCCAGGAAGCTTTTGACCTCCAACACTGAGATCAATGTTGCCATCTTTACGATTAACAAGTCTGTGATTATAATCAAAGTTGTAGGTTGGACGTCGCTCCGGTCCATCAAGCGGTTTTACATATGTACCACTCAATGATCCTTGTGGCTCAGGTGATCTACGGAAGCGCAATGTGCCAGAAAGACCAACTGTGGGCTCTACTCTCCTTCCAGGAAGCTTTTGACCTCCAACGCTGAGGTCAATGTTGCCATCTTTACGATTAACTAGTCTGTGATTATAATCAAAGTTGTAGGTTGGTCGTCGTTCAGGTCCACCAAACGGTTTTGAAAATGTACCACTCAATGATCCTTGTGGCTCAGGTGATCTACGGAAGCGCAATGTGCCAGAAAGACCAACTGTGGGCTCTACTCTCCTTCCAGGAAGCTTTTGACCTCCAACGCTGAGGTCAATGTTGCCATCTTTACGATTAACTAGTCTGTGATTATAATCAAAGTTGTAGGTTGGTCGTCGTTCAGGTCCACCAAACGGTTTTGAAAATGTACCACTCAATGATCCTTGTGGCTCAGGTGATCTACGGAAGCGCAATGTGCCAGAAAGACCAACTGTGGGCTCTACTCTCCTTCCAGGAAGCTTTTGACCTCCAACGCTGAGGTCAATGTTGCCATCTTTACGATTAACTAGTCTGTGATTATAATCAAAGTTGTAGGTTGGTCGTCGTTCAGGTCCACCAAACGGTTTTGAAAATGTACCACTCAATGATCCTTGTGGCTCAGGTGATCTACGGAAGCGGAATGTGCCAGAAAGACCAACTGTGGGCTCTACTCTCCTTCCAGGAAGCTTTTGACCTCCAACGCTGAGGTCAATGTTGCCATCTTTACGATTAACAAGTCTGTGATTATAATCAAAGTTGTAGGTTGGTCGTCGTTCAGGTCCACCAAACGGTTTTGAAAATGTACCACTCAGTGATCCTTGTGGCTCAGGTGATCTTTGGAATCGATGTTGTATTGGTGCAGATATATCATCCTATTAAAAAAAAGTTAAATAAACCATTATTTAAATATTTAAATTCTTCTTCTGTTTTTCTGTTTTCACTATGATAAGGACTCTATATGTACAGGGAATCTCAACGATGCTTTAAAGTGCAGCGTATAGCCCAGTACCGAACGACCTAGAACTTCACTTCAGCACATCGTTGATACTCACTATACTATATCATATTGTGTAATCTATAATTATGAAGGTACATTATGCTGGTGTTCTGCAAGTTCAATAATAACTATTTACCAAAACTTACCACATAAGGAATGGATCCCCTTGATTCATCATCTAGTCCAAGAGAAGATTCAGCGAAACCCACCGCCACAAAGGCACATATCATTAGAGCGATTGCTTTCATCATTGTATATTATCTGAAATTATTAATAATATATTTTTAATAAATTGAATAAGTATCAATAAATTCTTAAGATCTAATGGACTTGTAATATTTTCATAACTTATTATCTGTACAATAAAAATTTTTTAAATAATAACTGAACCTCACCTTCGTTTAATTCACACTGTTCATCCCTGAAGGCGGATGGGTTAATGCTGCTAAGTTGAAACGTAACAGCTTTTATAGCAAAGTGAAACGAATGGCATAAATTCATTCCGGGGATTACCTTTTATTCATTTCAATGTGATGTTTCGTTGGAAAGATATGGCTGTACATGTCTCAGAAGCAGGAATCCCCTTTCACTGTGCACACGAGACAACATTCGAGCGTCACAGCATCGTGTCATTGTACTAATAGCTGTTTCAATTTTCTAGTTAGTCTCGAGCGATTATTGATAAGAGGAATTGTTAATAAGTGACAGATAGGCACAATTAATTGAACATTATTTTACAGTTTTATTTGATTCAGCTTTGCATTGTATATGCATTTCTGTTACGTTATAGATAAGAAGGAAAAAAGAAAAATATAATTAAACTGATACAGATTTTTATATCAATAGAGACAGTTACTACATTCTTCACGAATCCATTACTAAATATTAGAGGTGTCACACTAATCGGATTTCCTTGTAATTTTAATGTATTTATTCGTTATAAAAGAAACTATTTAATAAACTGTCAGTCTTGTGCCTACTACTTGTTAACAAACCTCATGTGTCTGTTTGCATATTTGTATTTCATTTCTTCACCTGAAAGTTTTTCCACCATGTCGACCCTAATGAACACCTGAATTTATTTGCACCACAATACTATTTGTGGGACATTGTATTAATAGAAGAGACGCGGATAATGTAGTTTACCATTACTTTTAACTATTTATTGATTTGACAAAATACGGAGTTGCCTTGAGTTTTCCTATTATATAGGGTGTTCCAAAATTTACCCACCCGAACAGCATGGTGGTGTTTCGGAGGCATCTCAGATACTGGAAATGACTTCCGTTTTATTGGCACATTCTTAGTTTTTAAATAAGAGCCGATTAAAGATAACTAATGAAAGTGAAGCGACGACGGAAGTAGTAGGCACATGCGTGCTCGATGTTTTCTTCCCAAGCTTCTTTTTTCACAATCTCAGCAAAACAATGTAGATAAAGACCATATAAATTTCTCATATTACTGCAGTGGTATTTCGATAACTCGAACTTCGAAGAATTTAAAGTTAATTTACATAGATCGAAACTACGGTAACACGAAGCATATTTCGGTTTTCTTGAAATTCGAGTTATCGGAGTTCCACTGTATAATGTTTATAAAATATTTTTTCCGTAAAGGTAACCACCGACTGTCACAGCTGGCCCAGTATCATTTGACATGTCTGGCTGGTAATCGGTCGCCATTGTTAGGCCGGTGTTTACCTCTGGCATATTTTTGTTGTTGAACAGGTAATGGTTGTCATTATCGCGCATTAACGAATTACTGGCACCCACTGAGGATACCAGTGCTGGACGAATTAAAGAATCCTGTACTGGTGATTGAGATAATATGATGTATGCACAGCTGATGCAGGAATTCTCTTTCTCTGTGTACACGATAATGAACTTTTGAATGGCGCAATAAATTTTTCTCGGTTTCAAGAAGTCGAGACAAAAGAAGGAGATACGATACTGAAATACGGTAGCTTGGTGCTTCCCCCACAGCGCAAAATGTTCCGGGTAATCCCGTGTTGTTCATTCAGTACACGAAACTTAATGATAAATCTACTTATAACGTTGAATAATGCATATATAAGTCAGGGCTTCAGATCAGAGATACATACACTCTCCAATCTTCTCTCAAGAAGCTCTACGGTACGTAGTAATTTGCAGCACAAATAATAATTTGCAGATAATTGGTAGTAGAAGATTCTTACAACAAATTAAGTTTTACACAAGTCAATAAAATAGACTTCTTTGATATATTCTTGCAAATTTGTTTTTATTTATTTGTTGAAGCTTCATATAAACAAAATATAATAGGCTAAATTAGAAGTTTGGTGGTATTTATTGTAACAGAATCATCCATAATTACATTCTCATATACTTAAATTACCTGAATCAATTACAATTAACATATGATTTATATTTTTAGATATTCAACATGAAATTGTTCATCGCTGTCGCCCTCTTGTGCGCCGTAGCCGCAGTTTCTGCTACCTTGTCAAACCAAAGATGGCCACCTCGTTCAACTGGACCTACTTTCCCACGTCCGAATAATCCACAAGTATGTTTCCTACATTTTTTTATTTATAAGTACTCTCTATGGATTTTCTTTCAGTGAACTAATTATAAAACCTTTACAGTATCGGTTCCGACGTGAGGATGATCCCAACAGAAGTATTCGAGTGCAGGGAAATATTCCCGTTGGAAATTCCCGCAAGCAGCCATCAGTCGACGTGAACTACGAACACCGACTTTCTGACACCGGAAGGCAAACAGTTGATGCCTACAGTGGACTGAACATTCAATCTGGCCGTGTTCAACCCCACGCTGGAGTCAGGTTCGAGCACAACTTTGACAATGGGTAGTTCCTCAAGGGTTACGGTCAAGGACAGACGGGACGCGGCGGCAGGGTGGAACCTCAGTTTGGCGCCGGATTTGGTCTAAGATTCAGGAGAGATATTGAAGCAGAAGAGACTGATGCTGAATTTGAAGAGCAATAGAAAGTTATGGAGTTGATGTATTTGTGTAGGGTGCTATTTGAGATTGTATAAATATTTAAATAAATTTATGGTTTGTATATATTGTGACAGTGTACTTTGCACCCGTCTCAAAAAGGGGCTATAGAGCCTGGCAATTGGGATCACGAGAGTCTGCGATTAGATGTAACACGTTGAGTGCCACGTTAGTCATCGCTGACTGACACTGAACTTTCCGTTCAAGCCGCGTCAGTCGCCGGTGACTGACATTCGCAACTTTTAACCAGCGCATGTGGCCTGACGGGGATTTCCTTATAAATTCGCGTGACACTCAACATGTTAATGAATTGAAGAATTCCCCATCTGCATTGAAAAAGTACGACCCAGGCAAAGAAATCGAGATACACGAGTATCGAGTATTTTGATATACAGATAGGATGACAATATACTATACATCCACATCTACCATCCATAAAACCACCGACTCCGGCAAAAATTGTCATTGTTTCAAACTACAAACACTAGTTACTGTTGAAGCCTTAGAACAAGTTCGAGTATACATGCATGTTCAAAAGAGAATTTAATTTAGTCATAGATTGCAACGCGTTAAAGAAAACTCTACAGAAGTGTCAAGCCAAATAGGTCATTTGGAGTATGTTACTGCGGGTATATTATACCGAAATACAGCATCGCAAAGGGGGTAAAATGGGTCACGCTTAGAGTTTGAGCCGATGTTATAAAGTTTATACCGACGCAGCCTTGAATGATGACTACGATACGCTGTCTATTACTCAGGACACTGATTCCGAAATTAATGACGAGATCAAAAAGAGAAAGGCGACCAATCCTTGTCTGATTATATTATTGTCGATGGCAAATTATTATTTGTAAATTAATTTCCTGAAAAAAGGTAAGAATTGGTTCTCACAATGTTTTATTCATTTCCGACCCCTTCTGCGTAAATTATATAACAAGATAATTCTTTCCTCGTTGCAACAGATATCGCTAAAAATAACTCGTAAGCTAGAAAACTACAACTAGTCATAATGCCCAGAAAAAAATTGTAAGTTGAAATACACGTTTTGTTCCAAGCGTTCCAAAACTGTCTTCCTAAATGACCGTTCGACATCATTGCTTAATGTTGCAAAAGTATTGTTACATCCTGGCACTCGATCTCCTAGGGGATTCAAAGTCACAAAGGAATAAGAAGAAGAAAAAGTACTACGTTGCGTCTGTTTTCACGTTTTGCCACAGCACGAGACAGCGTGGTCAAGTAGACGACTTATCTTTAAGTCTACTTATATAAGGATGACGTTAAAGTGACTTTCCGAGTGGCATATCCTCGAAATGTGGCAAATGAGGATTATGTTGTCGAGGTAATTTATATAGGAGGCGTCCGGGTGAAGCAAGTCCACCTGGTTTACCCGGGGAACCATTTCCAGCGAGGGGCTCAGGTTGGTTTCTGATTTCTCCCTCTCGCCGGAGAACAGGATCTGGAGCATCTCTACCTCCTGGAGCAGAAGTTCCACAACCTTCTATTCTTCTTTAATATATTGTACACAGTTCCATCTTATTATGGAGCAACCCTTTGTAATTTTCAATACATACCAAGCCTAGTGAAGTCCATGATATATACCAAGCATATCTTTTACTAAATTTGGTACTATTTTGAATTGATATTGTTTAAGAAATACACCTGTTACTGCGAAAAAATATTCGTTCAGATATATTTGCTTTGACGTACGGTGGAACAAATATTACAAAATTATACGTTTTCTGTAATTACCATTGCAAAATGAACATAATTCACGTATATACTTTATTAAAATCTAGAATTTCGGAAATTCATAAATATTAATGACTTATCAACGTTTTTGATAAATTTTGCCTACCAACGTTTTTCAGTATATGCTGTGCATTCGTTATTCTCCTTTATCCATTAAATATCAGACATTCACCTTTTATATGGTATTGTGGGTAACATGACTATTTATTATAGACAAAAATATTTATTATATATGTGATACATTTAATTACTAAATACAGATTTTTTTATTAACCGATTCCTCTTTCTTCCTTTTAGAATTTTCAGAATCTGATGGGCGGTAGTATTGGGGGTCTACGTGGATTGAATGGTGGGATGTTATATTTGAATCTCTGTGCTTCCGTTGTTGTAAATCCCAAGAGAGCAACGATGACCATGGCCATTACGATGCCGAAAAACTTCATCTTAGAAGATCTGTAAATAAATATTTAGGAATAGTACATATTAGAAGTCATACAAATATACTGACATATTCGAAAATTATTCTCAAAAAAGTAAAACCTATTAGTCTTCCGAACAAAAATTGTATGACCGGTTCTAAAAATCTTAATATTAATCTAAATATTAATATCAATTATGATTTAGAATATTTTATTTCTTGAAAATGCTTTGAAAGTATATTGCAATTTGGATGATAAGGATCATCTTCTTAATATGAAATTAAAAAATTCTAGAGACAGTTTTTGCGGATGAAGGTTGAGTATTAAATTTATGTATAAAAAAAGAGATTTACTAAAAAAAGTGCAAGTGAAGGAATTACGAAGTATATTTCATGATATTAATAAAATTTGTTTCATGACGATTGCCAATAATATTTAATATGTTTTGACAACATCTTTTACTACTGAATTATCACTTTATTATTGTCACATGCATTACATAAAAGAACCCACTACTAAATTGTTCCAAAGTTACTAATCTCTACTACTTACTTGCTTCTGACACAGCTGAGGATACTGAGTGTGAAAGAACGAATGAGAATATGCGACTAGTAAACTGTAAGCGTCTTATATAGGTACTGAAGTGACTGACGACGTTCGCGCGAAGCAAATCGAAGCTTGAAACGAAGACAGGGGAATCCCATCGCGGTATTCATACGAAAGTTTTCCTTGTTACTTTGCGTTAAGAAGAATTTATAAGAAATACCTTATTAATATATTTAACATTCAAGTACAAAATTACTTCATTACAAGCACGTCATTGAACTGTTGCACAATAGTACTTTGCGATACAAGTGCGAGAAAGCGAACTTTATAGGCAGGCGGTGAAGTTGGTCGCACGAGCCGCACACGAGTAACACAACGGCACGAGCCGTAGGCGAGTGCTGTTTGTTTTACGAGTGCGGCGAGTTTGACAAACTTCACAAACTGCGCATAATGTTCGCTTTATTGTACCAGTATCGCATAATATTTTCTGTAACGAATTCATGAAAAACGCTACTTTTGGTGCCTCCAAAGAGACTGGAACATCTCTTCGTTGCAGGAGGCAGCCATAAGAAGAGCCAGGAAGGCTTCCAAAGTGAATGCATTTCATGACAGCGCGCGAGAACAAAGTTTACTTTATCGCACTAGTGCGAGAAGAAAGCACTAGTGCGATAATGTAAAATTGGGTCGATTTGCGCATGCGCGGCATTTTTATCGTATCCATAGTTATAAAGCGCCACTTTCGCCACACTTCGGAGGCACGAAAAGTAGTGTTTTTCATGCATGAGTTACATAAAATTAACTTATTGTATTTTTATAGAATTTTCTATTTATTGCTCCGAATGTACATTTTGCATGCCATTTTCGAATTCATTCTGGGACTTACCAGTCCCACTGTGGACAGTGCCAGCTAAATACAAACAGTGTTAGCTTAGTAGGTATTTTACAATATATAATTGCCATAATATAAGATTAATGTTTTAAATGCTGGCTTCATGTGGTTCAGTCATCATCATAGTAATGTAGTAGATAGTCAGATGTTATATAAAATTGCAAAGTTTTCAGTTTAAACATTAATTTGTAAAGGTATAAGTAAATGTTTAATTTCGAGTCATAAATCATTCAAATTTTGCATCGCTTGAAATTGAGTAAGCATCTAATTCATATATAAAAACTGGACGTTTATTTGAAAATGCACCTAATAATCGAACCACCTTAGTAAAATGCAAATTATATATAAAAATGATATTCGCTAACATTTAATGAAGACGTAGTCCGTTTAGAATGCAGGTTAAGTGTACAAAACCGACAGGCATATTAACGATAGTTATATAAGGCACTCATATGTTGTCAAACGTATTAATTTTGTAGTTATAAATTTTAAACATTTTATATTACCGGACAATTAATATTTCACGTAAATATGAATTAAAATAAATTTTGATTCGTTGGTTTACAATTCGTAATTTACAAATTGACATAGATTAGTATATATTTGGATTACAAGTAGGGGAGAGGCGTCTGACGTGGCGCGTTCGCTAATTTAGAGCACGTTTATTTTCATATAATATTTCATAGAACGTATAAGCAATGTTTATTGAATTCATTTATGTATCAACTGATCACAGAGTAAAAATTATAAACAGATGCATGTTTACCGTTATATTATGAGAAGTAAGTTTTGTAATTTATCACTAAATTTATGACTTAAAAGAGAGCAGCATTTAACACATTTAATAAGTGCAGATGAACATTTTTAATGTTTTTTTTTTAGAATCCTTGATTTCTTATATTTAATCCTAGAACATCAGACTAGGGTGGATATCCACCCTATGCGTACTTTAAACGACGCCCTAATAAATATACTTTTTCAACGGAGCATCTCGATGGCAGTTTTTTTCTAATATTCCAATGTATCCTCTTTAAAAGGCATTTTTTGTGAATAAACTAATTACAAAAAAAAAAATATATAAATATTTGTGTGAAAAGTGGGGTTTTTGTTGATTTTCACAATTATTTTGTCTTTAGATGGAATTTTCAGCATTTAAACCTCGATGAAATTGATTTTACCTTTTACCATTCTCTTCCTTATTAAAAACCAAAGAAATTCAAGTACTGTCAAGCCCCTTTATCTTTGATTGAACGATTTTACAAACATGAACGACGTAGGGTTGATATTCACACCAGTCAACCGTTAGAAGATGAAAAAAAAGGTCTGCCGTTCTAGGGTTAAGAATGTATTGCTTTACACTACCGCTCATTAATTTCAATCCACCTACCGAATTCGACAAATAACCGCGAAGCGAAGAGTAAGCAAAAGTAAAATAAAAATGATATTAAGAAAAAGAAAAGAATTGCAATGATCCTTCCTCACCGCCTGAGTAGGGGTCTAAATATTCGGGTAAGTCACCAGAAGCGCCGTAGGCATACACACACTGGACAGATAAAACAGAGTAAGCCCTACTGTATAATAAATCTTTTGCTCTAAATGCATCTCCTGAGTAATGTGTAACGATAACACAGATACGAATGTTGGAATATATCTCAAATAAATGAGTTTTTCTTAAAGCCTTTGTTATTATTATTTTTTTACTTATTTAATAAGTCGAGTCCATCTGTGGATTCATTGTTTTTGGATAAATATTTCTAAAACTCTTGTCGTCGATTCACGCCACTGTCCAATAAAGACTAGCTACAGGGAAATACGAGAATACATATTGCGGTATAATTTCTTATGCTTGTTATGCTTGGCGCCCTTTCCAAATTTATCATTTTCAAATAGATTTTCGGTTATGGAATCTGAGTGTCAATTTGTTCATTGATCCTCTGGATTCGTTATGACAATATATACATGTCTGCATGAATAGTTGATTGTAGATATATATATGTATAAACTTACAAATAAATCTTTTAATCACCTCTATAAATATTTATTGATAAATTCAAGTATCGAGTATAAAGCAGACAAATCATTTTTATATATCTATATACTATTAAATTAGCATAGATTTGCGAAATAAATTCATTGAATAGTCCACAATATTTATAGTTTACGTTATTTTACATAATTTAGATATAACGTGCTTTATCGAGTGTTCATAATTTATTGGTTAATTGTCAACAGCAATTTCGCCACCTTATCAGGAACTGTACACATCTTTCCCAGTTTCAAGAAACCAAACCGAAAGAAGGAGATACGGTACTTTAACTCGGTAGCTTGGTGCTTCCCTCATATCATAAAATGTTCCGGGTAATCCCGCGCTGCTCATTCAATATACGAAGCTTAATGATAAGTCTAGTTATAACGTTGAATAATGCATATATATAAGTCAGGACTTCAGACCAGAGATGCATTCACTCTCTAATCTTCTCTCGAGAAACTCTACGGTACGTAGTACTTTGCAGCACAAATTATAAGTTGCAGATAATTGATAATAGAAGATTTTTACATTAAGTTCAGTTTTACACGAGCTAATAAGATAGACTTCTTTGATATATTTTTGCAACTTTATTTTGATTTATTTGTTTAAGCTTCATATCAACAAAACATAACTAACTAAAGTAAAAGTTATGTGGTATTTATTGTAACAGAAGCGTCGATAATTACATTCTGTAAAAGCATACTTCTCTTCTTGTGGCATCAGGATCACAGTAGGTAGACCGGGATAATTCGTAAAGATATTCTTTATTACCATTCACCTAGAGCTCGTGCTTTAGATATGTTTGGTTCGCTCATCAGACGACGACTCACTCCACGCCTCTCTTGTCTTCTTTCTTTCTACTAGTCTGGGCTGGCCTATTGCCAAAAGGGCCCCGCGCAATGTTACAAAAAATTATTTTGCGTCGTACAATTCTTATATACTTAAATTACCTGAACCAATTACAATTAACATATGATTTATATTTTTAGATATTCAACATGAAATTGTTCATCGCTGTCGCCCTCTTGTGCGCCGTAGCCGCAGTTTCTGCTACCTTGTCAAACCAAAGATGGCCACCTCGTTCAACTGGACCTACTTTCCCACGTCCGAATAATCCACAAGTATGTTTCCTACATTTTTTTATTTATAAGTACTCTCTATGGATTTTCTTTCAGTGAACTAATTATAAAACCTTTACAGTATCGGTTCCGACGTGAGGATGATCCCAACAGAAGTATTCGAGTGCAGGGAAATATTCCCGTTGGAAATTCCCGCAAGCAGCCATCAGTCGACGTGAACTACGAACACCGACTTTCTGACACCGGAAGGCAAACAGTTGATGCCTACAGTGGACTGAACATTCAATCTGGCCGTGTTCAACCCCACGCTGGAGTCAGGTTCGAGCACAACTTTGACAATGGGTTGTTCCTCAAGGGTTACGGTCAAGGACAGACGGGACGCGGCGGCAGGGTGGAACCTCAGTTTGGCGCCGGATTTGGTCTAAGATTCAGGAGAGATATTGAAGCAGAAGAGACTGATGCTGAATTTGAAGAGCAATAGAAAGTTGTTATGGAGTTGATGTATTTGTCTAGGGTGCTATTTGAGATTGTATAAATATTTAAATAAATTTATTGTTTATATACATATACATTGCAAAGCTTTACCGTAAAGATGTATCGAAGGTACAATCGTAGACAAAAGTGCATGATATTTTAAATACTTGAATATCTGCGCCTTACGCATAAGAAATCCGAATTTAAGTAACTGGAACGGTAGTTGGAGTCTTATTTTTATTCATAGAAAGGTATTTTTCACTTTACAATTGTTTCTTCCAGCATTATTTGCAGATTAATCTGACGTCAGAAAAGTCTGAAAAGGTAGGTATGTATTATACACAAGATCAATTTCAATATTCTTTACTCTGACGTGATTCTTGCCTCATTGTCACAAGGTGACTCCAGCTACCGGTTCAGATAACGTTCTCGTTCTCTCGTTTTTTGGTTCCCTTCGAGTCGGAACTCTGCTCAGAAGCTACGCTGTCGGGTTGATTCGTACGGTTATGCCGATGCTCTTGGAAGATTTGTTATTGTTAAGTTCAGGAAGAGATACGCGAATCTGCCATGGAGAGATTGTCTCCACGTACCCAGATGCCCGGCAGAGGAGAATACCCGACGGAGACGTCTCCACGGACCGGCAAAAGCTGGGTGAGATACCGGCGCCCTGCTGGAGATTGGCAAAGGACTGTAGAGCGGGCGGTGATATAGTTTTGATACGGTTATGGGTAGGGGAGGAATCCCCTAAGCCGAATTAAGGATGTGGTACTCAGCTGTCGTCCGATGCCCTGGGGAAGCGGCCGTGCAGGATCTCCAAAAGTTACTTACCGATTCGCTAAGGGACGGTGTGGATTTGGTTTAAAGGGGAACTCGAGGGAAAGGACCCGACTAGAAACTTGATCGGGCATGCCTGAAGTACTATCGGGACCCAATCTGGCAGAGTTAAGGCATGCCATTAATACATGCCTCGTGTTATCTTGATCGGGTCCGAATCAGGATTGCCTGATATCTACGTAAATAAAGATTTGCAAGGCATGCCTAGCCAGCTCTCGATAAGGATCATATGAGGATCATTTGATTTCCTTCACCCGATTTCAGAAATAGTGTCAAAAACCGTAAAGCCTTATGTATATGGATCTTACAATGAATGTATACGGTTTTCTGAGCAGATCCTGCTGTAATCACACCCAACATAGCATGAGATATTCTTTGTATATTTTATGGATATGTTTTCTGCATACATCTATGTATGTATATAGATGGATAAATGTCCAGTATGTACATACGTCAGGGTTAAGAACACTGATTTTTAAAAAGAATAATCCTAAACGGGTTTCAATCACTTAGAAAAAAAATACCTGAACAAACTTGTTAGAACACTTTTTTTATTTATGAACTAAATTTACTAAGGCAACGTTCCCAAACCATCCACCGACCGAAGGCGCCGCACAACAAGGCCCACTGCCAAGCTGCATAATACAGCTACCGGCCACTAGAGGGACAGGTATACCCGCAAGCAAAATGGATCAATGAGCCGATAAGCTCCAAACTTTTCCTGTGTTTTGACATAAGCTTTCAGTATTGTGTAAATGACTTCATTACTGTACCTATATTGTACGGCCGTTCCGTTTTTATCAGTTGTAAGTTGTATAATGGAACAAATTATATAATGGAACACAGAAAGTATCTGCAGTATGTCAATAACAGTGGCACCACTTAGCGTCCAAAGCATTTAGCACTCTAGTACAGTAGATATATGGAATTAAAATTTATTATTATGAAATAGTGTTATAATTACAATTCTCCGACACAAATCTGAAAATAATTATTGTATAACGTAGGTTATCAGTGTCATCAATTTTACTTTGAGTAATTTTATTTCGGTTGAAAAATTTGTTCACTTACCATTTCTTGCTTTTTGGTTCGACGCGGGAGATATTTCCATAGTGTAAGACAAATTTGTGTCAGCATCAATTAAAACGATTTCAGTATCCATTTTCTAAATTATTCCTCAGTTCGTTTTTCCACTTTTTCCCGCTAATTTCACCGGAAAAGGCGATAAAAGCTACTAACGTACAGCACCTAGTAGTCCAATCCATCGCACTGTTTCGATATCAAACTCTTAGAATCAACAAACTAATTTATAATTTGCAGGAATCCTTCCACCTCTTGAAGGCAAGGTCTAATACGTTACACTAAATTACTCGAATACCTACGATATTTTCAAAAAATGTTACCTGTATGTAATTTCAACGTCCATAAGATATGCGGGTAAATATGATGTGCATATGTAATGTATGTAGAATTACTATATGGGACTATACTTGATGTGGAGCAGATTCAGGACCTACTCAGGATCTGATTATGTTCCTGAAGTTAACATTAGGTAGGCCTGATAAGGTTCCTGTAATGTACCTGCGTTACACGTACTATCAGGGTCTCATCAGGAACCATTATCAGGACCTGATCACCTACTCAGGTATGCCAGATCCGGTCCTCATCGGAACCTTGCTTAATTTTCTAGTCGGGGAAGAGTTGTCGGCTATAAGGATCTCGACCAATTAGAATGATTACTTCTCGAATTTGGCTATTGCCGAAGCAGTCTGTCTCGGAGCACCGACCGACGTGTCACGAGATAGCTCGCGCTCCCGGGCTATCCGTTGATATGTTTTCTAGTCGTGTTTCGATACGGTATAGCAAGTTCTCGTTCGTATAGTTCTCGCGTTGCTCTTGTCATATCCAGGAAATTCTATGAATTTCCTGTGAGGGTTCCGGAGGTGTAGTGCTGTGCACGAGTGCAGTGTCCACCTGAGTGTCCTTTGGATACAGTACTCGGCCTTCACGGATTAGCTGCACCACCTCCGGTGAGGACTCCCAATTTATTAATTGGCGAAGGGATTTCGATTGATAGTTCAGATTCGTTCTGTTACGTTCTCGATTCGTCGGTGTCTCTCGTGCTATTTGCCTCACTCTTACGCCGACCCTCTCTATCTCAACCTAGCAGCCTGAGCGGCCGTGCATTTCCGTACCCGTCCGTTCCCGTTCGTGCATCCAGTTGCGTTTGCTGATTTTATGCGATCCCTACGGTTGCGTTTCTCGATTTTACGCGTCCCCAAAAATCGACAGGATCTGTTAAGTTATCGCCTTTTCTGATAGGTTCCGTCAGAGCTCTCGTTTTGGTGGAGTGAGGCCTGTTCCACCCCAACTCACAGTTTATACCTGCTCGTCAGTTCCCGGTTAAAAAAGAATGTGCTGGCGCCCGCCTGGCTTGCGGATGCAGGAGCGACAGGTGGACGGCCGAAGGTAACGTAGGTGGGTTCTCGAATATAGTTCGTTCTCGGGAGTTTCGCTATCTGTGTCGAATTAAGAAAAAGTTATACGTTACAGCTCTATACAGAAAGTTGAAACTGATTGTGAGTTTGATGACTGGCATAATGAACGCAAATTTCTATCAAGTACGTACTGTCATTGTCGTTGTAACTCTGTCACGTTGAAAAGTTGTTTCTGATACCACTCATCCTCGACAAATTTTATATGCCTTGTTTAATTAATAAACCTTGTAAACTAAAATGAAGTGTTTCGTTGGGAGGTATTTCCACATTAATATATTGAAAATCTCAAATAAGAGTTGTAAATCAGATTATGATGACAGTTTTTTTAGAAAATTATTCATATCAATAAACCAGCTGTATTTTCGTCATGTTTTGTTTCGTTTGTATATGATAATTGATGCTTCCTAGAGGATTTTGGTAAAAAAAATTTGAAAATGTTAATTATTGTGCATTTTACAGAAATCTGAAATTAGACTAAATTATATGGTTGGAAATCATATATAACTGTTTCTATTCACCGACTATATGAATGGTGCATTCTTTTCTGTAAAAATGGATACTGAAGACATTTATAGAGAACAAGCTGATCCCGCGAACGTTGTTCTGCCATATAAATTATTTCTAGTGAATATGTTGGTTGTTAAATAAAATATAACGAATGTATTGTAAGTGTTTGGGGATGGGATCTATGACAAAAAAAGGAATTGAGCGCTGTAGACGATAACCGCAGATAAAAACAAAAAAACATCAACCATTCATTTTCTCAATTCAATGTATTTCATTAACATAACGGACATATTCATTGTTTTCATTTTCCTACTTTAGGATAAAAAATATATCAAATGAATATTAATTTCGAAGAGCAATTAAGCTCAATTGCCGATGAGCAATCCGTTCAATGATTCTGGTGGTGTCTCAATTTCTGGTAGTTGCACTTTTCCTGAAGCGCAACACATCCCGGCTGACTCATGTTTAAATTTGAGCGCATGACAATGGGGACATTCTTTGCCCATAGCACCAATCACGACTTTCGGATGAGCGGAATATTCAATATCTGGCTGGTACTCGAATGCGAGACGAAGGAACGAAGCGGATGTAAATGCTCGATGTACTTGTTGGCGTCGTAGGTAATTTGCTCTGCGTGTGTTAACTACGAACCGTCGCGCTGGTCTCCGTTCCAATTGTCGTTGTTGATTTCTTTCATCTCGTGCCTCTGGTGATTGAGATGCACGCAATTGCGACATGCTCACACGCATATTTTCGTTATCTTCTTGGATTTGTTCGTCTGTTCTTTCTGCTCTATTATTTCTCATATTTGTTGCTTTATTCCTTCTTCTTCCTAAATTCGCCCCCTTCCGTCTTCCTGGCATTGTTCACTGTAATACTCACACACACAAATATACAAAATTGTTTTAATTACTTATGAAAAACCGTATACCGATAATGGATTTATTCTTTTAGTATTTTACCAACCTTTTTTATAAATTAAAATTGTTCACTGGATACACACACAAATAGACAAAATTGTTGTACTTACTGATGAAAAACGGTATACCGATAACTGATTTCTTCTTTTAGTATTTTACCAACCTTTCTTATAAATTAAATTTTTTCACTCTAATAGACAAATAGACAAAAATTCTTGTACTTACTGATGAAAAACGGTATATCGATAATGTATTTGTTCTTTCAGTATTTTACCAACCTTTTTACAGTCATAAAATACGTATATATTGCTTATAAATCAAAATTGACATTTCATGATTGAAATTTCAAAATGACGTGCGTGCGTGACGCATGCGTGGATGAAAGTTGGATGAGGCGGACGTAGCGGCATCTATCATTCAACGGCATAAATAATTTCGTTCTGTTTGAAATACGAACGACGGTTAAATTATTTCATTAAAAAAATACTAAAATCGCGTATAAGATTATCCCGTATTAAGGAATGGAAGGGTGGGGGCAGGAGTGTGAAAATTTGGAGTTATAGGTATTTTCTGATGCCAAGTAAAGAAGAATACAACAAAAAATTTTTGTCAAAAAAAATACAAAAAATTTTTCTGGATACGGACACCCTAATCACCTAGCGGTATGAAATATACTTTACGACCGATTCTCATACCTACCAAATATACATACCAAATTTCATGAAAATCGGCCGAGCCGTTTCGAAGGAGTTCGGTAACAAACACCGTGACACGAGATTTTTATATATAAGATATTGTTACTGTTTTCCTTCCTGATAGAGGAATCTATGTGACGGTGGAAAATTTTTCTTTCGAGACTTTCATGTCACCATGTTCAGAATGTGCCAAAACGTCGAAGAAACACATTCGGAGAAAATGTCCGGACGTGCGTGTGCGCGCGTGTGTGTAATGGCCTCCCAAAATTCAAACGCGTATAATTCGAGAACAGTTTTAGCTACAGCCCCCAACTTTTGCATGCATGTGCAGCTCTGTACTCCCTTCATTGACTATAATTTTCGACATGATTCAAGCAGCGACTCAGATTTTACGTAGTTTTCAAATTCCCAAAAAAACGGACGTTATCACTCTAGCGATCGCAAATGTTGTGATATTCGTCTAAAGAGTTCTTGACAAAGAGATTGGTATCCAAGGTTGGTTGGTATTGCATTTAGGCCGAATCCATCGAGAAGTTTTGATTTTGTGATATTTTGAATTTTTCGAAAAATCAACTTACTCGCTGCAACTAGCGCTTACTTCAACGAATCAAACCGCGATTCTCTGCAAGTTTAAAATATCATCTAGCCGTAATACATATGAAATTTTGCGAGGATCATTCAAGTGGATCTAATTTTATATAGTTCGATAGTAAATGAAGATTCATCTATGAAGAAGTCAACGATTTAAAAAAAATGAAAATGCTTCCTCATGTAGCGACTTCGTACACTACCAATGATTCGGAGTAAGCAAATTGCAAGTTTCAACTTGCGGCTCGTTGTTAATTATTTATACATTTTTTTTAAACCTAAATCCTTGAACATTAGTGCACAAGTCAATCGTAGTTCTACAAATATACATCATTTTATTCTATAAAAAACACAGTATTTAGTTATATAACATAACGTCATTATTTAAATAATAATGATATTGTAACTTAGTTCATATTGCTTGGTTACAATAATGAAATACTTACCATTGCCAAGATAACTTTCAAAATATAACTTTCCCAAATCACTTTTTTCACGCCGTGCGTCCTCTCGTCCGTCCCAGATATTATGTAGTACATCGGTTATACTCTAGAGCGTTTGGTCTAAAGGTATACGAAACCACAAGTCGTTAAAAAATTCTCCTGAGTTGTTAGTTTCGAACTTCGACCACTGTGGTATCAGGAACACCCCACGCGTTCGTTTTCAGGTTAAAATAGTGCTAGTAAAGTTGAAGAATGTAAAAAAATGTATCCACGCAAAAATAAGTATATTTAAAAGCACTAAATAAATAATAATTAATAAACTAAAGCTTAAACATTAAATCTCTTTTATTTTCTTTTTATAAAATGATTTACAGATAAGTACAAGTAGAATCAGAAAATGTTATTGCAGTTATTCTTCGAATCATAAAGGTATTTCACAAATGTAGTAATATTTAAAAGAACAGGGTACGTCGTTTATTCCACGATGTTGATGCAAAACAGCACAATCCTCGTTACCATGTTCGTCATTCGGTTCGCCATCGGCCCATTTGTTATATCCAACATCCTTCAGTGCTTCTCCGGTGTCAGTAACCCAATCACCTTCTTCGAACATGTCATGTGCACCTATGTAAGCTTGATTTTCTGCAGGTGCAAACATTCTTATCAGTTGACGCAGTGCTGATTCCTCCTTTAGAGAATTGATCACTGCTAGGTGAGCTGCATAATGAAAAGTTATTATAATTGAAGCTCGTTTAAGTATTATATTCGTACAGATGAATTTAATTGTTATACATTACCATTCTCAGCAATACAAGCTTTGCGAGCTTCGTTCCAGTTGAGTTCTGTCTTGTGAAGTTTGTAGTAACCGTGGCCTTCTATCCAGGTATAGTCATCTCTAACAGGCTTAATTGGTCTATCGTGTAATTTTTGAAAATCGATGCCTTCCGTCACGGTATAGTCATCTTTTCTAACATTGTTAATTGCTGTTTTATACTCAGGCTTATTGGGCTCTGAATCAGAGACAGTAAGTGGAACATTAAAGTTAATAGTTCCTGCATTCATTTTTATAGATAACATAGAATTCGACGTTTCGGCTCCCCTTTCATTCTGAACGCCCATAAGAATTTTAAGGATATCGCTGTTCGAATCAATATGCGGAGGCGGCGATGAATCGATATAGGTATCAGTATCCCCATTTACTCTTATCATACAACACAAAAGAATTACTAAACTATACACTACTGTACAGACTTTCCACGTTTCAGGATGCATTTTCATTTGTTGTACAACACAAAGCAAGATCAAGATTTCACTAAAATGCCTTGGGTCCTACCCGTCGTTTATAAAGCAGACGTATCTCGTTTAGAAGTCAGAGGTTATTGTAAATCCTGATAAACGGGAATATAATTTCAACACCGAGATATAGTGGATGGTCCAGCAAAATATAATTGTAATAAATAATGTATTTGTGGGATATTTCTCTGAGTCACCCTATAAAATTGACAACTGCTTTGGGGAATTCTCGAAATTATCTCGTACGTCACGGAATATCCTAAAGACGTCTAGAGGGTATTACAAACCGTACAATCGTCGGATAATCATTCCACGAACGATACTGAAACTTTTATGTTTCGTGAGTACCAAGTATAAGAACTTTGTAAAAAGCAATGTACTCGTGTAGAAATTTAGTCGGGAAATTTAATCCCTAATTGTGAATTTACTATGGTGCAGAGACCCGATAGGCGTCCGATCGGAATTGTATGCCTTCAGTCGCAAAGGTCATCCTAGGGTGAATAGATGTTCCTTAGGAGGCTTTCTTATCAATCAAACATTATATTTCGGAACTCCTTTAAAATTGACGACTGTTAATATGCGTCCACACCTGGGGGAGCGACCGTGAAGGGTCTCCCAGTGTTACGTACAGATCGCTAAGGGACGCTCTGGATTTGGTTTAAAGGGACTACTCGAGAGAAAGGAAAAGTTATCGGCTATAAGGATCTCAACCAATCAGAATGATTAGTTCTCGAATTTGGTTATTACCGAAGCAGTTTGTCTCGGGGCACCGACCGACGTGTCACGAACTGGTTCGCGCTCCCGTGCTATCTGTTGATAGTTTTTCTAGCCGTGTTCAGATCAATAAGTGTACACCTAACCTCCTAAATACTGATCTATTTACATATCCATTCTATCTACAAATCTATACTGTTTACAAATGAATTCAGGTTGAATGAATGAATACTGATTTTTGGTATCAGCGGAGCATGCCGAAGCGCAGAACTAGTGAATTTCACCGTTAACGACGTAATGAATCATGAACACGTATTGGTAATCAAACTGAGGGACACAAAGACAAAACGTAAAAGGAGTTTCACCATCGAGGGAGACTTCATGAAAAATGTTATGGCGTACCAAGCTCTTCGCCTCAAAACCACACCCTTGGACCACTTCTTCGTCAATCACAAGAAAGGGAAATGCATACCACAAGTAATCGGAAGTAATAAACTCGGAGGAATCCTCAAGGAAATTGCTGAGTTTCTGAAATTGCCAAGTCCAGAATTATATATGGGCCATTCTTTCCGAAGATCATCAGCAACACTCTATGCTGATGGGGGTGCAGATATAACGGAAATAATGAGACTCGGAGGCTGAAAATCAACATCAGTTGCAGAAGGCTACATCGGAGATCCAGTAGGGTATAAGCGAAAAACTGGCCAAGACATTTCAACTGCGATCACAAATGCATCTTCTGAGACGACAGCGTTTGAAAAGGCATCAGCGAAACGTTAAAAAGTAATGTGCAATGATCTATCAGACTATCAGACGATTGTACGGCTTGTAATACCTTCTAGACGTCTTTGGGACGTTCTGTGACGTACGAGATAATTTTGGGTACTTTCGTACTTTTTACGAGGAGCAAAATAGTACATGAAGCTCAATGCACTAACTGCTCTAGTTTCCGTGACATGGAATCTTTTAGATTACAAGTTACACTAGCCGAGTCTACTGATCCCAAACAAACGATCAGCACTTGCATAGCCCATCGCAGTATTACGATACTGTGACAGAAAATGCAACACCAAAATAAAAGCGAGTAGGAATAACGAAATTTCTTATATAACTTGTATATAAGTAGGTATCCGAACGACTGAATTTGCGAACCGATACGATGCACAATAAAGGCAGAATGAAGAGGGAAGTCGTTTTATGCATGTACTTGTGAAGAAGGTATTATACGGCGAAACATCTGACGGACGGAGCGGAGATCAGACAGCGAACACCCAGCAACGACGAGGCCCCATAAGGAACATGGCCGATCGCCAGCAACACCTCGTAATGTCCACCCCAATGAACTGGAGGACCCGTTGCCGTATCGCATGCCGACTGGCTGCAGAAGAGAATGGAGAATTCCAAGAATGGAACATCATTGTCTTTACGGCGGAGTCACGGCGGACGGATGTTCATCCGGTGTCGACAGGGTGGACGGAATCAAACTGGCTGCATTGTTCTTCGTGATACAGCGTAGCAGCGGAACGTGTGGCTTGAGGTGCCATCAATTATGAATTGCGGAATCGCTTAATACACACTCATGGTACTTCCACCGCGCAGCGCTACTTGACGGAGGTCGTAGAGGACGAAGTGGTACCATTTCCCCGGGGTTTATTGGAAACCACATTAAGATAAAACAACGCCAGTCCACACGAAACGTACTCCAGTTTCTTGCCATAACAACTATTTCTGTGTTGTCAACCACAGCTACCGGTGACAGAAGATCAACTCTGCCAACGTATAAAAAGAACATGGGCTGAAATCCCTGAAGCACCAACCAAGCTCTGTTTTAGTCAACTACTCTGCCATGTCGGGTAGAAGCCGTTCCGCATGCTCGTGGGGGACACACTTTATATCTAATATCGGTGGAACTTGTAACCGCAGCATAGTGTAATTGTAATCATTTAGATATCTTCTCATGCGCATCTTTTGTAATGAATTTGGTTATTCTTACTTGTTTTTTTTTGAGCGCTGCAATTTGTTTTCACAGCAGTGTACCATTGCAACTAAAATGATCAAAATAAAAGAACATTCAATTATTTTGATACCGAAATAGAGTATTTCAGTTTTGACGCGTTGACTCGAGTAAAAATTCTGTGGGTACTAATAATGTCGATGAATGTATAAAGAACATATATACCGTATGGTGAACTTTGTCAGGTTTACAATATTAAAATATTATGACTACGAATTAATAGACGATTCAAATAAACAACATATTTGTATATTGAAAAGTGAAGAAGGGAAATATCGACAATTATTGACTTATTGATTTCTTAATTAACGATTATTCAAGAGTGGGTACGTCTAACAAGGAGAGGTCGCCTGTATGTAGAGCTTGACTAGGAATGAAAGTGGCTCAAGTGGGAGTACTAGATGACCAAGCGTTTAAAAAATAAATTAATTTTTCACGGACCGGTCAACGCATAAGTCTTTTACGTTAGCATAATTGCGAAGCAGTGTCAAGAGGTCGGATTCGTAATACGAGGATCGCGGGTTCGGGTCCTGGTGCGGGAACTTTTTTGCTTCTTTTCAATTTTTACGATACTTACGCCACACTTGTCCTCGTCCTCTTCCTCCTCCTCTTCCTCGTCCTCCTCCATCCCCTCCTTCCCTCCTCCTCCTTCCCCTCCCCACCCCTTCCATTCCCACTCCCCCTGCTCCAATATGTATGTCTCGTAAATATATTGAACATTCTCAAATTGGATTCGCAAATCAGTTTATGATGAGAGTGTTTCAGAAAATTGTTCATACCAATAAACCAACTGCATTTTCACCATGCTTTTATCGTTTGTATATGACAGTTGATGCTTCCTAAAAGACTTCGGTAAAAAAAATTTGAAAAAGTTCATTATTGTGCATTTTACAGAAATCTAAAATTAGGGTAAATTATATGGTTGGAAATCATATATAAGTGTTTCTATTCATCGACTATAAGTGTGGTCCATTCTGTTCCATAAAGATGGATACTGAATCGATTTATACAGAATATTATTACTTTTCTGTTAATTATTTAGACATTTTATTAAACTTAAATCCTTGAACACTTGTGTACAAGTCAATTGTTTAGTTCTACAGATATACTTCTATTTTCATTTTATTGTATAAAAAATAAAGTATTTAGTTGTATAACGTAATTTTATTATTATAATAACAATGATATTCTAACTTAGTTCATATTGCTTGGTTACGATAATGAAATACTTACCATTGCCAAGAAAATCTTTGGCGAGATTACAAACGCAAACAGGGACATGGGGTGTTGGTGACACCCGAATCACTTTTTTTAGGCTTGTGCGCCCTCTGAGTCCGTCCCAGATACTACGTAGTACGTAGGTTATATTCTAGTTTAGTTTAATGGTCTACGAAACCACAAGTCGTTAAAAAATTCTCCTGAGTTATGAGCGTTGAATTTCGGCCACTGGGGTATCAGGAACACCCCACGCGCCCGTTCTCGGGTTAAAACAGTGTTAGAAAAGCGTTAAGAATGTAAAAAAAATGTATCCGCGCGAAAATCAGTATATTTAAAAGTACTAAATAAATAATAACTAATAAACTTAAGCATAAACATTAAATCTCTTTTATTTTATTTTTATGAAACGATTTACAGATCGATACAAGTAGAATCAGAAAATGTCGTTGCAGTTATTCTTCGAATCATAAAGGTATTTCACAAATGTAGTAATGTTTAGAAGAACAGAGTAAGTCGTTCATTCCATGATATTTATGCAAAACAGCGCAATCCTCGTTACCATTTTCGTTATTCGGTTCGTCATACGCCCATGTTTTATATCCAACATTCTTTAGTGGTTCTCCGGTGTCAGTAACCCAATCACCTTCTTCGAAAATGTCATGTGCACCTATGTAAGCTTCGTATTCTCTAGGTGCATTCACTATCATCAGTAGACGCAGTGCTGATTCCTCCTTTTCAGAATTGATCAATGTTAGATGAGCTGCATAATGGAAAATTATTATAATTAAAGCTCGTTTAAGTATTATATTCGTACAGATGAATTTAATTGTTATACATTACCATTCTCAGCAATACAAGCTTTGCGAGCTTCGTTCCAGTTGAGTTCTGTCTTGTGAAGTTTGTAGTAACCGTGGCCTTCTATCCAGGTATAGTCATCTCTAACAGGCTTAATTGGTCTATCGTGTAATTTTTGAAAATCGATGCCTTCCGTCACGGTATAGTCATCTTTTCTAACATTGTTAATTGCTGTTTTATACTCAGGCTTATTGGGCTCTGAATCAGAGACAGTAAGTGGAACATTAAAGTTAATAGTTCCTGCATTCATTTTTATAGATAACATAGAATTCGACGTTTCGGCTCCCCTTTCATTCTGAACGCCCATAAGAATTTTAAGAATATCGCTGCTTGAATCAATATGTGGAGGCGGCGATGAATCGATATAGGTATCAGTATCCCCATTTACTCTTATCATACAACACAAAAGTATTACTAAACAGTTGTGACGTTCCGGCCTTATACCCCCCTATCCTTCATCCTTTTTCCTTTCAATCATCCAGTCTCGATGATGGATACATCAAGAGCCCCACATAAGAGTGCATAGCGCACTGTGGATGTGCATAACTGTATCTGAGAGAACTCCTAAAATCCTAACATTCCTCAAGAATCCTATCGACCTCTCACAGCGACGCCGATAAAGGAAAGGGAATATAGGACCTTTAATTCGCTAATATTACATAAGTCCCTTGAAACTAGTCATAGCGACAATCATGAGGAAATAATATTAGGAATTAGTACATTTAATATTCTTAGAACACGGAATACAGTCAACCGACTGAAATCAAAACAAACAAGCGCCAGACGCTATAAGCCGGCACGTACCGAAGACAACAGAAATACCAGTAAGCAGATATTTGAAGAAACCGCTAATCCAATTAGTCAAATCAAACTATCGTAAATCAAAATATCAAATCCAAAAAGCGACGTTGACACCTCAGGCGGATAAAAATCGTTATCCCCACTAGGTTTAACGTATTCCTATCGAGGATATAAGCGGCGGCTTCCTCGACAGGTGACCATTCGATTCTTTCGTTACATTCGATCCAATTGTAGCTCTCTAGACTAACCAACTAGATACCTGTAAACCACTAGACGACAAGAAGCAGTAGAAGTCATAGAAAGTTCAAGTATTGAGAAACCTGCAATCTCCAAAATCCAAAAAACCTTCCAAAGTGAAGATACAGCGAACGGAAGTCATTGTGACTATCTGTGGGTTCTGATCTTTACAAACTCTTATCCTCCGCTGGACCGCAGTCTTCGGACGCATTGTGCACTCTGCTGTATTGTGGTGATAGCACTCTCACCCCCAGCAAAGATAACTGGCTCGGCGAACGGGAATCATCGTGATTACCTGTGGGTCCCGAATCATTATCATCCGAACCTTCAACTGGACCACGGTCTTCGGACGCATTGTGCACTCTGCTGTATTGTGGTTCCAGCCCTCTCCTCCCTATCCAAAAAGGCTAATAGGAAAAGTAAAGTAAATAAACACACTCCTTGTCGCCTATGGTACAACTAGTAAGCTAGAGACATTTATAAGTGTGTGTATGCATGAGAGACTGCAAAATAGAAGATTAAGGAGATCTAGTCTGTAACTTATAGGACAATATATCATTATTTTATTATTTTAAAACCTCCAGCGTCTAAATAATTTCTAAAGACGCCTGCCCAGTGCACAAACCCTTCAAAAAGTCTCGTGATTCCGAATACTCAAGGATCACGAAACGTCTCACAGTACATTACTGTATAGAATTTCCACGTTGCAGGATCCATTTTAATTTCTTATACAACACGAAGCAAGATCAAAATTTTACTGAAGTGCCTTGGGGCATACCCGTGGTTTATAAAGCAGACGTATCTCGTTTAGAAGTTAGGGGTCATTGTAAATCCTGATAAAAGGGAATATAATTTCAGCACCGAGATATAGTGGATGGTTCAACTAAATATAATTGTAATAAATAATGTACTCGTGGGATATTTCTGGGGCTGAGCAGAAAATACCATCGAGTGAATCGCCGAAATCTTTTACTCCTGCAGAACTCACTGTTCTTGTGTGATAGTGACCACCGCAATAATGTCAGTGCCTATCTTATCGACCGGGACAAGGATCACCAATTTGGCTATTGGATTACTTACCTTCTTTGGATATTCATTTTAACCAACTCGCACTACTCCTCTCTTTCTCTCTTACCATCACTGATGGGCCTATTGTGTTACTAGTACTTTATCGACACATATTTACAGGGTGTTCAAAAATGGTGGTATAACCGAGAAGCAGGCGATACCTTTGGAGAAAATAAGAAGATTTTTCCGAATAGTTTTTTTTTAATTTGAGCGTCATTTTCAAAATAATTGCAGCCAAAGTTCGTTGCGCGCGCAGCCCATCTAGTTATTGTATTTTTCAACGTACGGACTATACCAATTCTTCTGTAGTCGTAAGCCCCCGCTTTGTCTCTGAGTTTGTGCTTCTACTTTGTGTTCTCCGTTTTCGTGTAATTGATATGAAGCTGAGAAAAAAAATGTACAACTAAAGATTATGAAAATTTATTTTATTGTGTGTTTTACCGTAATTATAAAAGATGTTGAAATTGTCCTCCATGCATTTGTAAACACATTCGTGCACGTTTCAACATAGACTCGGCCACGAACGGTAGCATTGTCTCTCTCTTACAGTCAGTCAAGTAAGAGCGTGGTCGGGTTAATTTATAAAAAAATTTATTTGGTGAAACTTTCATATTTATAAATACATTGTACACATTACAAACGATGATGCAATTCGGTTAATATGGGGTCCAGTCACCATCGGCGTCGATAATTGCCTGACATCTCCGAGGCATGCTTTCTACTAATTTGACGGCGTATTCTAGTGACAACGATCTCCAGATCCGACGAATTTCGCAAGATAGCTGCTTCAAAGTGTGTGTGCGTCTTCCACGAAGTTTCTGTTTAATATATGCCCATACATTTTCAATAGGGTTTGCATCGGGCGACTGCGACGGCCAATCCAATGTAACGATGCCAGATTGAGTCTTCCACTCAGTACAGAGCTTGCTGCGGTGTTTAGGATCGTTGTCCTCTTGCAGAATCCAATCTTCATTTTTGCTGATGAACCAACGTTTGGCAGATGGCAGTAAAGCCTTTTTGTAGATTTTAATCATTTTTTTCGGCATTTAGGTTGTCGGTAAAGGATTCCGCGAAAACAAATTCACTATTCTTTTTTCATCTTTTTTGTCCACTTTTCCTATCGAGCCACGTTCTGGTAAATCATCGACATTTTTAGCCACTTTATATCGCTGTACCCACTTCTGTACAAATGCCTTCGACTTTCTCATATATTTAGCAGCCGCTGATTGCGACATTTTGGGACCTTTCGGGTGGGTGCAAAGGAACACAGCCTCGTAGCGCGACGCGTATTTAGCACTCATGGCGCTTAACGTGATTCTCTTTCAAAAGATCAACGACAACTGAATCTTTGTTGACAATGCATCAAGGACAAAACTCCCCTCTATCGGCTCGCAAAGGAATTAGAGCGAAATCTTTCATTAGCTGTCGGTAATGACGACCACGCTCTTACTTGACTGACTGTAACTTGATCGAAGGCCATAAAAAGTTTGTCACACAATTCGGCTTCGCTGGTATTATCTGTTGCATTTACAATACTTTTCACATAGCCCCATAGAAAAAAGTCCAGTGGTGTTAAATCGGGTGATCTAGCTGGCTAAGGCATCGGTGCTCCACGCCTGATCCATTGTTACCCATACTTAAGTAGTTAAATGAGCACGCACAGCGCATTCATAATGGGCCGGAGCACCATCATGTTGGAACCACATTTGTGCACGCAAAGTATAAACACAAACTCAGAGACAAAGTAGGGGCTTGCGACTACAGAAGAACTGATATAGTCCGTACGTTGAAAAATAACAAGAAGGGCTTCGCAGGCAACGAACTTTGCCTGCAATTATTTTGAAAATGATGGTCTACTTAAAAAAAACTGTTCTGAAAAATCTTATTTTCTACAAAGGTATCACCTGCTTCTCGGTTGTACCACCATTTTTTGAACACCCTGTATATTGTAACAAAAGTGTTACTTTCGACTCCTCCCCGCCTCCTGGCTCGAGTTCCCCACCGGCCTTGAGCATTGCGTCTTGTATTTATTATTATTTATCGTGTTATTCTAGTATTTTAGGCCTATTATATTCAGTTTTTAAGATCCCTCCCCTTCTTGCCACCATACCCCGTAGGGTACCGGCTCGAGGACCGTCAGCGAGGACCAACAAGGAAGATCTGTTTCGAGGACCCATCTCCAAAGGATGTATAGCGAGAGTGGCTACGTTACTGAGGCAGCGGAAGGTAGGGTAGGCATGGGCAGGAAGAAAAGCTGATCGAGAGCTCCGAGGAATTAATGCCCGCCAGCCGCCACCATCGCCACGAGTATGCAGTCCCGTCACACGGGTAGCAAAGAGGTCCGTGTGACAGTGGTGGAGCCCTCTTCCTCCGAAACCGTGGACATGCTCGGAAGAATTTTGACAGGCCTGGAGGCCATCATCTTGATCGGCGCGTGACAGTCAGCCAGCGCCGTGCTACCCGCATGCGAGGTCCTGGAAGGTCTGACAAGCCAGCAATACGGAAGCGACCAATGCCCTGCCATGCCGGAACTGCCGACCAATGCCGGAGTGCGTAGCCCTCTTAGCCGAGCAGCTCCACCAATCACCGAGGCCCTGGAGGCCACGAGGCCGGCGAGCGGCAAGAACACGTCACTTCTAGCCAGGCAGTTAGCGGATACGTGTTGCGATTTTGGATTTGCGAGTGTGAATTTTGCATGTTATTGACTGATACGAGTTTGAGTGCAATTTTGGATTATTGTGTCTTGCAGATTGTCAAGTGAGTACGGTACCCTACTCCCTTTTTCTATTTGCGTATTAGATTCTGTAGGTCCCTTCAGACCATCGCGAGCCGTCCTCACGTGAGCCGGCATTCTAGTAGTTTCTTTGTATTTTCGACGGGCCTTCCGACCTCCAGCTCGAGGTTCGTGGCATATTGCGTACGTCTTAATTTTAGTATCTTGCGTCCCGTAACAGAAACCCTCCGTACCCTCCTTCTTCCGCCCCTCGCCCATTTTTGCGGTTTAACCGAGGTAATATTAAGTAGCCATTTTTCCGTTCGGGAACCTTCTTCCTTGAGACCCCTCACCTCTTCCCCCGCTAGCTGTGCAATTTCAGATAAAGTAAATATTCGAGGACCTTCCGGGGTCACGACGACGGTGCTACATTGTAACCGTAGCTGGCGCCCAATTCTTGTTGTTTTCGTGATATTCAGTGCCGGTACGCCCTCCTGTCCCTCCGGTCTCCCTTACCAACTTGCGTATCCGCCTCCTCCCCCCCCCCCCCCCCCCCACCCGTTTAAAGCCCGTTGCGACCCGCGCGTGTTATTGCTGAGTATTGCGTATTTCGAGTGTTATATTTTCTAGCTTTATTATCCACTGATTTCTTTCCTTTTCTATTTTCTCTTCCTTCGCCGTAGTGGCAAGTTGCTTATTAATTATATTTTACATTTCGAGTTCACCCCGTGTTCCCTTTCTTTTCGAGATCCCTTCCTTTGTAATGTTGCGATAGCTGCGTTTGAGGGAGCCTGGATAAAACTAATTTATCCAGTACGTCACAATATATATAAATTCTCGCTACACACATATCCATATTTGTTTACCAGTGTATAGTCTTACACTCTAGAAGTACTCAGTCCATCTACACCATTTATATTCAATCATTGTAATACAAGCAACGCTAGCATATCACTCAAAAGAACACAACACCACGTAAGGGAGATGCTATTGTCAGCTAGAAGATAAGAACTCGCGGCACGAGCAAAACCCTATCGGGTCCATATCATGTTAAGTTGTTCTATATTTTGATTCATAATAGATATCACGTATCTACAATATTATATCGTGTCAACCAAATCATTTCTAAAATACCAATTTACTTTCTATCGTAATTTACACGGAGTCTTGATCACGATCATCGCTCTAGACATTCGGAATAAGCAACAGAACCACAGTTGGGTGTGCTTCAGCACTTTAAAGCGGAAAGAATTTGAAAATTAATAATAAGTTCATTCTCCACGTTCATTCCTTCGGTCTAAGTAAGACCCGTCGGACGTAACACCGGAACACTGGAACAGCTGACCTATTAATCAGCTAGGCAATTAAAAAAAAACAGGAGAATGATGTGCAAAATCGGGTTGACCTGATAACCTTGGTATCTGTTGAGGTTATTCGGATTTTTCAAGATTTTTGGTCCCTCACGATGTTTTCCTGGAAAGTCACCTTTTGATGTAGCTAATTCACTAAAATCCCAACAAAATAAGGATCAGGGATCTCTATAATATCTCACAAACCGGAATGTGGCTCCGTAAAAAATAAACTTTATTCCTTATCATACAAATACTCAATCACCTTCAAAGTATTCACCTTCTGCTGCACCTATACACTTATGTCAGCGGATCTACCATTTTTCAAAATACTTTCTATAAAACTTTTTCGGGATGCTGTTCAGCTGCTTTGTCGTATTTCCTTTGATTGTTTCAATGTCGTCAAATCTCTTTCCTGTTAGCGAAATCTTGATTTGTGGAAAAAGCCAAAAATCAGAAGTAGCCATATCAGGCGAGTAAGGTGGTTGTTGAATCACAGGGATCTTGTGTTTTGCCAAAAAACGTTGTACCGATTGAGCTGTGTGCGAGGGCGCGTTATCGTGATGCAGGATTCAGTTGGCAGATTTTCATTTCTGCGGCTTCTTGCGACGGATAGCGTCTATCAATCGCTTCAGAACTTCGATATAATAAAACTGTTTCACTGCTTGGCCTGTAGGAACGTATTCGTGGTAAACAATTCCTTCTACATCGAAAAAGACAATGAGCATGACCTTGACGTGGGAGCGAACTTGACGCGCTTTCTTCGGGCTCGAGGAATCTGACGATTTTCATATACGGCTTAAAGCATACTCACCAAAAGCAATTTTTAACAGTTGGAGAGTTTCTGTAGCGCTGTTAGTAAGTTTTACGCAAAACTTAATGCAGACACGTTGCTTCTTCTCGTCCGACATTTTCATCAAAACTTAATTGCGACGGAGGCGCGGTACACGCCTTGCTTCAAGAGTTGTTCAATGGGAACTACTTAACGGTCCTTTCTGTTACGAACAAGGGAGACTTCAAGAAATATTCACATAAAGGGAGGAGTCTAAACTACGAATACTAGAAAAGTTACAGAATCAGTCTTGGAGTTTTTTGACCACACTACGTATATGTAACTTTTATACGGTACATATACATAATAAAAATTGGTGGACGTAGTCCAAATGATATATAGTAATATATAAAGATGTACATGGGAAGAAAGATATAAGATGTACATATATCATATATCTTTACATACTACTGTGGGCAAAAAATAGTAAGACTTTTGATGTTGAAATTTCGCGGGGAATAGTTATGCTTCTATATTTTTTTTGTAGGGTGGTAGCACTGTTAGTGACATCTGTGTGAAGTTTCATGTTCATATGTATCATATGTGTTGAGATACGCGTGGTTTTGTAAACACGAAAAAGTGCATTCGTCGATTTTTACAATGAGTGAAATTATTCAACAAAGGAGCGCGATTAAATTTTGTGTGCGAAATGAATTTTCTGCTGAAAAAACGTTCAGAATGGTGCAAAAGGCCTTTGGCAACAATGCAATGTCCAGAGCAGGTGGTTTTGATTGATACAAATTGTTCAAAGAGGGTCGGGAACGCGTCGAAGACGAACCACGCTCTGGACGACCATCAACATCAACTGACGATGCTCACGTCAATGAAATCAAGGATCTTGTGCTTGAAAAACATCGATTAACAGTTAGAAACCTTACTGATCTTGTTGGAATATCAGAAGGATCGGTGAAAACCATTTTGAAAGAGCATTTGGGCCTCAGGCGCGTCAAATCTCGGTTGATACCAAAAACACTGAATTGTTTGGAAAAACAGCGTCGCATTGATGTCTCTGAAACAATGCTTTCTGATTAAAAATTCGACCCATATTGTCCGGCAGCCACCTTATTCGCCCGATTTAGCACCATGCGACTTCTGGCTATTCAGTAAACTCAAAAACCCACTCCGAGGGCACCATTTCGAGTCAATTGAGGACATTCAACGCGAATCGCTGCACGCTTTGAAAGCCATCTCGGAAAAGGACTATTCGGACTGTTTCGAGGATTAGAAAAAGCGTTGGCATAAGTGTATTGCATCGAAGGGGGACTACTTTGAAGGCGATGAATTTGATTGGGAAGAATAGATAAAGATTTTAGAAGTTATAACCAAAGTCTTACTATTTTTTTTCCCACAGTAGTATACTGTAACGTGACAAATCGATCAACCTCTCAGTACTGCTGTACTAACAAGCGCACTCGTTACATCAAACAAAAAGGACGCGCGGCTAATGTCAACAATAGCTGATAGATGAAGAACATCTCCCGAAAGTCAATCCGTGGAAAATAATATAAATGAAATCAGATAGATGATTAGCATTTCTCGCTAATCAATCTAATATCTCAATTAGTTAAATAATGCATTTTAAATCAAATTCAATATTAAAACTCTAAGAAGTCAAAGCTCAAACTTCAACATTCAACAAGTATATCGACCGTGAGTAATAAGACAGTAAGCGTGACTTAAATCCGGAAAGATAACGCACAAAATCATTATAAAGTGTTTGAGCCCGATCTATAACCTGTGGGATAGGGCATAGTAATTGCATAAAATAGTTGTTAATTTTGTTAGAGGCTACGGCATATTAGTGCTCGCTATTCCGCCGAGCTCGTCGTGTAGAGAAACATTGTCAAAGTTCTGAGGAGAGTATTGCGATCCACCTCAGAAACTTCAGTTGACGCCATATTAATTTCAATCTACTATCCTCGCCGTGATTAGTCAATTCGCACGTAGTGCCATAGCCAATAGATAGGCAGAGTGACAATAAATGTAGGACACTTCCCTGACAATCCTTTTCTACAATTCCGACGTTTATTTTGGACGATTGCAATTGACGCATATAGCAAAACTGTTGTACCTGTTATCGATAATTTAATAAATCTTTGTTATTTTATTTTATCATTTAATCCTGTGTCGCCTAAGTCCTTAAAGACGCCAGCCCCGAGCACTTACCTACATCCCATTTCCTCCACTCATAAGGAGCGCACGAAATTGCACTATCGCTAAATGTTACAATACGAATACATAATACCTATACGTTTCTAGTGGAAACGTTGACGTGATTGGGTAATTAATAGCCTGCCTTCTCAAGGTCTAAAAGCGCAGTTCCTACCAATTTATTATCTTATTATCTTATTAACATATTATTTACATGATCAGACCAGCTACCCATTGACGTAGAGATTGATAATATTACAAATTCTAGAGAAAATTTTTTTGCAGATAAAAATTTAATCAAATGAAAAGAGATAAATAAGAGACTTTTTCACAATAAGATGCTTCTTACGTCGCCGGTTGATTGGTATGATCTAAACATAAATTCGCTAAATCATGAACTAATTGGGTAGCACCAGAGATCCTACCAAAGAATAGAAATGTAAATAAATGTTGTGAATTCAGCACCGATATATAAAAAAATTTGACTTGATAAGGAAGCTGCAATGTTAAAACACAGCATTGGAAAAGCGTTAGGACTGTAGAAAATAAAAAGAAATTTTGTCGACGCAGATAAAAGTATATTTGAAAGTAGTAGAAAATGTACCTGAATAATGTGAACGAAAAACACATTAATTATTATTTTATTTTCTTGTTAAAAAATGATTTACATATCAATGCAAGTGGAGCAGAACACACCATTACAGTAACTCTTCGAGTCATAAAGGTATTTCACAAATGTAGTAATATTCAAGATAACAGGGCTCATCATTCATTCCTCGATTTTTATCTAGAGTGACACAGTCCTCGTCCATTCCGTGGTAGCTATTCGGCTCTTCATATGCCCATACATTATATCCTGTACTGTCCAATGATTCTCCGGTGACGGTCGCCCAATCGCCTTCTTCGAACAAGTCGTGTACACCTATGAAAACTTGATATTCTGTATCTAAGTCTGTATTCATTCTTATCAGTTCACGCAACATTTTGTCTTCCTCCGCAGAATTGATCACTGCTAATTGAGCTGCGTAATAAGAAAATATTATAATTAGAGCTTCCTTAAATCTTGTATCTACACAGATATAATATATAAATAATTGTTACACAGTACCATTCTCAGCCATGCAAGCTTTGCGAGCTTCATTCCAAGTCAGTTTCGACTTGTGCAATTTGTGATAACCGATGCCTTCCGTCAAGGTATAATCACTTCTGACCTTTTTAATTGACATATTATGTAGTTTATGTTCAACATTCTTGGTGTTTAGGCCAGGGGCAGTAATTGGAATATTAAAATTTATGGATCGTGTATTTATATTTAAAGACAAGAAAGAATTCGGCGATTTGACTTTTCTTTCATTCTGAACGCCCGAAACAACGTTGAGAGGATCACTGGTAGTATCACTGTAAGAAACCGTCGATGAATCGTCATAGGTGTAAGGATACCCATTTACTATTATCAAACAACACCAAAGTATTACTATAGTGTACAATATTTTACAGAATTTCCACATTTCAAGATGTATTGTAATTTATTATGAAACACAAGGCAAGATCAAGATTTCACTAAAGTGCCTTGGGACCTCTCCGCGCTTTATAAAGCAGACGTATCTCGTTTAGAGGTCAAGGATCATTGCAAATCCTGATAAAAGGGAATATAATTTCGTCGCAGAGATATAGTGAATGGTCCAGCTAAATGTAACTAATAACTAACGTATTCGTGGAATATTTCAATCAGTCACCCACTAGATTGTACAGCTGCTTTGGTAAATACTCGAAATTATTTTATATTGTAAAAAATAAGTAAGAATGCGTGTATGAGTACGAGAGCTTGTGTGTTGTGTATGATTTTTTTTAAGAGTGTACGGATGAGTGTGAGGTCAGCGGACAGGGTGACAGAGAGTCAGTTGGACACGAGCTGTCATGGTGAATAAATAAATCGAGTATTACCAGATTTCACCGATTGCTGCTTATTACCAGGAGATTATATCCTACAATATATCACCAAAGATCCTAAAAACGTTTAGGGGTTGTTACAAGCCGTATAAACGTCAAATAGTCATTTCATGAATGATACTGAAATCTTTATGTTGAATGAATCCATTAGAACTTTATGATCAGTGTTGGTAAGAGGAAACGTCAATATTGGGAAAAAACGAGAAGAGTATACAAGTTGGGTTCTTTATGAACACCTGAGCAAGGAATCAAAAGACTCGGTCGAGTTTCGTGCCAAGTACAGGCACGGCCAGCCGGTACTCACTCATCGCAGCATCTCTTGTACCTGTGGTTCGACTGAAATATCTCATGAACAGATATATGTGAGAAAAAGTTATTGCTACATTCACTATAGGAATCGAGAGTTCTGAATTGATTGCCATCAAAATGAATGAGATTGATGTACGAGATCAGGGCGTATTGAGATGGCGAGCGAGATTATTTTATTTCAGGTTCGTCGTCGTCGTCGTTCCACACGTCCATTTACTTTTAATGCGACAGATGCCGCTGGCTACTTTGCCTTCCTTACCTATGTGTATTCTGTATGGTGTTGGTGCTTCAGGAATACACAACACGATCAAATTCATTTTGCACGTGAAGCTACCATTCACACTGACTTTCCTGTTAATATAAGGCTACTTTCACAATAGTATAGAATTATTAAGACTTCATTCATAACAGGCATTCATGTGGAGCCCGAGTGTTCGGTGTATGTATGTGTGGGCTTCGACATAGTTCCTCGTATTTCAAGTGACAGTTTTTGGAGATACAGAGTATTCAGGTGTTTCTCTCCGTAGTTTATTGTATCTACGTGTCGGACGTGGAAGTCCAGGGTGTCCAGGTATTCCTCTCCGTAGATTCCTGTAGCTAGCTATCTACTAAACTTGTTCTACTAAAAAGTGTTTTTTTTCGCCTCCTCACTACAAATTTCAATCGAGAAACTTTTTTTTCTGGAACATTGTAGAACAAACTTAGTCCAACTCAGAACAACAATGGAACCGGAATTTTCGAATTACGGGGGGCTAACTTCCCAGAATTATTCAAGAAACCATGTAACGCCCCACCTTCAAGTTGTTTGGTCAGGAACTCAACAATTATAATTTGCGAAGTATCAAACGGATCTATGTTTCGCATTTTGTAAAATGCTCTCCACAATTGCAATGGACCCGAATATTGTTTTTTCGTCGATTTCGTTATAGATGATACAAATATATTTAGAGACGACTTTGGCATTCCTTTTTTCCTGAAGGCTTTCCTGATAAAATTCCCGCAATTAACGACAGTTGGCCACGGGATGTTACAAGCACCTGCAGAGCACCCGTAAAATCAAAGAAAACGGAGGAAAAGCGTAAAAAACGACTAACTCCAATCTCTCGTAAATGCGTCAATACGTAAAGCCTCTGGATCGCTATTCCATGAATCATAATCTTTACACTTCGCATTACACCTTGATGCAAACAAATCAATTTCTGGCCTGCCAAGCGCTTTTATCGTCCGCTTGAACGCCGTATCAGTCAATTCCCATTCGGTGTCGATGTTTTTGACTCTCGATCCACGATCCGCCTTTACGTTTTCCGCTGATCTTATATAGGATGCGAATAATAAAATGTTTCTAGATTCGCACCATTGCCAAATCTCTTTCGCTATTCAGCAATTTCGGCAAGTTTTTGCGAAACATTTCAACGCTAACTGCACTGCAATCAGTTGAAGATAATTAATATGCTATCTGCGCTCTTGGACCGTCCAAAAACTATGAGCACTCTTACCATCACAGAACGCCCCCCAACCCGAGGTAGATGCGTCTAAGAAAATTTCATACTTGAAATCGTATTGCCGTATCGGATTGATCGAACGTTCGATACTTCTCTCCCATCAAACGAAATCAGCTTTGTGAACCTTTGAGAGATTCATATAAGCTTCGTAATTATTATAATTTAATTAATTTATCGTAAATATTATCTTCCGAATTCAAAATTAACCCGAGAATTTCTGTTCTCGAACAGGGTTTTGAAACACTTTTTTGAAGTTTATGACGAAACCAAGAGAGTCAAGTATGTTTAGCGTAGATTCTACATTCTTTTTGCAAATTTCTTTCGTCGAACCTATGCAGAGAATATCATCTAAATAAATACACGATAACCAACCCCTTGTCCTCAGACAATTCATAACGGGCTTCATTATTTTTGTGAAATAAAAAGTGCGGTATTGAGGTCTTTTGGTAGGCAGAGAAACTCGAACAATTGAACAAAATTTAAGATACTTCGAGCTATTCGCGTCTACAGGCACTACAAAATATTAATTTTCTAAATCAAATTTGGCAATATAATCACTCTTAGATAACAACAATGTCGCTGTACGCGTGTCCTCCATTTTGAAATGCTCAGTTTCTATAAAGTTATGAAGCTTCTTAAGGTTCAAAACAAATCTGTAGGAACCATTAGACTTTTGAACTAAAAAATAAGATGAGACGGATTGGCCTAAACACGTAGAGCAGCTCCTGATTGCACCTAATTCTAACAACTGGTTGACTGTTCCTCTAACCTTGATCATCGTCTGAGAGCCTTTTAAAATCGGTAACGTCGGATACGAGAACTGTATAGGTTTTTCTTTAAAAAAATATACTATAGCCTCGAATACAGTTCAAAACGAATCTATCCTTCGTTAATTTTTTCCAAGCCGAGAGATAATATTTCAAACGACCCGCAGTCTCAATTACTTCTGTTTTCTTTTGTTGCGCCTGCGGTAGATTCCTCGCATAGCTTTGCCTGTGGTTCTATCCTCTTTGGTAGTTTTTGGCGTAGTTCTTGAATCTCATCAACTGTTTCCCTGGGAAGTACCCTCGATATGCCTGTTGTCCACGCTTCGGCGGCAGGCCTCTCCCGTTTCCCCTATTTGAATGGGGAGTCAATGGGTTCATCTGACTGGCTCCGTATGATCATAATAACTTCGAGGGTTACGCTTGTATCTGTGCGGTATCTGTAGTATATAGGTGAGTCGCTCAAAACGCAAAAATCTAGTATTCCAATTCTGAAACGGTAGAATTTTTTATACGTGTCTTACGTATATAATTCTTAAGCATTATAAGGTGTAGTACACATTATAGGGTGTTGCTGCAGCAAATGATATTTGCTTCCCTAGAAAACCATTGCTAAGGGATGCAAAACTTGTTGTATGTTGTTGCAGCAAATAATATTTGCTTCCCTAGCAAATATTTCAATAACAAATATTTTTTTGTAACGACAACAATTGTATTTGCTGTCACTATGTTAACATCTGATATTTGCTGTGATAACGTGAGCCGTGCTGTAGTTAGCAAAATATTTCTCTCCGTGTAGGCTTCAAAAAATCTTAACTAACCTTCTCAATGGCCTTAGCTGCTTTTCCGAAGAGAAAACTTTCGATCTTGAGCTCTTCCAGCACCCGTTTGCATTTCTTTTCTACTCCTGGGGTCACGAAGGCTCTCCTTGCCATTGATTGCTGATGATGCACATCAGCCAACAACTTTCCCGCATCATTGCAATATTGCAGAAGTTGAGCTCTGTCCACTCCTACGTCGCCAGCACCAAGCATCATTGGAAAACCAAGTTCAAGCAAAACCATCGCAGAGCCTAGTGCGGTTTACGTCGAAGAGAAATATTTATCTCTTTTCTTGACTGCTTCTGAAAGCGACAGAGAGACCTCTGGATTGAGTGTCGGCGCCTCTTTTCTTCCTCTTCAGTATTTATGCCATGCTGGATCCAATACTTCTATCTTGCTACAATCGCACCATTGATAGGCACTTCCTTTTGTTGATCCTGTATTGGATCTACACCAAGAATCTCTTTTGCTTTCTCATCAAGACTTCCTTCCTCTGGAGAGTCCGGCTCTTCATCGAGCCTCTCTAATGTCTCCCTCTTGTTGATCATATTCTCTTTCTTTGAATCGTCAATTGTGCCATCCAATGGAAAATTTTCGAGCTCTTCTATCACACCCGAAGGGCATCTCGACATCCTGCATGACCTGTCTGACATGCTCGAACTATCATTAGACACTTCAATCTCAACCTGCGCACCTGAGGCAAAATTCAAAAAGACAAAACATAATTACAAAGTTTTTGGCACCATAGTCCAATTAAATTGTTCAAAATGTTCTTCCTCTTGTGAAGATTATTTGCCATATAAAATAATCCCTTTACCTATCTCATCGGTCATGTACACCGTCAGGAATGCCGAAGAACGAGACTGTAATATAATTTCACGTCTTACAGGTAGTAAATCTCAGTGCTAAAGTGTAAAGTTTACGCGAAAAACTTTTCTCTGCGTGTCCCTTTTTTCGATTTTCATCGGTGGTTCTGTGCAACAATGTGATGAGTGTTGGGTAGGAAACGGCAAAGTTTTCTCGCTTCCAACACTCCTCCATGTGATATACTATACATAAAAAAGTAAATTCTATTCCCTCATAACATATTTTATAAGCATTATATCTTAAAAATGTATAATTGCTTTTATATTATTATTAAACCTCATACGCTCCTTGGGTGATATTTCACCCATTGTCAAATTTTAATTATTGTCATTAGCTGAATTTACATATCGTAGAATCGACCTTCAATGTATTTATTGGATGCAGAGCTTAACGTCAAAACATGATAAAATTGAGGTCGTTTGGGGGGGGGGGGTAGTTGATCAGCTGATCAATTAAAAACAACTTATGATCGGCTGAAGCACTGATCCGCATGAGCAATCATAGGTATATTAAGACTTCCTCACAACAGGGAGCTTCAGTATCGGAGCCTCCTAGCCCTGCAGATGCAGACTGAAACGTTTGCGAAACGTCGGCACGAAGCTGAACATAGACGCGGCTTCCATCCGGAAACCATGAGTACTAATAAAATACTTGTTCCACTGTGCTCCGATTTTTTGTACATCTGTAAAATAGTAATATCTTCTATTTGAACCTACACGTTTTGAAATATTAAGTAAAAAAACTTGAACAGAATATATATTATATAAAGTTCGAAATTTTTACCAAAAAATCAATTTTTTGTCATAACTTCAAATTTATTATAAATTTTCAATATTTTTCACATTTTATAGGTTCAACGCTAGATTGCCCATAAATTGAGCATCTTCGCTTAGATACGTTTCACAACGACGCTAGTATCTCCATCGTTTTGTTTTTTAAAAATATTTAAAAAATACTTTTAAGCACTCAGAACATTGCTGTTTAAGACTTTTATACTAAGGCTCTTACTCATACCTCTCTTTTAGCGTTAAGAGACGTCTATTAGACGTTAAAAGACAGCAGATAAAAGACGTCTCTTAACGCTAAAAGAGAGGTATGAGTAAGGGCCTATGAATATTTCTAATATGAAATTTCTTTGAAAACAAAAATCATGAAAATTGCCTGTTTTTCAGCCTTTTACACGAGGTTCTCCCCTTAATAAAATATTTTACATAAATGAACATGTTACACGATTAGCCTTTGGGTGAAATTTCATCCATATACGTTGATAGTGCTGCGATGCAAAAATAACATGTAGCATATATTGGTGTGGTCTATAAACTGCTCATTTTCAACATCTACAGTGGCGCATAAGCTGATTCAAATAAGCAGAGCGATCTCAATATTTTGTTTACATTTTCGCGGCTGAACTGAAAAAGTAGGATTAGGCGGTCTGAGCGGTCGTGACTTTTATCGTGTTAGTGCGTGCAGTAGCAGCTACAGAGAATAGTAAACGAAGTCCAACGGCCACAGAGCGCTCATAAAGAATATTATAATAGAATTTAACGATACTCTTATTGTTGCTTTCTCAACAAAGCAAATCGATCTCAAAGGTTTGATGTTAGATCGTACGTTGAGAAGTGACAATAATTTTAGTTCTTAATAAAATATTACAAGTATTTACATTATACATATATTTCGTGAAAAAAAAGGAATACTCAATAAAAGGTGAGCAGGAAGATAGGACTAAATTCATTTCTTCCAATATTTTCCAGTTCAAAGCATTTTGTTTTTCGATTTTACATCGAGAAAATACGTTTAAGAATATGTATTTTGGCGTGATTTATCGATTCACGGTCACAAGGCGACTTCTGTTACAGGTCGCCACCCTGCTCAGAAGTTACGCTCTCGGGTTGAATCGTATAGTTACGCCAATGCTCTCGGAAGATTTCTTTGTATCGTTTAGTGGAGGTTGAGGTGTTCGAATCTGCCGCGGGGAAATAGTTTTGACGTACCGAGTTGTCCAGGAGAGGAGAGTACCTGCTCGAGTGGAAATTTATTCAGGCTGCCTGAGTTTCCGTCAGGCCCGGGTCAGGTTTTGGGAAGGCTGGCCTGTTCCGGCTCGCCTGCTCTTAGCCTTATCCGGACCTAAACTAATGTCGGTACGTTTGCCTGATCTGGCTTACCTTACGTCAGCCTCGTATATACATGTAATACAACCACCGGCCACCAGAGGGACAGGGATTCCCGCAAGCAAAAGTGGGTCACTGAGCCGATAAGCTCCAAACTTTATAGAATTCTGTAAAAGAGACGAAGAGGCGATAAAAGCTAATAACTTGCAGAACCTAGGGTGCGTTCCACTTAAAGTTCACAGCGCTGTGATCGCTCGCTGGACCGTTCCACCTAAGGTTGTGAGCGCTGCGATCATACTCACAGGGGGTCTGTGCGAGGCTAGAATTAACGTTTTTATTTCGCTCACAACGCCCACTTTGAAAAGGTGGGTTTCCGCGGTCGTGGGCGCTGTGAGCGCGTAACCGTCAAGTGGAACGTTGAAATTGAAATGTGTTCAGATGTTTCCCGCCATTTTGAAGCATAACTTGTATGAAGATTATAAAACGCAATGGACTCATCTGAATTAAATATTAATGAAAAGGACCATGAGGATAGTGGTGAGTTCACTGGAGTACTGCTCTAAGTAACTTCTTGCACATGTCATCGTCATATGAACCGAAGATGGTACCCTTAATATGCATGATCATCTTGAATTAGCTTTTAAAATTATCTGAATGTTTGATTTTCAGATTATTTGTATCGATGGACTCACCCATGCATATTATTACTTCTGCAATCCTACCAAGAAATAGAATCAAAAATAGCTGAGGGGAAAATGTCTCATAAAAAATGTTGGGACATAATCTCAACAAAATTGAAGAGTCATGGTCATAATGTATCAGGTCCTCAATGTGGATCTAAATTGAGAAGTTTAAAGAAAACGTACAAGTCAATCACAGACCACAATTGTACATCAGGTAATGATAGAAGAACATGGCAATACTTTGAGGTATTTATTTTATCATTACAATGTCAGTGATGCTTAGGTACATGTACATGTTTTTCACTATAAATGATACACTTGCTTCATGCAGCTTATGAATGAGATATTTGGAAAAAAAGCATGGTGCAAGCCAGTGGCTGTGGCCTCTTCCTCTGGGTTATCAACCAGAAGAGATGATCCAAATGAATTCAATGAATCAGATAGTGGATCGGGAGCTAGTTGCGTCCACTTTTACGCACTTCTTTTATCAACTTATAGTGTAAAAACTTATGTCATGCTTTTACATTTCAGGTATACCATCTCGTGGTTCTAGTATTCCAGTATTACTTGCAAAAAGATTGAAACAAAGAGAAGAACATGAAAAAGCAAAGAAGAAACGCCATGAGGAAACAATGGCGTTGGATAGGAAGTTACTAGAAATTTTGACAAAGCTTGTTCAGAAGTAGCAATGTATAACATAGACATCGGTGATAATGCATGATTCACGTACATGATGCATATATTTTCATATTTATTTACATTATAAAAAAAAGAGTTCCTATTAAGGGTTGAGTCCCACCCTATGCAATAACAGTAAGTATTCTTAGTGAAACTAATGATACAATGAATATTAATTTAATTATTACTTTCTAGATTAAGTACAAAAAATATAGGCTATGGTCAGGTGCAGTTCCAGACTTTGATCTGGAGATGAACGATAACACGGAAGATGTTGATGTGGATCAATACAATGATTTTAAAGTGAATAAGAAAACTTCATCTGCCCCTAAAAGGGAGCATTCTAACAATATCAAAAGAAAGTGGTATTATTATAGTATAAAAGAATTTGAAGAAGATAAACGCATTGCAGAAAATGCTAAGGAAGCTGGCTAGACGCAATCGAAGATTCGAACTGATGAGGTCGAATTATAAATAAAAATTGCTTAAAATAACGATTATTATGCTAGTAATTGTAATTGTTTCATAATAAATAAGTATTGAAATGCCAATATTATCATTTTCAGTTTATTTCGTTTCCACTTACAGTGATCTATTTACATGTTTGTGAAGTCATTTCTATATAAAATATCATGTCCGAAGTTCTCACATTTAACATGTAAACTTCAAACTACTGTAATACATTACAAATAATAAAATTTCTAAGCATTTGCAAGAGTTTCCATAATCCTATTCCGTTTCAGAATAGCAGTAGTACGAGCTTCATCTCGCTGTATTCCAGGATTAACCAGTTGCAAATCATCTTCTGCTTGTACCACACTGATTACTTGAAGTTCATCCCCTCTCAAAATACAAATGTTGTGGATGATACAACATGCAATAATGTATTTTGCCATCAAGTCTACTCTCCTCATTGGCAAGCAGTGCAGTAGACTCCTCATTCGCCCCTTTAAAAGACCTATGCATCTTTCTACTACAATTCTTGCTGATGAGTGTCTAAAATTGTAATTAATCTGTCGTGCGGTTAGATGGCCATTATCTTTAAATGGCACCAAAAGATGACGATGAAGCTCATAAGCAGCATCTCCAACTAAATGACTTTCAGATGGAAATTTTTCATCGTATTTCAAGTATTCTGAAACCTCGGACTGTCGGAACACTCTTTGGTCATGGAGAGATCCTGGATGTCCAGTGTAACAATGAGTTATGAGAGCCCTGTGATCACACACTACCTATATAAACGATGATTGTTATAAACATAATTAATTATACAAGAACAAATATACTATTGTAACAAAATAGTGAAACCTGTAACTGAATAGAATGAAATCCTTTACGGCAGATATAGTCTGCAGGATTTTCCTTGGGGGCATCTATTCGAATATGTGTACCATCAATTGCTCCAATAATTTGAGGAAACCCACTGGCTTCCGCAAACCCTTCCATTATAATGGCTGCTCGGTCTTCAGAGGGCCATTCAATAAAACGTGTGGTCAGTTTAAATATTGCATTTGTTACCCTTCTCACAGATCTTAATGCTGTAGCCCTCCCTACATTAAAACGATCGCAAACAGATCTGAAATGAATAAAATTATTATGTAATAACAATGTACCAAAATAATATAATTCATCACACACCTATAAGAATCCATGGTAGCCATTTTCCACAAAGCAATCATCAATTGTATTCTTGATGGAATTGTTTCACACCCCTTCACTTTACGTATAAGATCTGGGCCAATAATTCCAAGTAAAAATTCAAAAGTTTCTCGTGACATTCTAAAAAGAAACTACATTCATTCCACTCTCTATACATTATCAAATCAAATATTGGATAGAAGCAGGTTAGTTTTCAAAAGAAATAAGCAATGTAAAGATATAAGCAAAAAATTAACCTGAAATGACTTTTGAACTCGTGGTCCATGTAACTGTGGACAACATCACCGTAACCTCTAATTCGTGGACGAAGTTTTCGTTTTCCTCGTTGCTGCAGAACTGCTTCCCACTCGTCATCTGAGCTTGATGAAGTCTCAGAAACATAATTGCGTTCACGCACTAGCCTTATACACAAGTTTTCTACAACACCAGCCATCTTTGTATCGTTCACAAGTCCGATAAGTCGTTCCACTTACGTTTTCGACCACGACGTCCGCAACAGTCCACAAGCTAGTGTAACACGAAATCTTGCGGTCGTGGGCGCGAGCGTTGCGAGCGTTAAGTGGAACGCACCCGGCACCCCTAGTAGTCCTATCCATCTCACTGCTTCTATATACAATTTTTTAGGATCAACAAACTAATTTATAATTTGCAGGAATCCTCCTACCTCTTGAAGGCAAGGCCTAACCCGAGCAGAAATTTAGTCAGGCTGCCTGATGTCGTATCAGGTCCGAATCAGGTATCGGTGTGGCATGCCTGATCAGGATAGCCGAATAAGGCCCAGATCCTGCCCTGATCATGCATCAGTACAACATTGAGTTTCCGTCAGGCTCGGGTCAGGTTTTGGGAAGGCTGCCCTGTTCCGGCTCGCCTGCTCTTAGCCTTATCCGGACCTAAACTAATGTCGCTACGTTTGCCTGATCTGGCTTACCTTACGTCAGCCTCGTATATACATGTAATACAACCACCGGCCACCAGAGGGACAGGGATTCCCGCAAGCAAAAGTGGGTCACTGAGCCGATAAGTTCCAAACTTTATAGAATTCTGTAAAAGAGACGAAGAGGCGATAAAAGCTACTAACTTGCAGCACCTAGCAGTCCTATCCATCTCACTGCTTCTATATACAATTTTTTAGGATCAACAAACTAATTTATAATTTGCAGGAATCCTCCTACCTCTTGAAGGCAAGGCATAATACGTCACACTGAATTATTCCAATACCTACAATATTTTCAAAAACTGCTATAACAGTTCCGGCTATAATCCGACATGCAGTCCGGCCCGGATCAGAAGCCTGATCAGGGCCTGCCTCGCAGCAGCGTTACACCCCGGATAAGGGCCTCGTGAATCGGCCTTAGCAGGGCCGGATGCCGTTTTAAGGCACACTTTATCAGGGCCTCATCTGAGCCTGAATAAATTTCTACTCGGGAATACGTCACACTGAATTATCCCAATGCCTACGATATTTTCAAAAACTGTTATAACAGTTCCGGCTGTAATCCGACATGTAGTCCGGCCCGGATCAGAAGCCTGATCAGGGCCTGCTTCGCAGTAGCGTTACACCCCGGATAAGGGCCTCCTGAATCGGCCTTAGCAGGGTCGGATGCTGTTTTAAGGCACACTTTATCAGGGCCGGATCTGAGCCTGAATAAATTTCCACTCGGGTGACGGAGACGTCTCCACCGATCGACAGAAGCCCGAGTGAGATACCGGCGCCTCGCTGGAGATAGGCAAGGGACTGTAGAGCGGGCGGTGATAGAGTTCTGATACGGTTAAGGGCAGGGGCGGAATCCCCTAACCCAAGTTAGGGATGTGGTGCCCAGCTGTCGCCCGATGCTCTGGGGAAGCGGCCGTGGAGGATCTCCAAAAGTTACGTACCGAGTTCGCTATGGCTCTCCATTTGGTTTAAAGGGACGACTCGAGGGAAATGGAAGAGTTATCGACTATAAGGATCTCGACCAATCCGAATGATTAGTTCTCGAATTTGGATGTTGTCAAAGCAGTCTGTCTCGGGGCACCGACAGAGGTGTCACAAGCTGGCTCACGCTTCCATGCTATCTGTTGATAGTTTTTCAAGCAGTGTTCCGATATGGTATAGAAAGTTCTCGCTCGCGTAGTTCTCGCTATATCCCGGAAATTCTATGGATTTTCTGTGAGTGTTCCGGAGGTGTAGTGCTCTAGTGCAGTGGTCACCTGAGTGTCCTCTGGATACGGTTTTCGGCCTTCACTGATTAGCTGCACCAGCTCCGGTGAAGACTCTTAATTTATTAATTGGTGAAAGGATTTTGATTTGATAGATCCGATTCGTTCTGTTACGTTTTCGATCTGTTCCTCTATTGCATTTCCTCCATGCATTTCCGTAACCGTCCGCTCCCGTTCGTGCATCCAGTTGCGTTTGCTGATTTTACGCGACCCCAAAGATCAGCACCTACGGTTGCGTTTTTCAATTTTACGTGTCCCAAAAAATCGACAGGATCCGTTAAGTTATCGTCTTTCTGATAAGTTCCGTCAGAGCTCTTGTTTCTGCAGAGTTGAACCTGTTCCACCCCAACTCCCAGATCATACCGGCTGGTCAGTTCCCGGTGAAAAAAGAATTGGCCGGCTTGCGGATGCATGAGCGAAGGATGGACGGTCGAAGGTAACATAGGTTGATTCTCGAAGATAGTTCGTTTTCGGATTTCTCGTTATCAGTGTCGAGTGAAGAAAATACGTTACAGTGTTTATCAGAAAACGTAACCTAATAAGCGATATGCAATAAACCTATTCATACTGATCTACTTCATCAGATCACCAAATTTGCGTGAATTTTATGTTGAATTTATTCATACATGTATACTTTGATTTCGTCGCATACGGAATGAGTATATTTTATAATAGTTTAATCCATCATTATCTAAATAATATTCCGACTCGCAATATTATTTTAGCTAATTATAACATATGCGCTGGCCCAAGACGATTCATCAGGTCAGAACATATCAGAACATACCAGAACATATGTACGGATTGCTCACCATGTCGCACACTCGGTGGGCCACGCGGAAGAGTATCTGACACTAGGCTAGCAGACGTTGTTTTCTCAGCTTTATACCTCTGTACCTTTCCCATATATTTTTTACTACACTTTTGGACAGTTCATTCACGAAAGCTATTACCATACTCTTAAGTACCAGACGGCCGCTGGACGCTTGAGTCAAGCGCGAGAAACTTTGGTTGCCATAATGAATGTCATGCGGAATTTCCAAGTCAAATCGTCAATTGGTCTTCAATTTTCAGTATTTTTTATCCTTATGATCTCTCTGGTGATTGGTGACAAGTGAAAAACTCGGACTCTCGGATTTGTTACTTTTGCACCAATGGATTAGTTGTTCTATTCTAAGGACAAGCGGCACTGCGCTCCTCTTTTTAGAGAAAGTTCTTATCACCAGTCGTGAAGAGTAGTCAAAAACTTCAGTTCGTGAACTAAGCATCGGACTTGACCGACAACACATTGTTGCAACTTGCTCTCAATGTCTCTTCTGAGACCAGCTTACTCTTGTAAATAATTATGAATAAATTAACCGGTCTTTAGTTTATCTCCAATTGTTTTAACTAACCACCTTTACCAAATTAATTTAAGGTGCGGAGGTTCACGCTTTTTACGGGGCCGGATAGTACGCGCTCGATATTAGAATTAACGACCCTAATTGACTTGTATCGTATGTCGAGTCACACCGTGAAGCTGAACAATTTCCTTATTCGATGCCTCTCAATGCGAATTTCAACGAAGTAATATTGTATAAAACATTCCACCTGATGTGGCGAAATGAACTTGTTAATAAAATCAATGATTATTTGATTTCAAATTCATAAAATTCATTTTAAACAGTGCAGACAGAAGGACGTCTTATTATTTATTCATTTTACAATTGAGAATTTCCCTTAAGGCAGTATCCTGCTTTAGGAGGCCTAAAAAAAGCGTTTTTGGGGGAAATTTTTTTAGGACAGAAAAAAAATAAGCCAATGTAGCGAACATGGCTAAGCATGTTTGAACATTAAAAAAAAATTTGTTGAGCGAAAAATATTCAAACACAGCAGACTTTTATGCTCATTTGTGCAACACCTTGCAATTGCAGTCTCCAATCGGCGGGACAGATGAAGCTCGCAATTTTCGTTTGAAACAAAAAAACCAAAGAAAATTTTAATTTCCATACATTTTTCTTCTATATGAACTAAGAAAAACCCAAAAAATTGTGAAATCTAAAATTTTTCTCGTTTGAAAAAAAATGTGGTTTTTCTGAAACAAAAAAAAATCATTTTAGCTTGCTAAAAAAGTTGTTTAGAACTTTTTTCATGAATTTTTTTTAGTTCAAATAGAAGAGAATACAAAACTAAAGCTAACAAGGCTTGGTTCGTTTTGATTGGTGGTCTAGTTTTCTTGCAATCGCGCCCGCCAATTTAGAAAATGCGTAAAAATGAAAACTCGAGAAAACGCGCTTTAAAGTAAAGGAGAGCGCGTTCCAGTTGCCCGAGCGCTCGTATACCTACTCTCCATACCCCATTGCGTTTAGTGCTGTATATTGTAAAATATTGTGAATTAGCCTCTATAACTTTGAATACATATTCTTGGATACATTAGGAATAGATTTAGGCAATGAAAAAAAAACTCGATTTTTTGGACCCTATAAAGCAGGATACTGCCTTAAGTGCGCCCGATTCGCAGCCTCTTTCGTACCATAGAAGAATTAGTATATACTTACATGTAGTATGTGTGTGTTCTGATGGGCAGCACAGTGGCGCCTCTGAAAAGGAAGGGAGTTCAGAGTTCGCCAGCGCGTTAAAGAAGAGACATGTAAAGTGCCAGCAAAAATAAAAGTCTTATATCGGCAATAACGGCGTCGTTAATTATAAACCGCTCCTTTTTAATTTGGGAAAAAGTTCATCAGTATCACATACATTTTACTTAAAGATTTTTAATTTTTCGAAAAACCTGTACGATCAGGTCATCCATTGGCGTAAAGGTTGACAGTTTAACAAATTCCAGAAAATAGTACATTACGATACAAGTGCGCAAAGTAGGTGATTCCCGCAAAAGAGACGAGTGCGGGAGACACCTATGCGCACGTGTATCGTATACTATTTTTCCTAACAAGCTGCGTAAAATTCGACACCATCGGTAACTCGTTTGTAATATTAAATTATTAAGTACGTCAAAATCAATGCACGCAACATATAGGGGGTCCAGGGGCGCAGCCCCTGGTGGGGTCAAGGGGCGAAGCCCCTGGTGGGGGTGGGGGGGCGAAGCCCCCCCATAAAATAAAAAAAATTAATTAATAAATTGTAATTGGATTGTAATTGGTAATAAGAGGTAAATGATCTGAAGTTGAATTTTAGATGGTTATATTTAGTTTTGATCATTTTTATTATAGATATTTATAGTTACAATACAATTATTAAAATTAATCGGAACATTTCTTTCGAAATTTAAAGTAGATGACAGATTTAGGTTTGAGGCTTTATCTGCGCTAGAATTAGTGTTGTTTGAAGATTCTTTTAAAATCGGCACTGGTGCTGCTGGCTCAGTTTGGGCCGTAGAAGTTGATGGTAATTTATCAGAAGAAGTTGACGCAGATGGATCCAAATCTTCGTGATGAGAGCTATGCAATCGCTTCAGTAGAGATGCTGAGTGCGGAGCAATAGAGCTTATTATCTGTTGACCGATTTTCTTTTTGTTCGTCAGAGAATTTTCAATATAACCTTCCGCAACTGCATCAGATTTCCAGCCCCCGTGCCGTTTAAGTGTCGTAATATCGGCTCCAGCATCAACAAGTAGTGTCGCAGATGTCCGCCGGAGACTGTGACCAGTGTAAAGTTCAGGATCGGGCAAATTTAAAAATGTTGCTACCTGTTTAGGTATACTTCCGAATGTATTAATGCCGATTGGTTGTTGATTACATTTTCCATTTCTAAAGCACAAAAAGAATCGACTGGTCTTGGTATCACCTGGTCGTTTTTGCATGTACGTTTTGCATATATTGTAGAACTTCCCAACAACCGTAAAAGATCGTTCGATTTTAGTTTTTGTCTTTGGTACACGAATAAAAAGGAACGTATCGTGATCGTCTATATCCTTTACTGTCATGGCAGTCAACTGCTCACGTCTACACCCACCGGAAATTCCAATGACAAGAGCTACCTAGAAAAGTTTAGGAAAGTAAGTCCTGCGTTGTATGTGTGCGTATACCTGTATATGAGCACATGTGGATTTATTATATTTACCTTCGGTAGTAGCCATTGATTATCTGGAGCATCATTGCAGAATTTGGAGATATCAGTCGACGTGAAAACCTTAGCTTTCTTGGATTTGTATCCAGCACTTTTTTCTTCAAGTAAGCGACCAATTTGTTGTATCTGCTAATGTCAATATTATCATACGCTTTCATCGTAGCTTTTAACATTGAGTAGCGTGACCATAGAGTTGGTGATGCGAGATTTTGTGCAAGTTTAGCAAAATAAACCAGAAGAACATCTTCCGAAAATGATTTCGTTTTTTTAGAAGCACGCCACTTTTTAAAGACATTGTACACTTTGGTATATTTCCTCCGAGATGCGTCCGGTAGTAAATTTAAAACCACAGTTTTTGCCGCTTCGATAATTTCCAATGGGACTGTGTTTTCACAATCAGTGTCACTTTTTTCAGCTTCTGAATCCATTTTTATCACTCGTTGACGATTCAGTGAGCAACTTAAGCAACGAGCGGCAAATATTTTTGTTACGTTACCAGGATAACGAAGCCTCTCCGAGATAAATGATGAGCGAAATAATTGAATTTTGCGTTTGACATTGCGGGAATGAGGCACTTTGCGCACGCAAACCCGTGCGCAAAATCGAATTTTGCGCACGCTGTTAGGAAAAAAAAAAGTTCTTATCGATGGAAATAAAACAAAAATAAAAAGATATAAACTAAAAATTTTTTCACAATGAGATACTTGTTACACCGCCGATTTATTAGTATGATCTGCAGATACATCCTCTAAACCATGAACTAATTGCTAGGATTACAGGTAATGCCAAAAGAACAGGAATGCGAACAATTTTCATAAATCCAATCTCAGTGTATAAAAAGCTTTGTTTTGACAGGGAACGTCCATTGGTAAAACTGCGTAAGAAAAGCGTGTAGACTAAAAAGGAAGAAATATTATCGCTGCCAAATAAAATTATATTGAAAACTGAAGGATTAAATATTCTTTATTTAATTCTTAAAGAACGATTTACAGATCTAGGCAAGTAGAGTCAGATAATAGCATTACAGTTACTCTTCGGGTTATAAAGGTATTTCACAAATGTAGTAATATTGATAATAACAGGACTCATCATTCATTCCTCGATTTTTATCTAGAGTGACACAGTCCTCGTCCGTTCCGTGGTAGCTATTCGGCTCGTCAGGTGCCCATACATTATAACCTGTATTGCGCATAGGTACACCGGTAACGGTCACCCAATCTCCTTTGTGGAATAATTGGTGTACACCTATGAAAGCTTGATATTCTGTATCTGTTTCTGTATTCACTATCATCAGTTTACGCAAGAAGGTCTCCTCCGCCGCAGAATTGATCACTGCTAATTGAGCTGCGTAATAAGAAATTATTATAATTAGAGCTTCTTTAAATCTTATATCTACACAGATATAATATATAAATAATTGTTACACGGTACCATCCTCAGCCAGGCAAGCTTTGCGAGCTTCATTCCAGGTCAGTTTCAACTTGTGGAATCTGTAATAACCGAGGCCTTCCCTAAAAAGATAATCACTTCTGACTTTTTTGATTGGCGCTTTATGTGTTTTATTTTTAATCTCCTCGGTATTTGAATTCCAGTAATTAATTGAAACATTAACATTTATGGCATCTGTATTCACATATACAGGCAGGATAGAACTGAGTGGATAAATGTTTCTTGTATTCTGAGTGCCCGAAATAATTTTGAAAAGGTCGCTGGTTGCACAAGCGGATTGAGCGGAATTGATGTTAGTATCCCCATTTGCTCCTAGCGTACAACACCATAATATGACTAATGTGTACACTACTGTACAGAATTTCCCCATTTCGGTATGCGTTCTCATCTCTTATACAACACAAGGAAAAATCAAGATTTCACTAAAGTACCTTAGGACCTCTTCGCTCTTTATAAAGCAAAATGTTATCTGAATCGTTTATAAAGCGAGAACGTTATCTGAATCGGTAGCCGGAGTCGCCTTGTGACCGTGAATCGAAAAATCATGTCACAATATGTATATATTCGATATACAATATATTGCGCGATTTATATTGAGCAATTACATTAGACTTCAGCCACCCGTATTTTATTTGCTGTGATACGTGGATTCGGTCGTTTTTATTTCGAACACAGATATCCCGGAGAGGGTGCATCGTATCAAAAAATTATAAAAAATGAAAGGTTTGTTTTTTTAGTATCTACAATAAAAAAATTAAAACAATTTTTTTGAGTAATCTGAACCTGTGTTTAAAAAAAGAAATGTACAAAATTTTTTTTCCTGACCAAAGCCCCACCGATATCGGTTTTACGGAATTTTTTAAATATTTTGTAGACAGGACATTCGGCTGTATTTTAGTCGCAAATTTTTTTAATTTATAAGAACACTCATTTTTGCTAAAAATCTTAAACAAAATTAAATAAATAAATTCTAATAAATTTAAAAAGAAAAAGTAATGAGGGCTTTAAGTTTATAACCCTAAAGACAGTCTCAACCTTGAAAAATACAGAGAGATAATTTAATCAGAAAATACAATAATTAATGTTCTTATAAATTTTAAAAAAGTTGTGACTAAAAAACGGCCGCATGTTCCAATTTGTAATTTTGCACAAAACTCATATTCTGTCTATAGAATTAAAAAATTCCGTAATCGATATCGGTGGGGCTTTGATAAGGAAAAAAGTTTTGTGTATTTCTTCTTTTGAAAACAGGTTTAGATTACTCAAAAAATAAAAAAAATTTTTATTGTAGACACTAAAAAACAAAACTTTCATTTTTTATAATTTTTTGTTACAAAGCATCGTCTCCGGGATATCTGTGTTCAAAATAAACGACCGAATCCACGTATCACAGCAAATAAAATACGGGTGGCTGAAGTCTGATGGAATCGCTCATATATATATGCAACATAACTATACGCATAGACATGGATGAAATCAGCTTTACAGTACGAAACAATATAATACAATACGATACAAAGATTGTGACTCATCTGACAGATTCAAACAAAATGTTTTTTAAAGGCAGTCGTCTGTTTTAGAGGGTCAAAAAATTTTCTTTTTCTTTTTTTTTCTTTAATCTATGCCTTAACTATTGGAAAGTATATTCCTAAGGTTTTAGAAGTCAACTCGAATTATTTTGGAAGATACAGATCCCGGAACAGGTAAGCGTCGAGTAGGTTTGTGTATGTTACCAATAACATTTTTTTGCAACGCTATACGGAAAGTATACAGTTTGTGCACCAAAAAACAAGCACAAAATGGTCAATTTTTGATGAGTTCAGAGTGTGCGGGAATCATAACATTCCCGCACACTCTGAACTCATGAAGAATCGGCCATTTCGTGCTTCTTTTTGGTGCATATCCTGCGAACTTTCCGTACATTGTTGCAAAAATAGTATATTACACTACAAGGGCAGAAAACTGAGCTTCCGCCACCATGATAGGGGTCTACACAGCAAAGATCGAAGGCTTTCTGCACTGAAATCGATGCACCGATCATGTATTTTCAACCATGGTATAAAGAAAAATAGTATACACCACACGGGCAGTAAACTGAGAACCCGGAACTGCTCGATAGAAGGCCCCCGGCTTCGCTTCGGGCATTCTATCGAGCAGTGTCGAAAACTCAGTTTTCTGCCCTTGTAGTGTAATATACTATTTCTTTATACCATGGTCGAAAGTACATGATCGATGCATCGATTTCAGTGCAGAAAGCCTTGGATTTTTGCTGTGTAGCTATTGGAGACCTTTATCGGAGAATTGCAAACATTGTTTTGTTTCTCTGTCTCTCTCTCTCTCTCTCTCTCTCTCTCTCTCTCTCTCTCTCTCTCTCTCTCTCTCTCTCTCTCTCTCTCTCTCTCTCTCTCTCTCTCAGTCAGCGGGTTCTCTCTACCCAAAAATAAACGACTATCGGAGCACAGCAAAAATCCAAGGTTTTCTGCATGGAGACTAGAGTAAAGGAGGCCGAGCGCAATGCTCTGGAAATGGTCGATGAAACGTATGAAAGTTATGTCAGCCACTGACGATAGGGGCGCGGCGTACGTTCTGAACGAAGAAAGAGACAGACTGAGAATAGAGTGAGACAGAAATAATTCTGTCGTACATCTTCACCAGGGACATTTAAAACAAAGTTTAGAACGTTTTTTAAGGTTAATATGTCATACACGACAAGATAGATGGTATCACAAGTCTACAAAGAAAAAAACCCTCTTCAAAAACTTTGAAACTCAGGAATTTATTGTAATTTGTTTTTTTTTAAGAACTAATACAATTTTTGTGTTATCCCTAAAGATTCATATATTTAATGAGGAAGCCCAAATGGAACTGGTGAATATGAATATAATATTAAATATTCGTCAGTGATTGCTCTACTTATTAAAATTCTTCGTATTTCGCTTGTTCCCCCTCCAATTTCGTATAGCTTGGCGTCCCTCAGTAGTCGACCGGTTGAATATTCGTTGATTTAGCCATTTCCACCTGGTGGAAATATTAAAAAAGAGTGTTACCGTGGACACAGTGTGACAATAGTCCCTAACTAGAAACGGGGTATCCGAGCGAGCACTAGTTCGCTGCCGCGCCGCTAGGTGGCCAAGGAAACTCGCATGAAAAAACGTAGGGCCGAGTAAATAATTAAGCCGTCGATTTTGCAATTTTTGTCTACTTCACCAGTGAAATATATTCCAATCATTTTTTGTGGGACCATTTTTGTGGGATCACACATCGTCCGTTGAGGACTCTGTGGTTCTAGTTTCATTTCAGCAACTTAGTCCAGTAGCGCAGCGTTTAGCTACCCTGGACATATTAGCCTTCAGCTACTTAGCCCGTGTACCGAGTCCAGTAGCGCAGCGTTTAGCTACCCTGGACGAATTAGCAGAGAGTGATCGCTCTCGCATTATCCGTAGCAGGAAGTGTTGGCTTCCACATCGTAAAGTCAATTCCTCCGACATTCCGAATTACACCGATTGTAATAAAACCGATAGATGATATTATATAGAGACGTAAATTATAATAAACGAAGAAAAGTTTACCTGAAACGAACGTTATTATTGCTGTAACACCACTATCCCTTTACCGTTCCGAACCCTGGTTCACTCTAAGAGCTAAGTGGCCAAAATCGTCATTCGAGGGAACTGGTACTTCACCAGTCTTGACAGTGGGAAATAATATACGTTACAGCAATAATTGGCGCCCGAACAGGGACTTGAAGTGTCCAACCCAAAGCATCAGAGAAAGTTGGGGAAGACACTGATAGTTTCACCAGAAATTGTTAACAAAATGACCGACAGTAACCGTGACCGACACAAGGGACAAGCAGGAGTAGGACAAATGAGAAAAGCCGAATTACAAGAAGAGTTGAGAAGACGCGGAATCACTTTTGCCGAAAAAATCACCGTAGTAGAGTTAAAACAATTGCTTATTGATGCAAGAAGGACAGACAGACTGGTAGGCAGTGAAGACACGGAAATCCACCTATCACAAATAAATAGAACGTTATCAGATCGTGACAATAGCCATGATCCAATTCCGGAACCACCGAGGAGAAATCCAAACGAATCAACGATGGAGCATCATAGTAGTCAAAGAGAAGGGATCAGGAATGTGATAGAGTCAGAGCAATCAACACTCGCAAATATCCCGAATATAGACAATCTGCCTGGCTTACGTGAAATATTAACGAATTATTTCAATCAAGAAAGCAGACCAAGACAAACACCGGGCAATAACCACTATCACTCCCGGCAAGCAACACCAGACTCGTCACCAGAACAGAGAACCCCATATCGTCCAAGTTTTAACGATCAACTATATCGACCAGGAATAGATCTTAAGGAAAAAGTACGGAAATGGAATACATTATTTGATGGAGAATCGGATCTTCTGACATTTATTGAACGTATTGAAGAATTAAGCGAAAGCTACGGTATCACGCAGAACCAATTGCTGGAATGCATTCCCATTTTCTTGAAAGGAAAGGCATTATTGTGGTATCGTAATAATCAACGTCAATGGAGAAATTGGAACGAATTCATTCTAGAAATAAAGAAATTTTACTTACCGCGAGATTTGAAAACGAGACTCGATGCTGAGATAAGAAATCGTACGCAAGATAGCAACGAGACTGCAAAGGATTATGTGACCGCTATACAAACTTTAATGCGTCGACAGGGTAATATGAATGCGGAACAACAATTGGAACAGATCCATGAAAATCTGAGACCCGAATACAGACGATACATTCGAAGATGTGATATTAAAAGCATCAGTGACTTGATGAGTCTCGCGGATGAATACGAAAGGCTGATTAAATATGAGAAAGGGTATAAACCAAGACCGGCATCTACCAGTTAATAGCGTCGGAGGGCCTATACGGAAATAAAAAGAAAGTCAGAAAGAATTTGGAGGTAAACGCTATCAATAACCCGTATAAACGAAATGAATGTTGTTGGAAATGTGGTCAGAGAGGACATAGCCGCTTCAATTGCCGAAACGAGTACCAAAAGTTTTGCTCTTGGTGTGGAACGAAAGACGTGCTGACGAGAGAATGTAATTGTCAGAAGTCGGAAAACTGGCAACGGACCGGTTACGACAACAAGGTGAATCGGTCCGACAAGCCTCGCGGAATGAATATCGCAAACAACGAACCGGGAAATACACACAGCCCAACGACGAATACAGAACGTACCGGGATACAACCAGTACCATACCAGCAAAGGGATGTACCGACGAATACAGCAAGGATGGCGGCAACGACACATACCAATACCAACCGACCACCACAGACGAATCGAGGAGAGGAGAACAACCAGGAAAAGTTACCGCTCAATCCGGCGAATCGGACGTAGAAGAATTAGACGAACGACCATATGTTGAGATAGGAATCGGCGAGAAAACGTACAAAGGTCTACTAGATACCGGGGCATCTAACTCATACATCGGGCATGGGGTATGGCAGTACGTCCAGAGACAAGGTCTTGATTCAACAGTTACACTCACTACTGCAGAGGCCCGCTTAGCGGACGGAAGTAGGGTGCAAGTCACAGGGACAGTGGAACTGAGGATCCTGATTCAAGGCAAACATAGGACAGTGACATTTACCATTATGCCCAAACTGAAACAAGACGTCGTAATTGGAATAAGAACCATGAAACAATTGGGGTACGACGTGAAACTAGAGGAGACCAGAGACGAAACCATGATAGAAGCTATTGAGGAAGTAGTAACCAAGGATCGGGTCCTACAAGAGATTCATAACGAACTAGGAAAATTTGAAGATATACAAGGCCCAACCCACCTGACCGAACATGAAATAAGATTGAAAGAAGAAATTCAACCAATCAAAATTCGTTATAAACCACGAAACCCAGCCATGCAACAAATAATCGACAATGATGTTGTAAAAATGCTAGAAGAAGGGGTAATCGAATCTTCAAGTAGCCCGTGGAGCTCTCCAATAGTTCTCGTTAAGAAAAAGAGTAAGCAGTACCGTTTTTGCATTGATTTTAGGAAGATCAATGAAGTTACACATAAAGATGCATACCCGTTACCGCAGGTAAATGCGACCCTTGATAAGCTACGTGACACCAGATACATCTCCTCTATAGATTTGAAGAATGGATATTGGTTAATTCCATTGACAGCAGCCAGTAAGGAAATTACTGCTTTTACTGTACCCGGCAGAGGCCTATATCAGTTCACCGTCATGCCGTTTGGACTACATTCCGCACCCGCAACCTTTCAACGGTTGTTGGATAAAATTATCGGTCCCGAACTCGAGGGAAAAGTTTTTGCGTACTTAGACGATATAATTGTACTTGGAAGCTCCCTGTTCGAGCATCTGCAGAATTTAAAAGAGGTTTTCCGTAGACTTCGTGAAGCTAGGCTTCGAATCAACAAGGAAAAGTGTCAGTTCCTCCGTACACAGTTGAGATGCCTCGGACACGTAATCGACAGTGATGGAATCAGAACCGACCCAGATAAAGTAAAAGCGATAGTGGAGTTAAAGGAACCCACCAACGTTAAAGAGGTACGTACGTTCTTGGGAATGATTTCATGGTACCGACGGTTTTTACCTAATTGTTCGGAGATGACAAAACCGTTAAATGAATTGTTACATAAAAAGCAAAAATGGAAGTGGGATACTCCGCAACGTCAGGCTTATGCAGACTTGAAAGAACTGTTAGTTTCCGCACTGATCCTGTCTCCACCTGATTTTACCGAGCAATTTTACCTGCAGACCGATGCTAGTAAATATGGAATTGGTGCTGTACTTGCTCAGATAGTAAATGGCCGAGAACAGGTAATTGCGTATGCAAGTCGTACTTTAAATAAAGCCGAACTGCACTACGCAGTGACAGAGAAGGAATGTTTAGCCGTGATTTGGGGAATCCAGAAAATGAGAATGTACCTGGAGGGATACTTCTTTACTGTAATAACCGACCATCAATCCTTGAAGTCGCTCAAAAATATTGAAAGTTCAGCCGGAAGAATAGCAAGGTGGAATTGGTACTTACAACAATTTGATTTTGAAATTAAATACCGTAAAGGTTCGCAAAATGTAATAGCCGATGCATTATCCAGAAATCCTGTTGAGGACCCAGAGATCGAATCCGAAACCGACATGGAAACAGCATTCAGTATCGAAAGCATTGATTGCCCGTGGTACCTACGCACTAGCCACGAGGTTATCATTCATCCTGAACGATATCCAGAATATCAAATAATTCATGATCACCTATATCGTCACATGCATCACCGATTGGATTTTAAAGAAAATAATAATCCTTGGAAGCTTTGCGTGCCCACATCTCAAAGACTACAAGTTCTGCAAGAGAATCATGATGCACCCACCGCTGGACACCTCGGAATCGCGAAAACTATTGCTAGGATATCAGAACAGTATTATTGGCCACGAATGCAGGGCGACATCGCTAGATATGTACGTACTTGTGAAAAATGCCAGCAGTTCAAACCTAGACAACAACAGGTACCGGGAAAAATGGGTACCATAAACGCGACCAGACCCTGGGAGATTGTTTCCGCAGATCTGCAAGGACCGTATACTCGATCTTCGCTAGGACACGTTCACCTACTGGTAATGCAAGATAAATTCACTAAATGGATAGAGGTGCAGCCACTTCGGAAAGCAACCGCCGAGGTGGTTATCAAGGCAATACGTGAAAAAATCATCCACCGTTTCGGGTGTCCTAAGGCAATTATAACGGACAACGGAAGCCAGTTTACCAGCCGTGCATTCACGACACTACTCAGCGATCACGGAATTAATCACCTGAAAACACCGCCGTATTTTTGGCGTAAGTGACGCAGCATTTTTGGCGTAATAGAGGATCACAGCAGCGCAATCCTTGAGATTTACGTGACCCGTATCGTAAGCACGCGCCACGGCATTGAAATAACTTGGACTTGCGCTCATACTCGTGTACATATCAGCGAATTTCCCCTGAAAAATCCATCACTCGTTATCCTCTTTAAAAAGATAAAAATAAGTAAACTATCGCTCTATTATTAAAACCATTAAAAGAGATAGAAATGTTAAGACACTGTACAATCGTTTTAAATGGTAAAGCTCGAATCAGTGCGACTATACCTGAATCAAATGAAATTCCGCTATTACCTTCGGCCACCAGCCAATGCGAGTCGATTCAAATCCAAACCCCTGAACAAAACGTAAATACGTTTTTTCACTTTGCCCAGTATGCTGGAAAGTAAATGAATTAATGCAGGATTTATAAATCTATAATTTAAATTGTACATTTTCTTGTTACTCACCACTTATAACTTGGCTTGTTTACGATGCATTTTTGTTTTGACTTTCGTCGCATCATAATTTGCATTCACCGAATTTGCGAGAAAGCTTCCTCTCATTAATAGATAGAAGTTTATGACTTTTATGGTGATTTGGAGTAGATTTAATTTCTCGACGATTTGGAGTAGTGTGTTCTGTTTCACTGTAAGCTTGCCGACTACGTCCAGAACCACCATCTCCAGAGTTTTCAGCAGTTTGAATAATTCTTCACTCGGAAAAAGCAATCCTCCGTAACGACTCAGAATTTGGGTGACCTCATCACGATCACAGGATTCCTCGGCCGTGAGACGTTGTATGCAATCGTTGCACTGTGTACCATCCCTGATACGCCTGTCCACATAACCCGACACTAATGCGAGAACTTCTTCGCTCCTACTTGTGACGTCATAGTCATGCACGGATACGTGGCTATGACTCGATATCGATTGTGTATCCAAATACATGTGGTCTTGATCAGTAATTTCGGCTGCAGACAGATTCTTGGGTTCCAAAGATCGTCCGGCATCAACCGCTGTATTGCTTTTTGTTAACAGCTCATCCTTCGACTGTTTACAAGCAGCTAACGATTCTATATATTCATCAGTATGCTGGAAAGTAAATGAATTAATGTAGGATTTATAAATCTATAATTTAAATTGTACATTTTCTTGTTACTCACCACTTATAATTTGGCTTGTTTACGATGCATTTTTGTTTTGACTTTCGTCGCATCATAGCTTGCATTCACCGAATTTGCGAGAAAGCTTCCTCTCATTAATAAATAAAAGTTTATGACTTTTACGGTGATTTCATGATCATGATTGACGCACCCAACAAGTGTTAAATTCTTCATCTCGGAAACTTTCTCAACGATTTGGAGTAGTGTGTTCTGTTTCACTGTAAGCTTTCCGACTATGTCCAGAACCGTCATCTCTAGAGTTTTTAGCAGTTTGAATAATTCTTCACTCGGAAAGAGTGAAGAGTGAAGAAATGAGTGAATACTCATAACTTCTTACCTTATTTTGCGCCGTATTTTCTTTCTAGAACGTTCCTTCCTTCCTTTCCTTATAACTGACTCCTCCAATGAGGAGATGTGCCAGATTTCTAGAACGTTCTATCCAGTTCTACCTTTGTTCGCCGAAGACCACGTGATGCCTATTTCGATGCTCACTTGTCTAGTGCAGAGCGTTCACAGCGACGCTTGTGATGAATCTTACAACTATAATCTATCTGACGTTTTTTCGACCAAAAAGTTCGGCTGTTTTCCATAAACGCTCGACCTCCTTTACTCTAGTCTCCATGGTTTTCTGCACTGAAATCGATGCGTCGATCATGTACTTTCGACCATGGTATAAAGAAAATAGTATATGATACGCGTGCGGGTTCCCGAGCAGAAATTTAGTCAGGCTGCCTGATGTCGTATCAGGTCCGAATCAGGTATCGGTGTGGCATGCCTGATCAGGATAGCCGGATAAGGCCCAGATCCTGCCCTGATCATGCATCAGTACAACATTGAGTTTCCGTCAGGCTCGGGTCAGGTTTTGGGAAGGCTGGCCTGTTCCGGCTCGCCTGCTCTTAGCCTTATCCGGACCTAAACTAATGTCGCTACGTTTGCCTGATCTGGCTTACCTTACGTCAGCCACGTATATACATGTAATACAACCACCGGCCACCAGAGGGACAGGGATTCCCGCAAGCAAAAGTGGGTCACTGAGCCGATAAGTTCCAAACTTTATAGAATTATGTAAAAGAGACGAAGAGGCGATAAAAGATACTAACTTGCAGCACCTAGCAGTCCTATCCATCTCACTGCTTCTATATACAATTTTTTAGGATCAACAAACTAATTTATAATTTGCAGGAAGCCTCCTACCTCTTGAAGGCAAGGCATAATACGTCACACTGAATTATTCCAATACCTACAATATTTTCAAAAACTGTTATAACAGTTCAGGCTATAATCCGACATGCAGTCCGGCCCGGATCAGAAGGCCTGATCAGGGCCTGCCTCGCAGCAGCGTTACACCCCGGATAAGGGCCTCGTGAATCGGCCTTAGCAGGGCCGGATGCCGTTTTAAGGCACACTTTATCAGGGCCTGATCTGAGCCTGAATAAATTTCTACTCGGGTTGGTGATTCCTACTCGTGTGACGTTTGCCACCTTCGCTTCGCTCGAATCGATTCGAATTATTTACTGATATGATTGCTCGTTCGCTCGGGCGGCAAACGTCACACTCGTCAGGAATCACCAACTTTCCGCACTTGTATCATAATGTACTATTTTGAAACGCTGCATGGAAAGTGTAAGATTGGTACACGAAAAAAGAAGGTCACAGTGGTCCATTCTTGATAAGTTCAGAGTGTGCGGGAATGTTATGATTCATCAAGAGTCGACCATTTCGTACTTGTTTTTGGTGCATATACTGCGAACTTTCCGTACATTGTTGCAAAATAGTACATTATGATATAAGTGCGGAAAGTTGGTGATTCCTGACGAGTGTGACGTTTGCCGCCCGAGCGAACGAGCAATCATATCAGTAAATAATTCGAATCGATTCGAGCGAAGCGAGGGTGGCAAACGTCACACGAGTAGGAATCACCGACTTCCCGCACTTATATCATAATGTACTATTTACTCTATCAAAGACATTATTAGCATCAGAAATCTCATTTAATTGCTTATTTATTTATTCGTTCATTTATCCATTACTTAATTTATTATTTAATTTGAAAAGTTAAAATGAAATTTAAACCGAGGGAATGTACGAAAATTGCAAGGGGCTTTACGGTGTGCTACGCCAGCTCATATGTCAGCTTTAGTTATAATTAATTCGGTAAATAATAATCTAAAACAAAAACGTAGAAGAAACATTTAATCCAAAATTCCAGCCTTGTTTACCTGCTGAAAAATGATTTAACAATTGAGCGTAATTCCTGCGCAATACTATACATGTAATTTGTCAGGCTATAAACAATTATTTAGTTTTTCAGTAAGTTTGATACAAATCCAATAAGTTTTGTGATTCTGTCATTTTAATCCACCATATCAAATCCGCTATTTTGAATTTGAAAAATTTGAGGTCAGATTCGTTTTCAGCGATCTCGAAAACTTTGAGGCATCAAGTTTCATGAAAATCAAAATAGTTTAAACATATTTTCAAAAAGATATGCATATTATATTGACATGCGACACTTCTGACTGATTCTAAGCTTATCGATATAATATGAGTCACTGACATTATAGGGTTAAGCAGGGCTATTAATTTCTGCTGACTGCGTACAACAGTCGCATTGCTACTCTGGTCACTTCGCAATTTCACTGGATAAAATAGTCTCGAGAATACTGTGGGTTTGTTAAACATCGAGAAAAGCAGATCACATTCCGCTAAAGAATATTGTAACAAAATTCAAAATTTTCAGCGTTTTCTGAGGGGCTTTGTACGTAGTAGATTTAGTTCGTGTCGTTACAAAGGAACATATAATCCGTAGTAAATATTTATTTTTCCTCTTGCTAACACTTATAAAGTTCTAATATAATCATACAACATAAAAGTTTACACATATCATTCGTGGAATGACTATCAGACATTTGTACGGCTTGTAATACCTCCTAGACGTCTTTGGGACGTTCCGTGACGTACGAGATAATTTCGGGTACTTTACGGAGCAAATGTATTTATTGAATTATCCCACGATTACATTACTTATTACAATTATATTGAGCTGGACCATCCACTATATCTCAGCGATGAAATTATATTCCCGTTTATCAGGATTTACAATGACTTCTGACTTCTAAACGAGATACATCTGCTTTATAAACGACGGGTAGGTCCCAAGGCACTTTAGTGAAATCTTGATCTTGCTTTGTGTTGTACAACAAATGAAAATGCATCCTGAAAATTTGAAATTCTTTACAATAGTGTACAGTTTAGTAATAGTTTGGTGCTGCATAAAAAAAGCAAATGGGGATACTGAAGTCAATGCCGAACCATTGGCAGTAACATACAGTGATTCAACCAGTGATCTTCTTAAAGTTCTTTCGGGCGTTCAGAATGAAAAAAGAGTCAAATCATCGAATTCTATCTTGTCTATGAATATGAATGCAGGATCCATTAATTATAATGTTCCATTTGCTTCGTCTGGTTCAAAGACTAATGAGCCTGAGCATAAAGGACCAATTAACAATGTCAGAGACGACTATACCCTGACGGAAGGCATCGGTTATCACAAATTTCACAAGACGAAGCTAAACTGGAATGATGCTCGCAAAGCTTGCATGGCTGAGAATGGTACTGCGTAACAATTTAATTTGTTTCTCTAAATGTAATATTTGAAGAAGCTTCAATTATAATAATTTGTTATTTTGCAGCTCACCTAGCAGTGATCAATTCTGCAAAGGAGGAAGAACTGCTGCGTCTACTGGTGGCAGATAATGCAGATGAATCATATGAAGCTTTCATAGGTGCACACGACATGTTCGAAGAAGGAGATTGGGTGACCGTCACCGGAGAATCACTGGAGAAAGTTGGATATAAAGAATGGGCAACTGGCGAACCGAATAACGCTATGAATGGCGAGGATTGTGCGGTTGTGCACAAATATTACGGAATGAATGATGTACCCTGCTATTTTAGATATTATTATATTTGTGAAATACCCTTAACACTCATGGTGTAAATGTAATAGAATTTTCTGACACTACTTGTATTAATCTTGAAACAGCTTTTTTAATAAGGAAATATAAGAGATTTGTTATGTTTATTCTTGAGTTTATTCAGGTACGTCTATTTGAGTAGAACCACATCCTACACGGTTCCATCCTACACATGAGATATTCTACACAAAATATTCTGCATAATCAATGTCCTGCACGAAAGTTTTAATCAGGCAACAATTTTGCACATAAATATTCTACACCCAAGTTTTCTACATCGAAATAATTTACGGGATGGATGTTACTGGCTATGGGTAAAAATACTTGATTTGTGTAAATTCGGTATACTAACTGGTGTAGCATATTTATTCTGTATAAATTATGTACCATGCTCTCTTAATTATTACTGCATTTTTTAAACATTTGTATAACTCGAAGAGTAACTGTAATGATATTTTTTATCTATAAATCATTTTATATCAAGAAACAATTTTCAAAAAGATTTAATGTGTTCATCCTTTAGCTTATTCGGGTACATTTTCTAAGTGCTTTCAAATATATTTTTGTTCTGTGTCGATAAAATTTGTTTTCTCTTTGAGCGTAACCCAGTTTTACAGGGTGAATTCTACACGGCTCAACTTTACAGAGAGCAAGAGAAGATTATGATTCCTCCGGTCCTTTGATTCGGCAATCATTTATTGTTGTACTTTTTACGAGGAGCAAAATAGTACATGAAGCTCAATGCACCAACTGCTCTAGTTTCCGTGACATGGAATCTTTTAGATTACAATTTACACTAGCCGAGTCTACTGATCCCTAACAAACGATCAGCACTTGCATAGCCCATCGCAGTATTACAATACTGTGTTGGACTCGTTTGTTTACCGACCATTACTGAAACACCATCAGGATCAGTAATAATGTAACTGTCAGTTTTAAGGTAGCTATACCGCTTCACTCTAGTCAAGTCAGTGCTAAATTTTTAATAACGTTTTTAAAATTTCTAGTGGCCTAATTAACAGTTCCGAGGAGTTACTCACGTAACAGCATTAGTTCTTAATATATAAGTACATTCGCAGCCGTGATTCGAATAGAAAATCAAATATTATATCCAAATGTTCGATGTCATATTTTGTCGTGCAGTTTTTTTACGAAAAAAATCGCAATTTTTTTCTATTTAACATAAAGCAAAAAATCTTGCGCGGATTTGTAGCTGAGACTATCCTCCTTCCGATAGAAAATGTTCGAAGTCTGGCCGTTTGAATCACTTTTTTTACGTTCGTGCGTCCTCTGGTCCGTCCCAGATATTATGTAGTACGTAGATTATACTCTAGAGCGTTTAGTTTAAAGATATACGAAACCATAAGTCGTTAAAAAATGCTTCTGAGTTGTGAACTTCGATCTTCGGCCACTGGGGTATCATGAATACACCACCCCCCCGTTCCCAGGTTAAAACAGTGCTAGAAAAGCGTTAAGACTTAAAAAAATGTATCGACGCAAAAACAAGTATATTTGAAAGCACTAAATAAATAATAAATAACTAATAAACTTAAGCATAAACGTTAAACCTCTTTTATTTTATTTTTATAAAACCATTTACAGATAAATACATGTAGAATCAGAAAATGTTATTCTTCGAATCATAAAGGTATTTCACAAGTGTAGTAATATTTAAAAGAACAGGTTTCGCCGTTTATTCCATGATCTTTGTTCAAAACAGCGCAATCCTCGTTACTAGTTTCGTCCGATTCTTCACTGTTCTTGGACATCAGTTGTTGCAGTGCTAATTCCTCCTCTGGAGAATCGATCGTTCCTAGGTCAGCTGCATCATGAAAAGTTATTATAATTGAAGCTCGTTTAATTATTATATTCGTACAGATGAATTTAATTGTTACACGTTACCATTCTCAGCAATGCAAGCTTTGCGAGCTTCGATGTAGTTGAGTTTCATCTTATGAAATTTGTAATAACCTAAGCCTTCTATCAAGGTATAGTCATCTCTAACAGTCTTAATTAGTTTATCATGAAATTTTTTTATCATTGATGCCTTCCGTCACAGTATTGTCATCTTCTCTAATATTGTTAATTGCTGTTTTATACTCAGGCTTATTGAGCTCTGAATCAGAGAGAGTAAATGGAACATTAAAGTTAATAATTCCCGCATTCATATTCATAGACAACATAGAATTCGATGTTTCGGCTCCCCTTTCATTCTGAACGCCCATAAGAATTTTAAGAATATCGCTGTTTGAATCAATATGTGGAGGCGGCGATAAATCGATATAGGTATCAGTATCCCCATTTACTCTTTTCATACAACACAAAAGAATTAAACTATACACTACTGTACAGAATCTCCACGTTGCAGGATCCATTTTAATTTCTTATACAACACGAAGCAAGATCAAAATTTTACTGAAGTGCCTTGGGACCTACCCATGGTTTATAAAGTAGACGTATCTCGTTTAGAAGTCAGGGGTTATTATAAATCCTGATAAATGGAAATATAATTTTGTCGCAAAGATATAGTGAATAGTCCAGCTAAATATAATTTTATTCAATAATGTATTTGTGGGATATTTCTCTGAGTCACCCTATACAATTTACAGCTGCTTTGAGGAATTCTGGATATTATCTCGTACGTCACGGAATATCCTAAAGACGTCTAGAAGATATTACAAGCCGTACAATCGTCTGATAATGATTCTACGAACGATACTGAAAGTTTTGTATTTTGTGAGTGTATAAGGACTTTATAATAAGTAATGGAAGAAGGAAAAGTAAATATTGAGGAAAAAAGAAAAGTATATAAGTTGTCTTTTCTATGGGTGTCTCACAATCATTAAAATGAAGTATTCAAGGGTGAAATAAAAAAAAAGGACTAAGATCCCTAACTAAATATCTGTTCTGGATCTTCTTCTTGTATTTACTACTTTCTATAGCGAAGATATTTCTTCGATCACATACTTATCACTAGCAAAGATATTTTCATATAAACGATTTAGGTCTCCTACTCATGTAGAAATTTAGTGAGGACTCTGAGCGGATCACGAATAGCTTTCCCTAATTCTGAACTGGCTATGGTGCAGAGACCCGATAGGCGTCCGATCGGAACTGTAAGGCTTTAGCCGCAAAGGTCATACTAGGGTGAATAGATGTTCCTTAGGAGGCTTCCTTATCAATCAAACATTATATTTCTGAAGGAAACAAGAAGGAAACAAAATTAAATCATTATAACAAATAGGAGGAATTGAGGAAGCAAATGAGGGTGCCATTTCAAATTTGAAAAAAGTGTAAACTACCATAACTGTCACTAAAAAAGGAATAATCCACAAAATTGAAAGCAATTATTTTAGTTTCTTCTCCATATTGTTTATAACTGAATGATTTCATTCCAATAAATAAAATACTTTATTTAGTTCATAATTGTATTTGGTATAATGATTTAATTTTGTTTCCTTCAAACATAATAAAATTACAAATAGTATCCTCATAACTATGCCACTGGTCAAATAAAAAGTATTATATTGGGTTGTCCGGAAAGTTCGTGCCGATTTTCGGTAGATCGCATGAGAACAGACCTGAATATATCATGATTATTGAAATCAAATGAAATGTGGATATATTCTAACGGACGTAATTTTTGTAAGTTTTATACGCCTTAGATTATGGTATGAATTATGGATTATGGCGTCATATGTCGTTGACAACTCGACAAAAGTTGTTGGAGTTCGGATGGGATGTTTTACCCCATCCACCATATTCAACGGACCTTGCACTCTGAGATTTCCACTTATTCCGATCATTACAAAATTCCCTTAATGGGAAAAATTTCAATTCTTTGATCGAGATAAAAATTTATTTAGAAAATTTTTTCGCCGAAAAACCGAAGACGTTCTGGAAGAACGGAATTCTCAAGTTGCACGAAATATGGAGAAAGGTTGTGGAACAGAATGGCACCTATTTAATTTAATAAATGTATACCAAATTTAAATAAGCTGCGTTTCAATTTTCCTTCGAAATCGGTACGAACTTTCCGGACAACCTAATACTTAGGAATCGTAAATTTGAGTTTTTTATTTCAGAATATCGTAAAAACGCTAAAAAAAGGTTTTTCATTTTACGCATACTCCCATGTTGGAATTGTCAACGCTTACAACAGGCCCAAGTCTTGGCCAATATATGTTTATTGATAATTGGCCAAGCCTATGTTTGGGCTGTAATTGGGTTAGTATTGGTCACCAGTATTGTTATTTTTTTAGTAATTGCCAGTATCCAACCAACATTAGGCCAATGTACTATTGCCAATGATTGGCCGGATATAGACTATTAACTGTGGGCCATCATTAGTTGCCAATTATTCGCGATCATTATTAATTTTTTTATATTTGCCATTGTTTAACAGACGTATGACCAATATACGATTGCCAATCATTGGCGCAGTAACGTGCAACGACTTTGGGCCATCGTTGGTTGCCCATCATATACCAGCGTTATTTATTGTTTATACATATTTGCCATTTTTAAACCGATACTGGCCAATATCCTATTGCCAATAATTGGCCAAATAGTAAGAGTAAAATTTCATATGTATATGACCAGAGTCCCTAAGCAACACAAAAGTATACAAGAAGCACGAGCGAGCACTAGTTCGCTGCCCCACCACCAGATGGCCACTGCAACTCGCAAGCAAAATCGGAAGATCCTAAGAATAATTAGTCCTTCGATGTTGCTGTAATGGGGTTTCAATATTATTTTGAATGACGTGGTAGTGTATTCAGCATCCCTCCTCCGTGAGAAAGGTATTTTTTAATTTTTTAAATATTTTTTTAGGCCGATACCGTCCGTTGAGAGGACTCTGTGGTTTTGTTTCTATTACAGTAATCAATTTAGCCATTACCATTACTGTGAAAATGGTCACCGATGCTGGCCCAATATATTAGGCCTGTTGTACTTTCCTACGTGGGTTTTAAGGTATTACCGAATTTAGGTCCACATCAGGCACAAGTAAAGTACATCTGATAAGACGTCCCTTATTCGGGTCCCGAATTGGAATGGCAAAATATGTTAGGCCCTTAAGGGGCTACATCTACCTAGAGGTCCGAAAAAAAGGCCGAAATTCGGAACGTTTTTTCTAAGAAAGGGTTGATTGAAGCGACACGAATTTTTCTGTACTGAAAGGTACATGTATTGTGAATATTTTAAAAAAAAGATCATAAAAAAATATTTATAAATAACGAAGATATGGCCGTCAGCAGGTGCCGCAACTTTTTTCAAGGCGTTCGGCAGTGGACACTCTCCAGCTGAAACGGTTCATCTAAAATAAAAAAACAAAAAGGGTGATTCATGTCATTGATAAGTACGAGTCGTTGACGAGCGCAAATTTTAAAAATCGATCTTTTTCAAAAAATGGCGACGACTTAAAAATCAACTTTGAAATATCTGTGAAAAAAGTCGTTATTTTTACTTAATTATTCGAAAACAAAGATCGATTTACAAAAACTAAGATCGTCAACGACCTCTAAATGTTTCTTAGAGTATTTTGTGTAAATTTAAAAACGATCTATCGATCGGTTCTCGAGATATGATGTCCACCGGCTTCAAAAACAGCGTTTTGAGGAAAACGCGTTTAAAGTTTCAAGTATGGTTCTACTATTGTTAAGTGCAAAATTTTTAACTTTACCTTTAGTCATCAATTCCGGGCCCATATAAATTACCCTCAGCAGCAATTGCAGCATCATGGGAAGATGATTGCTGTTGTCTGCGAGCTATTCTTCCTTTTTTTCTTCTTCAACACTTCGGAATAATAGTTTTTTTAAAACAGCTTCAGAAGCAGTTAGTAAGCTCTCAACTATTAGATCATACGTGGCCTGAAAAACTGGCCGATGCAAATCCATTATACCGCAAAATCTTGTTACACCCACCAATCCAATCCCTAACAATCGCATAGCAAAGATAAATCTTCGATTTATTTCGTAAGTGCTTCCTATGTAAGGACAAGAAGGAATGCTTTCAGATGGGCAACCATTGCAAGTCATTGTAATTTTGAAGCCCAAACCTCGTTCACTTGCGCGATTGAATTTCACATCGTTTCCACATTTTTTACATTTTACAGACGCACTTATTGTAGAAAACACAGTTACAAAGTTTAGAATCACATACCCGATAGATTCATTTATCGGAACATCGATATTTTTCGAGTCCAGTAATTTTTTTGCAGACGCACTCGTTCTCGCTTCTTCGTCCTTTTCGGTTTCGAACGGATTTGATGGTCGTCTTCTTTTCTTCGATCTATCTCGTCTATCAGAAGTAGACGCTCTACTTTCTCGAGAAACTTTTTCTTTTGATGCCATTACGATCAATTTTTGATTACGCTATGAAAATGATATACCTTAGCGAAATAGCAAGCACGTCTACACTTCTGTTCACTCACTTGGTCAATGACGTTCGTACTGAAATTTAACGGTTCGCAGGTAAAACACCCTAGTACAAGCGATTTTATGGCTGGAAATACCAACTAATGGGGATCCAGGGGGACGGCTGAAATCCAAAATTCTGCTAGAACCGTTTTTTATTGCGCCCTACGTCAGGTAGCCGCGCTCGATCGCTCAAGCGCTATACGAACTTGCTTACTCAGAGTTCTATAACTTCGTCAATTTCATAGATATCGATCTAAAATTTTCAGTAAATATTCCTAAAACTAGAAACTTTCAGAAAGTGAAAAAAAAAATTCGATATTTTTCAAATCTCTAGGTAGATGTAGCCCCTTAAATAGCAACCCTTATCAAGTTCTTACCTGGCAAATCTTATCTGGCCCTGATGTACCATCGCGTTACGTCACTAATCAGGACCATATAAGGTAGCCTGAACGGGGTCTTAAATTAAGAATCCGGCTGCCACGTCCGGGCCTGATGTCTCCCCGAACGGAATTTCTAGTTGGGAATGGTCCCAAATCGAAAGCTGCAATCGGCCCAACATTAGTAAGATTAATGGGCCAATAATATTTCTGTTAGAGGTCCAGTAATTTTATCATTAATGGGCAGATACTGTTTACCAGTGCAGGACCCAAGTTAATCATCCAGCAGCTTTCCATTACTGCGCCACCAATGGCTGCTATTATTGCGCTAATATTGGGTCCATTGTACTTTCCTACATGGACTGTATCATAAAATACTATTTTAGGCACTCATATGGATGCGTGAGTCCCGCATTTTACACACACTATTTGAAAAAATAGTTTTTGTAAAATTCATGATTTCCGGATCGTTGCTTTGTCTGGCTTCAGCGTACTTATTGCGGATGTTTCGTAAACGTTCCAGCGCTAACGAGTGAATCGCCGAAAATTTTGACTCCCACAGAACTCACTGTTCTTGTTTTATAGTGACCACCGCAATAATGTTAGTGCCTATCTTATCGACCGGGACAAGGATCACCAGTTTGGCTATTGGATTACTTACCTTCTTTGAATATTCATTTTAATCAACTCACAATACCCGTCTCTTTCTATCTTACCATTACGTTACCAATACTTATAATTACATTACCAATATAATAAAGAGATTCGGTCGAGTCTCGCAACAAGTACAGACAACCGGCTGTACAGTCAACCGCATTAATGGTAACAACGGTGGACGCCGTGCGGTGAGGTAAGAGAATGGGAATCAGATAGACTTTTCGATTATCCATCCTCGTCAAACAGCGTTAGTAAGACTAAGAGAGATATATGCGACGTGGTGACTAGGAACAAGTGTCTCAGCGTCTCAGATAAACGCCTCCATAATACGATGCCGCGTTTCTTCTCCATCGACCGTTTCATTGCGGTATACGATATTTTGTATGTGCCCCCATACGCAGTAGTCCATGATGTTAAAATCTGGACTTCTAGGTGGCCAGGAAATAGGTCCTCCTCGTCCTATCCACCTGTCAGGGAATTTCTCATTGAGGTAATCTCGGACTGCATGGGAGAAATGTGGTGGAGCCCCGTCGTGCATAAAAATGATATGCTCCCTACGCTCCAAAGACACATTTTCCAAAAGAGGTCCGAGATTTTCTTGCAGAAATCGCAGGTATATCCGTCCATTAAGACGAGGTGGATGGATGAATGGTCCAATCTGAAAGATTCATAAGAATACGCTTTAACATCTGCTTAATTGTGGTTCTTGAATGACTTAACCAGATTTTGTTCGGATGGTTGAATAAATATCACATTTTCTTATGCGAAGATTAAATAAAGACTTACAAATAGTTCACCGATAACTCCAGCCCACACGTTGACACACCACCGATATTGAAAATTCCTCTGTCTGACGTGGTGTGGATTTTCATGCGCCCATTGAACAAAATTTTTGGAGTTACAAACTCCGTTTAGCGTGAATGAACTTTCGTCAGTCCACAGAACTTGGTGATGGAACTCAGGATTCCTTCTTATCTGAGCTAACAGTCCCTGACTAAAATATACTCGTGCCAGAAAATCTCGTTCCAGAAGCTGTTGAACAGTCTGATAATGATAGGGATGCAATCCATCCTTTGTCAAAATACGATGTATCGTCATAAGGCTTAACCGAAATCTTCCGGAAGCTCGACGGATACTCATTTGTGGATTTATATGAAACGCGTGCAAGACGCGTTCTTCCTGCTCAACGTTCATTTGATGAGGCCTTCCTTCATTACGGTGAACTGTAAGATTTCCCGTTTCCGCAGCACGGTCAGACAATCGAACAATCACATTCGCGTTTGGATGTCTTCTATCCGGATACAATTCCTGATAGAGAAGAGCTGCAGGACGAGCACGATTACGTGCAGCACCCAAGCATAACAGCATATCGCGATACTCGCGAGCAGTCTGTTCCATTGTGGCTCACGATGGACTAATTTTACTAGTCGAAAGAATAAACAAAATAATAACGCAACTAAACAAATGAATAACGCAAAACGTATCTTCTGGCCAATATATAAGACCTGGACATCCTGCATCGCTAAAAACTGTCACCTAAAATACGAGAAATTATGCCGAAGCACACACATACATACACCCATGCACACGCGCTCTACATGAAAGCCTTAATAATTCTGTATTATTGTGAAAACAGCCTTATATTAACTGGAAATTCGGTGTAAACGGTAGCTTCACGTATAAAGTGTATTTGATTGTGTTGTGTATTCGTAAATTACCAACACCATCCAGAGTACAAATAGGAAAAGAAGGCAAATCAGTCAGCAGTCAAATGCCACGGTATCGGATTTTTATCCTGTCCAGGAGCTATTATGAAACTATTCAGAGATGCTTCTTTGTTTCTGTGAATTATCAAAATTTCATAATTTCCTTCAATATAATCTGAGTTTTTAGAATCAGACTTGTCGTCGTGCATTTGGACTTTCTTAGTACCTCCAGATTTAGTATAACTAAAAATGTTGTCATTATTATCTACAATAAATTCTAATTTTGCATTTGTTCTTCATATCGTTCAAAAAAAGTATGATCAACGTTCACATTGTGTTTTGTGTACACTGTTGGTTGCCGTAAATATTTTAATGCTTCACCAATTCTTCCTGGCTTTATTGTTTCAAACATATAATGAGATTTGTGTTCCATGTGTCTTTTTAATTTTACTTGAACAGTTCACATTTTGTCAAAACATTGCGGCAAAACGCTGATAATCCCATTATCTTCGACCGGGATATTAACTACAGTATCTTTTAATGGCAATTGTGGGTTAATGGCGTATGGCTGTAAGGCTTTTATCTGCATGAACGGAATATACGGAGCTACTATTCATTCCTCAAGTCTATATTTGATGCAGTTTTTCGAACTTGTCCTAACATTATATACTTTTTGCACGTTTTCTATCTTTTTATACGAAATATCTTGACGTTTGCTTGTCATTTTCTGTAAAATTCTATCTCTGTCTCCTTTGTATAAAATATCGTGCCGTGTTTGTGTCATTCGTTGTCCTTTTTTTTATTTTCTTGCCGTCAATACAGTCCATCTCGTCGTATTTTTTTCATCCGATTAATATTTGTTATTTTTTCGTCTTCTGCATAAACTTTGTTCTGTCGTATTCGTGTAACTGATTTTGCACATTCCTTTCGTTTGATATCATCTACATCTTTTGATCTTGTTTCATTATTATTATCCATGTTATCCTCATTACTATCTTACATAGAATCATCTTGTATGCGTTTCTTCATTATATTTCCATCATACTCCATTCTTTCCTTATGTGATTCACCAGACCGCAAAATACGCATTCTCTTTTTCATTAATCGAATCCTTTTCAATGTACTATCCTGTTTCAATTTTGAATGGTATTAATAAGTATCAAACCTGATCAGAATCCTTGTCTTTTAAATAAAAATTAAATACGAACCGATATTTTCCAGGGTAAATTCAAAGTGTTCTCGTCTTACGTGGTTTCCGTTACCAATTATTCAACACAATCTCCAATTTCCAAATTTTCGTATTCACCGTAGCTCAATTTCAAACATCACGGAAGAATCCAGCTTTTATCTTCACTGTAGCTCAATAGTAAAATGGTGCTAGTGACGAAACGAAAATTGCCAATTTCATATTTAAAGTAATTGCAAACCCAGCAATTGCAATTTTTTCTACGATAAATAAAGTATGCACAAAATACTTTTATTTAAATCCGCAAATCCGTTATCGAATAATAAGCAACGTAAGATATAAATTTTATCTTAAACACATGAACCAAATTTACACAATACCTTATTTTTTCTTCAACTTATTTCTTCAATTATATTCCTTTCTTGAAATCCTATTACAATGATTATCGAACGTTGACAGTTTATATCTTGGCAGAAACTCAAAGAAAGCGCCAATGTCGTGTTGATAACAATTGAATGCCTGGCAACCTGATTCCAGAGACTATGGAGACTAGAGTAAAGGAGTCCGATTTCTATACATAAGGCATGACACCGAAAAGCTGTTAAAATTGAGGTTGCCCGAAACGACACTTGCGGCGCTGACTCCGCTAGTGAAACCGCCGATGGTGGAGAGAGTACCAGGCGGAAAGATATACATAGTCGGCGGCCGCGCGAAGTGCTGTCTAGGGATGTTCGATTTTCTTAGAACCGATTTTTGAATCGATTCTAAATCGAATTACACAAATCGATTCTGTTAAAAAATCGGAATCAAAAAATCGATCTTGTAAGAATCGATCTAAAAAATCGTAAACAAATTATTTATGTATCATTAAAATAAGCACATATAATTTTTATTATTAATACGTATTTATTAATTTTGAACTTTAAATGGTTTTACTATTTTGATTCTTAAAATTAATTTATAAATTAAATAGATAATTAAAGAATCAGGCCTTCCTTTTTTAAAAAATGGCATATTATTAAGGAAAGTATTTACGAAATACAGGTTTTCTAAAGCATACTTATACTATTTAATTTTTAATAAAAAATTACTTATTTTATTTCTAACTGCCAATCTTTCATAGATAACGAATTTAGAAATAATAACTGTTGTAGATGTTCGGGCGGAAGTCTATTCCTAGATTCTGTTACAATATTGCCAGCCCTTGAGAATAACCTCTCAGAAGGTACTGACGTTCCAACAACCGCTAAATATTTTTTGGCAATAACGCTAAGAATCGGGTATACTGATGAGATTTTGTTATGAACACACTACTTCCTCTGTCAGCGAGCAAACAAATTTCAAAAAGGAATCGGATTTTTCGATTCTTGGGGTAAAGGATCGATTCATAAATAAATCGAATAGCACAGAATCGATTTAAAAAATCGATTTTTTGACCAAAATAATCGATCTTTTAAAGAATCGAATCGGAATCGAACATCCCTAGTGCTGTCAGAGATGAGTGGGGAGATGCACAACGCTCCGGTTTTAGGCGATACCAAAAGCATGGCGCTAAATCGTAGCGGCGAGTCCGGGAGTAGGATTTCGTGTTCATCGCCTCTGTCGATGTTACAGATTTCGCGTAGCCGCGCGGGCCATGATCATCGTTCCAGCCGATATTGCAGTCAGCGAAAATGAATGGATTGCTCGGTGGTGGGGAAAAAGTTGCCGCCCCTCACAAACCGTTCTTGAGAAACACGTGGGGCAGCAAGGTCTTCCGTCCAACCGAACGCTGCTGGTTACGGGTTCGATCCCCCATGAAGAACTCTTTTTTCATCTCTTTTGTTTTCATTGTACTACAAAAATTGTTCAAGGTTCCTCTCTTTTAACCTTTCTAGGTTGCCCAAACTTTATTTTAAGTTTATATATATATATTTTTTTTATTTTATCTATGACAGAATCTACTAATATTTTAAACGCCCGCTCGTGCCGTGCGACCGGCGACTTGAGCGATTGCGGGTCCTCTCTCCCCGAGGGGTCTGCTATTGCTGTTACTGCTGCCGCTGGTTCTTATAATCTTGTAAATACTTTTTTATTTGCAATCTTCAGTTCCAGCCCCCAGTGTAAACTCAATAAGATTTACTATGAGAAAATAATTAGCTCACTTCATTACCTGGAATCAATAATCTTGAGAAGCAAATATGGAAATGAGCATTATCTCTGGCTGTAATTGTTCGTCCACGTGGAGAAGGGTGTCTTATATGTAAAGTAAGCGAAACGACAATAGTAAGCAGTTGAATAAACGATCAAACTCTAGAAATACAACTTCCGAAATAAGTAAAACAAACAGATGTTTCTGGCGTCTGGCTAGTGCAGCCGGTTACGAATCGGGAGGTTTATGGTTCGAGACCCCTCTATGGAGAGTATTTTTTTTACAAAAAAAATGAGCTTTTGCTAATTGGATTAACAGATTAAAAAGTATATCCAATTAATTTATTTATCTTAGTACAATAAAGGCATAAACAACGACAACCTGCGGGCTTCCACATCACCCAAGAGGTGCCGCAGTCGATGCGTTCCCATTATTTAACGTAGCGGGTCCCCAGTAGGCCTATACTACGATCGGCGATATCAACGTTACACAAACGATCCATTTAAGTAATTAAAGTATAAACGAATGGCAATAGGATATCAAAATTTTCGATTGGAAAATCTTAATAATATGAGTTCTGCACTCAAATATAAAGTTTCGTCATTGAAGATGATTACGACAATTATTTTACATATATTTCACACACACATGACGCGTGTAAATATCTAAAAATAAGAGGAATTGAGAAAAGGACAATTGGGAAGAATAGTATATCGAAAGAAAAGTTTTTTTTTAACAATTTGACCTCGGTAAGATTTTCTGTGACAAGATAATTAGCTCACATGAGCTAATGAAACAGAAAATAACTATTCGTTCATTTTTATTTTATCCACTATAATTTTTAATGATTAGCTTGCACATAGAAAACACTGTTACATTCCCCTTTAATAAATATATTGTTGATTGTTTGGCCAAGTGCACGAATTGAGAATTGTATTATCATACAGTTTATTTTGTCTTGAAAAACAATTTGTGCACTTGTTTTCGGGGGGCACCACGGGAAGGCAATCAACTCCACCCCCCATTAGCTCCTAAAGCCTCCGACGTTAAATCGGGACTCTTTTGAGAATGCAGGATTCACAAAAGCGCAGCTGAAGGAGCTATCACTTAGTTAAAGCGAAAAGACTATCGAAGCGCAGCTGCAAGAGCCTCTGACTACGCACGGGACACCTTTGACAATTCGAAATGATTCGTCAACGTGCAGCTCCAGGAGCCTCCGATTGTAGGCAGGCGCAACTTCGATAATCAACAGTGAAATAATTTCAACACAAGAAGTTTGTAACGCATTTACTATATTGAAACGCAGCTTGTACAGCCTCTGACCACAAGCGGGCGCAGCCTTGATGACACAAAGAGATCGATCAAAGTGCAGCTCAAAGAGCCTCCGATTGCAGTCAGGCGCGAATTCAACAGCATACATTCAAACAAACTTACAAACCCTTCAGTTTTTTCAATTTCTGATGCTGTTTGTGTTGCGCTTGAGCCGCGTGACTTGCTTGCGCCGCTGCGCGATTATTATATTTTGTCTGTGCAAGAACTTTGACTCTGACTAAGAACTGCAAATGCTGCATTCGATGATCTTTGCAGGGATGACTTTCATCGTACCTCTCCGGAAACGTCGAGGTTGTAGCAAGTACAATATCGTCCGTCAGTTTCCGTAAAAGATCTCGGGACTGCCAGTATTTTTTCCAAAGCACTGAATAAGCTTTCAGCTGAGCTTCCACAATTTGAGCGAAGCTTTCAGTTGGCCGCTTCAGCTTCGTTACTTTTGGGGCATCAATATCGATATTCTCGTATTCTCGAAACTCGATATACATTTCCTCTGGTGAAGAGTCATCCATCGGAGTCTTCAGAATATCAGCACAACAATGGTCGCAAGGATTTTTTTTCATATTGCGATGGCCAATATAGCCAGCGAAAAATGCAATTGCATTTTTCTCGTACAGTCCCAAATTTTTTTCAGCGATATCTTTGCACGGCGGTGCATCACTGTAGCTTTCGATAATTTCCGAAGCGGTGGGAACATCGGTGTTTGGGTCGTCTTCCTCGTGACCAGCGGGATCGATCGTTAGATCATCCGTTTTCTCAAAGGCTAGTGTTACGTTACTGGTCGAATTGAGAAGAGCTGGGGCCTCAGGACACTACGTTGCCTATGTCGGTTGTACCAATATATCCGGTTGAGAGGATATGCCTAATGGTCAATCTTACCATTCTCGCCGTTGGATTTGAATTAAAACCCCCACGTCCTCTTAACTTTGAAAAAAAGTGCTCCACCGAATCCTGGTTGCAAAGCGCCGCTGCCAACTCGAATTCCGCATGCTCTTCTTTGATCGAGTGGTAAGTCATTAAAATGGCCTTCACTGTCATCGGCAGACCTATCAAGCATGGAATTTCAATCGGTATGCATTGCAAGCATCGATAACAATGTTCATCCGCTCAGCAAATGCTGCAGATTCTCTCCAAGTCTTGCTTGTCAATCCATGAGGATCGTGGCCCGCAGTCATTATTGCCGCGGCATACGTGTGGCTGAGCATTTGAAAAGCTCGCTTTACGTTCATCGCTTCGAAGCATGTTGGCTTTATATGTGCTGGCGTAATATGCGACAGTAACCTGGACGTGGTGTTCATGCAGTCGTAATTATACGTATCTTCGAAGTCCGCGTAGGCAGCAATAATTTTTCCTTCGCAATACAGCATCTTATAAGACCTGAGTGTGCTGAGCAAGCGCTTTATCAAATGAGGGAAGTCAAATGACGCGAAGTACTCTCGTCCTGCGTAATGGAAAGATGGAGTTGCCAAATCGGTCACGCCAAGTATTGATGAATAGAGCGATTGATTGGATGATCCTTGATCACACGTTGTCAGGACAACGTTCGCTCCAACTCCATCAAGTCTTGCTAGGCATTGCTTGAGAAGATCATGCATGTCTATCGCCTGCATCCCATTTCCTGTCAAGAAGTAAGCGATGAGTTGTCGCCATGGATTTCTTGCATTTAAGCTATCCAAGCAGAACACGAACACGAAGCGAGCTCGCTCGTTGCGACGGCCGAGCGAACCAAGATCCACGAGTCCTTCGATGAAATCGTACTTCGCCGAATATTCTTCGAACTTCTTTATTGACATCTCGTCCCATTTGAGGCAGCAGATTCTTTCTGCAGGCGGCAACTGTTCCAGCTTTATCTTTAATTTGTCGAAGATATCGGGACAAAATCCAGGGGGTATATCAATCTCCGATATCCACGATCGTACAGTACTCACTGAGGGTAAATTGCACCCTGCTTTTTGCAACCGTTTATACGCTGTTGCAGAATAATAAAAAAGCTGTTTTGATAAATCTTTCTCATCATCTGCATATGGGGCGTTCTTACGGTGCAACTGCAGTTTCACCATCGCTCGTGCTGCGGGCTCCGTACAATTCCTCTCATCTAGAAATTTATCTACCGTTTTCTTCTCGCATTTTTTGACTAAAATTGCGTTACGGTTTAAAGCTCGTTTTAGCCGTACGTTCAGTAGCCTGACCCGTTTGCGGTACTGCGCAAGTTGTAGCACTAAAGCGGCATTCGAGCGATTTAAATTTCGATTATTCCGCTTTTGTTTAACTGTCATTTGTGAATTTGCTATTGACGTTTTTGCGGAATTCGGCTCGATAGCAGTCCAAGTCATCGATTCATCGTCTGACTCTACAAATGACAGTTGTGCACGGCTATTATATGTGCGTGTCGTCGACGTCATCTGCATATTAAAAGACAAGTCCATTTCTTCTACGTCTACTGACTCCTTCGGTTGATTAGAGGTTGTTATCGCAACACTGATCGAATCTTCAGAATCTTTAGGCGGCTCACGTTGCTCTACCTGTACGATAGAAGATGAAAGCATCGGACTTGTACTTACCATGTCACTGGGACCTGCTACATCACCGCGCTGAACTTCCTCGGATGCAAAAAATGGCACAGGAACAACGTCGCATCTTAGTTTGCCATTTGCATGGAAGTCGCTCGGTCGAAAATGTGAGGCGCACAAGCCTGCATTACGCAGAGAGGCGGCGGACCAATTCTTCAATTGGGGATTGGCTGTAATCGATGTAACAAATAAACATTACTATCTGATACAGCTACACATACGCTGAAACGACCAAGAAAGACTCAAGTACGAACTTTGAGCCTCTCTCGATCGTTTCAAATTTTTTTACTTCTTCAAAGAGGAATCTCTATTTTCATGAAAAAAAAAAAATTTTAAACATGATAAAAGATTGTCTAACCAATTTGAAAGGGAGAATAATTTCGAAAACAATTCCCAACTTTTCAAGGAAGATGGGAAAATAATCAGAGAAACGAGTGATTTCATAAGAATCATCGCTAAAACAACGAAAAGATATGAACATTAGTGGTGTCCCAGAGAGAAGATAGGGAAAGAGTAGCGAAGCGAGAGCGTCTCACAAAACATTGGGCTCTCTCGCTTCCACCAATACCTTGTCCACCGTTAAGGACTTTGTGCCGATACAAACTACGAGTTGAAGGAAGACGCTCTTATACGCAGGGTGCGAGCGCGTGAGCGAGATGCTCTTATGCGCGTTACAGGGACTTGCTGCGCTACCACTAACAACGAGTGAGAGGGCCTTATAAGGAACCGTCGCTAGGACTGAGAGAGACGCTCTTATACGGGACTTCTCCGACTCGTGACAGACGTTTCCCGGACCAGGGGAAAAGGCTACTTCTTCCCTGAACTTCTCTCTATCTTATGTATGCATTGTAACGACGAATCGCACAAATAAAGGCACCGCTAGAAATGATTAGAAGATTACTGGGCGCCAGGTATATCAAGAGATACACCGCTGTCTCCAGAGGTTACCCCGGCCAGCTCTTGTGCGGTGGGGTCCTGGGTCTGGGAGACAATAACGAAACCTGAAAATTAATAACAACCAGACAACATAAACGGGGCTCTAAGAAATCAACAGAGCTGAGGTTTCGTTTAACAATACGGGACCACAAACGGGCCCGATTTATTTAACACAAAACAATAAAAGGTAACGGAAGAGATAACATTTAAAAGATACAAATCAGCTAGTGAATAGGCGCAATAACAAAACGCGGTATGGAATCACCGCTTCAGACTAATAAACGTTAATAGGGACAACGATCCCTTCTAAAATGCCATAGCCGCAGCAACACAAATAATAATTCTTTTACGGATTAACTGAGTCTGAATTCCTTGCGGTGAATTCCTTCCTAGAAAACCGGACACTTCCGGCAACAATACTTGCGTTCGATAATCCGCGCGCAACGAAGCTAAACCGTAATATTTACCCAAACAGCTGACGCATGGCCTAGTGCCTGGCTCGTCGGCCTCACAATATTTACAATTTGACGCTCGGTAATTCTAACGGTCCCTGACCTACCGAATACGTAGATTCCCCGTTAGGAACGTCACGGTTTCACGAACCATCACGTGCGTGTATCCTATCCCGTTTCGAAGATTTCCGTGATCCAGATCGGCTCTGGAGTCCTACGTGTCGACTGAAAATATCAGCTCGACCCTACGCACTCCCTGACCTGTCTTTACGAATATCCCCGGGAGAATTACGCGCCACGACACGGTACGTACGGTACACGACGCAAACCCGAAGCGATTACGCGTAGCGTGGACTGAAGAAGGTTACTTGACATGCAGGTATTTCACACATGCTCTACGAATATTCTAAAACACAACTAGGAACTCAATTTTGAGGCGAGACCTCGGACTCTCCAGATCGCCACCGAATGACCACGAGTTGATTTCAGCGATCCAGTCAGTGGAAGGCGACACGTGCTATCTGGATCCAAGATCCAGTAGCTAACTCTATAGTCCAATAAATCTCGTTCAACTACAAATTTAAGAAGCTCGGTAGCGTCACTCACCCAAAATCTCCTTAGTCATGTCGTCCTGTCCCTCTCTATCCATTGCCTTCGCTTTCTTCTCGTTCTATCGTTCACTCTCACTTTCTCTCACACACTTACTAATACACACGGTACTTTTGGCCACCACGTACGTTCCCTAGGATCGCTACACCGCAAGTGACGCTACCCGATCGCTCGCCCGCTAACGTGCCCTAGTGGCGCGGAGGAACATTACCCTTGGGCCCAATCAAATTTGCGCTAGCCCCTACGCGGCCGAATTCGCCCGCGATCTTCAATTGTCTACGTGCTCCTAGAAAAATAGATCCGCGCATCTTCTCCTCTTCTGAGCGATTGCAGTGTCTTTTCTCGGTGCGGGAATCTCATCCGCACCCTATCCCTCGATGTACGGCCCCAAGCCGCCACTGCAACCCTCGGATGCTGCTGGAATCTTCCCTCTTCTCGCGGCGTCCTTTCGCGTAGGTGGCCTCGCTCAGTGGTGCTCTGCGGTCGCGCTGGCCCTCCTCCTGCTGGCTACGTCACGCCAGTGCTGCTGGTCGCACTGGTTGGGCCCCTTTTCTGTAGTCAGGGCCGTTGCTGCTTCATATTTTTCTCCGATCGGTTCCCTTACGGGACCGATCACTGCTAGTAACATTCGAAAAGACAGACCCCGAAGGGAATTAATAAACATTCTACATGCTAAATCCAGTCCACGCTCGACGCAAACGTTAGGTTGCCTTGCGGGCCTCACGGTGTAGCTCCTATTTCGCCTTTTTCCTCTCCCTTTTGTGACGTGCACAAAGTGCCACGTCACAACTCCTCCCCCCTTAGCTGTTGCCACTGGGGTTGAGTGAAGCACCGAGTCAAAATATTTATAGGACTTGCATGACAACGACGCGAGGTGTTCGATTTGGAGGGTTTTGGAATTCGGATTTCATCCCTGTGGATATCCCGTCAGATCGGAAACGCTAACGTACTACACCGCTCCGGAATCGCTTCGACTTAGGCTAAATACTAATTCTTCAAATACTAAATCTATGGTTAGACTCCAAACTTATTCTAATGAGCTAACCATACACAGACCGTGGACGGTCGTACCAACTGCGGACTAATACAGGCGGTACCAAAAGATATCACTAACAACTATTGAATAATAACGCTTCTTATATCTAACTCTTAATAGTTCGCATTCTTATTTTACACGCACACGCTAACCCCTTCCCTTAAATTTTTTTTTTAAATTTACATTTACCCCCCCCCCCCCCCCCGGCCAAAAGAAAACCCCAGACTCTACAAATAACTCGATACCCTTAATAAGCTAATTCCCTGATTTTAAGGAAGAGAGGAAGAAAAAAAAATAAAAAAAAACCACAAGCAACCCTCCTTCCCGACAACCCTACCCGTCAAAGAGAAAAAAAAAATGAAAAACCCACCCCCCTTTTAAAATGTTCCCCTTTTACTCCTGTGGGACCTTGGGCCCGCGGAAGGTGCCCTTCTTCCGGTCAAATTCACAGACCGGACACTCCGTAGCGAGCACCCCTCGGGTCCCACAGTGTCGACAGAACCGGCTCCATGGTCGGTCGCACTGCGTGTGCCTATGTCCTAGGCGGCCACAATTCCAGCACGGAGTCCTCCTCTTGCTGGCCTCTTCCTTCTTCCGCCTCAGTTCCGCCCACATCGCTTCACCTTTCGGTGGGACCCTCTTCGCGGGGACCTCTCTGGACCTTCTGAATTCATTGCTCGGTCCCGCTGCCTCTATATCATCGGCCGTCGGGACCGTTAGTGGTCCCATCCCCGATGCTCCTCTTACTGAGATGAGAAGTTCTCCCCCCGGTGGTCCAGGGTAGACCCTCTCCTCGGAGACTCCCAACCCCGCCAGGTTGAGATTCTCCCGCAGCCCCTCCAGTAATCGGTCCCTCGCTGCGAATGGATCGTGGTTGGGCGGTCCTCTCTCCCGGGCCTGACGGATTGCGGCCTCCATCTCTTCGTCCATGTCCTTCACATGGACGACCTTTCTCCAATGGCCCGTGTCTGCGTCCAAGAACATGGTTCCCGTAGTCAACTCTCCGGAGCCGCCGCTCTTCTCAGGTTCCCCGTCTCCCTGGGCCGTTGCCCAGCTCTCGTCGGAGCCGGCGTCGGACCCGCTGTCCTCGATGTCCTTCTCTGCTTCTTCAAAGGACAGGCCATTTGTTGTTAGGTTCATTTTCGTAAACGTCTCCCAATCCCTCTTTGCTTCTACTACGAGACTTCTTCTGCATGCAACGAGGTTTCCTTACGGCAGTCCCACACCGGGTATCCGAAGGATAGGGGAGTAGGAAGTATTACCAGGACATATCTATGGGTATCTAAAGCTACTTAATGACTACTCTTAACAAAAACACTATTTTACAGGTCTTTTGGGGATTTAGGTTCTACGGGAATCACGCTGTCGCGCCATCGTTAGAAGTAGACGGACCCTCCTCTATGCTCTCGTCGTCGGATCCGGGATCCTCGCCTCCTTCGACGATATACGGTTTTAAATCGGTAACATGGTGTCGACCTACATGTTTACCGCTCGTATCTGCCAGTTCTACTACGATAGGAGAAACTACCCGTCCTACTTTAAATGGACCTGCATATTTCGGAGCTAATTTGGCTGCTATATTATGTTGTCCCGATGATAGAATCCGATTGCGCTTCCAGACCTGATCCCCTACCGCGTACTCTATATTTCGATGACGCTTGTCATAATATTTTGCTTGACGGTCGAAAGCCTGATCTATATTCTTCTTTACTAAATCTCGGATTTCGTCCAATTGTCTCATCCGGGCCTTCCATTTCTCTGTATTCGGCGTGGCTATATCGGCGGGCCCTTCTGCGTCTCGCCGCAGCGAATGTCTAGCCTTCGGTTCTCGGCCTAGGTTAAGGAACGCGGGAGACACTTGAGTGGAACTGTGGCAGGCCGAATTAAACGCAAATCTAAAATCATTTAAATGTACGTCCCATTCCCGATGATCTTTCTCAATGTAGGCTACCATCATTGTTTTCAGTACTCGGTTGACCCTCTCCACCGGATTGGATTGCGCATGATAAGGTGGAATGTGCGAATGTACTATACCGTACGCGTTTGTGAATTCTTTAACGGCCCTATTTGCAAATTCGGTACCATTATCTGTCAGGAGAACCTCCGGAGTACCCCATCTAGAAAGAATTACGTCCTCAAACGCCGCCAAGATATTTTTAGCATTAGATTTTCTTAATGCCACGCACTCTATCCACCTAGTGAAAAGGTCCTGAAACACTAACACATATTCGAAGCCTGCCTTACTTCGGGGAAACGGACCCATTACATCAGCCGCTACCACCGCCCATTTCTGGTCTACTACCCTCCTACCCATTAAGCCTGTTGGTAAGGCTTGCTCTACCTTGCTAGATTGACATACCTGACATTTGCGTACCATCTTTGCCAAATCCCTATACATTCCCGGCCAGTAATACAATACTGCCGCTCTGGAATAGGTCTTCTCGATTCCTAAATGTCCAGCCTGTGGTTCCGCGTGAACCTCCTCGAAGACTTTCCTATGCTGTTCCTTCGGAATCACTAGCTTCCAGCCGTCTAAGTCAGGCAAGACGTCATCTGTCTTTTTATTTGGGCGGTAATAGTACAGTCTATTATCGACCCCCTTCCACCCCAAGAATTTGCGTGGATACTTTTCTACATCGCGGAGGCGTTTTCGATACCATGTATCCTCTACCTCGTCTATTATGGCCATGTCTTCTAAAGTCTCCTCCTCAAACATTCGCGATAGTGCGTCCGGCACATGATGCATGGCACCCTTGCGATGTATAATTTCGAAATCGTATTCAAGGAGGTCTAAGGCCCATCGTGCTAATCGGCCCGTCGGATTGTGCAAATTGTGCAGCCAACGCAGGCTACTATGATCGGTTATCACGGTAAATTGGAATCCTTCCAAGTACTCGCGATATTTCCTAACCGACCAGATTACCGCTAAACACTCCTTTTCTGTAACGGAATATTTTCTTTCGGCATCTGTCATGGTACGGCTAGCATATGCGATCACGCGTTCTATCCCGTCGATTGTCTGCGTTAATACTGCCCCAATCCCGTAACTGCTCGCGTCCGTTTGTAGCACGAATGGCACTGTAAAATCCGGACATGATAAAATAGGTGCAGACCCCAAGGCTTTCTTCAGCCCCTGAAAGGCCTCCTCCTGCTCTTGGTCCCACTCCCATATCTTCTCTTTTCGTAACAGTCTAGTTAGTGGTTCGCTTACCGTAGCGAAATTATCTATGAATCTACGGTACCAAGAGGCCATACCAAGAAACCGGCGCAATTGTCGAATATTTTTCGGAGCCGTATACTCTATAATCGGTTTGATCTTCCCGGCATCTACCTTCAGGCCCTCTTGGTTGACCAAAAACCCCAAGTATTTCACCTCGGTGCAACAAAAGTCACATTTGTCTGGATTAATGGTCAGTCCCGCGTCACTAATGCGCTGCAGCACCCTGCGCAACCACTCCAAATGCTCTTCGAAAGTTTCGGTCACAATTATTACGTCATCTAAATATGCAAAGGCGTGTGGCTCCATCTCAGGCCCAATTAACTTGTCTAGCAGTCTTTGAAACGTCGCCGGCGCGTTTGTCAGGCCATACGGCATTCGAGTAAATTGATACAAGCCGCGACCTGGAGCAGTAAACGCCGTGATTTCTTTACTCCCACTATCCATTGGCACCTGATGGTACGCTTGACTTAGGTCAATGGTGGAGATATACCTTGCCGAACGTAATTTATCTAATATCCCGTTGATATAGGGAATCGGATAAGCATCCTTTTTCGTCACCGTATTTACCTTTCTATAATCAAGACAAAATCTATATTTCCCGTTAGGCTTGCGGACCATCACTATTGGACTCGACCATGCGCTTCGAGATGGCTCGATTATTCCCTCGCTCAACATCCTATCCACTTCCTCATTGATGGCTTCCTTTACCTTGGGGGACACCATGTAATACCGTTGCTTAATCGGCTCGTGCCCCTGCACGTCGATCTTATGCTCGGTTAACTGGGTCCACCCTAAAGGTGAATTCCCTGGAGGCAGTTCCTTCTCTAAGAACTCCTTCAAGCGAACTTCTTCGGATCTACCGAGTTCGGCGATCCCGCATACGGAGCCACCCGTTTTGAAACCCTGTGGAGGACTTTCGTCGAACGTATAACGAATATTTGGCGCCGCCGCGAAACTCCAAGTGTCGCGACTCCCATCTAATACCATCTCAAATTGTCGCACGAAATCTATGCCTAGAACACATTCACCCGAAAGTGAGGGGACGATGCGAACCGCGAGTTCGTGGGACACTCCCTTGAGCTCGATCTCCAACCCGATCTCCCCGATAACACTGGCGGTGTGTCCGTCGGCTAAGCGAATAGTTGTAAATTGTGGCCGGTCTATAGGTTTTCCTAATTCCTGCGCAATACTATTTCCTATGGATCCCAAGAAAGTCCGCGACGATCCCGGATCTACTAATGCGTGCACCCCTCGTCCGCCTACTTTCACGTTCAAATACCATCGCGATCCCGATTCTATCGCATGAATGGGACCGCACGAGATAAAAGAATCGGTAGACGCCACGACTGAGGTCACTTGTGACACATTGGGAACGAAAGAGACCCCTACTTCTCGTCCCTGCTGGAGTTTCCCGAGCACTTGTTACAACGCTGGCTGGTTACTTCTTTTTCTCCGCACTTATAGCAGAATAGGGCACGCTCCTTTTCGCATTTACTGAAACGATGCCCTTTTTCGCCACAGTTCCAACAATTAGCACTAAATTCGGATTTCAGATTCTTCTCCTTCTCCTCTCCCTTCGTCCCGGCTTCCTTCTTCTTCCCGGATCCAGAGGGCTTATTGTTGCTGTTGGGACTCGACGCATTTAATCGCTTGCTCATTTCCCCTTGTCTCGTTTCTAGCCGATCCTGTTGTTTCGCCATCTTGTCCAACTTCTCCGTAAGGGCGATCAGCTGTTTGGCTATCTCGGAATCGGCCTTGGTGCCGTCAACCTTTTTCGGAGCCTCTTTGCAGATCTCCGCTCCCGCTACGGATATTCCCTCCTCCACTTCTTCAATTTGCACCATCGAGGCCACTTGCACGGATTTCCTCTCGCGATACGCTAATTCCGGTATCAGACTTCTTTCTGGTGCTCGGGGAGGTTTGTGCCATTCGGCCGAGGCTAGTTCCTGCTCCCGTTCTCTTGCTAGGTCCCGAAGCTGATTGAAGATCCTGAACTCCTGTCGGCGGAACCCTCTGCGGATCTTCGGGAGGAGATTCCTGTAGGCGCGATTCAATTGATCCCCTTCCGGGACCATTCTGTCCATCTGGGCGTATAAGCGTCGTAGGCACACAAGATAATCCCTCACCGGTTCCTTTTTCCCCTGTGTGCGACTCAGAATTTCTTCTTCCAGTTGCCATTGGAAGTTATCTTGGCTGTATTGTTGACGAAAGTCTTCAACGAAATCCTCGAAGACAACCCAATTTCTACATTCAATGCGATACCATTGACGTGCCATCCCCGATAAAATTAAGGGTAGGACGCTTAACATCTCCGCGTCCGTCAAAGGTGTATATTGCCGACATTCTTCCAGTTGGGTCAGAAACTCTTCTACGTTATTCTCCGTTTGTCCATCGAACGTGATTTTCCAGTTCCTAATAGTCTTCGCGTAGTCCTGGATTCGTTGCATATTCGCACCTGAATGTGTCCTTAGCGGAGCCGGATTTTGTTCCCTCATGGCCCTCGGATTTGATCCTCTTATGGCCCTCGGATCCCTCGAACTCTCCAAGGAGTTTCTTGGCGTTCCCTTCGGAGGGTCCAATCTGGACCAGGTAAGCTCCTCTGAATCCTCTTGGCTCGCAGTCTCCTGCCGGGGCAATTCCCACGATCGCGTCGTCATAATCGACGTATGTTTTGTTGTCGTCGGAGTCCCAGTCGAGTAGGTGACGGTTGTCGTAGTGGCGGTCCTAAAGGTGAGCTGACTCGGTGGTGCATCGGGCCATCTATCTCCAAACAGTCGTACGCCGCTCGGTATTCGAGTACGTGCGCCTGTGGCAGTTGTTTTGAGGGGGTATCCTTCCCCCTCCGCTGAGTCGTCCCCTGCCCCTTTCGGCGTGTCGCTGGTTCCCCTACCCGAGTCTCCTGTTGCCATGTCGACCGTCGTTTGTTTAGTTCTAGAATATTCTAAACAACTAACCCGTGCGCGCCTATCACACGTATGGGCCTCACGGACACACACACGATCCGACAAAGGACGCCAAACTTCTCCGCGCTACAATGTTGCTCAGAGTCTCGAATATTCTATCCCTCGACAGAATTTTTCGAAGCTACGCCAGAAAATTATTTACAATATAACGACGTCGGATTTCTAATATAAAATAATATCCGAAATAATATAATATCAACGTGACTCTTAACGTAACGAAACCTCAGTCTTTTTCATGAAAAAGCAAAAATAAATATTTCAACGTGGCCCCACGTTGGGCGCCAATTTTGTAACGACGAATCGCACAAATAAAGGCACCGCTAGAAATAACTAGAATATTACTGGGCGCCAGGTATATCAAGAGATACACCGCTGTCTCCAGAGGTTACCCCGGCCAGCTCTTGTGCGGTGGGGTCCTGGGTCTGGGAGACAATAACGAAACCTGAAAATTAATAACAACCAGACAACACAAACGGGGCTCTAAGAAATCAAACAGAGCTGAGGTTTCGTTTAACAATACGGGATCACAAACGGGCCCGATTTATTTAACACAAAACAATAAAAGATAACGGAAGAGATAACATTTAAAAGATACAAATCAGATAGTGAATAGGCGCAATTACAGAACGCGGTATGGAATCACCGCTCCAAACTAATAAACGTTAATAGGGACAACGGTCCCTTCGAAAATGCAATAACCGCAACAACACAAATAATAATTCTTTTACGGATTAACTGAGTCTGAATTCCTTGCGGTGAATTCCTTGCTAGAAAACCGGACACTTCCGGCAACAATACTTGCGTTCGATAATCCGCGCGCAACGAAGCTAAACCGTAATATTTACCCAAACAGCTGACGCGTGGCCTAGTGCCTGGCTCGTCGGCCTCACAATATTTACAATTTGACGCTCGGTAATTCTAACGGTCCCTGACCTACCGAATACGTAGATTCCCCGTTAGGAATGTCACGGTTTCACGAACCATCACGTGCGTGTATCCTATCCCGTTTCGAAGATTTCCGTGATCCAGATCGGCTCTGGAGCCCTACGTGTCGACTGAAATTATCAGCCCGACCCTACGCACTCCTCGACCTGTCTTTACGAATATCCCCGGGAGAATTACGCGCCACGGCGCGGTACGTACGGTACACGACGCAAACCCGAAGCGATTACGCGTAGCGTGAACTGGAGAATATTACTTGACATGCAGGTATTGCAAACATGCTCTACGAATACAACTAGAAATTCAATTTTGAGGCGAGACCACGGGCTCTCCAGATCGTCACCGAATGGCCACGATTTGATCTCAGCGATCAAGTCAGCGGAAGACGACACGTGCTATCTGGATCCAAGATCCAGTAGCTAACTCTAGGGTCCAGTAAATCTCGCTCAACTACAAATCTTAGAAAGCTCGGTAGCGTCACTCACCCAATATCGCCCGCAACACCTCGTCTGTCTCTCCTATATCCATCCCTTTGGTCTGCCCGTTCTGTCTCGCTCTTTCTTTCTTTCACTTTCTCGCTACTCCACTCCAAGTCTCTGTAACTCCCTACAACTCTTACTCACCCTCTCAAAAACACAATCTAAATCTCGCAACGCACTCCGCACTCTTAGTAGGCTACACCGCAAGTGACGCTACCCGATCGCTCGCCCGCTAACGTGCCCTAGTGGCGCGGAGGAACATTACCCTTGGGCCCAATCAAATTTACGCTAGCCCCTACGCGGCCGAATTCGCCCGCGATCTTCAATTGTCTACGTGCTCCTGGAAAAATAGATCCGCGCATCTTCTCCTCTTCTGAGCGATTGCAGTGTCTTTTCTCGGTGCGGGAATCTCATCCGCACCCTATCCCTCGATGTACGGCCCCTATCCGCCACTGCAACCCTCGGATGCTGCTGAAATCTTTCCTCTTCTCGCGGCGTCCTTTCGCGTAGGTGGCCTCGCTCAGTGGTGCTCTGCGGTCGCGCTGGCCCTCCTCCTGCTGGCTACGTCACGCCAGTGCTGCTGGTCGCACTGGTTGGGCCCCCTTTTCTGTAGTCAGGGCCGTTGCTGCTTCATATTTTTCTCCGATCGGTTCCCTTACGGGACCGATCACCGCTAGTAACATTCGAAAAGACAGATCCCGAAGGGAATTAATAAACATTCTATACGCTAATTCCAGTCCACGCTCGACGCAAACGTTATGTTGCCTTGCGGGCCTCACGGTGTAGCTCCTATTTCGCCTTTCTCCTCTCCCTTTTGTGACGTGCACAAAGTGCCACGTCACAACTCCTCCCCCCTTAGCTGTTGCCACTGGGGTTGAGTGAAGCACCGAGTCAAAATATTTATAGGACTTGCATGACAACGACGCGAGGTGTTCGATTTGGAGGGTTTCGGAATTCGGATTCCATCCCTGTGGATATCCCATAAGATCGGAAACGCCAACGTACTACACCGCTCCGGAATCGCTTCGACTTAGGCTAAATATTAATTCTTCAAATACTAAATCTATGGTTAGACTCCAAACTTATCCTAATGAGCTAACCATACACAGACCGTGGACGGTCGTACCGACTGCGGACTAATACAGGCGGTACCAAAAGATATCATTAACAACTATTGAATAATAACGCTTCTTATGTCTAGCTATTAATAGATCGCATTTTTATTTTACACGCACACGCTAACCCCTTCCCTTAAGTTTTTAAATTTTCATTTACCCCCCCTTCCCCCCTTAGCCAAACAAACCCCCAGACTCTACACTTGACTCGATACCCTTAATAAGCTAATTCCCCGATTCCCAAAAAAAAACAAGCAACCCCCCTTCCCGGCAACCCTACACAAAAAAAAATGAAAAGCCCTACCTCCCCCCTTTTAACTCGTTCCTTCCCTAATCCTCGGGGGCCTTGGGTCCACGGAAGGTGCCCTTCCGCCGGTCGTGTTCACAGACGGGGCACTCCTCCGCGAGCACCCCGCGCGTGCCACAATGGCGGCAGAACCTTCTCCACCTCTGGGTACACTCTGTGTGGCGGTGCCCCAGCCGCCCACAGTTCCAGCAGGGTCGACGTGCCCTGCTGGCCTCCTCCTTCCGGCGCCGTATTTCCTCCCACATCGACTCCTTCCTCGGAGCCGCTGCAGGCCTGCTGGACCCGCTGCTGGGGCCTGCTGGTGGCATCCTCCCCACGGTCTCCCTCACCGAGACCAGGAGCTCCCCTTGAGCCGGTGGGGGATAAAACCAGTCCCGGGGGTTCTCCACCCCCGCGAGCTGCAGGTTCCTCCCCAAGCTTCCCGGAAGGTCTAGGTGGGCCTGCCCAACAGCCTGCTCTTCGGGACCGCCGGTCCGCGACTCCTCTTCCTCTTCGACGGGCCCGCTGTTTGGGGCCTCCCCCCCAACTGCCGTGGTCCAGCTCACCTCGGACCCGTCCTCCGATCCTTTGTCGGCTCCGTCGTCCTCCGACTCGCCGACGGTCTCGTAACGCCTTGTCTTGGGTATCTTCAAGGCTGTTGAGAGAATACAACGGTCCTCGTTCTTAGTTGAGTTCCCTCGGTGGACGTCCCATGGCAAATAGTTCCCCAAAATCCCGAATACTACCCCTGCATGCAGCCCAATCTTCGTACTACGGGTCTACCCAGGGCATTCGCAGGATACTGGAGTTGGAAGGAATGTTGGAACTTATCGATAGGTAAATAAAACTACTTAACTACTAGGCTTAACAAAAACACACTATTTTACAGGTCTTTTGGGGACTTAGGTTCTACGGGAATCACGCTGTCGCGCCATCGTTAGAAGTAGACGGACCCTCCTCTATGCTCTCGTCGTCGGATCCGGGATCCTCGCCTCCTTCGACGATATACGGTTTTAAATCGGTAACATGGTGTCGACCTACATGTTTACCGCTCGTATCTGCCAGTTCTACTACGATAGGAGAAACTACCCGTCCTACTTTAAATGGACCTGCATATTTCGGAGCTAATTTGGCTGCTATATTATGTTGTCCCGATGATAGAATCCGATTGCGCTTCCAGACCTGATCCCCTACCGCGTACTCTATATTTCGATGACGCTTGTCATAATATTTTGCTTGACGGTCGAAAGCCTGATCTATATTCTTCTTTACTAAATCTCGGATTTCGTCCAATTGTCTCATCCGGGCCTTCCATTTCTCTGTATTCGGCGTGGCTATATCGGCGGGCCCTTCTGCGTCTCGCCGCAGCGAATGTCTAGCCTTCGGTTCTCGGCCTAGGTTAAGGAACGCGGGAGACACTTGAGTGGAACTGTGGCAGGCCGAATTAAACGCAAATCTAAAATCATTTAAATGTACGTCCCATTCCCGATGATCTTTCTCAATGTAGGCTACCATCATTGTTTTCAGTACTCGGTTGACCCTCTCCACCGGATTGGATTGCGCATGATAAGGTGGAATGTGCGAATGTACTATACCGTACGCGTTTGTGAATTCTTTAACGGCCCTATTTGCAAATTCGGTACCATTATCTGTCAGGAGAACCTCCGGAGTACCCCATCTAGAAAGAATTACGTCCTCAAACGCCGCCAAGATATTTTTAGCATTAGATTTTCTTAATGCCACGCACTCTATCCACCTAGTGAAAAGGTCCTGAAACACTAACACATATTCGAAGCCTGCCTTACTTCGGGGAAACGGACCCATTACATCAGCCGCTACCACCGCCCATTTCTGGTCTACTACCCTCCTACCCATTAAGCCTGTTGGTAAGGCTTGCTCTACCTTGCTAGATTGACATACCTGACATTTGCGTACCATCTTTGCCAAATCCCTATACATTCCCGGCCAGTAATACAATACTGCCGCTCTGGAATAGGTCTTCTCGATTCCTAAATGTCCAGCCTGTGGTTCCGCGTGAACCTCCTCGAAGACTTTCCTATGCTGTTCCTTCGGAATCACTAGCTTCCAGCCGTCTAAGTCAGGCAAGACGTCATCTGTCTTTTTATTTGGGCGGTAATAGTACAGTCTATTATCGACCCCCTTCCACCCCAAGAATTTGCGTGGATACTTTTCTACATCGCGGAGGCGTTTTCGATACCATGTATCCTCTACCTCGTCTATTATGGCCATGTCTTCTAAAGTCTCCTCCTCAAACATTCGCGATAGTGCGTCCGGCACATGATGCATGGCACCCTTGCGATGTATAATTTCGAAATCGTATTCAAGGAGGTCTAAGGCCCATCGTGCTAATCGGCCCGTCGGATTGTGCAAATTGTGCAGCCAACGCAGGCTACTATGATCGGTTATCACGGTAAATTGGAATCCTTCCAAGTACTCGCGATATTTCCTAACCGACCAGATTACCGCTAAACACTCCTTTTCTGTAACGGAATATTTTCTTTCGGCATCTGTCATGGTACGGCTAGCATATGCGATCACGCGTTCTATCCCGTCGATTGTCTGCGTTAATACTGCCCCAATCCCGTAACTGCTCGCGTCCGTTTGTAGCACGAATGGCACTGTAAAATCCGGACATGATAAAATAGGTGCAGACCCCAAGGCTTTCTTCAGCCCCTGAAAGGCCTCCTCCTGCTCTTGGTCCCACTCCCATATCTTCTCTTTTCGTAACAGTCTAGTTAGTGGTTCGCTTACCGTAGCGAAATTATCTATGAATCTACGGTACCAAGAGGCCATACCAAGAAACCGGCGCAATTGTCGAATATTTTTCGGAGCCGTATACTCTATAATCGGTTTGATCTTCCCGGCATCTACCTTCAGGCCCTCTTGGTTGACCAAAAACCCCAAGTATTTCACCTCGGTGCAACAAAAGTCACATTTGTCTGGATTAATGGTCAGTCCCGCGTCACTAATGCGCTGCAGCACCCTGCGCAACCACTCCAAATGCTCTTCGAAAGTTTCGGTCACAATTATTACGTCATCTAAATATGCAAAGGCGTGTGGCTCCATCTCAGGCCCAATTAACTTGTCTAGCAGTCTTTGAAACGTCGCCGGCGCGTTTGTCAGGCCATACGGCATTCGAGTAAATTGATACAAGCCGCGACCTGGAGCAGTAAACGCCGTGATTTCTTTACTCCCACTATCCATTGGCACCTGATGGTACGCTTGACTTAGGTCAATGGTGGAGATATACCTTGCCGAACGTAATTTATCTAATATCCCGTTGATATAGGGGATCGGATAAGCATCCTTTTTCGTCACTGTATTTACCTTTCTATAATCAAGACAAAATCTATATTTCCCGTTAGGCTTGCGGACCATCACTATCGGACTCGACCATGCGCTTCGAGATGGCTCGATTATTCCCTCGCTTAACATCCTATCCACTTCCTCATTGATGGTTTCCTTTACCTTGGGGGACACCATGTAATACCGTTGCTTAATCGGCTCGTGCCCCTGCACGTCGATCTTATGATCGGTTAACTGGGTCCACCCTAAAGGTGAATTCCCTGGATGCAGTTCCTTCTCTAAGAACTCCTTCAAGCGAACTTCTTCGGATCTACCGAGTTCGTCGATCCCGCATGCGGAGCCACCAGTTTTGAACCCCTGTGGAGGACTTTTGTCGAACGTATAACGAGTATTTGGCGCTGCCGCGAAACTCCAAGTGTCGCGACTCCCATCTAATACCATCTCAAATTGTCGCACGAAATCTATGCCTAGAACACATTCACCCGAAAGTGAGGGGACGATGCGAACCGCGAGTTCGTGGGACACTCCCTTGAGCTCGATCTCCAACCCGATCTCCCCGATAACACTGGCGGTGTGTCCGTCGGCTAAGCGAATAGTTGTAAATTGTGACCGGTCTATAGGTTTTCCTAATTCCTGCGCAATACTATTTCCTATGGGTCCTAGGAAAGTCCGCGACGATCCCGGATCTACTAATGCGTGCACCCCTCGTCCGCCTACTTTCACGTTCAAATACCATCGCGATCCCGATCCTATTGCATGAATGGGACCGCACGAGATAAAGGAATCGGTAGACGCTACGACTGAGGTCACTTGTGACACATTGGAAACGAAAGAGACCCCTACTTCTCGTCCCTGCTGGAGTTTCCCGAGCACTTGTTACAACGCTGGCTGGTTACTCCTTTTTCTCCGCACTTATAGCAGAATAGGGCACGCTCCTTTTCGCATTTACTGAAACGATGCCCTTTTTCGCCACAGTTCCAACAATTAGCACTAAATTCGGATTTCAGATTCTTCTCCTTCTCCTCTCCCTTCGTCCCGGCTTCCTTCTTCTTCCCGGATCCAGAGGGCTTATTGTTGCTGTTGGGACTCGACGCATTTAATCGCTTGCTCATTTCCCCTTGTCTCGTTTCTAGCCGATCCTGTTGTTTCGCCATCTTGTCCAACTTCTCCGTAAGGGCGATCAGCTGTTTGGCTATCTCGGAATCGGCCTTGGTGCCGTCAACCTTTTTCGGAGCCTCTTTGCAGATCTCCGCTCCCGCTACGGATATTCCCTCCTCCACTTCTTCAATTTGCACCATCGAGGCCACTTGCACGGATTTCCTCTCGCGATACGCTAATTCTGGTATCAGACTTCTTTCTGGTGCTCGGGGAGGTTTGTGCCATTCGGCCGAGGCTAGTTCCTGCTCCCGTTCTCTTGCTAGGTCCCGAAGCTGATTGAAGGTCCTGAACTCCTGTCGGCGGAACCCTCTGCGGATCTTTGGGAGGAGATTCCTGTAGGCGCGATTCAATTGATCCCCTTCCGGAACCATTCTGTCCATCTGGGCGTATAAGCGTCGTAGGCACACAAGATAATCCCTCACCGGTTCCTTTTCCCCCTGTGTGCGACTCAGAATTTCTTCTTCCAGTTGCCATTGGAAGTTATCTTGGCTATATTGTTGACGAAAGTCTTCAACGAAATCCTCGAAGACAACCCAATTTCTACATTCAATGCGATACCATTGACGTGCCATCCCCGATAAAATTAAGGGTAGGACGCTTAACATCTCCGCGTCCGTCAACGGTGTATATTGCCGACACTCCTCCAGTTGTGTGAGGAATTCTTCTACATTATTCTCCGTTTGTCCATCGAACGTGATTTTCCAGTTCCTAATAGTCTTCGCGTAGTCCTGGATTCGTTGCATATTCGCAACCGAATGTGTCGACAGCGGAGCCGGATTCTGTTCCCTCATGGCCCTCGTAGTCCTCGGATTTGATCCCCTTATGGCCCTCGGATCCCTCGAACTCTCCAAAGAGTTTCTTGGCGTTCCCTTCGGCGGGTCCAATCTGGACCAGGTAAGCTCCTCTGAATCTTCTTGGCTCGCCGTCTCCTGCCGGGGCAATTCCCACGATCGCGTCGTCATAATCGACGTATGTTTTGTTGTCGTGGTGCATCGGGCCATCTATCTCCAAACAGTCGTACGCCGCTCGGTATTCGAGTACGTGCGCCTGTGGCAGTTGTTTTGAGGGGGTATCCTTCCCCCTCCGCTGAGTCGTCCCATGCCCCTTTCGGCGTGTCGCTGGTTCCCCTACCCGAGTCTCCAGTTGCCATGTCGACTGTCGTTTGTTTAGTTCTAGAATATTCCAAACAACTAACCCGTGCGCGCCTATCACACGTATGGGCCTCACGGACACACACACGATCCGACAAAGGACGCCAAACTTCTCCGCGCTACACTGTTGCTAAGAGTCTCGAATATTCTATCCCTAGTCAGAATTTTTCGGACAGCGTTTCTAACTCCCGTAGGAAGCTACGCCAGAAAATTATTTACAATATGCTATTTAACGCAACGAAACCTCAGTCTTTCCCACGAAAAAGCAAAATTAAATCTTTTCAACGTGGCCCCACGTCGGGCGCCAATTTTGTAACGACGAATCGCACAAATAAAGGCACCGCTAGAAATAACTAGAATATTACTGGGCGCCAGGTATATCAAGAGATACACTGCTGTCTCCAGAGGTTACCCCGGCCAGCTCTTGTGCGGTGGGGTCCTGGGTCTGGGAGACAATAACGAAACCTGAAAATTAATAACAACCAGACAACACAAACGGGGCTCTAAGAAATCAACAGAGCTGAGGTTTCGTTTAACAATACGGGACCACAAACGGGCCCGATTTATTTAACACAAAACAATAAAAGATAACGGAAGAGATAACATTTAAAAGATACAAATCAGATAGTGAATAGGCGCAATTACAGAACGCGGTATGGAATCACCGCTCCAAACTGATAAACGTTAATAGGGACAACGGTCCCTTCGAAAATGCAATAACCGCAACAACACAAATAATAATTCTTTTACGGATTAACTGAGTCTGAATTCCTTGCGGTGAATTCCTTCCTAGAAAACCGGACACTTCCGGCAACAATACTTGCGTTCGATAATCCGCGCGCAACGAAGCTAAACCGTAATATTTACCCAAACAGCTGACGCATGGCCTAGTGCCTGGCTCGTCGGCCTCACAATATTTACAATTTGACGCTCGGTAATTCTAACGGTCCCTGACCTACCGAATACGTAGATTCCCCGTTAGGAACGTCACGGTTTCACGAACCATCACGTGCGTGTATCCTATCCCGTTTCGAAGATTTCCGTGATCCAGATCGGCTCTGGAGCCCTACGTGTCGACTGAAATTATCAGCCCGACCCTACGCACTCCTCGACCTGTCTTTACGAATATCCCCGGGAGAATTACGCGCCACGGCGCGGTACGTACGGTACACGACGCAAACCCGAAGCGATTACGCGTAGCGTGGACTGGAGAATATTACTTGACATGCAGGTATTGCAAACATGCTCTACGAATACAACTAGAAACTCAATTTTGAGGCGAGACCACGGGCTCTCCAGATCGTCACCGAATGGCCACGATTTGATCTCAGCGATCAAGTCAGCGGAAGACGACACGTGCTATCTGGATCCAAGATCCAGTAGCTAACTCTAGGGTCCAGTAAATCTCGCTCAACTACAAATTTAGAAAGCTCGGTAGCGTCACTCACCCAATATCGCCCGCAACACCTCGTCTGCCTCTCCTATATCCATCCCTTTGGTCTGCCCGTTCTGTCTCGCTCTTTCTTTCTTTCACTTTCTCGCTACTCCACTCCAAGTCTCTGTAACTCCCTACAACTCTTACTCACCCTCTCAAAAACACAATCTAAATCTCGCAACGCACTCCGCACTCTTAGTAGGCTACACCGCAAGTGACGCTACCCGATCGCTCGCCCGCTAACGTGCCCTAGTGGCGCGGAGGAACATTACCCTTGGGCCCAATCAAATTTACGCTAGCCCCTACGCGGCCGAATTCGCCCGCGATCTTCAATTGTCTACGTGCTCCTGGAAAAATAGATCCGCGCATCTTCTCCTCTTCTGAGCGATTGCAGTGTCTTTTCTCGGTGCGGGAATCTCATCCGCACCCTATCCCTCGATGTACGGCCCCAAGCCGCCACTGCAACCCTCGGATGCTGCTGGAATCTTCCCTCTTCTCGCGGCGTCCTTTCGCGTAGGTGGCCTCGCTCAGTGGTGCTCTGCGGTCGCGCTGGCCCTCCTCCTGCTGGCTACGTCACGCCAGTGCTGCTGGTCGCACTGGTTGGGCCCCTTTTCTGTAGTCAGGGCCGTTGCTGCTTCATATTTTTCTCCGATCGGTTCCCTTACGGGACCGATCACTGCTAGTAACATTCGAAAAGACAGACCCCGAAGGGAATTAATAAACATTCTACATGCTAAATCCAGTCCACGCTCGACGCAAACGTTAGGTTGCCTTGCGGGCCTCACGGTGTAGCTCCTATTTCGCCTTTCTCCTCTCCCTTTTGTGACGTGCACAAAGTGCCACGTCACAGTGTATAAACATTCAAAAGTTTAATAATTAAATTTTTTTTGAAGTTGGTAGCGTGCAAACTCAGAACGTAGTTCGGCCTGTCCGGGTTTGATCCCCGGAGACTAATTTTTTTGTATAAAGTATTTTGAATTAATTTATATGATTTTTATTTATTATTCTTGAATTTAAAAAATGATTCGTTACTAATTTATTCGCATTTTCCCTTTCAGGTTTTTACATATTCCGTTTCCGAACATTTTCAATCTCTTTTTATTAAGGCTGTCAATTATATTACATCTCAATTCAGTACTAATAAACTATAAAATAAAAAATAGAACTGTATAACAATTTACCTGTATATTGTACCCAAACATCATGTCGAGGATCGTCGGCCTGCGGAAAACGAAAAAGATGCGATCCCGTTGATATTTGCCCATTCGTACAACCTTTATATGCACAAGATCGTAAATGCGTTCCTTTTTATCCATCAGTGTTGAATTTTTCACTAAATCACTTCTTAATAATTAAGAAATTAAATAAACCCGTCCAATGTCTCGGTCTAGTGAGATCACGTACTGGCGACTTCAACACAACAGTCTAGGAATCTGACGGATCGAGTCTGAACGGGCGTCTGCAACAATGTTGCTAACTATCGCGCGACTAGCAATACACATTGGGGCCTGCAGCGTCAGTTCGTCCGCAGTCCCCGAACAGCAGCATCATGGTAAGTAGCTCTGAAATAATTATAAGGAAACAAGACGCAGCACGTCTCTTGTTTATTTTATTACTATGAACGATATTGCGAGAGAGAATATTGTGAAATAATAGAAAATGATTTTCCTTTTCAGTCTAGTTCATCATTAGAGGACGAAATAGAAAAACTAAAAGCAGTAGTTTTTACTGACCAGTCGTATGTATTTATATCGGTTACTGAAAATCATTTAAGAAAAGTAGCCAATAATATTAACATATTTTATGGTTATAGCACTGCTATGGAGGATGTTAGTCACCCGGGGCCAACACCACCTCCGCCGCCGCCACCTCCGCCGCCGCCAACTCCGCCGACGCCACCGACTCCTAGACCGCCACCACCGCCAACAACTGGTATGTATCGATAAGTTCATAATTATTCATATTCTAGTTGTATATTTTTTTCTTAATTTTTTACAGGTAAGACGAAAAAAAATTGGCGCTGGAGGAAGAGGAGGGGGGGCCAGCAGCAGCAGCAACAGCAGCGTGGGCGGGCGCCTCAGGGGGAGAGGACCCGCAGCCGCTCTCCTCGCCGGCCGCGGCGAGAGGAAGTCGCTCCTCATGAGCGAGCTTTCGAAATTTTAGTGGAGACTGTGCTCAAAAGCATGTCGAGGAAGAAGAAATAAATTAAAAGTCAAGAACTACAAGAGTGCGTTTTTATTTTCCTCTGACAATGTTAGTAAATAAAAATTGTAAGAAAAAAACGCCAAAATGATCGAGAAAGGCTTCAAGTTCTTTGGCAGCTTTTCTCGATCGTTTCGGCGTTTTGTGTGCCTGTTCGGAGTTCAGACAGTGCGGGTTCGATCTTGATGACAACCTTTTTTTAAAAATATTTTATATAAGCTTAAAATAAAGTTTGGGCAACCGAGAAAGTTTGAAAGAGAAGAACCTTAAAAAATAGTATAGGCCGATCGTAGTATAGGCCTACTGGGGACCCGCTACGTTAAATAATGGGAACGCATCGACTGCGGCACCTCTTGGGTGATGTGGAAGCCCGCAGGTTGTCGTTGTTTATGCGTTTATTGTACTAAGATAAATAAATTAATTGGATATACTTTTTAATCTGTTAATCCCATTTGCAAAAGTACATTTTTTTTTGTAAAAAGAAAATGCTCTCCATAGAGGGGTCTCGAACCACAGACCTCCAGATTCGTAACTGGGTGCACTAGCCAGACGCCAGAAACATCTGTTTGTTTTACTCTTTTCGGAACTTGTATTTCTAGAATTTGATCGTTTATTCAACTGCTTACTATTGTCGTTTCGCTTACTTTACATATAAGCAGAATAATATGAAGATGCACACCAGTTAAGAACTTTCGCGCCACCCTTCTCCACGTGGACGAACAATTACAGCCAGAGATAATGCTCATTTCCATATTTGCTTCTCAAGATTATTGATTCCAGGTAATGAAGTGAGCTAATTATTTTCTCATAGTAAATCTTATTGAGTTTACACTGGGGGCTGGAACTGAAGATTGCAAATAAAAAAGTATTTACAAGATTATAAGAACCAGCGGCAGCAGTAACAGCAATAGTAGACCCCTCAGGGAGAGAGGACCCGCAATCGCTCAAGTCGCCGGTCGCGCAGCACGAGCGGGCGTTTAAAATATTAGTCGATTCTGTCATAGATAAAATTAAAAAAATATATATATAAACTTAAAATAAAGTTTGGGCAACCTAGAAAGGTTAAAAGAGAGGAACATTGAACAATTTTTGTAGTACAATGAAAACAAAAGAGATGAAAAAAGAGTTCTTCATGGGGGATCGAACCCGTAACCAGCAGCGTTCGGTTGGACGGAAGACCTTGCTGCCCCACGTGTTTCTCAAGAACGGTTTGTGAGGGGCGGCAACTTTTTCCCCACCACCGAGCAATCCATTCATTTTCGCTGACTGCAATATCGGCTGGAACGATGATCATGGCCCGCGCGGCTACGCGAAATCTGTAACATCGACAGAGGCGATGATCACGAAATCCTACTCCCGGACTCGCCGCTACGATTTAGCGCCATGCTTTTGGTATCGCCTAAAACCGGAGCGTTGTGCATCTCCCCACTCATCTCTGGTGCTGTGTGTACGGACACCGACTATAGTTGGCGGCCGCGAGATCATCTGCGCTGACTTCGTTGGTAAAACAGAATCTACTATTTTGTTAATATGTAAATTTCTGAATACCCGCAATATATTCATTTTTATGTTTTTCTATATAATATGACGAAATAGTTGTTACATAACTCTTAAAAAGTGCGGACTTTCCGCGGGAGTGCACACTGCGCGGCGCGGTGCCCCGTTCAGTGGCGCTACTCCCGCAGAACGGACTGCCGTAGCGAAAGGGTTAAAGACAGAGGTGGAGAAAGTGCTAGGAAATAGAAGCGGCGGGGACGATTGAATTTTATGCGATTAGTGTAGGGAGTATGAAACTGCTCTGAAAGAGAAGGCTAAGCCCAAGGTAAATAGATATAGACGTGTACGATAAAGGAATGAATATATGAATGAAGAGAGAGGATTTTTTAAGAGATAAAGAGAATGAGAATTTGCGCTAAAAATCAAATAATAATAAGTGTTAAACAATTTAATGATATGTTACAAATGGCAGAAATTGAAAATCTGAATTGACTTGAAATGAACACATTTATCATGTTCGGGTTTGTTCCAGAAATTCTCATGGTTGGAACGGAATTTTCCAAATTGCTCTCCGTGATGCTTGGAGTACACCTAGTTCTTTCCCAGGAATCTGCATAAAAGAAAAACGACCATAAGATAGGACATTCGAACCGTCTCGAGGCGAGAAATGTACACAAGACACCGCATCGTGATCATTGTGACTCAGTCTTCGCACCGAAGAATGGCTGACTTGGAGATTTTAAGCCAACTTGGCGCTCTTGCGACGCACTCTGGCCTTCTGACGACTTAGGTCATTATTGGCATTATAGGCCTTGCACAGGAAGTGACCCCTCATCACAATATAAAAAATGGAAATGTGTGCTGGGACACATAGTGGAAGTGAAACTTCAACGGACAAGTGGAAAAACGAATCGCAACAAAATTTTAACGTGAAGTTTTACGGGCAGGTTTTCAAATTGGACAAGTACATTAACAATCTGCCCGTAAAATTTCACGTTAAAATTTTGTTGCGATTCGTTTTTCCACTTGTCCGTTGCGAATCGTTTTTCCACTTGTCCGTTGAAGTTTCACTTCCACTATGTGTCCCAGCACACATTTCCATTTTTTTCGCAGGTTTACTGCAAATTATGATTTGGTTAGGTTAGGTACATTTTAATGAATGCATTTTTTATTTAAACATATTTAATTTTATCAAACAAGAAAACAGAATTCAATTCGGAACCAAAAAAAACATCCATAGTCTACTCTAAAATTATACACATACAAAGGAACATTAACAAATGCACATCTTTCGTCATCAATCTTCATTCGGCTCATCTGCGTTATAATCAATGAAAGATACAATCGGCTTATGGTAACTAAAATATAATATAAAAACTTGAGATTCCAATCTATTAATAAATCTTGCAAAAACGGCATCGAGTGTTGTCCCATGTCGAGTTGTAGGTTCTCGTGGGTCGTTGCTTAAATCTAACAATAGTTTTTCTTTTAAAAAATCTACTAACAATCTTGACTCGTCCGAAGTAAAGTTAACATTAAAATCTCCACTCAAAAGCATTGGGAGTTCGTGTAATTTTTTCCCTAACGCAGCTGAACCCATCGGAGTATAGGCTAGCAATGACTGATGCATAAAATCTATGATGTCCGGCACTGTAGAGTGAGGCGGAAAGTAGACTACTATTAACACTAATTCTTGTCCATTCTCTAGTCTGCATTGAGCTGCACATATATCGCCTACTGCTCCATGTGAGACCGTAACAGTGTTCAAATTACGTAATGTTATGTCCAAGTTGTTTGTAAAAACGTTCGTAGTATCATTATTATTCTGATATATTGCTACACCCCCTGCTCGACTATTTTCACGCTTTAAATGAACAATGCAATTAAAATTGAGAATATCCAATGGTTCTCGGTTATTCATCCAAGTTTCAGATAATAGGAGAACATTTGAATTTTGAGCAACCGGATCATTGAAATCTCCTGCATGTGCTCGTAAGCTTTGACAATTTAAAGAAAAAAACGAGAAACCCTTTCGTTTTCCCATAAACTCGCTTAAAACTTGTGTCGCCGTTTCTAACCGATTTAGAGCTAATCTTCTAAATTCTCTTTGTAAATCTTCCATGCCAGCTGATGTGTGACGTCCATGATAAAACTTTCGATCATTATTGTTTTTTGGTACAATGAAGAGACCGTCAATTGAAGTTACTCGAGACAAAGCAAAGTATAACAATGATTGGGAATGTGATTTTTCATATTCATAAACAACGTTATCAAATGTACCCTCTTGCGACTTGTGTATAGTTATTGCACATGCTGCGGCTAATGGAAATTGGTTTCTAATAGCGTGAACACTTTTATTTTTGTTCATTGTAATGTTCGTATTTCTTCGAGAAATCGGTACAGCGGTGTTCTTAAATCCATTATCTCTCATAAATCCTGCCGCTTTGGTCCTGATTTTCCTCCCTGTTTTTTGCGAATCCGGAAAGTCTAACCACACTCGAGTTACTTTACCTTCATTATCTTTCTCAACGAAAACTAAGTGGCCAAGTGCACCATTAGCCAGCCCATCAGAGACATCAATATTTGTAGTGATCATATAGGGTTTATTTAAAACGAATGTAATCTCGTACGGCAAGCCGCCAGTATCGATAACAGACAGTTTATGTAATTTTTGTCGGAATGTTGCTTCTTCTTGAGCATTTGAACAACCTCTAAATATGTCGACAGCCTCGGATGTTACTTTTTCTTCAGCACCATTCAACGCAGACATGTTATATTGGGAAACCGAATGATTAGTTAAGAATAGTCGCACCCCATGCGGACATAGCCTGTCAGCCTCTTCCCGTGAATAAAATCTAGCCTCAAGCAGCTGTAACTGATCGGGATCAAAAATTTCTCCGTTTCCTAATTTTGTGAGGATGTTTGAAAAAGCTGTATTGGATTGACGCATCACCTCAGTCAACTCAAAGAACTTCAAGTCTCGCCACAGAAATGGTTCCCCCAACCGCTGTTTTCGTTGTCTGTATATTGGTGTCGCTCTAACTGGTGGCAATTGTCTCAAATCTTCAATTAAAATAATATCGATCCCTCCAAAATTTACCTCGAAATTGCCTGTTATCTGTTTCAACCTCTGATCGATTTGAGCGAGCATTTCCGCCCCGACCATACTGACTTCGTCTATGATGAGTACTTTGATAAATTTGAATAGAGTTCGGTATTGCAGACATGTTTCATGCGACAGGGGTATTAGTTTTGAGAGCGTTATTTTCAGAGCTGTATGTACAGTTGTCCCATCAATAGCGACTGTTGCCTTGCCGGTTGACGCACATGTTATAAAAGCATTGCAGTACCCGTCAGTGTCGGTAAACCGATTATAGATTTCCATCATAAGTTTAATGACAAACGTCTATCCCGCTCCGGCCGGCCCGTTGAAGAAAATTTGCAACGGTTCCGAATGTGGCGTCAGTAAATTGTGGACCACATGCATAAGCAACTCCTTTTGCGCTTTGTTTGATTTTCTCATAAGATCACAGAAATCTTTGTGGGGCATAACATTTTCTCTTTTTTTTTTTTGCGATTGCCCCGAGTTTATTTAACGTTGCAAGTTTCAAATCATCGTTCATACTGGCATGTGGATTTGCGTAGAGGTCAGCGAATGGATTTTCTTGAGGAAATCGCCTATTTGCATCGTCGATATTATCTTCACCTCCCTCCCCTTCATTCCTGCACAACTCCCGACATATTTCAATAGTCTTTTCTATGTCCAGATTAGACTCGAATTCCTTTCTCCTCTCTAATATAAGTGCTTTATTGTCTGAGTACAATTCGATAAATTTCATATTGGCCAAAATGTCCTCTTCTTCATTCCTAAATGGAATATGCAGTAAAACCATTTCTCTCCTATACTCATCGTAATCTTTAGCTATATCATAGTTTCGGTACCGGATAATACGTGGCTCTACTCTCTGCAACCATTCATCGCCCATGTTTTTATAGTATTTAGAAGTAAATTGCGCGAGTGTAACATTATCGAGGGATTCCGGGCGTTTTTCGTACTTTTCAATATGATTATCGCGCCAAATGTCTGTGCAATCATCCCCGATTTCTAGTTGGTCCATATCTTGTATGGACTTCTTGATTTTCTGTCTGTCTAAATGCCAAACTGTTGGAATGTACGTAATCCTGACGTGACTCTTTGACATTGGCTCCCTTAGTAAGAACCAAGCAGCCTCTTGACTGGACATCTCTACAGTATTGAGCATATCTACGCTCATTTTCCTCGTTACTTCTACGATATTAAAATCAGGATGTTCTTCGATTATTTCTAACATTTTGCGCTGCAGATGACTGACTCCCCTAGTGGTTTTATTAATATATTCCACTACATAGGCAGCACAAGAGTATTCCTCAGTTATAAATTGGAAATCCATATTTGATTTGAGAATGTTAAAAATAAATGGATTGAAAGGATTATGTCATTTCTCACCAGGTTGGCGCTTAATGAAAACCCTGGGCCGATTGATCTCCGCTCTCAATATTTGAACATATTCCTCTTCTGACTGAATATCATTGTCTGTATAAAAAGCCTCGAAATCTGTATAATCTTGTGTATCTAAATTATGACGAACAACCTTGTATTGAATAACGGCTCAGTATTTTTCATGGGCGTGAGTATACGAGTCTCGAAACTGGGCATGAACGGGGCTTGAAATCTACATTTCTGGACTTGATTAGTAATTTTTTTATAACACGTAAACGTGTGCTTATGAGTCTGCAACTGGATTTTATTAGACGCTTCCGACGCCGAGACTGAAACTAAGTCATCGATCATATTGACGGCCGCATTATAATCTCGGCCCAATGGGTCCTACGGGGCTTCGTCTAGCCATATCAGTATATGTATGCGCGTGCGGACTGCCCCTGTGCTGGAATTCTATACGTTTAAAATAATTTTGTACCCTATACTGTTTGAATGGTGATCTTTTTTTGGCCTGCAGAATGGTTATTATGACATTTACGAGCTTATTAAAGTAAATTGCGCAAGTGACAGGATCTTCATTTATTAATGTGCTTTTTTCCATATATGGTAAATTATCAGCTTGCTCTTCTGAAATGTCTACCCCGTTTTTAAGCCGGTATAATATTTTAAGCAAATTGGACCACCCACTTTCATTAGCACTCATTGTTAGAAACATCGTAGGCTTACCCAGTTGCCTTATCATTGCAAACAGGTCTCTTTTTCGCTCAGCCCAGTACCAAGTTGAATTAGGAATCGTTTTTAAAAAACGCTAAATTTGTATCAATGCAGTCATGAATGTATTCAGCGGATTCAATTTTCGCCCGAGTGATTCTTGTACCTTGCCCGACATGTTTGAACGCTATCGTTAAAGTATCTCTAACTCTCAGTCGCATAATTTTCATTGCCATGTATAATAAATGTTGAGGGCCAACCCCACGGCGATCTGTCCTTCTCAATTCGCTCGTTGCCATCATAAATGCTGTTACCGCGATTTTGAAAACACGGAAATGCCCCAGATAAATTTTTGGGAAAGACAGTTCCTCAGCATGCTCGTCAAATAGAATACTAACTGGGACATTAGTCTCTCCTGGAGCAATTCGTAAATAGTTTTCTTCATTCCATAGCAGTGTATTTTGTTGTGCAATCGGACCCTCTTCCATAGGAATGTGTTCACTTATTTAATCGATTTCGAGGGTTTCTTCATCACGATCGAAAAACGCGTCATTAATTTTAATATCGTAGTGTAAGTAGAGCGGAGTTTTCAGAAGATACTGCAACCATGCTTTGATGCAACGCTTATTTACTAGCCCATACAAGTAACTAGATCTATGTATTTTCTTTCGTTTTATGTGCACGTTAATGCAATAGTCATCATCAAGAGCTCTCGGTAAATGCTTAACCATATTATCAATCGTTACTGGCACATTAATAATTTGACCGTAGATTGCGTACTGTCCTTCTCTGTGTCTTAGGCGGCGAATTTGCATGAAGGGTATTCTGGGGGAAACCAATCTTTCAGCTACTAAATTACGATCCGGCAAATTTGGAGGAAACTCGGGATACCTGAACCCATTATACTTTGAGAGAGGCGGAATTTTCTGTTTGAGCAACATTTGTTTACAAGTATTACATAAATCAATTGTTTCCGTTGCTTGTCTCGGTAAAATTTGATCTAATATTTTTTGACAAGGGAGGGACGGTTTTGAACCATAACCGATCGCAAACTGAGCATGAATGACCGAATGGATTATTATGGAATGCCTTGACAACTTGATTATGTGCTAATTTATTTCGGACGAACCCTGCGTATGGTAAATTAGAGGCCGTAGCCAGACGTTATTCAGAGCTGCCGTATTAGGTGTGAAATCAGGCAACACTGAAATCGCCCTAATATGAAACTATATGTATACATGTAATACAACCACCGCTCACCAGAGGGACACGGATACCCGCAAGCAAAACTGGGTCAATGAGCCAATAAACTCCAAACTTTATAGAATTCTGAAAAAGAGATGAAGAGGCGATAAAAACTTCTAACTTGCAGCACCTAGTAGTCCAATCCATCGCACTGCTTCTATATAAAATTTCTTAGAATCCACAAACTAGTTTATAATTTGCAGGAATTCTCCTACCCCTTGAAAGCAAGGCCTAATACGTCGCACTGAATTACTCCACTACCTACGATATTTTCAAAAAATGTTACCTGTTTGTCATTTCAACGTCCATACATATTGAGACGTTTCGTGATCTTTTAGTATTCGGAATCACGAGACTTTTTGAAGGGTTTGTGCACTGGGCAGGCGTCTTTAGAAACAATTTAGACACTGGAGGTTTTAAAATAATAAAATAATGATATATTGTTCTATAAGTTACAGACTAGATCTCCTTAATCTTCTATTTTGCACTTTCTCACACATACACACACTTATAAATGTCTCTAGCTTACTAGTAGTACCATAGGTGACAAGGAGTGTTTTTGTTTACTTTACTCTTTCGATTAGCCTTTTGGATAGGAAAGAGAGAGCTGGAACCACAATACAGCAGAGTGCACAATGCGTCCGAAGACCGTGGTCCAGTTGAAGGTTCGGATGATAATGATTCGGGACCCACAGGTGATCATGATGATCCCCGTTCGCCGAGCCAGTTATCTTTAGCTATGTGAACTTGGCACCCGACTTTGGAAAATCAAATTTTTTTTTTTATAGACTTATAGATTTAGGTATGTAGTTGTTTGTAGTACCACTTTTTTCGTTTGTAGTAGACCCAAAAAAAAGTTATAGCATCATAAAAAAAACCCATCCACCGACTTTGAAAAAAATAAAATCTAATCACTGGTTCCTGCAGAGAATCGTTTGTAGTTGATTGTAGTGAAAAAATTTCCGTTTGTAGTAGCATAGAAAAAAAGTTAGAATTTTTTTTTTCTTCAATTTTTTTTTTCGTTTGTAGTAGCTTCATTTCGTTTGTAGTTGTTTGTAGTAACGTCTATTTCGTTTGTAGTAGCTTCGTTTCGTTTGCAGTAGCGTCTATTTCGTTTGTAGTAGCTTTGTTTCGTTTGTAGTTGTTTGTAGTAACTTCTATTTCGTTTGTAGTAGCTTTGTTTCGTTTGTAGTTGTTTGTAGTAACGTCTATTTCGTTTGTAGTAGCTTTGTTTCGTTTGTAGTAGCGTCTATTTCGTTTGTAGTAGCTTGGTTTCGTTTGTAGTTGTTTGTAGTAACGTCTATTTCGTTTGTAGTAGCTTTGTTTCGTTTGTAGTTGTTTGTAGTAACGTCTATTTCGTTTGTAGTAGCTTTGTTTCGTTTGTAGTTGTTTGTAGTAACGTCTATTTCGTTTGTAGTAGCTTGGTTTCGTTTGTAGTTGTTTGTAGTAACTTCTATTTCGTTTGTAGTAGCTTTGTTTCGTTTGTAGTTGTTTGTAGTAACGTCTATTTCGTTTGTAGTAGCTTCGTTTCGTTTGTAGTAGCGTCTATTTCGTTTGTAGTAGCTTGGTTTCGTTTGTAGTTGTTTGTAGTAACGTCTATTTCGTTTGTAGTAGCTTCGTTTCGTTTGTAGTAGCGTCTATTTCGTTTGTAGTAGCTTGGTTTCGTTTGTAGTTGTTTGTAGTAACGTCTATTTCGTTTGTAGTAGCTTTGTTTCGTTTGTAGTTGTTTGTAGTAACGTCTATTTCGTTTGTAGTAGCTTTGTTTCGTTTGTAGTTGTTTGTAGTAACGTCTATTTCGTTTGTAGTAGCTTTGTTTCGTTTGTAGTTGTTTGTAGTAACGTCTATTTCGTTTGTAGTAGCTTCGTTTCGTTTGTAGTAGCTTGGTTTCGTTTGTAGTTGTTTGTAGTAACGTCTATTTCGTTTGTAGTAATGTCTATGTCGTTTGTAGTAGCTTTGTTTCGTTTGTAGTTGTTTGTAGTAACGTCTATTTCGTTTGTAGTAGCTTCGTTTCGTTTGTAGTAGCGTCTATTTCGTTTGTAGTAGCTTGGTTTCGTTTGTAGTTGTTTGTAGTAACGTCTATTTCGTTTGTAGTAGCTTCGTTTCGTTTGCAGTAGCGTCTATTTCGTTTGTAGTAGCTTCGTTTCGTTTGTAGTAGCATCTATTTCGTTTGTAGTAGCTTTGTTTCGTTTGTAGTTGTTTGTAGTAACGTCTATGTCGTTTGTAGTAGCTTTGTTTCGTTTGTAGTTGTTTGTAGTAACGTCTATTTCATTTGTAGTAGCTTCGTTTCGTTTGTAGTAACGTCTATTTCGTTTGTAGTAGCTTGGTTTCGTTTGTAGTTGTTTGTAGTAACGTCTATGTCGTTTGTAGTAGCTTCGTTTCGTTTGTAGTTGTTTGTAGTAACATTTGTTTCGTTTGTAGTTCCTCGAACTCCAAGAGGGAGGAAGGGGCTCACTTACGATTCGTACTCAAAATATATTATCCTCAAGAAAGGCCTTCTTTGCCGTCCTTGTATATAATATACTATTTCGCGAAAACAAAAATGAAATAAACGCTACTGCATAAAATTAAAAATTATGTTAAACGTTCAGCTCATACCAAATTGTTTTTATATATTGTCACCAGATGCTACAAACGAAATAGACGTTACTACAAACAACTACCAATGAAATAGACGTTACTACAAACAACTACAAACGAAACAAAGCTACTACAAACGACATAGACGTTACTACAAACAACTACAAACGAAACAAAGCTACTACAAACGACATAGACGTTACTACAAACGAAACAAAGCTACTACAAACGACATAGACGTTACTACAAACGAAACAAAGCTACTACAAACGAAATAGACGCTACTACAAACGAAACGAAGCTACTACAAACGAAATAGACGTTACTACAAACAACTACAAACGAAATAGACGCTACTACAAACGAAACGAAGCTACTACAAACGAAACCAAGCTACTACAAACGAAATAGAAGTTACTACAAACAACTACAAACGAAACCAAGCTACTACAAACGAAATAGACGTTACTACAAACAACTACAAACGAAACAAAGCTACTACAAACGAAATAGACGTTACTACAAACAACTACAAACGAAACAAAGCTACTACAAACGAAATAGACGTTACTACAAACAACTACAAACGAAACAAAGCTACTACAAACGAAATAGACGTTACTACAAACAACTACAAACGAAACAAAGCTACTAGAAACGAAATAGACGCTACTACAAACGAAACGAAGCTACTACAAACGAAATAGACGTTACTACAAACAACTACAAACGAAATAGACGCTACTACAAACGAAACGAAGCTACTACAAACGACATAGACGTTACTACAAACAACTACAAACGAAACAAAGCTACTACAAACGAAATAGACGCTACTACAAACGAAACGAAGCTACTACAAACGAAATAGACGTTACTACAAACAACTACAAACGAAATAGACGCTACTACAAACGAAACGAAGCTACTACAAACGAAATAGACGTTACTACAAACAACTACAAACGAAACAAAGCTACTACAAACGACATAGACGTTACTACAAACAACTACAAACGAAACCAAGCTACTACAAACGAAATAGAAGTTACTACAAACAACTACAAACGAAACCAAGCTACTACAAACGAAATAGACGTTACTACAAACAACTACAAACGAAACAAAGCTACTACAAACGACATAGACGTTACTACAAACGAAACAAAGCTACTACAAACGACATAGACGTTACTACAAACAACTACAAACGAAACAAAGCTACTATAAACGAAATAGACGCTACTACAAACGAAACGAAGCTACTACAAACGAAATAGACGTTACTACAAACAACTACTAACGAAATGAAGCTACTACAAACGAAAAAAAAAATTGAAGAAAAAAAAAAATTCTAACTTTTTTTCTATGCAACTACAAACGGAAATTTTTTCACTACAATCAACTACAAACGATTCTCTGCAGGAACCAGTGATTAGATTTTATTTTTTTCAAAGTCGGTGGATGGGCTTTTTTTATGATGCTATAACTTTTTTTTGGGTCTACTACAAACGAAAAAATTGGTACTACAAACAACTACATACCTAAATCTATAAGTCTATAAAAAAAAAATTTGATTTTCCAAAGTCGGGTGCCAAGTTCACATAGCTGTTATCTTTGGGTGGGGATGAGAGTGCTATCACCACAATACAGCAGAGTGCACAATGCGTCCGAAGACTGTGGCGAAGCTGAGGTCTGGAGAGTGAGGATTCAGGACCCACAGATGGTCACAATGACCCCCGTTCGCTGAATTAATCACTGTAAGGAAGGGCTAGCTGGTGTCACAATACAGCAGAGTGCACAATGCGTCCGAAGACTGTGACACCGCGGGTGGTGCGTTCAGTAAAGATTCGGAACCCACAGATGATCACGATGACCTCCGTTCGCCGAACGATTTACCTAAGCGAAGCTGAGAGAAGGAGCTGGGGCCGCAATACAGCAGAGTGCACAATGCGTCCGAAGACTGCGGTCCAGCGGAGGATGAGAGTTTGTAAAGATCAGAACCCACAGATAGTCACAATGACCTCCGTTCGCTGTATCTCCACTTTGGAAGGTTTTCAGGTGATTTGGATTTTGGAGTGTTACGTCCGCGTGAGAAATTAGGTTTCAACTCGCGGCCCACTACTGATTCCTAAAAGGTGCAATAACGGAAACCTGGTTTATATCACATAGCAACCCTTAGGAGCGGCTATCTCGCACATGGTCACCAGATTTTGGAAAGCGAGATGAACCTCTCGAGGATCCATGTATAAAAAAATGGTTAGGTAATAGGCTGACCGTTAGAGATAAAATTCGAGTATGCACATGTGCGCTAGAAGCGGAAATTCCAAATTTTATAGCTTTTCCCAGTAAACCCCACTAACCTTCCTACCCGTTTCCAAAGACGTCTTCCTCAGCCAATCCTGAAATTCCAAATCCCTCACTCCTTGCATAATTGCCCGCCAATACTGGACCACACCAATAGTAACCCGTTGTAGCTTTTTCTCCAAAATTTTCCTAAACCCTGAACCAATAGCAAAAATCCTAACCAACCCCAAAAATCCACCCCCGCTAGTCCACGTACGCGACCCAGATTCAGAACTCACTCTCATTCTCCGCTGGTCCGTCAGACAGTCTAGAAAACAGTTTTACCTTCCTCTGCTTACTTATTGCAATTTGTCAGCTTCGCTCAAACTTGTTCTAATCCGTTACTTTACTTATTACCAGTTATAGTTGCTTTCGCTTGTTTATAAATTAGTAGCTTCATAGAGGTTGTTGTCAGTGCGTCAATTCTATAATAAATCTTACTCATTTGTTCATTTAACTTTGTTCTTATATATATATATATATAATCTAAAACCAACCTCTTGTACATCGCAAACATCTTCGACGACCATAAACAGCAGAAGCAAGGTAAGCATACTCAAAATATTATTGGTGACGGTACTTCTTAATTGTGTTGTATAATCATAAATGTTAGATTTTCTAAGTTCGATTATTAGTTGGTGACGGGTTTTCATCCGATTAGAAGCTTTAAAATCAATCCTATCAAATATCCAGTACAATTCATCCTTCCCTTGGTAATTAGAGGCATAGCCCAATCCCGAGTAAAGTGCGCAAGCATTGACTCAAAACAGGGCAAATTAATAGTATATTACGGTTCGGTAAAGGCACCAGTCTAAAGCCTCCATTCTGGTTCGGACGTAACATACGTAAATTTTTGGGGGCTCGTCCGGGATCTCAATTGCTAATGATTGCTAGGGAGGTATGAATACTCGATCAAAATCTAAGAAGGAACAAGATAAAGTGTCGGGACAGGGATTAGACGATTCTTTCGAAATCGATTCTCAGCAAGACCCTTTTAAGCCTAGACATAGTTTAGCTCACGAAGAAATAGCGGCGATTCCACGCAAAACAAGGGAGGTAGATATAGAAAAGGAGGAACAGGAGATCGAAAAACTTGCTTCATTAATTCCTGTGGTAGTAGAATCTCAACCTAATCCAGGAACTAGTGAGGAATATTACCAGGGACTAGAGAAGGATATTGAAAAAATAAATAAATCTTTTAAGGAACTTCTTCCACATTCCTTAACACCAGTAGATACAATGGCCAGTAACAGTCAATTAGTTTCACTGAGGGACGCTCTTCAAGTAGTTCCCGAGTTTGATGGTGATAATATTCCCTTAAGCGAATTCGTGGCAGGATGCGAGGAAGCAAAAGCCATGATTCCTGCAGAGGTCGAGGTAAATCTGGCTAAAATTATACGCGCTCGTATCACAGGAGAGGCTAGGAAGACGATAATTGGACAGCGGTTTACAACAGTCAATGAAATCATTAATTATTTGAAGGGAATCTTCGCGCCAGCTAAATCAGTCTATAGGCTACAAGGAGAGTTAGGTAATATATATCAAGAAGAGAATGAGCGCGTCGTCACCTACGCCAATAGAATTAAGGAAATAGGGAATCAAATCATGGAGGTACATAAGTTAGAAAATAGTGGAACTTCGATTCCATCTTTTAAAATATCCATTGATAGTGCTTTATTAGATTGTTTTGTCATGGGTCTGAAGCCGGAAATCGAACAAAGATTGCGTAGAACCGAGGGGATTGATGCGACGGTATCGCAAGCGATAAACATCGAAAGGCAGTTAGGAACACAAGCCGAATTGCGTGGGAAAAGGTCTGTAGTCCGAGAGGAGAGCGCACCCACGAATTCAAAACAAGCGTCAAAGCAGCAAGTGGTAAATTTAGTACAGCCGGAAAAATTAGTTTGTCAAGTTTGTAAGAAGGAAGGACACACTGCCGATAAGTGTCGTCAAATCTCAAATATATCGAATCAATTACATCAGGGAAGTGAATTACCGGGTAAAAATAATCCCAATTTTGAAGTTGTCTGTCAAGTTTGCAAGAAAAGAGGACATGTCGCTAATACATGTCGGCAGTTAAACTTCCAACAAAGACCGTCAATGAATGTTCCAATTTGTCAAATTTGCTCTAAACAGGGACATAGTGCTATTAACTGTAGATCACGTAATATGCCTTCTTCAACACCTACAAATATGGTTGTTTGCCAATTATGTAATATCAAAGGCCATTCGGCTGAAGCTTGCCGGTATAGACGGGGGCAAACGCAAAATCAACCTAATTCCTATCGGAACCCTATTTCATGTCAACTTTGTCAAAGAATAGGTCATGCTGCCACCACATGTAGGCAATACCAAATGAGTACTAGAGACCCAGGAATGAGAGCATTACCACCAATAGAGGCGCTATGGAATCAAAATCCAGACTTTTGTAGATATTGTAAGAGAATAGGACATACAATAGATGTTTGTAGACAGAGACGATTTGCAAATGATAGATATGGTCAGGCAATAAATTCGGAAAACGAGAATGGGGCTCCTGGGCAGAGTGCACCACAGGGAACCCCTGGATATCAGAACCAGCACTCGGCAGCAGTCACTTCAATTCAAGAGGTGATTCAGGAATAGCTCGAGTAACCACTATAAATTTGAATCATAGAAATAGTAGCGCAACAGTGAGGTTAATATTCGAGGAAACTCCTGTACCTATAACCTTATTACTAGACACTGGAGCTGGACCGAATCTGGTGAAAGCAAGTGCTGTTATTAGGGGAATCCCAGTTGATCGTGAGGAGATCCTACATTTGAAAGGAATAACTCCTGAAGTAGTGCAAACTCTTGGCAGGATTAAAATGAGCATTTTAGGTAGTGAAGCTGTGTTCCACCTAGTTCCAAATGATTTTCCTATATTACAATCTGGTCTTTTAGGAGACGAATTTTTCAATCAAGTACCCGCTATAATTGATTACAAACAGCAACAGCTGGTATTACCCAATGCAGTTGTTCCATTTGAATCACGGGAAACCATCACAGTTCCAGCGAGGACGAAAAGTATGTTTTATATAAGAGTAGCTAATCCTAATGAAAAGGAAGGATATATTCCCAAGTTAGACGCTGGGAAAGGAATATATTTTGGAAACGTCTTGGTTACTAATGAAAAGGGTAAAGCCTATTTGCCTATTATAAATACTCGGGAAGAGGAAGTAGTTATACAAATTCCAACTTTAGAGATTCAGGCTTTTGATGAAGTGATCGATAATTCCAAAAATAAGGCTCCAAAGAATGAGACCTCTAATACTAATTCCAAAAATAAGGCTCCAAAGAGTGAGACCTCTAATACTAGTTCCAAAAATAAGGCTCCAGAAGCAGAGACCTCAAAAATTAATGAATTATCCCATTCGCTCAAGCTGAAGAATGCCTCTGGGTTGAATCCTAAACTAAATATAGGGTGCAATAAGCCTCTAAAGGCCAATGTTAGCACACCTCTCTTGTTAGTTCATTCTAAAGATGCAAAAAGCATTACGGAGTGCTATCCAGTAAAAGATATAAATATTAAAAGAAGTGAGGAAGTAAAGAGATTATTAAGGTTAGAACATTTGAATGAAGAAGAGAAGGTATATATAACCAAGTTAATAGAACAAAACCAAGACGTATTTCACGTACCAGGAGAATCCCTGGGATCCACCGATGTAATTCAACATAAAATATCTACGGTAGATGAGTTACCTATTAATTCGCGGCAGTATAGATTTCCGCCAATCCATAAAGAGGAAATAAATAAACAAGTTAACGAACTTCTCCATGGCAATATAGTAAGACCATCCAAATCTCCATATAATACTCCTGTGTGGATAGTACCGAAGAAACCAGATTCGAAGGGGAATAAAAGATGGAGAATGGTATTAGATTTTCGAATGTTAAACGATAAGACCATAGGCGATGCCTATCCTTTGCCGAATATATTAGAAATTTTAGATCAGCTAGGTAAAGCTCAATATTTTTCCGTTTTCGATTTAGCCTCCGGATTTCATCAGATCAAAATGAGTCCGGAAGATGCACATAAGACGGCTTTTTCAACGCCATACGGCCATTATGAATTTGATAGAATGCCATTTGGGTTAAAGAATGCTCCAGCTACTTTTCAGAGGTTAATGGATATAGTATTAACCGGTATGCAGGGTGAAGAGTTATTTGTCTATTTAGATGATATAGTCATCTATGCTTCTTCTTTGGAAGAGCATACTGAGAAATTCAATAAATTAATGGAAAGATTAAGGAAATCAAACTTAAAACTACAGCCAGATAAATGTGAATTTTTAAGGAAAGAGGTAGCGTATCTCGGTCATCTCATTAGTGAAAATGGGGTGAAACCAGATCCTTCAAAATTAGAAGCAGTACGTGAATTTCCAACTCCGAAAAATGTCAAAAATATTAGACAGTTTTTGGGGTTAGCAGGCTACTACCGGCGATTTGTAGAAGGTTTTTCAAAAATTGCTAAGCCCTTGTCCAGGTTGTTGAAGGACGACGTACCTTTTGCCTGGACTGGGCAGGAGCAAGCATCATTCGAAACGTTAAAGGAAAGGTTATGCAATCCACCTGTATTGCAATACCCTGATTTCACTCAACCGTTTGTTCTAACGACCGACGCGTCAGGATATGCAATAGGTGCCATCCTTTCACAAGGAGCTATTGGTAAAGATCGCCCAATAGCTTATGCATCGCGAACTTTGACAAATGATGAGCAAAAATTTGATACCTATGAACAGGAAGCTTTAGCAATAGTGCACTTCGTGCAGCACTTTCGCCCATACCTGTATGGCCATCAATTTACCCTCGTAACCGACCATAAACCGTTAGAATGGTTCAAAAGTGCAACCAACGTAAATTCAAGAATAGCTCGTTGGCGATTAAAATTAGCCGAATATGATTACAAAGTAGTATACAAAGCGGGAAAGATGAATGTAAACGCAGACGCTTTGTCCAGGAACCCAGTAGAAAAACCTCCAGCAAAGGAGAAGTCAAATCCAATCCTTGTCATGACTAGAAGTCGAACGGCCAACAAGCCAAGACAATTAGAAATCGAGGATATAAGGAAATTGTTAGAAGAATCCGATTCCGAGGACGTACCGGATGATGGAGAGTCTTTGTTACCAAGAACCATGCAAACCCGAGCTCAAATCCATGCGGGACCTGAATCTGATACTCAAGAATCTAATTTACAGATTGATTCTGGACCCCCCCATACAACTCCCAATAATGATGGCATACAAACTAGAAGTAAAAGGAAGTTAGCAGAAATCCAAGGACAAACGTCTTCAGATAGATTAGAACCGCAAGTATCCGATCAGTTGGAGGACATGCAAGATTACATAATGAATAGGGAAGAAACCCCCTGTCCTTCAAGTGAACATAATGATACAGACGCGGAATCCATTGATAATGAAAGTGAAAATGATGATTTAGTTGAGCATGAGGATAATGATCAGGAATCCCATAAACAAAAAGTTGGGAAATATGCAATTTCAGAGGGCAATGTAGTAGAAAGTAGGGATTTGTTCGAATACCGCAAGGACAATCTCGTTTATTTCACAACCATAGATGGGGAACCATGTGATTATGGGTCTATAATACTCAGTGGAAAAACCTTACTACCGAAAATAACCGACTTGGAATTAGGCAAGGTTAAAGCCATCAAAGAAAAGAACAGGTACCATTTAATTATTCCTATAAGTGATGGAAAAACTGAAGGACCGACCCTAACACTGCAGGTAGTTGAAACCGCCATAAAAAACCTTCGGGAAGTAACCAGCGAACTGAAGCTGACCTCATTTGCATTAGCTAAAAGCAAAGAAATATTGAATATTCCATGGGACATAATTCGAGCCAGATTAATATCTGAATTTTCCACAGGTGGCACAAAGGTGATAATTTGCAATGGCCTTGTTAAGTATCCTCCCCCGCAGCAGCGGAAGACGATACTGGAGGAAATGCATTCCTCGCCAGTAGGAGGACATAGGGGCGTATCAAAGACATATAATAGAATCAGACAGAAATATTATTGGGGAAATCTAAAATCAGACGTCCAGCAATTTATACGACAATGTTTACAATGCCAGTTAAAGAAGTTAGTTCGGGTAAAGACAAAGCAGCCCATGGTGATTACTGACACTCCTGGTTCTGCTTTTGATAAAATAGCCATGGACATAGTAGGCCCTATGCCAAAGACTAAAAATGATAACGAATACATACTGACTATACAAGATCAACTGACAAAATACAGTCTAGCAATACCATTACCCAATATGACGGCTGTAACAGTAGCTGACGCCTTCGTGAAAAGATTTATCTGTGTATTTGGGGCACCAAAAGCAGTATTGACCGATCAAGGACGAAACTTTCTTAGCGATCTAATGCGAAAATTAGCTAAACGTTTTCGGATAAGGAAATTTAGAACAACAGCTTTTCATCCTCAATCAAATGGTTCACTTGAGCGATCACATCATGCTTTGGGAGAATATTTGAAACAATATGTCAGCAAAGAAATAGACTGGGATGAATGGGTAGACCTCGCTATTTACAATTATAACACAAGTGTCCATGAAGGAACAAAGCATACCCCGTATGAGTTAGTATTTGGAAAAATAGCAAGGTTGCCCTCCAGTGAACCATTACATGAGGGGGAAAAGGCAACAACGTATGATGATTACCTGATCGACCTAGTAACACGAATACATAAAATCCAAGAAACCGCGAAAAGGAACTTGATAACGTCAAAGGAGAAATCGAAGGAATACTATGACAAAAAGATAAATCCGAAATCTTTCAGTGAAGGAGATAACGTATTCCTGCTAAAAGGTCCAAAACCAGGGAAATTAGGTGATCAATATACAGGACCACATGAAGTCCTGGAAATATTGAATAGGAACAATGTTAGAATAAGGATAAATAAGAATACTAAAGTTGTTCATGCAAATAGGCTGAAACATTCAAATATTAAACAATAGTATAAATTAATCTATAAATTACAGATGAAGGAATTCATTGGTTTGGCTGCAATAGTGTTAGGCTTGCTATGGAACATCCAGGCTGTGGATTCCCTCGTCGGCTATGACTGTGGGACTAAAGCCGCAAACATCACTACCATGTCGTTATTAGACGTGGGGAATTGTGATATTCCCCCGCAAAAATTAAATTCAACTAAGGTATATCTACAAGTATTGCAAATCAATGATTTCCGTTCAGTCGAGGTAATCCAATGTAAAATAGAGATAGACCGGATGATTCATAAATGTGGGATGTTTTCACATATCAGTATGGTTCCAAATGGAAAACATCAGTATATAGAGGATATATCACGAGATATTTGTATCAGAACACATCATACTGGGACATATAATATAGGAAATGTAGTTGTAACAGGATTAAGACGCAATTATACCAACATACGCTCGGCGACCCTAGCGGGGTACATAGGTAGCGATGGGCGATGTGAAGGAACCACATACTCAGATCCATACGGAAGCTGGCAGAGCGTTGTAGTGCAATCTACTATAAAAATAACTTTACAAACATATATCGCAAAATTGAAACTAGCAGGAAACCGCATTCACATGCGATCCGGGGTACAATGCGAGCTAATGTCAGGTGAATGTATCGATATAGAAGAAGGATATACCTTCTGGAGCACAGTACCAGAAGACAACTGCCAATTTCATAAGTATGGAGTGCTGTATGAGGGATTCGCTTCAAAATCCGAGACTTATGGGCAAGAAATTTCGCAAGTAGTTTATGCGCTTACGACTAATGATGTAACATTTGCATTAACTCAGAAGTCAGTTCAAATGGTATGCGGATACACTTTAATACGCACGGATCATCCTAAGCTCTTAGTGTTCGAAACAGCTCGTGGAGAAACTTTTGTAACCCGAACGAATATTGATGCTGTAAATATGGATATCTTCGCTTATGTTAATTCCAAGTTCGTGTATGTAGAAAAACATATCAGGCAGCAAATAAGTCAATTATATCGGGACGTGCTAGTACAAAGATGCAACTTGGAGCAACAATCATTGAGGAACGCTCTGGCGATAGCAACACAATCACCAGATGAATTCGCCTATCATTTGATGAAAGGGCCTGGTTATATGGCTGTAATAGCAGGAGAGGTAGTACACATAGTCAAATGTGTACCTGTCGAAGTCACACTGAGACGAACACCTGAATGTTATACTCAGTTACCTGTAACCAAGGACAACCAAACCTATTACCTCACGCCAAGAACACACCTCATCACTAAGTCAGGAACCCAAGTAACCTGCAATGCAATATTACCATCCATGTATCTCTTAAAAGACTCTTGGTACAAGCTATCACCCTATCCAATCGAAGCAATGCCACCGATTACCATGAAACCAATGATGAAACCCACGTGGCGGTACATGAATCCCAGTTCATTAGCAACAAACGGAATATACTCCTCAGAAGAATTGGATAATCTAAGGGATCACATTATGTTCTCTGCTGAGAGACCAGCTGTATTAAATTCAGTCGCCAGAACAATCATGGGACAACCTACAACCAACCAGGGTGGATCCATCTCTAACCTTCTGGACGATAATGCTCTCGATAAAATTACCGAAACTGCCTGGAATAGAACGTTTGGTGGATTCATGAAATTCAGCACTATTAGTGCCGGATTTATCGGAATCATTATAGTTATACGTGGAATCAAAATGATAGTGGATACCCTGATACATGGATACGCTCTACATACGGTCTATGGTTGGTCTTTATATCTGATCGGAGCAATTTGGGACTCCGTCACACAGCTATTGCTACATCTCGCTGACAAAATGAAGAATCCACCCAGTATGCCGAATCCACTTGATGTCGAACAAGGAGAGCCATCACTACCACCCATGGTTCCCGGACCTCAGGATATTCAGCAGCTGCAGGAGGAACGATCAGCACCAACAAAGATCATTGCTACCACTACAAACACTACTTCACAAATACAACCGCACTATACTCTTACTACAGATTAACAATACTAAGTTTACCTAACACCTACAAATAGTGGTAGAACTATTACGAATATCTCTTTCCTTATATACTTCTGCGATTAATGACACATAACCATATATTACAACTTTGAATTCAACATTCCTATATAATTCTATGCATGCACACACGGGGAGTAGAAGAATAGAAATACTAAATTATGGAATACATGTCTAAACCACATTACACTTTTACAGTCACTATGGCACACTTGCAACAACGTGACTTCGCTGTCTATGCGAAAGAAATAGAAACCCCAGATTTGGGTGGAAATTTCCTGGGGGTGATTTCCTCCATCTCATCACCAACCTCCTTCTGGGTGCAGCCTCATACGCTAGGACAAAAGCGCCGGCTCATAGATGACTTGCTCCGCACCTACTACGAGCATGTCGGAGGTGCTATACGGCCTATGAACTCCGAGGACATCCGGTTTGGGCGCCTAGGAGCAATACTAGTTGGTGGAAACTGGTGCCGAGTTACCATAATTGATCGGGTGCGTGGCAAAGCTTGGATCACTCTGGGGGATAAAGGTGCACAAATGTGGGTAGCTAATTCCCGCCTACTCTATCTACCGAGGGCTTTCACTACTATCCCATGGGCCGCTCTACTATGTGGCCTCTACAACGTAAGGCCCCGAGCAAGTCGAAGATGGACATTGGAGTCTTGTCGTCTTCTCCGGGAAACGGTCGGAGAAGACAGAATCTGGATCCAGGTGGATAAGAGGAACCCAGACGGAAGTTCCTGGGTCACCCTGTTCCATTATCTGAGAAAGGAACCTACATTGCAAAGCCTAATCATCGAGGAGGAATTGGGTCAGCTAGGACCCAGGGGAAATATCATCGAAGAAGGTGAACCCCTCGATGGTGACTGGACGTCATATGACGAGGTCGACTCCGGTTTAGAGGATAATTGAATAATGACAGTAAGAAAGTGTGTCTCTAGTGTGTATATTCTTAAAGTTCTAACACCGTTATCAACACAGTTGCCATCTTCATTTATATTATTATTTTGATATCTTTATCTAGTGTTATAATTATTGTTAGCGTGTGCATAGGTTATATTTCTTTTAACCCCAAATTATTATTGCAATTATTGTACCCATGTTTTCTTTTATATGTAATCATTATCTTTCGTTATTAATGTAGCTAGAAATAGAAATAGATTAAGTTAATATTGTTGTAAATCATGGGTTACAGGTCGGCTCATTAATAGTTTCGAAGCCTTTCTATGATATTGTCAATTCTCTCTCTCCCTTGAATGCATTCCATGATTACGGAATTTTCTGGCTCCGACGTTTAACCCATGACCGGTTAATCAGGGAAATAATACTTCTCCTAGAACGAATGTCCGGATTAAACCCCGACATTCGTCTTAAGGGGGGAGGTGTTACGTCCGCGTGAGAAATTAGGTTTCAACTCGCGGCCCACTACTGATTCCTAAAAGGTGCAATAACGGAAACCTGGTTTATATCACATAGCAACCCTTAGGAGCGGCTATCTCGCACATGGTCACCAGATTTTGGAAAGCGAGATGAACCTCTCGAGGATCCATGTATAAAAAAATGGTTAGGTAATAGGCTGACCGTTAGAGATAAAATTCGAGTATGCACATGTGCGCTAGAAGCGGAAATTCCAAATTTTATAGCTTTTCCCAGTAAACCCCACTAACCTTCCTACCCGTTTCCAAAGACGTCTTCCTCAGCCAATCCTGAAATTCCAAATCCCTCACTCCTTGCATAATTGCCCGCCAATACTGGACCACACCAATAGTAACCCGTTGTAGCTTTTTCTCCAAAATTTTCCTAAACCCTGAACCAATAGCAAAAATCCTAACCAACCCCAAAAATCCACCCCCGCTAGTCCACGTACGCGACCCAGATTCAGAACTCACTCTCATTCTCCGCTGGTCCGTCAGACAGTCTAGAAAACAGTTTTACCTTCCTCTGCTTACTTATTGCAATTTGTCAGCTTCGCTCAAACTTGTTCTAATCCGTTACTTTACTTATTACCAGTTATAGTTGCTTTCGCTTGTTTATAAATTAGTAGCTTCATAGAGGTTGTTGTCAGTGCGTCAATTCTATAATAAATCTTACTCATTTGTTCATTTAACTTTGTTCTTATATATATATATATATATATTGTGACGTTAAAATCCACGTCACAAAGTCCCGAGTGAATAACTCGCGTGTTTTAAATACGGGACGCATTACCGTCCCTCGGGAAGAGTCGCGAAAGGTACCGGCCAAGAACTCCAGGGTCCAAGATGTTATTAGAATTACATAACTTAACTATTTTTGTTCCGTACAACTCTTTCATGCGTTCGTAACCGGCCACCACCACCATCAACGTTTCGCCGAGGGAGTAAAAGAGCAGCCACGCCTAGACAGACCATCAGTCGCAGCCTCGCTCGAAGGAAGTAGCCACCAGTCCCGCGAGGGAGCGTGGAGACGCCCTACATCACTAGGCGCCTCCACCCCGCAGCTGACGGTCCCCGGATCAAGTGGGGAGCCGAGACAGCATAAGACATCGCGCTGGATCATACCGATCTCGCCTTACCGCCGGTACGGACGTCCCGCGAAGGGAACGCCACCGGTACCGAAGAGGATGGAAGGCTCTGGAAGCAGTCCAGGTGCGAGGGGTCGCTACCCTCCACCACCTATCCGTCCCGACAGGAGTCCGGACAGGAATCAACCCCGGACGAAGTATTCGGACACCCTAGCTACGGCAACGAGTTGTGACATCACGAAGAGTCCAGTCCAGCGAACAGGAACTGTCGCGAGGACTAGGATTAAGAATAAAATAGCGGAACCGTCCTCCACAGTATATAATTGTATCGTTTACCAGGAGGCTCCGGTTATAACCGTTATATCGTTCCGCGTCCTTCTCGTAGGGTTACGTTATTGGAAAATATCGATACGACTATCGTAAAATGTATTAAAATCCGGTAGCATGTCTTGAAATTCGCGCGAGGACCTACTATTGGCGAGAACCTTCGACGTCGATGATTGGCCCAGGAGGGCCCGGCGGGGATAAGGGAGCTAGCGCTGGCCCCGAGTCCCGAAGAACTCCCGAAGGAATTCATTCTCTACTAGTTAGCCGTCTTGGCCGGTGTTCCGCAGCAAAAGAGTTGTATCGTTTTGTAGCCGCCTTTTGGTATCGTTCACGGTAAGCGTCTCGTCGTCGAGAGGACGAAATCTTTTCCAACGGGCAATCCCCGTTCTTCTTATATCTCGTTACTTTCCTCCCGGTTTCGGCCTAGGAGTAGATCGCGTATATTACAGTAGGAAAAGATTCCGTGCCTACCGTTAGAACTGCTTAATTATTATAATTTAGTTTATACTTGTTTGTTCCGGCTAACGGATTACTCTTGGTGACCCTGGAGGATCTTAGAGAATCTTTGTATCACGTTTCTCGTGATAGTCATAGGTTGTAGAAATAATTAACGAAACCGATTGTTGAAAGATGTATCTAGTTAAATAAGAAATTGATGTGTTTCGCGACCGATTGTTCTATCGGCCAATATCTTCCTTCCGGTCGATCTCTTTTCATATTTTGCTATAGTATCTTACTTTATTCTATGTGAATTTGCATTTTTCCTATTCTATATGTTCCTTTTTCTTTTGGTAATTCCGCCACTCGAACCGATCCGTGTCGTTATCTAGCCGAATCGCGTGTTTAGCAACTGCGTCTTAGGGCGTAGGTAGTATCGACCTTCGTACACGTATCTTCGTATCGGCTACGGATCCATCCACGATATCTAACAATTAGTATTGTATCTTGTCGTGTATTCACGAGTCCCTTCAGGAATTCAGTCTCGCGTAAGATATAGATGTCGGTATCGAAATTACCACTACTTATGTTATTTTGTTATAATTGTTTGATTACCCAAGTCCCAAAATAAAGGGCCAATTGTTGCTTTTGTTACTGGTTAATTGGTTGTTCTCAATCTTTATTCGGAATACCATCTATAAGGTCCCCGCCCCTCTACTATCTCGTTGCGTTCTAGCTAGTCCGGTATATTTCCTTCTTTCCCTTGGAATCCTTCTTTGCAGTCCCGTGGCACAACGGTGTGCCTGGCGCCCAAGAGCATTTCATATTTCGGATTTCGGGATTTCAGGGAAAAGTAAGGAGCAGTACAATTTGTGACTGTATCGTCCCGTATGGCGTAAAAAAATAACGTCACAAATAAATGGCGCCCAACGTGGGGCCACGCCATTAAAATTTCGGAAATTATAACTTAGCCGTTAGAAACAACCTTGAAAATATAACAATGAGAAACAACCAAATATTTAACGATTCACGCATAGTAACAGATACTCGGTAAGGATTACCTCGATACGTAGTTTGTTTACGTTAGCTCGCCCGGACAAGGGACAGGCAAAGCCTATTCTATAGTATAGTGTCGCCTTAGTATAGTCGAGCCCCAGTATCGCCTACTCTACAGTATAGTACATGGTATAGAGCACACGCGTACCGACGAATTCACGGCGTATGTCTCGCAGCGGTAACGACGACACTTGGACGTTCCTGCTCACGCGTCGCGAATTGGAAATTGAACTTCGCCGTAGGAATCTTTCAACTCAAGGAATTACCCCATTATTGAGAGTTCGTTTGATCAGGCAGTTACAGTTCGGGCGGGGTGAATTATCGTCCCCAGGAACTCCGGATCGTATCGATTCATCTATAGATTTATCGCCGAATAGTAGGATGTCGGAACCGCAGGAGAATACTCCCGGCGAGCGAGAGCCCTCACCGCGTCGCGTCACAATACACTCCGCGTACGACACCGATCCCATGCGTACTCCCTCTTCGGGTAGGTCGACGGACCGCACTCCTAAGGGAGACAGAACGATAGCACTAGACACCACGGCCATGACTACCGCGTATAACGCTATGAGGAAATGGGAGTTGAAATTCTCGGGCAAACGTGGTGAAGATGTCGAGGAATTTATTAACCGCGTAGAGGAAGGTCGCGAAATTATCCCAGTGTCGGACGACGATTTGTTACGATGCATGCCTCTTTTCCTATCGGGTGTCGCCCTCTTATGGTTCCGCGACGAACGCGAATATTTTCACGATTGGCAGGATTTCGTATCGGAGGCCCGCGCTCGTTTTAGCGATTCAGATTTCCAGGTAGCTCTGCGGGAGGAAATTGCTAGGCGCACTCAAGGAAAAAACGAACCTATCGCGGACTATCTTACTTGCATCCGTGCAATGTTTCGCCGATTGGATCCGCCGTGGACGGATCAGGAACAGGTGGCCTACGCACACCGAAACCTCCTACCGCGCTACCAAGTAGCCATCTCCCCGCGTGACGCTACTGATATGCGTACTTTGACCAGTATCGCGAAATGTGTCGAACGTACCTTTTCTCTCTCGCGACATTACCGTGAGCCTCCCTCGCCAGACCAATCTCTTCTCCCGGCTTTAGCGTATCGGGACGAGAACGCTAAGCGTGGCTGCACACAGTCGGCCATGGCAGCATTAGATTTGACGAATCCGAATCCCGTCCCGGATGACGAGCCCAGTACTTCCAACGATAAGTCCCGTAAAGGGAATTCGAGAAATTACTCTCGGGGGTCGACACAGCCCCGTGAACAGTCCGGTTCGAACAAAAACAATAATAAAAAACCCGCTGCATCGACTACAGGCGTTACGTGGCTGGGTAGTAGACAACCTAGATACCGCGTATCAAAGACAGTCTCGTTACTATAACCAGAAGAGAAGTGATCGCGTTTTCGAGGTAGGACAAAAAGTTCTGAAAAAGTTAAGGGTATTATCGTCATCCACACACCATATTGCCGCGAAATTAGCAGAAAAATTCCACGGTCCGTTTCGCGTGTCGCGCGTAATATCGCCTCTGGTATACGAATTATCGGATACAATGGGTCGAGTGGTTGGAAAATACCACATACAAGATCTCAAACCTTATAACCTTCCTCGTCCCTCTGCTGTATCATTCCCTTATACCGCCCTAGGAGCTTGAGAGTGCCTATCGTCCACAGAGTTCCAGTATTATCGAGATATCGTGTCGTACCGACCAGTACCGATAGCCAGGGAGACAGCAATGGAACGCCGGCAAAATAGACGCTTGCGGGGATGGGAGAGACTCCGGCCCTTCGAGGCCCTACTACGCACGTTGCGGGAGCAACACCCGCAACTCTGGAGAGAAACCCAGCTAGCCATAAGGGAAGAATTCGAGGGTCGGGAGAGGATACCGGCTCCCACCGTATATGAACACGGGTCCCGCATAATAGAGATACCGACCACGCGCGACGCGTCCACCCAGTGTCGCATAGTGAGAAAGACTCGGGAGAGAGGGCTTCAAACGAGCCCGGTGCGGATGACGGAGCGGTGGACACAGACGCCGGCGCCTCCAAAGCCGAAGGTCCGAGTGGACAACGCCACGCAAACCGGCCAGGACCGAATTGTGACGCCGACTACCTATAAACCCGCCACCAGCACAACCCGGAGTCATCAGAGCCGCCCCAGGGAACGAACCCCGGTAGCAGCGGCTGAAGGATGCTGGAATTGCCTCAGCCCACTACACCGATATTCGAAGTGCACCCTAGCGGTACGACACGAGTTTTGTTTTCGCTGCGGTACGCCAGGGACAACGCTAAAGAGTTGCCCACGATGTTCGGGAGGATGGTCCCGTGAAGCGGAACCGTACCGGCCAAAGCGACAGTGGGAGGAGTACCGAACCGATTGAGGCACTGCGAGGAGAAGGGGTCGGCGACCCGGGCAGTACTGCTGGGACTTAGTATCGACCTTTTACCGGGACACTCTCCGGCCATACCCCACCGAGTCCCTACTATCGTACCGGAGTATAAGTTCTTCTAGATTTCGCAAGCCCCGCTTCGTACTCCTTTCGTCATCCTTTTTCTTTCTTTACGAGTATTTCTTTTCTTTTTTTTCTGTATCTTCTTTTTAGTTCTTTTGTATCTGGCGTTAGTAATAAAGTAACCAGACTATAGTTAAGACAAATCTTACTTGAAATACCTAACGTACCCTTCTGAGGGAGAAATCCCTCAAATAGCCCCAGGGAGTCACTAAGAATAATGATAGAATGTGAGTTTCGTTTGAATATCTATTTTTGTTGTGTTGTCCCGAAAATGATGGACCTTTGGCATGGAGTCTTGGCCGTACTGGGCGGAATTAAAATTTGTTCTAAAAGTAAGAGATTTCGTCCCTAGACGCAAGGCCTTGTCGGCCCTCCCCGGGGAGGGGGGAGTTGTGACGTTAAAATCCACGTCACAAAGTCCCGAGTGAATAACTCGCGTGTTTTAAATACGGGACGCATTACCGTCCCTCGGGAAGAGTCGCGAAAGGTACCGGCCAAGAACTCCAGGGTCCAAGATGTTATTAGAATTACATAACTTAACTATTTTTGTTCCGTACAACTCTTTCATGCGTTCGTAACCGGCCACCACCACCATCAACGTTTCGCCGAGGGAGTAAAAGAGCAGCCACGCCTAGACAGACCATCAGTCGCAGCCTCGCTCGAAGGAAGTAGCCACCAGTCCCGCGAGGGAGCGTGGAGACGCCCCACATCACTAGGCGCCTCCACCCCGCAGCTGACGGTCCCCGGATCAAGTGGGGAGCCGAGACAGCATAAGACATCGCGCTGGATCATACCGATCTCGCCTTACCGCCGGTACGGACGTCCCGCGAAGGGAACGCCACCGGTACCGAAGAGGATGGAAGGCTCTGGAAGCAGTCCAGGTGCGAGGGGTCGCTACCCTCCACCACCTATCCGTCCCGACAGGAGTCCGGACAGGAATCAACCCCGGACGAAGTATTCGGACACCCTAGCTACGGCAACGAGTTGTGACATCACGAAGAGTCCAGTCCAGCGAACAGGAACTGTCGCGAGGACTAGGATTAAGAATAAAATAGCGGAACCGTCCTCCACAGTATATAATTGTATCGTTTACCAGGAGGCTCCGGTTATAACCGTTATATCGTTCCGCGTCCTTCTCGTAGGGTTACGTTATTGGAAAATATCGATACGACTATCGTAAAATGTATTAAAATCCGGTAGCATGTCTTGAAATTCGCGCGAGGACCTACTATTGGCGAGAACCTTCGACGTCGATGATTGGCCCAGGAGGGCCCGGCGGGGATAAGGGAGCTAGCGCTGGCCCCGAGTCCCGAAGAACTCCCGAAGAAATTCATTCTCTACTAGTTAGCCGTCTTGGCCGGTGTTCCGCAGCAAAAGAGTTGTATCGTTTTGTAGCCGCCTTTTGGTATCGTTCACGGTAAGCGTCTCGTCGTCGAGAGGACGAAATCTTTTCCAACGGGCAATCCCCGTTCTTCTTATATCTCGTTACTTTCCTCCCGGTTTCGGCCTAGGAGTAGATCGCGTATATTACAGTAGGAAAAGATTCCGTGCCTACCGTTAGAACTGCTTAATTATTATAATTTAGTTTATACTTGTTTGTTCCGGCTAACGGATTACTCTTGGTGACCCTGGAGGATCTTAGAGAATCTTTGTATCACGCTTCTCGTGATAGTCATAGGTTGTAGAAATAATTAACGAAACCGATTGTTGAAAGATGTATCTAGTTAAATAAGAAATTGATGTGTTTCGCGACCGATTGTTCTATCGGCCAATATCTTCCTTCCGGTCGATCTCTTTTCATATTTTGCTATAGTATCTTACTTTATTCTATGTGAATTTGCATTTTTCCTATTCTATATGTTCCTTTTTCTTTTGGTAATTCCGCCACTCGAACCGATCCGTGTCGTTATCTAGCCGAATCGCGTGTTTAGCAACTGCGTCTTAGGGCGTAGGTAGTATCGACCTTCGTACACGTATCTTCGTATCGGCTACGGATCCATCCACGATATCTAACAATTAGTATTGTATCTTGTCGTGTATTCACGAGTCCCTTCAGGAATCCAGTCTCGCGTAAGATATAGATGTCGGTATCGAAATTACCACTACTTATGTTATTTTGTTATAATTGTTTGATTACCCAAGTCCCAAAATAAAGGGCCAATTGTTGCTTTTGTTACTGGTTAATTGGTTGTTCTCAATCTTTATTCGGAATACCATCTATAAGGTCCCCGCCCCTCTACTATCTCGTTGCGTTCTAGCTAGTCCGGTATATTTCCTTCTTTCCCTTGGAATCCTTCTTTGCAGTCCCGTGGCACAACGGTGTGCCTGGCGCCCAAGAGCATTTCATATTTCGGATTTCGGGATTTCAGGGAAAAGTAAGGAGCAGTACAATTTGTGACTGTATCGTCCCGTATGGCGTAAAAAAATAACGTCACAATATATAATCTAAAACCAACCTCTTGTACATCGCAAACATCTTCGACGACCATAAACAGCAGAAGCAAGGTAAGCATACTCAAAATATTATTGGTGACGGTACTTCTTAATTGTGTTGTATAATCATAAATGTTAGATTTTCTAAGTTCGATTATTAGTTGGTGACGGGTTTTCATCCGATTAGAAGCTTTAAAATCAATCCTATCAAATATCCAGTACAATTCATCCTTCCCTTGGTAATTAGAGGCATAGCCCAATCCCGAGTAAAGTGCGCAAGCATTGACTCAAAACAGGGCAAATTAATAGTATATTACGGTTCGGTAAAGGCACCAGTCTAAAGCCTCCATTCTGGTTCGGACGTAACAGGAGATTGCAGGCTTTTTAATCCTTGAATTTTTAAATAACTTCTACTGCTTCTTGTCGTCTAGTGGTTTACAGGTATCTAGTCGATTCGTCTAGAGAGATACAACTGGATCGAAAGAAACGAAAGAATCGGATGAATCCCTATCGAGGAAGCCGCTGCTTATATCCTCGATAGGCATACGTTAAAACTAGTGGGGATAACGATTTTTATCCACCCGAGGTGTTAACGTCGCTTTTTGGATTTGATCTTTTGATTTACGATTATTTGATTATTTAATTTGACTAATTGGATTAACGGTTTCTTCAAGTAATCGTTTACTGGTATTTCTATTGTGTTCCGTGCGTACCGGCTTATAGCGCCTGGGCACTTGTTTGTTTTGATTTCAGTCTGGCTACTGTTTCCGGATTCTAGGAATTTTAAATGTAATAATTTCTAATATTATTTCCTCCTGGTTGTCGCTATGACTAGTTTCAAGGGAATTATGCAATATTAGAGAATTAAAGGTCCTATATTCCCTTTCCTTTATCGGCGTCGCTGTGAGAGGTCGATAGGATTCTTGAGGAATGTTAGGATTTTAGGAGTTCTCTCAGATACTGTTATGCACTGTGACGTTAATTTTTACGCCAGACGGGACGATACTGTCACAAATTACACTGCTCCTTACTTTTCCCTGAAATCCCGAAATCCGAAATATGAAATGCTCTTGGGCGCCAGGCACACCGTTGTGCCACGAGACTGCAAAGAAGGATTCCAAGGGAAAGAAGGAAATTTACCGGACTAGCTAGAACGCAACGAGATAGTAGAGGGGCGGGGATCTTATAGATGGTATTCCGAATAAAGATTGAGAACAACCAATTAACCAGTAACAAGAGTAACAATTGGCCCTTTATTTTGGGACTTAAGTAAATTAACAATTATAACAAAATAACAAAAAGTGATGGTAATTTCGATACCGACATCTATATCTCACGCGAGACTGAATTCCTTAAGGGACGCGTGAATACACGACAAGATACAATATTAATTGTTAGCTATCGTGGATGGATCCGTAGCCGATACGAAGATACGTGTACGAAGGTCGATACTACCTACGCCCTAAAGGCCATTCTACAATGCAATATAATAAGAAATAAGCAATAAGAAATAAGAAATAAGATCTTCATTTGATATTTACGTAATTCCATTGGATCCTCCAATCAAGAAGGAGAAAATCGTTTTTAAAACCGAGCGTTTACTAAGTCTCTACGATTTTTGTGACGTCTTGCTCCGTGAAATCCTTAGCGACCCTAGCAACCGCTTCCGTATCGTTGCTATGTATTTTTAACGTAAGCCGTAATAAATTACGGAACGGGGCATGCCCGATGCTACTCATCACGTTCCGTGCTCCGTGAAGTACATAATATTTCGCCAATATTTCCATGCGTGAAATGTCATTACCTGTCACATGTCATGATCTGTCAATATATAAATATAAAAAAAATGTGTATGCGTTTATTCATACAGATAAGCAAACCATTACTTCATTTCTAAAATCACGATGACTTTTATCGTAGAGAAATTTAATTTCTCTAACGATATTGATAATGACCTCGTCTATAGAGCTGGTAATGACAGGTGACAGGTAATGACATTTCACGCATGGAAATATTGGCGAAATATTATGTACTTCACGGAGCACGGAACGTGATGAGTAGCATCGGGCATGCCCCGTTCCGTAATTTATTACGGCTTACGTTAAAAATACATAGCAACGATACGGAAGCGGTTGCTAGGGTCGCTAAGGATTTCACGGACCAAGACGTCACAAAAATCGTAGAGACTTAGTAAACGCTCGGTTTTAAAAACGATTTTCTCCTTCTTGATTGGAGGATCCAATGGAATTACGTAAATATCAAATGAAGATCTTATTTCTTATTTCTTATTTCTTATTTCTTATTTCTTATTATATTGCATTGTAGAATGGCCTTAAGACGCAGTTGCTAAACACACGATTCGGGCGAATGACGGCACGGATCGGTTCGAGTGGCGGAATTACCAAGAAATAGGAACATAGAGTATAGAGAAAATACAGATTCACACAGAATAAATTAAGATACAATAGCTAAATACGAAACGAGATAGACCAGAGAAAAATGTTGGCCGACAGAATAATTAATCGCGAAACACATCAATATCTTATTTAACTAGAGACGCCTTACAACAATAGGTTTTGTTAATTATCTCTACAACCTATGAAGCTACCACGAGAAGCGTGATAGGCAAATTCTCTAGGATTCTCCAGGGTCACCAAGAGTAATCCCATAGCCGGAACAAACAAATAGAAAATATATTATGATAAATAAATAGTTCTAACGGTAGACACGGAATCTTTTCCTACTGTTCGGTACGCGATCTACTCCTAGGCCGAAACCGGGAGGAAAGTAACGAGATATAAGAGAAACAGTAGTTACCACGGTGGAAAAGATTTCGTCCTCTCGACGACGAGACGCTTACCGTGAACGATACAAAAGGCGGCTACAACGATACAACTCTTCTAACGATACCACCGGCCAAGACGGCTAACTAGTAGAGAATGAATTTCTTCGGGAGCTCTTCGGGACTTGGGGCCAGCGCTAGCTCCGTCATCCCCCGCCGGGCCCTCCTGGGCCAATCACCGCCGTCGAAGGTTTTCGCCAATTGTAGGTCCTCGCGCTAATTTCAAACATGTCACCGGATTCGGATATATCAAACGATAATTACATCGATAATTTCTAACGACTTAACCCTACGAGAAGGACGCGGAACGATATAACGTTTATAACCGGAGCCTCCCTGTAACGATACAATGCTACACTTGGGAGGACGGTTCCGCTAGTAATTCTTAATCCTAGTCCTCGCGACGGATCCTGTTCGCTGGACTCGGGACTCTTCGGGATGTCACAACTCGTTGCCGTAGCTAGGGTGTCTGGTTACTTCGTCCGGAGTTGATTCTTGTCCGGACTCCGGTCGGGACGGATAGGTGGTGGAGGGTAGCGACCCCTCGCACCTGGACAGCTTCCAGAGCCTTCCATCCTCTTCGGTACTGGTGGCGTTCCCTTCGCGGGACGTCCGTACCAGCGATACTGCGAGATCGGTATGATTCAGTGCGATGTCCTTTGCTGTCTCGGCTCCCCACTCGATCCGGGGGCCGTCAGCTGCGGGGTGGAGGCGCCTAGTGACGTAGGGCGTCTCCCCGCTCCCTCGCGGGACTGGTGGCTACTTCCTTCGAGCGAGGCTGCGACTGATGGTCTGTCTAGGCGTGGCTGCTCTTTTACTCCCTCGGCGAAACGTTGATGGTGGTGGTGGCCGGTTACGAAACGCATGAAAGAGTTGTACGAAACGAAAATAATTAATTTATGTGATTCTAATAACATCTTGGACCCTGGAGTTCTTGGCCGGTACCTTTCGCGACTCTTCCCGAGGGACGGTAATGCGTCCCGTATTTAAAACACGCGAGTTATTCACTCGGGACTTTGTGACGTAGATTTTAACGTGACAGCACATCCACAGTGCGCTATGCACTCTTATGTGGGGCTCTTGTCGTATCCATCATCGAGCATGGATTATTGGATAGGAAAAAGGATGAAGGATGGGGGGTATAAGGCCGGAACGTTACAATATGCATATCTAATGTATATCAATATCAGGCAACCGGATATAATACCAATCAGGGCATGATCAAGACCGCATATATTCCCTAATGTGGGCCCGATCAGTAGCCTGATCAGTGCCGGATCAGAAATGCCGTTACATGCCACATCAGGGTCGGAAGAGCGGCATGATCTGGGCCGGATTATCAGTTAGGGACAGCCTGATACGGCCCAGATCCCCGCCGGAATAGATTTTTGCTAGGGTTAGTAACAGCGTTGCTAAGCACAAATATGCTATGCCGACCATTATATATCGTCTACCCCCTCCACGCGGCCGTAACGCTTTTTCGTGACAGAAAAAATCCTAATACCCCCGTCTGTATAGAAGTTTCACTTCAAAAATCGATGACTTTTCGAGTTGTCTCATTCATATGCTCCGACCATCGGAATTTTACTTTTTTCAGACATTTTGTCCAGAATGGTGTGAAGCGTATCTAACTTGACAGAAAACTTTCCAACAACCTCGAGAACAGTTTCCTCTATCAGTTTTGTCAACATAAATAAGTTTTCGCTTCGGCGAAGGAGTCCACCGTAACGTTCCATTGAGTCGATCAGAGAATCCGCGTGTCTGAAGATTCACAGTCCTGTTGCTGTAGAGTATCGATGCACTCGGTGCACTTCAGAGAGCGCATCATTTTCCGTGCAACGTACCCACATATGTACGACTGTACTTCATTGCTTGTACTCGTCACGTCGTACGAATGATCGTCGAAGGGATTGTGCGACGATGTGTGACTGTATATCACTGACGCTGCGTACTCGTGGTCGGTTGCACAAGAGGATGTTGCTTGGTCGTGGTCAGGCTGAACACCGTCGAGAAGTCGATCAATTTTCTTTAACCACTGCCCCCTTGGTTGTTCGGTAGCGGCCACCGACTCTTTCGACTCCATAAGGGTTTGGAGAAGCTCAAACCCATCTACGTTGCCATCCCTCGGTGGTTTAATCAAAGAGTACGAGCAGAGAAGTCGAAATATTTGAAGTCATGTCTCGGGGTTAGGATGATCGTTTCCGCCACACGCCCCATGAGCCATTCCGAACCATCTCTGAAATATTGATGAAAGGATGAATCACTGTATCGCTCTTATGATGTTATAAGTGGAAATCAATACCTCCAACGGGTCCTAAGTCAATCGGGACGTCATAAGGTACTCCGAATTGCCCTCGTTTTTTAAAGTTTCCAATATTTGCAGTGTCGCACCCAACGTGACTTTAATGCCGGAGCGTGTACTGGGCGAAACCGGAATGTTTTCGGTGTGCGGCAAACTTTCCCACTGCTGGAAAAATTGGAGGAAGCTGACGATTGCCTGTTTTATGCGAAAGAATAGGTGAGAACAATATAGCGATGAATGAAGTGTGTGCAAGGAAAATAAAAAATTGAAAGCATAAAATCATTAATGCCAATGAATACCACATCCATGATATACAGAATTGCAAGCAGAAACACATTTAAAATCGGCACTTATGAATGAATATTAAAAATGTCGTTCATGAAAATGAAAAGTGAGTACGATTAAGTTCAAGTGGGCATGTTTATTAATTGCACACTTGGAAAACACCAATGCTGTATACAGGGTCAATGTTGGGATTAATATAAATGAAAATAAAGGGCTACCATTATTAAAAGTCAATATACCATGAAAGGAATGTGCAGCAAATAAAAACATGGTTATCGTATTACATGTTTTGCGAACTGCTTGTTACACTTTCTTGTTACGTTTCACATGGAAGTGAGGGGAACTAATGAAAACCATGAAAATATTGATAGCCCAAATAAAAGATCTCATCCGTATGTTCATGTTTTCATTCTATCGGGTATCAGTTTATAGGATTGCTCGCCTGCTCTTGAAGAAGATACAGAGTGTATCACCAGGAATGCACGTTTGAGATTTGCGGTGAAACGGTGCACAATTTTGAAAATCTGATGTCACAACCATTGAATATTTTTTGATTGCGCATCGAATGGGCATATTATTATTGTTCGCTCAACTTCCGGTCGCAAATAAAAAAAATTATCTTCGCCATTTCAAATGATATTGAAACAAGTTAAATGCAAAAGTTGTAGAGCAAGAAAAAATAATAGAGATGAAAAAAAAATCGGACGGATTGCACACATAATAAGAGAAATATTTGCGTCCGAATTTTTCTCATTTTTTGACAAATTTCTGATACTGGAGGAACGCCTTAGCTTCGTGCAGCAGCTTCACGCCGAACTCACGATTCGCAATTGTTTTGAGGTAAGCGTTCAGTCAGACGCAAACCCGTACAAGGTGGCTAAAACATACTACAATGCTATCTTTCATTACAAGTTAGAAGCCAAACTATTCCTGCTGTAGATTTCCGTGATCCTGGAAGTCGGTTTTCGAGTCTTCGTCTTCCTGGACGTGGATTTTCGAGACTTCGCGTTCCTCGTCGTAGATTTTGGAGTCCTCGTGTTCGTCGTCGTAGATTTTGGAGTCTACGTGTTCCTCGTCGTAGATTTTGGAGTCCTCGTGTTCCTCGTCGTAGATTTTGGAGTCCTTGTGTTCTACGTTCGTGTTCCAAAATCTACGACGAGGAACACGAGGACTCCATAATCTACGACGAGGAACACGTAGACTCCAAAATCTACGACGAGGAACGCGAAGTCTCGAAAATCCACGTCCAGGAAGACGAAGACTCGAAAACCGACTTCCAGGATCACGGAAATCTACAGCAGGAATAGTTTGGCTTCTAACTTGTAATGAAAGATAGCATTGTAGTATGTTTTAGCCACCTTGTACGGGTTTGCGTCTGACTGAACGCTTACCTCAAAACAATTGCGAATCGTGAGTTCGGCGTGGAGCTGCTGCACGAAGCTAAGGCGTTCCTCCAGTATCAGAAATTTGTCAAAAAATGAGAAAAATTCGGACGCAAATATCTCTCTTATTATGTGTGCAATCCGTCCGATTTTTTTTTTCATCTCTATTATTTTTTCTTGCTCTACAACTTTTGCATTTAACTTGTTTCAATATCATTTGAAATGGCGAAGATAATTTTTTTTATTTGCGACCGGAAGTTGAGCGAACAATAATAATATGCCCATTCGATGCGCAATCAAAAAATATTCAATGGTTGTGACATCAGATATTCAAAATTGTGCACCGTTTCACCGCAAATCTCAAACGTGCATTCCTGGTGATACACTCTGTATATAGCAGAAATTGCTGAACTGTCGCATCCACGAAACGAAGAACCATGCATTCTGCTTGTGATTCATCCACACACAAAATTTCTGAAATATACTTATTGATTTGTAGATTTTACTCAACCGCTAGATTAGTCGAAGTGACAGTGCACCTCGCACACCAATTTTCTCAGCGTCTCTTGGTTCTGCAGCTGTTGGTAATGAATTAAATTCGTATTCGAATATTCGTATCGCGGTAATAATAAGATCCCGGTAACCCGAATAACCCTAAGTATCAAGTAATAACAATTCGTAGGCATCGCGACGCTCATTTCTTCCGCACCTCTCAGGCCCCCTGGCCTACCGTTGACGGGTATATAAACGGCGACGTTTCGCGACTCGAGCATTCTATCACCTGAGCTAGGTTACCTTTAGTAAAGTAAACGAGCAAACCGTCTCGGGCAAGCGGGCAAACCGTCCCACTTGACCATCATTTCTAGAGGTACTTCTACTCTTGTAATCGAGCAAACCGTCTCGCGTAGGGAGCAAACCGTCTCTTCTACCAGATAGAATCAATCTCTGCATTTTAGTTGGGCCGTCACTTTGTCACATTTGATCATTGTGCCGTTTCCGCTATACATGCCATCCTAATTTTATTTAAAGACTTGCACAACTAGCTACTCTGCGAATGAGACTTCTCACCTCGCCGAGATAGCAACGTTGTTTTAGATAGGACCACGTCTACCTGTGATCACGAGTTCCCTAGTGGAAGACTGCTCACCAGCACGACGCTTATATTTTAGCGAGTCAATTCTGTAAAATAATAAATAGTTTTAATAAATTAATATTAATTTATTTATTGCTTTTCTATAAATAATTAAAATATAATTACCGGCAGGGGCATATCGTGGATCGTGACTCTGGAGCAGGAGACGCTCCAGGCGTTCCATCCTCTGCTCTAGAGTCACATTGGCCGTACTGGCCGCGTGGTCGGGGACGTCCTCCTCGATGTGCCACCACGGGGAGGATGGATTATCTCGTGATGGAGGTGTTCCCGACGGCTGTTGCGGCGGTGGCGGTGGTGGTGGTGGTGGTTGCGAAGAGCATGGCTCAAACTTTTTCACTATAAAAAAATATGATGGTATTGGATTATTGGTAAATGGTATTGGCATTGGTAAATGGTATGGGATTATGGTATTAAATGGTTTACACAAAATGTTAAAACTGAAATCATACTTACTTTCCACGTCTGTCGTTGACATTTTTTTCAGGAAGTGAAGAAGTGATGAACGTTTATGAACGATTTTAAAACAAATACATACCATCCTTTAATTCACCGTTGATTTTATAAATTTGCATTCACCTCACAAATTAAGCAAACAATTGTTAAAAATATGGACGAAATAAATAATTAAATATAAATTAGTCCTTTTTTTAATATAAAGTTTATAATTATAATCTATTTTAATTTTAATTTGTTTAAATAGAAATTATGCATCATATCCGGCAAACCTTCCAATCACAAAGCAGAACCTAAGTTTTCAAATATTCCTATCAATTGGAAAACAAGAAAATGGATCATAAAAATGTTCGAGTCTTTTTCAATTTATTGCAAGCCTCTAATAGTATTTCACAAATACTATTAAAAAGATTGCAGCGAAATCGACGAAGAAGTAGTAGAAGATGGTGGGTGAAACCTCACATTGTTGAGAATATTAGATGCGACTTTGGCGCGTATAATCGACTGTTCTCCTACTTCAAACTCAGTGATCACGAAGAGTTTTTTCAATTTACAAGAATGACAGTGCAACAATTCAATATCCTTCATGAACTTTTGGCGCCACTCCTTATCAAAAAAAGTATTCGAAAACCTCTAGATCCAGAACTGCGAATTGCTGCCACATTGAGGTTAGTTTATCAAGAGACTCGGTCGAGTCTCGCGCCAAGTACAGGCAACCGGCTGTACAGGGCGCAGCTCGCCGAGACTCTTTACTTGAGTCAACTCTTATACCTGTGTTTGGAACGAAATATCTTATTAACCGCTATACATGAGAAAAAGTTATTGATACATTCACTATAGGAATTGAGGGTCCTGAATTGATTGCCCCCACGTTCAATACGATTAGTATACGAGATCAGGGCGTATTGAGATGGCGAGCGAGATGATTTTATTTCAGTTCCGTCGTCGTCGTCGTCGTCGTCGTCGTCGTCTTCGCACGTCCATCGCATTTTTTACACGACAGATGGCGCTGACTGCTGTGCCAGCTTTACCTATTTGTACTCTGTATGGTGTTAGTAATTTACGAATACACACAATCGAATACACTTTATACATGAAGCTACCGTTCATACCGAATTTCCAGTTAGTATAAGGCTGCTTTCACAACAGTATAGAATTATTCAGTTTTTAATAGCATTCATGTGCAGCGCGCGTATATGGGTTATGTATATGTGTGCTTCGGCATAGTTCCTCGTATTTTAGGTGACAGTTTGTCCAACAGTTCTGCTTCGTAGTTTTCTGTATCTAGATGGCGGATGTGGAAGTCCAGGGTGTCCAGGTATTCCGCTTCGTAGTTTTCTATATCCAGGTGTCGGATGTGGAAGTCCAGGATGTCCAGGCATTCCGCTCCGTAGTTTCCTGTGTCCAGGTGTCGGATGTGGAAGTCCAGGATGTCCACGTATGCCGCTTCATAGTTTTCTGTATCTAGGTGACGGACGTAGAAGTCCAGGGTGTCCAGGCATTTCGCTCCGTAGTTTCCTGTGTCCAGGTGTCGGATGTGGAAGTTCAGGGTGTCCAGGTATTCCCCTTCGTAGTTTTCTGTATCTAGGTGTCGGATGTGGAAGTCCAGGGTGTCCAGGTATTCCGCTTCGTAGTTTCCTGTGTCCAGGTGTTGGATGTGGAAGTTCAGGGTATCCAGGTATTCCGCTCCGTAGTTTCCTGTGTCCAGGTGTCGGATGTGGAAGTTCAGGGTGTCCAGGTATTCCGCTTCGTAGTTTCCTGTGTCCAGGTGTTGGATGTGGAAGTCCAGGGTATCCGGGTATTCCGCTCCGTAGTTTCCTGTGTCCAGGTGTCGGATGTGGAAGTTCAGGGTGTCCAGGTATTCCCCTTCGTAGTTTTCTGTATCTAGGTGTCGGACGTAGAAGTCCAGGGTGTCCAGGCATTCCGCTTCGTAGTTTCCTGTGTCCAGGTGTTGGATGTGGAAGTTCAGGGTATCCAGGTATTCCGCTCCGTAGTTTCCTGTGTCCAGGTGTCGGATGTGGAAGTTCAGGGTGTCCAGGTATTCCGCTTCGTAGTTTCCTGTGTCCAGGTGTTGGATGTGGAAGTCCAGGTTATCCAGGTATTCCGCTCCGTAGTTTCCTGTGTCCAGGTGTCGGATGTGGAAGTTCAGGGTGTCCAGGTATTCCGCTACGTAGTTTTCTGTACCCAGGTGTCGGATGTGAAAGTTCAGGGTGTCCAGGCATTCCGCTTTGTAGTTTCATGTGTCCAGGTGTTGGATGTGGAAGTGCAGGGTATCCAGGTATTCCGCTCCATAGTTTTCTGTATCTAGGTGTGGGATGTGGAAGTCCAGGGTGTCCAGGCATTCCGCTTCGTAGTTTCATGTGTCCAGGTGTCGGACGTAGAAGTCCAGGGTATCCAGGTATTCCGCTCCATAGTTTTCTGTGTCTAGGTGTCGGATGTGGAAGTCCAGGGTGTCCAGGTGTTCCGCTCCGTAGTTTTTTGTATCTAGGTGTCGGATGTGGAAGTCCAGGATGTCCAGGTATTCCGCTCCATAGTTTTCTGTATCTAGGTGTCGGATGTGGAAGTCCAGGGTGTCCAGGTATTCCGCTACGTAGTTTTCTGTACCCAGGTGTCGGATGTGAAAGTTCAGGGTGTCCATGTGTTCCGCTTCGTAGTTTCCTGTGTCCAGGTGTTGGATGTGGAAGTCCAGGGTATCCAGGTATTCCGTTACGTAGTTTTCTGTATCTAGGTGTCGGATGTGGAAGTTCAGGGTGTCCAGGTAATCCCCTTCGTAGTTTTCTGTATCTAGGTGTCGGACGTAGAAGTCCAGGGTGTCCAGGCATTCCGCTTCGTAGTTTCCTGTGTCCAGGTGTTGGATGTGGAAGTCCAGGGTATCCAGGTATTCGGCTCCGTAGTTTTCTATATCTAGGTGTCGGATGTGGAAGTTCAGGGTGTCCAGGTGTTCCGCTCCGTAGTTTCTTGTATCTAGGTGTTGGACGTAGAAGTCCAGAAAAATGTGCAACAAGCTGTGGTGCTTCGCTCAAACTATAGTATCCTCTTTGATGTTCGCACGGCCTGAGGTACAAGGCCTGGAATAATCCAGCACACTCTCCTCTCTTACGTTTACCACACGGCTTCAACAAGCTGGACACCATTAACGACGCTTATATGCATTGAAGATTACATTTTCTTTAAAAATTTGTATATGTCTTTATGCATTTCTAGAAAAAGGGAGTTACAAATTAAATTTATATGCCATTAAACATTTTCCACACCGCAATATATTTTTCTGATTAGCAACATCATAATGCGTTTACATTTTACATCTGTGACAATATAGATTTCAATGCTTAAAACTTCTATGTCCAGTTGAACAACAAAAACTTGTGATATCCCCCAAAAAACACTTACGTGTAAAAAACTACGCCAAGTACAGGAGTGCTGTGTATTCCTCTAATAAAAAGTATTGATATCAGATTATTGAGGCCAAGTACATAAGTCACTACATGTTTGCCTATTATATGATCTAGCACTGGCCCATCATTTTAATTGTATTTTAAAAATTTGCTATAACGTTTTCACTACTCTTTTACATTACTACTGTTTCTCGTAGTTGATTATGAATTCATGGTTATTTAATAATTAATAAAACTTTAGCTGATTCCTTATCGAGTACTACTTGGCGGGTCCGTGCCAGAAATTCCAAAGTACTTACTTTGAACGTACTAATAGTATCCTAAAATTATTTGTTTGTTATTAAGATTTTACCATGATTATTATTAACGAGTTATCGTTAATAAGCTCTATATAGAAAGTTGACATTGGGTTTGAGTTTAATGACTGGCATTATGAATGCAAATTTATATCAAGAATTGCACGGACCCGCCAAGTAGTACTCGATAAGGAATCAGCTAAAGTTTTATTAATTATTAAATAACCATGAATTCATAATCAACTACGAGAAACAGTAGTAATGTAAAAGAGTAGTGAAAACGTTATAGCAAATTTTGAAAATACAATTAAAATAATGGGCCAGTGCTAGATCATATAATAGGCAAACATGTAGTGACTTATGTACTTGGCCTCAATAATCTGATATCAATACTTTTTATTAGAGGAATACACAGCACTCCTGTACTTGGCGTAGTTTTTTACACGTAAGTGTTTTTTGGGGGATTGAAAATTAAGGTAGTAGTCTGGTATCTTGGATTGAAAAAATGGTTTTTTTTTTGTTACTTATTTCGAAAGTAAAATAAGTTGAGAGTATATTGTAAAAATTTTAGACCGAAATTCGAAATATTAATGAAGTTATAATGAATATTTGAGAGCGTCTCGTAGTTGCATGCTGCAGCGTCGACCGCATGCAGCTGTCGGACTACTCTATTGTAGCGCGTATCCCTTATACCTTGTTAGAGCGTCTCGGTCGTTTGGGATTACTAAACTTGTTTAAAAAAAGAAAAAAAGAATATAGGAGGAGAAGGGATTTTTTTTTACTAACAACAGTTTACGGATTATGCCCTATTTCTATTTTGTATGTCTCCTCCTCTTTCATTAACTAATAAGTTAATGATAAAACTCAGTACATATTATGGGTTAGCAATTATGAGAAATGAAAACTCAATCGAAGAGATGAAGAAAGCCGTGTGGGCAACGTATTATCATTTGATTTCGACGGATGAAGAGCCCCAGCATTCCTACTGCCCGGAGGGTCCCGATTCGTGGTGCAAATATCAAAAGCTGAAAGTCGAAAACAATGAACATACGTTTGTTCACCCGCCTGCTTTTGATAAGGAAACTGCGAATGCTTTAAAACCTATTTACAAGGAACTGTCGTCGAATGATCTTTTAGAAAGATGTTTGGGTAAAAACACGCAGAATAACAACGAGGCGCTCAACCACTGCGTGTGGAATTTAGTACCAAAGCACATTTTTGTGGGTCAAAAGACAATTGAAATTGCTGCATGGACAGCGGCATGCACCTTCAATGAAGGGTTTTTACCTATTTTAAAAATTTTAGAAACTATGACAGTCACAATCGGCCCGCACGCTCTCGCATACGCTAAATTGTACAACAAGTCCCGAATCTTAAAAGCGGAAAATGACACGGCAAAGGCTTCTAAGATAGCCAGAATGAGTCGCAGGGCACAACAAGTTTCGGAGAATGATGCCTACGAAGAAGTTGAAGGCTTATTATACGCCCCAGGCATAGACGATTAATGTAAGTATGAGTTTTTTTCTTTAAATCTGTTCTTGAAACTTTGAACGCGTTTTTCTCGAAACAACGTTTTTTCGGTCGGCCCGAATGAAAAAACAATTTCTATCTGACCGATTGATTTGAAATTTTTACACGTTATTCTACACATGAGTAGTTCTCGTCGGGACTAGGATATTTTTTTTACATCCCTAACTTTCCATTTTACAGCCCGATTTGTGCCTAAAAAAATCACTTTTATTTTTCAAAGTCCACCATTTTGTAATTTTCTGGTAAAATTTAATAATCCTAGTTCCAACGAGAACGACAATTCTATAGATTAATAATCAATTCGATTTTTTTATTTCAGATGTCCTCAAGAGCCGAAATCATCGGGGCCAGCCACGTACCTTTTTTTTGAGGCGTCTACTTTGACCTTCAATAATAATAATAAAACGTTGCAAAATTAAGTAAAAAAAAAATTTTTTTTCATCTTTTACATATCAATAATAACATACTACAAAAAAAAACACATTGAATTTTATTTTCCCATAAAAAATATTCCTGATAAAGACGTAAAACAACGTGCATGTTACCAGACTACTACCTTAAGTAAAATATCAAACAATAACTATTGTATCTTTGTATTTGCAGCTACATTGCACGTGGAGACAGTATTCGTACGACACCTTGGTTTTTCTCTATTGGCAGATCAACCATGTACTCAATTATTCAAGAAGTTTGCAAGAAAATAGTGCAAGTACTCCAGCTAATATATCTCAGGATGCCGAATAGAGATAAATGGATTGAAATTGCCAATGATTTTCAAACGAAATGGAATTATCCAAACTGTTTGGGTCCAATTGATGGCAAACATTGTCGTATTCTTGCTCCACCACGATCAGGCACAGCCTTTCACAATTACAAGGGTTTTTTCAGTTTCATTCTCCTAGCCACGTGTGATGCCCATTATCGCTTTACTTGGGTAGATATTGGAGATTATGGTTCATTAAATGATGCTGGAATTTTTGCAAATTGCGATATGGGTAAAGCCTTGAATCACGGTTTGATAGATCTACCAACACCAAGCAATCTTCCTGATACTGACGTTCCACACCCTTTTTCTTTTATTGGGGATGAAGCCTTTCCACTAAAACCTTATATGATGCGACCGTATGCAAGGCGAAACCTTCTAGGCAACAAGCAACGCGTATTTAATTATCGCCTCTCCAGAGCTCGCAGAGTGATCGAAAATTCTTTTGGCATTCTCGTTGCGAGGTGGGCAGTCCATCAAGCACCATTGCGCTGCAAGCTAGAAACTGCTGAAAACATAGTTCATGCAACAGCATGTTTACATAATTTTATTATTACCAACGAAATGGAATCTAGAGGAAGGCATTATATAAATCAATTATTTGTCGACAGAGAAGGAAGAAATGGAGAAATCATCCATGGTGACTGGCGTCTAAGAGTCCCACCAAGCCGAACATGGAATAGACTGGGTCTCAATGGACCACATCACTCACCTACGACAGCAACGGAGCAGCGTGATACTTTAGCAACCTACTTTGTCTCGCGTGAAGGAGCAGTTCCATGGCAGTGGCTACGTATATAATAGGGAAAAAATAATTATTTGTCGGATTCGACAGACGGATAGTTACATTTGCCATTTTTGTCGGATACGACACATGAATACCGACGATTAAAATTTTTGTCGGATACATGCAATTGCAATAAATTCTTGTCAGAAACGACAAATATCTGTAATAATAATTGTAATCTGACAATAAAAATAATATTATTTTAATAAAAATATGTTTTGTGATTTTATCATTTATCAAAACATTACTTACTTTATGTTTGTCCATTCAGAATTCTAGAAAGCTGTGAACTTACGTTGCTAATTATACGGTAATTTAAATAAACACACTTTTATATACAATATATACTTTTATATATTGCTATTTGTTCTAATTAATGTTCTAATTCTAATTTCTTCTACGTTGCTAATTATTTAAATAAACACACTTTTATATATGTAAAAACATTTATTTATCTATTTCCTGTCATATACAATGTATATACAATTAATTTATGTGTCGATTCCGACAACATTGATGTCGATTCCGACAATTTCCTTGTCGATTCCGACAATTTCCTTGTCGATTCCGACAATTCGTGTGTCGATACCGACATTCACTAATTTTTTATTCATCGCGACCCAGTCTCATGTACTTCTGGCCGACTTGCATCATCTCGATGACGCAGTCCACCTGGTGCTCTTCTTTGACGTAACACAAGATGTCTTCTATGGCGGAAACAAATCTTTTTTGAGGTCTGCCTGGTTGTGGTGCCACTGCCCGTGCTGCTGCCTCTGCATTGCTGGTTATAAATTCTGAAACAGAATTCGCAGCATTTGCAATTATTCTATTTGCTTCCACCAATTCTCTTTCAGCCTCAGACTGTTGCACTCTCCTGCGCTTAGCGAAGTTGTCCATCGGTGGCACTACCGGGTTTGGCGCCGATGTCGATAGAGCACGCCCAGAAGATGCTGATGGAACTTGCTCGGCAGAAGTTGAGGGAACCGGCTCGGCAGAAGCTGTTGGAAGAAGCTCAGCACTGGTTGACCGGAGTAGTGATCTGAAAAATGGCAATGGCAGATCACTGTTGAAGGGATTACTTGAGTTGTCCGCTCCGATACTGCAAGTGCTAGGGGTATTAACGCGCCGAGTATTGTCGCTCTGTTGACTGGCATCTTCGTCCACAGTTTGTTGCAAGGGCAGACGATACGTGCTTTTAGTCCTGCGAATAAAAATCAGTAAAATTAGCCAAATACTTAATATGTAATAATTTAATTAGACGTATCGCCTATGAGTGATGTGCGGCACCAGGAAGACCATACTCTGATATAGCCCCCACTCTTTTACGAGAGTTCGAGCCGAACCCGATGGCGCATATTCAATCCTCTTTTTGTGTTCACGGCAGAAAGTTTCGCGCAGCGTCGTCCATCTTTTCTCCACGTTTGCAGCTATGTGTGGATATATATATATATATATATATATATTGTAACGTGGCGTCCGGACGACACGTTATCAGAGCCCCGCGTCTCCGTGCGCGGCCGACAGCACGGCAGCGCCTCCAGCCTCCATCTCCAAGGAGTTCGTAGGTCCGTGGCTCGGGAGGAGGGAACGGGGGAAAGTAGTGGACTGGCGGCGGAGGCACGCGACCCTTTTGGGTTGAGAGCCCGCAAGCAAGGGGTGCCCAACCGCCAGGACGCACTGCCGGTACCCCGGGAGCTTTGAGCGGCCACGGTTTGCGGGTCCGCGGGGAGGGCGTCGGAGAGGAGGTTTGTTTTGATTCTTGACCTACCGTGAAGAACGGTGGGTAGGATAACAGGCGGGGGGCCAGGAATGCCCGGGAGACGGGAATTCCTTCGGCTAACTTCGGCAAACCGACAACAATAGAATTCGGCGATCTTCGTATTAGCCGAATTCAATCTCTTTCCGGTAATCGACCGTGTCACACGTGGCGACAAGAGTTCGGACGATTGCGGGCAGTGTGTTTCGAGTGCGGATTTTCTTGGTGGATTGACGACTTGGCTGGTACTACGGTGATCTCTATCTGGTGGACGACGCGGCTTACGAACAAGGACTTGATTTTGTGGAGGGAATAAGGGTGAGGTGAGAGTGGAAGAACGGAAGGACGGAAGAGCGACGTAGGACGCCAGCCGGAGCCGAGGACTTCCCACCCTGGACCGGCCCTTTGGATTTATATTGGATATCAGTGTACGTTTTGGAGTAAGCCGCTACCCCGGTAAGTACCGCCACGAGCGGCCCTTCTTATTATACGAAGTCCCCTCGAAGAAGGGCCGGATAGCCACCTTCACGCAGCCCGGGCGGAGATCGGTGGTCCGGGCGTTCGGGACGCTGGCCTGAGAAGATCTCCGCGAGGGAGGAGGTTCGCCCGCCGAGCTTGGTAGGATCGCGACCGCGTGGTAGGAAGCGCGTCGCGTGATAAGGCCAACTAGGGACGGTGGGCCGGTTAACCCTGCCGCGCTCGTCATTAGAAGTTATCGGACGAGCCGGCCGATTTAGGTCGGCTTCGTTCTCTCGTTTAGTTATTTCTCTCTGAATAAATCGATCTTAAACTTTGACCGGCATTTTCATTGGCGTACCCCGAACGGTTCGAATCTCGTCGCCCCTACGTTCCCCTCTATCATTTCAGCTAGCTGAGGCTGAGCAGCCGGGAGATCGCGTGGAAGCGGCCATAGGAGGAACGTCGGTGCGGGGAGTCCGCACCTGGCGCCCAACAATCCGATCTAGTTCGGATCCCGGATAGTTTTCCGGTTTTCAGCACGTTGGGAGTGGCCGTTAATTATTTGTCGGCTACGCCGTTGGGCGGCGTACGTCACAATATATATATATATATATATATATATATTGTGACGTTAAAATCCACGTCACAAAGTCCCGAGTGAATAACTCGCGTGTTTTAAATACGGGACGCATTACCGTCCCTCGGGAGAGTCACGAAAAGTACCGGCCAAGAACTCCAGGGTCTAAGATGTTATTAGAATTACATAAATTAATTATTTTTGTTCCGTACAACTCTTTCATGCATTCGTAACCGGCCACCACCACCATCAACGTTTCGCCGAGGGAGTAAAAGAGCAGCCACGCCTAGACAGACCATCAGTCGCAGCCTCGCTCGAAGGAAGTAGCCACCAGTCCCGCGAGGGAGCGGGGAGACGCCCTACGTCACTAGGCGCCTCCACCCCGCAGCTGACGGCCCCCGGATCGAGTGGGGAGCCGAGACAGCAAAGGACATCGCACTGGATCATACCGATCTCGCAGTATCGCTGGTACGGACGTCCCGCGAAGGGAACGCCACCAGTACCGAAGAGGATGGAAGGCTCTGGAAGCTGTCCAGGTGCGAGGGGTCGCTACCCTCCACCACCTATCCGTCCCGACCGGAGTCCGGACAAGAATCAACTCCGGACGAAGTAACCAGACACCCTAGCTACGGCAACGAGTTGTGACATCCCGAAGAGTCCCGAGTCCAGCGAACAGGATCCGTCGCGAGGACTAGGATTAAGAATTACTAGCGGAACCGTCCTCCCAAGTACAGCATTGTATCGTTACAGGGAGGCTCCGGTTATAAACGTTATATCGTTCCGCGTCCTTCTCGTAGGGTTAAGTCGTTAGAAATTATCGATGTAATTATCGTTTGATATATCCGAATCCGGTGACATGTTTGAAATTAGCGCGAGGACCTACAATTGGCGAAAACCTTCGACGGCGGTGATTGGCCCAGGAGGGCCCGGCGGGGGATGACGGAGCTAGCGCTGGCCCCGAGTCCCGAAGAGCTCCCGAAGAAATTCATTCTCTACTAGTTAGCCGTCTTGGCCGGTGGTATCGTTAGAAGAGTTGTATCGTTGTAGCCGCCTTTTGTATCGTTCACGGTAAGCGTCTCGTCGTCGAGAGGACGAAATCTTTTCCAACGGGTAATCCCCGTTTCATTTATATCTCGTTACTTTCCTCCCGGTTTCGGCCTAGGAGTAGATCGCGTACCGAACAGTAGGAAAAGATTCCGTGCCTACCGTTAGAACCACTTATTTATTATAATTTATTTCATATTTGTTTGTACCGGCTAACGGATTACTCTTGGTGACCCTGGAGAATCTTAGAGAATTTGTGTATCACGCTTCTCGTGATAGCCTCATAGGTTGTAGAGACAATTAACAAAACCTATTGTTGAAAGGCGTATCTAGTTAAATAAGATATTGATGTGTTTCGCGACCAATTGTTCTATCGGCCAATATCTTTCTTCTGGTCTATCTTTTTTTGTACTTTGTTATTGTATCTTAATTTATTCTATGTGAATTTGTATTTTCCCTATTCTATATGTTCCTATTTCTTGGTAATTCCGCCACTCGAACCGATCCGTGTCGTTATCCAACCGAATCGTGTGTTTAGCAACTGCGTCTTAGGGTGTAGGTAGTATCGACCTTCGTACACGTATCTTCGTATCGACTACGGATCCATCCACGATAGCTAACAATTAATATTGTATCTTGTCGTGTATTCACGCGTCCCTTAAGGAATTCAGTCTCGCGTAAGATATAGATGTCGGTATCGAAATTACCATTACTTATGTTATTCTGTTATAATTGTTAACCCTTTCGCTACGGACAGATTCTACGGCGCACTACTCCCGCGGTACGGGCCATCGCGACACGGGTGTGCACTTGCGGAAGAACTGAAATCGCCCGCTGTACGTTCGATACCGCTGCATCTTATACAAAGTAACTGCATTCACTCGTAGAAAGGAAATAGTTAACAAAGTATCACATAATGCCATTAGAAGATATAATTTAATAATATAATTAATTTAATAATATAATTTTGTATGAAACGTTTCAAAACATGGGCATACACAAAGCCCTACATCGCATATTTTACATTGATAATGTGTTTGTCTTTGTACGCCATTTTTAGAACATACTACACATTTTCTCAAGTTGCTTTTCCGTTTTGTGTTTCTACTGGTATAAATCGCCGGGAAGTGTCTGTCAGTTAGTCTAAAGGGATATTTATCCGCAGATCTCGGACTGCTTTGTCTCAAATTCTCTGTATGATATTTGCTTAAAATTTGTCGGATTAATTGGAGGTGAAACGCAGCAATAGAAATATTTTTGTGTGTTTTGTGTTTATACAAACAATATGCATTCCACACGGCAATATCTAATAGATGAAAAAAGTACTTTTTGTACCACTTCATTGATTTTCTAATGGATTGTATAGAACTAATGACCATATCGCATTTGTCAACAGCGCCCATTGAATGATTATAATCTACTATACATTTAGGTTTGTTTATAAATTCCTGGGTTTTATAATTTTTCTTTCCCGTACTTACAAAATCATTATTGTGAAAAGTGGATAGCATAAAAACGTCTTTTTTGTCTCGCCATTTCAGAGCCAGCAAATTATTAGATGTTCGAAACTCAATCTCACCTCGGTTCAATTTTTTATTTAAAATCGGCATGTCTTTTCGTCTTTGTTTTACAGTGCCGCAAGCATTTGTTGCATTTGTATGTAATAAATTAAAAAGTGCAGGACTGCTGTAATAATTGTCAACATACAACGTGTGGCCTTTTCCCAAATAAGATTTTACAAGCATTAAAACGATATTTCCTGTTTTTCCAATTTCTGATGTGTTTTCCGTTATGCGTGTTTCACTACCTGCATATATATTTGCATCCAGTACATAGCCTGTTTTGCAGTTGCATAGTACGTATGACTTAATGCCAAATCGGCTCCTTTTGGCTGGTATGTATTGTTTAAATGAGAGTCTACCTTTAAATAATAACAAACTTTCATCCACGCATAAGTTTTGATACGGAGAAAATGAATCTTTAAATGATTTCACAAGTTTACTGAAAACACTGCTGATCTTATGTAAGCGGTCAGAAGATTGTGTATTATGGTCTACAAAGTATAACATTTTCAATAATGTTAAATACTTATCTCTAGACATAATCTCGGTAAAAATATTTGTTCTTAAAAGTTTATCGTGAGACCAATAATCGCTTAGTCGTAATTTTTTATTTCGCGACATTAGCAATGTGCATGCAAGAAAACAGTATAATTCGTCAACAGTTGTCCCAGTATTGTGATTATACATGTTATCATTTACTCTATGTGCCCAGTAGTTATTTGTCTTATCTACTATGAAGTTCACCAGTTCGGATGAAAAAAATATTTCGAAATAGTCTAATATCGAAGAGGAGAATGTGATGTCATCTCTCTGGAGTCCGGTATTGGAGGCATTAAATTTGTGAAATTTTAAGTTAACATTCTTCATAGTCCATTGCATGTCATTAGAACTCGATGGATGTAAAGTATCAACTACATCATCTTCTTCTGATTCGGAAGTACTAAGTACATTTTTACTCCGAATTCTCATTGCCTTTTTTCTGGCACAATTATTATTTATCTCAATTTCACTGTCTGAGTCCGATAATTGATCATGCGTGGCATAAATCTCATTTTCGTTCTTCCTCTTTTTTAGCAACTTTGTATTCATTATCTCTAAGGTATGAAAAATAAATAAAAAATAAAATAAAATGCAATGGTGCGGAAAAAAAAATAAAAGCACATACCGTGAATGTCTCAAACGACGATGTCTCTCAATAAAACTCAAGCAAGTGTAATGTCGAAGCGTTACTGCTCGTACGTAGTGAGCGCCAGGCGTTGGGTGACTATAGTCACCGCTCGTACGTAGCGAGCGTCAAGCGTTGTGTGACTATAGTCACCGCTCGTAGCGAAAGGGTTAATTTACACAAGTCCCAAAATAAAGGGCCAATTGTTACTCTTGTTACTGGTTAATTGGTTGTTCTCAGTTTTTATTCGGAATACCATCTATAAGATCCCCGCCCCTCTACTATCTCATTGCGTTCTAGCTAGTCCGGTAAATCTCCTTCTTTCCCTTGGAATCCTTCTTTGCAATCTCGTGGCACAACGGTGTGCCTGGCGCCCAAGAGCATTTAATATTTCGGGTTTCGGGATTTCAGGGAAAAGTAGGTAGTAGCGAAATTTGTGACAGTACCGTTCCATCAGGCGTAAAAATTAACGTCACAATATATATATATAAATATGTGAAATGTAAAATATATTGAAATGTATTGTGACGTATTTTTACGCGATCGACCTCACCGGAAAATGCAAGACCGACCGGCGCACAACTTCACGCGATTCCTACGCGTTCCAGGCAACCCAGGGGCTAACAAAATTTACGCTCGAAATACCTACGGTATTGTTGGGCGCCAGGTTCCAAAACGGGAACCACGTATTAGTTCCTACGGTTTTCTTCGCGTGCCTACGTTGGCTAACTCAGTACCGCGGAGGCGTCGGGGTTCGGAACAATAGGTCGGATGGGTCAGACGATCACGCGACACATAAAATCATTCGGACACTTCGATTTAAATAAATGGTTCGGTTTATTAAAGAAAATCAGCGGCGCGAAGCGCGACGATTTTGTACAAGACCGAATTCAGGAGTTACAAAAAAAATAATACTTCAAAGTAAATCGAAATGACAAAACAAAAGTACACAAGAAAATGGTGACGGGTACTTCGCGTACCATACGAATTCAAAACTACAATCGTAACACGGATAAGCCGCGTTTCTCAAAAGATACGATAACCGACCGTCAAGGACCTGTACGCGTTCTTCGCGCTACAAAATCAACAAGGTATAAATGCCTGACGGGCGGACGCCAACGAAACAATCCGGCTAACGTACAAAATTCTAATCAAAAATAATATCAAACAAAAATTCTAAACCGTGAACCCTGCCGGTCGACGGACCTTCGTGCCTTGGTCTAATTCGAGGTGAGGGATCGTCCCTCCGCGTGTCCGTTACACGCGCGGTCAAAACTTACGAAAACAACAAAATCCGGTACCAAGATTCGCACGAAGTTACGTCGCTCACAAAAGTCAATGGTACTCGCTTACCGTGAGGTTCCCTGGTCGCGTAATCCAAGAGAAACCCAAATCGTCAGCCCAGTGGCACTTAGTGCACTCGCGTACTCACAATTCAATCAACCGAAATAAAACGTCTAACGTCTACGCGTGTCCAAGCAGGAATCTCTCGCTCTTCACGCGCTTTGTCTTCGCGTGAAGGATAGCACCCCCTCCCTTTAGGCTAATGGGCGGCGATTCGCCCTGCGGACGAATCCTTCAACCCAGCGTCTTCACCACGCGCCAGTTTCGAACATGTCATCGCGACAATTAATAATTTCCATCTCTCTCGTGGACAATTCATACAATGTCGGGTCCTACGGAGAGTAACATTCGTTCTCTCGCGAGGGTGCACCAGGCGTTCCCTGGATTCCCAACTCGCGAAATTATAATTATGTGCCCTGGCGGTGGGCGCTCTGCCATAGGGGTCAGTGGTGGTGCTCATTCGGGTGGCGCTGTGGGCGCCGCTTCCAGTCGTGGTTGAGTACCAGCTGAGTAGAGCGCGTTGCTGCCGCGTGACGTCAAGCTGTCCCGCGTTGCGCGCGCCTCCGGGGCCAGTAGAGCTGCTCTCCGCCGATAGCGCGAGTGTCGACCCTCGCGTGTCGCAGCTCCCTCCCTCTTGGGACTCCAGCTGGCTCTCCCCTCTCTGTCTTCTCCGACGTCGCGTCTTCTCGGGCACGGCGAGCGAGAACCTAGTCGAACTCCGGCAGAGTACACGCCAAACAAAAGAAAATAATAAAATAGTCTATCGAAATTTTTAATAGGTCCTTGCGGTCGGTGGATCCTGCCTGGACTTTGCAATGGCCTTTTAGGCCCGTATCGCGTTTCAGCGTGATTTTCCGCCGAGGACAAGACGGGTGAAATCCACCACGTCACAGTATATACCCAGTACGATTACCTACCTGAAAGTTCAATGTTGCGTAGTCTTCGGATTTCGGAAGAAATCTCGTACCACTTGTCGTTCTTCTTAGCAACATTTTTAGAGTCACGATCACTTTTGTCATAGAGAAATTTGATTTCTCTAACGATATTGATAATGATCTCGTCTATGTTCGCCATAATGACAGGTGATGATTGGGCATGCTCGATGCTACTCATCACGTTTCGTGCTCCGTCAAATCCTTAGCGACCCTAGCACCGCTTCCGTATCGTTGCTATGTATTTTTAACGTAAGCCGTAATAAATTACGGAACGGGGCATGCCCGATGCTACTCATCACGTTCCGTGCTCCGTGAAATACGTAATATTTCGCCAATATTTCCATGCATGAAATGTCATTACCTGTCACCTGTCATTACCAGCTCTATAGACGAGGTCATTATCAATATCGTTAGAGAAATTAAATTTCTCTACGATAAAAGTGATCGTGACTTTAAAAAAGAAGTAATGATTTTCTTATCTGTATGAATAAACGCATACACATTTTTTTTATCATTTATATATTGACAGATAATGACAGGTGACAGGTACTGACATTTGACAATGACGTTTGTGACGTGATTTTTCGAATCACGGTCCCAAGGCGGCTCCGGTTACCGATACAGATAACGTTCTCGATTTCTGGTTCCCTTCGGATCGCCACCCTGCTCAGAAGCTACGCTCTCGGATTGATTCGCATAGATATGTCAAGGCTCTCGGAAGATTTCGTTGTTGGTTAGTTGAGGTCGAGGTGCTCGAATCTGCCGTGGGGAGATAGTCTCGACGTACCGAGTTGCCCGGAAGAGGAGAGTACCCGACGGAGACGTCTCCACGGACCGGCAGAAGCCCGGATGAAATACCGGCGCCCCGCTGGAGATGGGCAAAGGGCTGTAGAGCGGGCGGAGATATAGTTTTGATACAGTTAAGGGCAGGAGAGGAACCTCCTTCCCGAGTTAAGGATGTGGTGCCCAGCTGTCGCCCGATGCCCTGGGGAAGCGGCCGTGGAGGATCTCCGGAATTACGTACCGATTCGTTAAGGAACGCTCTCGATTTGGTTTAAAGGGACGATTCGAAGGAGATAGAAGTGTTATCGGTTAAAAGGCTCTCGACCAATCAGAATGATTAGTTCTCGGATTTGACTATTGTCAAGGCAGTCTGTCTCGGGGCACCGACCGAGGTGTCACGGGCTGGCTCGTGCTCCCGTGCTATCTGTTGATAGTTTTTCTTGCCGTGTTTCGCTCCGGTATAGCAAGTTCTCGATTCGTACAGTTCTCGCGTTGTTCTCGCGAAAAGAAATACGTTACAGTACATACCTTCGTTTTCAGGCTTTTGCATTTCCGCCTTACTAACGCGAGCTTTCGGGAAGAGTTGGAATGATTCTTCGTGGCAATGGGTTTCATTTTTTTGGCTCGTCTCTTCAGTTTTTCTCGAAGCATTCTTTTCTCCATCTTTTCTCGCGCATACATCGCTCGATAGAACGTTCAAACTTGTACCTTTGCTGTTCGTGCAAGACTCCGAGGCAGTTTGATGCATGTCTGTAATTATTGTAAATGATTTATAATCGTATCGGATAAAAAATAACCTCGAAGCTCTGATGAAAAAAATGCATCCTTACCTTGAAAATATGAAACGTTATAAATTTCGATATTTTATAATAATACTTTTTCAAAGACTTACTTTTCAACCGGCATGCCCGTTCCGCTGCAGATGCGCAATTTCTCCACCACTTGGAAATTCATCTGCACAGCCATCATACTAGTAGCTCGATCTAATGGATGTCGTTGTACTGTGATCGTGACAATCTACATTGGAAACCAGCACATTACAAATTTGAATTACAGTTTCTCTATAAAAGATCTCAAAACTTTTCCGAATACGAGAAACACCAGCAATATTAGTAATGCATGAAGCAAACTTAAATATAACAGCGAACCATCTATGACTGCTAGAGATCACTAACGAAATTTTAGAAATTCAACAATTCAATAATACATTGTGTAGCAATAAAATTTATATTAGTTAGAAAGGAAAATAAATTATATCGAACTCACGGTGACAACAAGATCTGTGGTCATCTCGATATGAATTCGGGGCTCGAATGTTCCACGATCATGTAACGTAAATACAATTTTGTTTTCCTTCTGCATCCACGACCATCCCTCCGGCAAAAATTCTTCTTTCAGATGAGCGACGATCGAATTTAAGCTTAAATCCAATGATTCTGAATTCTGTTCCTCGACGCTTGAAAAGTTATTTCTTAGATTCTGCAACAAATAATTATATCGAAACCAGAATTGATTGATACACAATTATATATTTACAAGATTAAAGCAATAAGTCTGAAGATAAACTAGTTACGACTCCAAAGTTTTTATGAAAACCCAATCGATTAGCATTCAGGTGATGCATCACGATAAATATATAATTCAGGTGATGCATCACGATAAATATATAATCATGAGCTCTACCTGGTTATCTTGACTTGTCGAAAGTCTGTTGCCAATATACTCTTTCGTTGGTAGAACGGGTTGCAGGCTAGCAGTAGTCTCTGGCTCTGTGTTGTGATCCTCCTCCATTGGTGGAAGACTCTTTTCATTCACTACCTCCATCACTCGTTTCTCGATAACCTCCCCGTTCACAATAGGCATGGCATTGGAGTGTAACCTCCATCGGATGAGTGGTATAATTTCCACTTTGCCTTTAGTCAATGTGAACAAATCTTTGTGTTGAATGTGCTTCTTACTGAAATGCAGGTTACAAACAAATTGGGACGCCGTCAACGAAGTTCCCAGTATGCTGTTCCACATTTGACGTTTTATCGGACACTGAGGAATCAGATGAATCAGATAAATAGCAAAAGTTTTAAGAGTTGTAAGGATAAAATTATAAAAAACTTGTACGAACTTTTGGTGGCTTGAATAAAGATGCTTGACGTTGCCTTTTCATTTGGCGATCGCTCCGGTCCTTGACACTGCCACTTAGGCAGGCCTTGACGGCACACACCTTGCCCATTTCTCTAAAATAGAGAGTGAAGCTCGTGTTTTGTTGTGTAACAATGAACTTATTTGAGCAATAAATTAGGCGAAAAGTTATAGTTCGGTTGACCTACCTTTCTGCAGTATGCAAATCAATAAATAACTAACAGAATTAAACGATACTACAACGACGTATACAATTTTGTCAGACCGACAAATTGAATAAACTTACCTCGTACAGAGAGTCCTGAGCCGGGGAGAAAAACGTAGAACACGCAATTAAATATTTTTATACTGCATATAAAAATACGAGGTAATCCAATGTATATGTGCAGCTTAGATAACGTTCTCGCTTTCTGGTTCCCTTCGGGTTGCCACCCTGCTCAGAAGCTACACTCTCGGAATATTTATTATGGTTTATCTGGAATCTGCCGTGAGGAGATAGTCTCGACGTACCGAGTTGTCCGGCAGAGGAGAATACCCGATGGAGACCTTCATAGACCGGCAGAAGCTCGGGTGAGATACCTGCGCCACCCTGGAGGTGGGTAAAGAACTGTAGAGCGGACGGAGATATAGTTTTGGCAGGGTTAAGGGCAGAGGAGGAACATCCTGACCCGAGTTGAGGATGTGGTTCCCAGCTGTTGCCCGATGCCCTGGGGAAGCGGCCGTGAAGGATTTCAAAAAGTTACGTACCGATTCGCTAAGGAACGCTCAGAATGATCAGAATGATTAGTTCTCGAATTTGGCTATTGTCAAAGCAGTCTGTCTCGGGGCACCGATCAAGGAGTAATGAGCTGGCTCGCGCTCCCGTGCTATCTGTTGATAGTTTTTCTAGCTGTGTTTCGGTAAGGTATAGAAAGTTCTCGCTCATAACATAGACAGTGGCTGACGGGAGGAGATCTGCCTGATCCTCCTGAGAAATCAAGTAACGACAACGATAGCAGCCGGAAGACTCGAAGACCCAGAAATACCGAGACTACTGCGACTAGTGGAGGACGCGCCCTCGCACCCCCAAAGCCAAGGCAGCGAGGAGGATAATCCCGTGGGCCCTAACGAAGGGACAGCCAGAAGGAAGCCTTAATATTACGATCCAGGGAAGAATAGTTACCGTCGAGAACCGGTCCCATAGATGGGGAAACGTGCACCTCGAGGGAATAACAGCATCCGTATCCACAGGTAGAGCCGTGGAACCTCGTCAGGGGATAGTTGATTTAGTCTATTAGAATATTGATAACGAAATATTAATTATCCAATATCAAGAAAATTGGAGTACCGCCCTCTTGAATTGCAAAGGGACTCGTAACCCAGTTTGAATTTTAGCGCGCGTGAATAAGTTCGACGGAGGGCCCAACGCGCTAAATTGAGGGTGGGGGAATCTCACCACCGACTGAACGTCTAGCCGATAGATCGCTCTCTCGCTGGCTGTCCGTGGTGGTGTTTCGACGTTTTTCGTGTCGTCTATTACCGGTGAGTTCAGAGGTTCGATTTACGTGGAACTTTCCTGGGCAATATTGCTCTCTGTTATAGCTCTTGAATCCTTCTGATTCGAGGCTACTTTCGTACACGGAAAAATTCCGTGGTTATCGTATCATTTTACTATTGTATTTAAGTATTCCGTAATTTCGAGTCGTAGTCGTATCGTACTTATAAGAGAGGGATTTTTTGGATCCTGGAGTGTGTTTTAAGAAACGACGATCCAAACTCTCCTTGTCTGTATTTATTCCATTATCGCGAATCAGCGACTTACCCGCTGAAATATTCTTGTTATATTTGTGCTTAAGTTCCTTATTCTCCTATGTATCGTGATATGCCATTGCTTCGCGTTCTCTAGTGATAGTGCTATCGTATGCATTTCACCTGTAGGGCTATTGTCTAGTGAAGTCATTGGTTACGCCACTGTAGTATTATTGCTAGGGCTATCGTACGATTGTGGTCGACGAATCCCAGCGATTGTAAATCTTACGCGCACGAATTTCGGCATATCCATTTCGCATTAATATTGTATTGACCGTCCCGTGATTTTATTCTCCCGCGGCGGAGCGTAGTTTTTTTCCGAGATTGAGGACTTAGCCATCGAACAGTTCCTCTTATGAAATTATTGTTACTTTGTTTATTCATGTCCTAATAAAAAGGGCCTTGTCATATTTGGTTAAATTTCTGACTGGCTACTTCTCGCGACTTCGCTACCTCTTGATCCAAGACCCCAGCCCCTCTACACTTGTGTTTCAGAGAGAACAGGCTGAGCTAGCGTGCTGTCGATCGAATTTTCGCGAGGACGGTTGCCGGATATCTTGACGTCGCGAAATCGGTATTTCCCTAGGTTACCTGGCGCCCCACCATTTTTCGCCGTTTATCGTCCCTACCGTTTATCTCGCGGGAGTTTATGTACTTGTAACGGGAATTCTTTCTTCGTTACCGATTCTCGAATGCCGCAATAAGAATAACGTTACAATATACATATATTGTAACGTGACAAAACAAGCAACCTCTCAGTACTCCTGTACTGAGAGCGTACCCGTTACAAGGGGACAACGAGGACGCGCGGCTAGTGGCAATACCAGCCACTAGATGGACAACAGTTCCCGAAAGTAGATCCTGGTAGAATAATAATAATAAAATCCGCTAGATGATTAGCGCTTCCCGCTAATCAATTTAGAGAACCAACAGAATAAATAACAGCTTTCCAGTCAATTTATTTATCTGAAGTAGAACTACAAGAACACGCAGTATCTCCGTCAAGTAAATTAAATCTGAAAGGATCGCGAATAGTAAAGTGTCAATAAGCTCGATCTATGCCCTATGGGACAGAGCATATAATTATCAGTCATATTACTTTATATAATCTTGTCGACGGCCACGGCACATTAGCGTCCGCTATTTCGCCTAGACCGCACCGTAGAGAAAATTCGTCACAGTTCTGAGGAGACCACCGAGATCTTCCTCAGACACATCAGTGAGCGCCATTTTGTTCGATCTATCATCCGAGCCGTGATTAGTTGAGTTGCACACGGTGCCATAGCCAATAGATAGGCAAAGCGCCGATAGAGCTAAAAACAAAACTTAGGCGTCCCCTCGACACCGCACAGACCGGTTAGAGAGAGATAGGAATAGACAACAAGTATAGGACGCCTCCTGGACAATCCTTTTCCTACAATACCGACAATAGATTAAAACTGGACAATTGACCGTGATTACAAAACTTCTGTACCGATTATCGATTATTTCAATAAAACTTTATTATTTTGTTTTACCTTACCCACCTGTGTCGCTTACGTTTGTAACGTACAAGTACGCTATAGTGAACGTGTTATTTGTATATGTGTTGTGTGTAAATGCGCCAGTTTCTAATAGTATATCGGCAAAGTCGATGGACCAACAAGCTTACCGACCACGTATTTACTCACTTTCGTAGTTATCCATTAGTATGATGGGTGTCGCTAACTATCACCCGTAATTACCAATCAGAGGTGAGCATCGGCTTACTGGTGAATATCTTTTCCGGTACAGAATCAGTGTTGGAGAGAAAGTCGAAAAGTATAGACGTGAATAGTACGCTCGTGGCATATCATAAAGAACGTGGCATTGCTCCAATGAAACGAATATCTGTTACATACAGTTCATATTATCAAAGAAGATAAGTACGTTCAATCTATTCCTATCTGGGATATTCAAAATTGCCCAACCAAGGAATTATAAATATATACATATCAAGGATGGCTATTCAACGGACGGATGATACAAATCCCCAGTAAAGGATGCAATCAGACTAGAATTGGACCAATGACATGGCAAAAGGAAGGAGTTGAAAGGACCTTGAGAGTAATGCCACGGCGTGAGACGTATCTACTTTTATTTAATATTAAATATTGATGTAAATTTTATTTTGCGTCATCGGTACATATTTTTATTGTTATATTTATGAAAGAATGGGTTATGTGTGAGTGAATGGGTTATGTGTGAGTGCGATAGCTATGTTATATTAAATCGAAAATTGATATGAAATTTGGAAAAGTTGGATCATAATTGTTACATGAGACATAATTATTCGTGTTCCTTTTGAATTGATATTGATAAATGTGATCCAAAGTTTATTAGCATTTCACACATTATTTGACTTATTTTATTTGACCAAATTAATGACTATTACACGTTCTTAAAGTCGCCAGCCCCGAGCACTTACCTACATCCCATTTCGTACACTCATAAGGAGCGTACGAAATTGCACTATCGTGAAACATTACAATATGTATATGTACCGGGTGATTCAGCACAGGAACGAAAGCTTGCACCAGCGTATTCGTGCGTCTAGTCCAAGTCTGTCTAAGTCATGTGTCTAGTCCAAGAGAAATACAGAGGCATCAAATTCGGAAAAGTTCTCACCGTGTAAAAAAATATTTGCCCAAAAAAGGAAGGCTTTCAATTTTCGCGAAACACGAAATTGTTCGCAGTAAGATATCATATCAGTTCACCCGTCTGCTGTAAGTATACATATAGGTAGGCAACCTACCTTCAGGTCAGTTGAACGTCCTTAAATTCAACAAATTATTAATTTTCGTGTTCCATAACGTTAAACATGAAATGAATCCTTTAAAGTTTAATCTACTAGTAGACGAATGGTAGATGCCCAGTGAAGCTCAGCATTTCATTTGCAAATGCCGACTTACTACTAGTAGCCCAATTATGCTATACAAATAGCGCACTACGCCTGCAATCAGATGTTTATAAATATTTGGCTACCCAGCAAAACATAAATTACTTTTCACTACCATTGCTCCATAATGTATGTCGTTGCTGAAATGTAGTATCTTAACGCTGTCCCCTAAGAATGTGCTTTTTCGGACATCATAAATCCAGTTGTGACTTCCTTTCGATAGATTACTATTTTTCTACTTTTAGCAGGATAATCCTTGAATTTGTCCTTTTGCTGAGACGTTCAAAAAGAACGCAACTTGTATGCTATTCCTTTTTCCCAATAATCAGTTTTTCCTTCTGCCAACATTTACCATAAGGTTATAATATATTTATTCAACATAAAAGTCCCAGTATTATTCATGGAACAACTATCAGACGATTGTACGGCTTGTAATACCCACTAGATGTCTTCAGGACATTCCGTGACGTACGAGATAATTTTGGGGATTCCACTGAGCAGCTGTACAGTTTATTGACTGACTGATAGAAATATTCAACGAATACATTATTCAATACAGTTACACTTAGCTGGACCATTCATTGTATCTCGGCAACGAAATTATATTTCCGTTTATCAGAATTTATAATAATCCTTGACCTCGAAACGAGATACGTCTGCTTTATAAAGCGCGAAGAGGTCCCAGGGCACTTTAGTGAAATCGCGTTTTTGCCTTGTGTTGTATAAGAGATGAGAACGCATACTGAAATGGTGAAATTCTGTACAGTAGGGTTCAGTTTAGTCATATTGTGGTGTTGTACGTTAGGAGCAAATGGGGATACTAGCACCAATTTCGATCCACACACTGGTGCAACCAGTGAGCTTTTTAAAATTATTTCGGGAATTCAGAATGCAAACAAAGTTAATCCATTGAGGTCTATCCTGTCTGTGAATATGAACGCAGAGACCATAAATTTTAATGTTTCAATTCCTTCCTCTGATTCATATACCAAGGAGATTGAACATGAAACACATAAAGCGCCAATTAAAAAGGTCAGAAGTGATTATACTTTGACGGAAGGCATCGGTTATCACAAATTGCACAAGTCGAAACTGACCTGAGATGAAGCTCGTAAAGCTTGCATGGCTGAGAATGGTACTGTGTAACAATTATTTATATATTATATCTGTGTAGTGCGACGTTAATCCCCAAAACAAAATCTCAATTCGAAATTCGATAGACGACAACCGGTAGTCAGGAAATAGGGAACCGTACACAAAACGCCGTATAATCCTCTCTCTATAAATTCCGATATTCAAAAGATCCGATACGCGATAGGGTAGATAGAGTTGGGCGCCAGGTGATCTCCGGGGAGAACACCGCGAGTGCAGGGCACTCGAGATCGTAGAAATCTTTCGGAAGACGCGGGAAAACTCGGAACAATGAACGGGAACAGGAAACCGGGAAGGCGACACCGCCAAGGGAAGAGGAGTGAAACGATAGGAACGGCGACTCCGCCAAGATAGAAAAGAGAAAGATCAATAAACGGCGACACCGCCAAGATAGAAAGAGAGTGATAGGTAAACGGCGACTCCGCCAAGATAGAAAAGAGAAATATAAGTAAACGGCGACTCCGCCAATAACGGGAAAAGACAGATTCACAAACGGCGACACCGCCAAATAGGGAAAACGAACGAGACACGAAAACGGCGACACCGCCAAGATACGAGAGGGAAGCGCGAAGAAAAATAGAAACAGACGCGAGAGAGAGAGAGAATCAAGCGGTCGACGAAAACTCCAAAAATATACCCGGTTCGAAGGCTAGCTCACCTGGGAGAGCGTCGTGGCGTTCAAGAGGCTAGACTAGAGAAGGAATCGGCATGCAAAAGAGGGAATAGGTAAAAGAAAGATATCAGAGAAAAAGAGGTAAGTTTAACGCACCGAAGCTATATTAAATAAAAGCGAAAAGCAAGAAAGCGGCATGCAAGCCATACAGAAAGCTACAGTGTGAGACAAGCAGAAAGCAAAAGTAAATTTTCAGTTAGAAACACTCAGGTGCGAAAGCGAAATCAGCTAGCAAAATCCTTAAAATACTAATACAAAGCCAGAGGTTCTTGAGGGATTCTATATAAACTAAAATTCTTAAATACGAGACGCGGAACTAACGAGGGACTACGGCCCTTTGGCGAAACGATACGGCAGCGGGACGAATCCGCGCCGACGCAAAAGATATTCTCGACAATGTTTCAATAAATCCGCGATTACGAAATACACGCGAGAATAGGTTTAACTCCGTATCGGTACGAAAACACAGAACAAATTCACTCGCGAAATTTCCCGACAATCGGAAAGAGTCAGATAGTAAGCGATATAATGGTAGCGAGGAACACAGGTATTAAACGCACGCAAATAAATTAACATAAATAGTACAGGCAATATACAATGGTCACAAGAAATGGCAAGCTCTCAGAAAATTAGCACAAGAATATCATACGCGGTAAGAATAAATTAATAGTAGGTACGCCACTGATAGTCAGTACGTCGTCCTTTAGTCTCGCATTAGGCGAATACGCACAAAAAAAAAAGGTGACTCTACGCTCAACCAGCAGCGTAAGGTATCGGGAAAATATTACGATACGACGTTAATTACGAATTTCTCCAAAATTTAAATATTAAGTAAATCAAGAGGAGGAAGCCATTCCTTATAACGACAGCGAAAAATAAATAAATAATATACAGCAGATAAGAGAATTATTTAGCGTCCAAAATTCAATATAATAAAGCAACCTATAACGCCGGAAAAGATAGAAAAGTCCAAAAGAGATTTAATTAAAAGAACTAAGTAGACTCAACGGGAAACGGCCAAGCCGGGGACGCCGGGGCCCGAAGTGTTTCCACGTGGTCGAGAAAATAATCGACAACTTATAAAATATTCGACAATTCCAAAGCACTGAATTACGAGAAAACGAAACTAATTACAATAGATTCGATATGAAAGATATTCTACGATAATAAACGAAACAGATAAATAAGATAACGGTATCCGGCACTATCGTCCTTTTACTTAGAGGGACTGGAACGACATTCAGTCCCGGTAAGCGAGAAAATGCGCCGTCGAGACAAAAGGCCTAGACGGTATTACTTCAATTAAATGCACAAAATCTCCACAATAACGGTAACGAAAGGAGCTCACCAAATTTATCAAATCTAGAATCGAGGAGATCGGTCCTCAGACTTCCTTCCTTCCTTCCTTCAATCAATATTTTATATTCCTCCTTTCCAGATAATATTTGATAATCTCGATAAATCGGCAAATCGCAATAGGCCGAATCCGGCTCGTCTTGGTTCACTTTACTACTGTTAGACAAATTGACCACAGGCTAAGATGCTCCAAACGTAAGTGAACGAGCCGGAATTCGTCGCTAGAGGAAGAGCCCTAGGGGCCCCCCTCCTAAATTAATAATTCCTTATTCGCACGGTAGAGCGATAACACACTATAATAATACTAAATAGGTAATCTAACGCTTGACGGTAGCTAGAGACGAAGCATTAGGCGGCTCGAGTCCGAAGATAGGCGGAGAGGGCCGAGCTGAGCGCGGGAATCCTTGGTGCGACCGATCGTGAGTCCTCGGTGCGAGCAGCAGGATCCGGCGAAGAGTATGCCCTGGTTTCTTCTCCGGGGGCCACTGATAACGGGAACGCTAGGGAACGTTCGGCGACTGGCGGCACGATAGGGGACCATCCTTTCCTCCTATCGGCGGCACGAGTGGCGAAGGCCCTTTTTGCGGTCCGTATGGGCGGCCGGCAGAAGTAGTAGAGGGATCCCATCCCGGGTATCCCGGGCTCCACGGAAGTCCTCCGGAGCGAACAGCAGTTTGGTCCAGCCTCTGTCGAGCGCTCGTCCGGTAGCTCAGGAACTCTCGTTGGCGGTCAGCTTCGTGCTCGTAGTGTAGACGTAGATTTGCCCAGGACGGTAAAGAAGGTAGGCGAGTGCGAATAGGAAAGCTCGAAAATAAAAATAAAAAAACAAAAAAAAAGCAGAAAAGCGAAACAGAAATAAGCAGAAAGGACCATAGACGGAAACGGAGTGCATAAACGATAAGCGCGACAAGCAAAGCTGTCTTTGGAATGTCGGGTGACCGACGTTTGGAGGATCGTTGCAGGTGGATGGTGTCTTTTCCCTACTCCTAGCAAACTTTGTGACTGAATTTCCGAAATTCACGTCACAACTCCCCCTTCCCTAGCGGAAGCCGTACTGGTGACGAGACCTTGCGTTACCGGAGATCCAAAAAAGGAAATCTACCGCGAAAGGTCGACGGTGCCAGGGAGGTTTCCCAACATTCGTACGCGAGAAAGAAAAAAAGAAAAGCGTTTGGAATAGCCGATATACTTCACGAAACAAGAGAGCGATAAATCCAGACGGGATTGACAAAATTTAATAAAGACAGAAGAAAAGTGAATACGGAAAAACGAACTTCAAGTTTAGGTAGGCTAACGGCATCATACTCATTGGTGCTAGTCGGAACTAATTTGCACTTCTACAAAAAAAAAATCTGGTCGAGATTCGATATTACGTGAGAGTCTATGCCAGAAATGCGAAAGATCTAGGTACGGCAACGAAGATGAAATAGACAAGTCAGTAGGAGCACTGGGTTCACAACGGAAAACTCAGAGAATCAAACAAAAAAAAAATGGTTAACGAAATGTAGGAACAAACCAAAAACTGGGCCTTGGATAGGAGATTGGGACTGAAGGTGGTCACTCGTTTTGACCTGAATGAAAACAAAAGGACTAAGCGGACCCGAGAGAGGAAGAGGAAATATCAAATAAAGAAAACTGGGCACTTGATAGGCGGTGTCCGACGAAAAGAAAAGTAGGAGTCTTGTGTAGCCGGCATTTACGGCTTTCAAAAAAAAAAGAAAAGAACTAAAAAGCTGGGCCTTGGAGAGGGTGCAGAAGGGAAGGCACCGAGGCCGGTACTTGCGACCAAAGGAAAAGAAAGCAGAAGGGGTGAGAATAACAAAAACGGGGTGTTACCAAAAAAGAAAAAAAAAACCCAAAAGAAAGAAGGGAAGGGCTGCAAGAGAGCGAAAGGAGGTGCGTCACGGCATGACTAGGGAGCCGGGTTTACCCGAGGCGATTGCGGGTATGGCGACGGTCGGCGGCCTCCCAGGGCATATTGATACCCGCATTCGGCGCAGTCCCTTAACGTGAGGCCCCATGCCCCGCACCCATAACAAAACCAATTCCGGGGTTTTGGGCAGCTGGGGTACCGATGGTCAGGGACCCAACAGTTCCAACAGGCCCTGGGATTGCCGGGCCGCGTACCTCGAGCTGGCGCACTGATGCAATCCATTGGGTTCGGAGGACTGGCATGCGGGTTCCGAGGAGGACCCGGCTCTCGGTTAGGAGGAGCGGGCGGACTCCCTGGCACCTTGGAGGGGTGCATGCGGAACCGGAATGCTTCCGGAGGAGGAAGGAGGAAAGCGGCTGGAGGAGTCGTCGTAGGAGTCGGCACACCTCCCAGGCCAGGAGACTTCGCGAGCGCCCCGATCCGTCCTCGCCCACGTCCTCTGGGCCGACAGCGACTGCTTCCCGGGGGGGCCAAGGTGGCAGCCCCAATCCACTGGGCGGCCTGGAGGGCTCGATGCTCTTGGGCTTCGACCTCCGTAAACTGCGCCGCGGGCTCCGGGTCGAACGGCCCCGGTGGTAGCAGCGGCAGCGTAACCCGGCGTGATCCCCCTGGCGTTTCGGGGACCTCAGCAACCTGCCGGGGTCTCCGCAGCGGGGTCGTCGGCGGCGGTGGTGATCCTGTGCCGGTGGCCTCCGTCAGGGCGACCTGTAGGTCCGGATCCTCATCCTCCCGGAGATGACTCTCGAAGATATGGGCCATCCCCCGGTAGAGGGCCTCCTTGATGCGGGCCTGTTCCGCCATGCGGCGTACCCACTCTCGGGTATCCATCCTCGGCCGACTAGGGGAGATAACTCCAGGCGAGGAAAGAGGAAACAAGACAGGGGGGAGCGTGGATCGCGCAGGGGGCCGAATGTAAGCAGGAGGTAGGGAAAGAGGAAGGTGAACGATAACGGCACAGCAAGAGAGCGAAACACAATAGAAGAGAGCGGCAAAGAAGTCAATCTAGAAAAGTGATTAAAAAAAGAAAGCAGGCCATGCGTAAGATTAGTATAAAGCAAAGAAAGCGAAAGCATAGGCATATGGTAGAGAATACATTCAGGTGGTACGATTATATCGCTTGAGGTTTTTGATGTGACTCTTTCCAATTGATTTACCTTTATCATCACTCAATTTGTAGACGACGGCCGATAAGATTTTCGAAATAGTAAAAGGCCCGGGGAATTTCGGAGCCAGTTTAGCAGATACGCCTAGCGCGGCGGACGAGAATACGTTCTGGCGCTTAAGAACTTGATCACCTAGTCCGAATTTCGTGTCACGGTGATGACGGTCATAGTATTTAGCTTGCTTGGTTTGAGCGGAGTCTACATTCTTTCTCACTAGATCGCGAATTAGCTCCAGTCGTTGGAGGCGATTCGCCCATTGCTTAGGATCCTGTGGGTCGAGTTTAACCGGGGGCTCGAGTTCTTTCCGTAACGTGTTCGTTGCTTGCAATTCCCGTCCATAGTTCAAGAAAGCGGGAGTAAATCCGGTCGAGGAGTGTATGGCGGTATTAATCGCGAAGCAGAAGTCGGGGAGATGTTTATCCCATTCTCTGTGATCCTGTCCGAGGAAAGCGACAATCGTAGTTTTGAGTACGCGGTTGACGCGTTCGACCGGGTTAGCCTGCGCGTGGTACGGAGGAATAGTACTGTGAGTAATATCGTATTTTACAGAAAGTTCTTTCACGGTCTTATTTACGAATTCGGTACCGTTATCTGTAAGCAGTACTTCTGGTGTACCCCATCGTGCCAAAATCAGTTCCTCAAAAGCAGTACATATGGCCGGTCCATTGGCTTTCCTTAAGGCCCGACACTCTACCCACCTAGTGAAAAGATCTTCGAAAACTAGCAAGTAGACGGCACCCGATTTGCTGGACGTAAAGGGACCCATAATATCCGCAGCTACGACAGCCCAAGGGGTCTCTACAACACATCGACCCATGAGACCGGCGGGTGTCATTTGATCCGGTTTACAGCGTTGGCAGCGATCACACGACCTAACATATTTAACCCTTATGTCAATACCCAAACTATTGTACGTTGTTCAATAGCCGGGGTACCCGGGTACCCTTACGGTAAATCCATGCAATAAAACGCGTTTATGAGCGGGAATTCGTCACTGGGTTTGTTTATTCGATATCTGAGTCACATTAGGTGCTTCCACTACCTGAAGCAGCCCTTTTTAAGGTATTCTGAAATGCCTTGGAGGGGAATTATGGCAAATGCCCTATAGTTTATGCGAGAAGTTCAGTAGTGTTACCGTCATTCTCAAACGAGACCTAACTGAACGCGGACGTTTGTAAATGCAGTGATATTTTGGAATACTGTGTGTTTGGTGTTTTGCGTTATTGATTATTGAAAACTTTTTGATCGAGTAAGTGAACAAAGTTATAAAAATAATGGAAGAATTATCAGCAGCTGAATTTGCAAGGTATAGTTACATGAATCCAGTTACATGAAATTTCCCCTTTATAAATGAATGTACTATTATAAATATTCTAATCAATACCATAACAGATTGACTGCTGTAGAAAGGGAGGCTTATTTGAGCCAATTATTAGGAGAGGAATCTGCTGAAGAAAATGATTATGCATCGGATAGCGACGACGAAGATTGGATTCTGTTGCCTGAAGGACAATCGCAGGGTTCGGAAAACTCAGACCACGAAGAGACTGGTATTATACAGTTTTGTTTTTGTATTATATAAATGTTCAGGTTATGAGAAATTTTACAACAAAGCTGGCAATCGAAAGCATTTACGGTAAACCTGTCGATCTTCCAAGCAAAACTGCAACAGCATCTGGGTCTGCACAAGCGGTAGATCCTACTGGACGCAAGGTTGTCGTTGGATCATGCCATATTTGTTACAAGGGTGCATTCAAAAAACGAAGGAAAACGCGAAAATCATGTATGGCTTGTCAAAAACCTGTTTGCGATGAGCACGCAAATACAATTACCAAGTGTAACGAGTGTACTCAATAAAAACTCATTATGAGTCCATTTTTATAAATATAAATCACTATAATTTGTTTTCAAACTAACAATATCAATATTTATTTATTTACTTTATATTCCTTTTCATCCTTTATTATTATTTTTAGTTGTTAGGTTAGAAATTCAATACGAGTGATACATTGACAAACGTGGGTACCCCGGTACCCCGGGTATTGAACAAGCGTATATTCAACTTTATTTATTGAAATTTCTGACTTTTTTCTTTTTTTTTTCAAAACTAAATACATAAATCGATGTGAAATTGACGAAATAACGAGGATCTGAAAGGATTTGTGGATATTTTGTCAGGAAGATCAAAAATTTTAAGTTGGAAAACGGAAAAGGGTACCCGGGTACCCGGGTATTGACATAAGGGTTAACGACATCAGAATGCATAGTGTGCCAATAGTAATTTCTAGCTAAGCGGGAATATGTCTTTTCAATGCCAAGGTGTCCACCTTGAGTCTTCTCGTGGGTTTCTGCAATGGCACGCGTTCTTAAAGGGAGCGGCAAAACTAACTTCCAAGCGTTTAAATCTTCGAGTAGTTCCTCGTAAGCGGAAGCGGGACGATGAAAATACAAACGATCATCCTCTATAGTCCAATTCGGAAAACGAGACGGAAATTCGCGAACTAGCTTTACACGACGATCATACCACTCGTCGTTGGATAGATTGACGTCCTTTTCTTCGGTAGCAGCTATCGGAGTCTCAAACATTCGCGAAAGCGCGTCGGGAACATGGTGAAGCGCGCCTTTTCTATGAACGATCGTATAATTGTATTCCAGCAATTCTAAAGCCCATCGGGCTAAGCGCCCTACGGGATTCTTTAAATTATGTAACCAACGGAGGCTACTATGGTCGGTAATAACAGTAAACGAATATCCCTCAAGGTAACATCTAAATTTCTTAATCCCCCATACGACAGCGAGACATTCTTTTTCGGTAGCTGAATATTTATGTTCCGCGGGGGTAAGAGTACGACTCGCGTATGCAATTACATGTTCGGTATCGTTTTGTTGTTGTGTTAGCACTACTCCTAACCCTATGTCACTAGCATCCGTTTGTAACGTGAACGGGAGCGAAAAATCAGGACAAGCAAGTGTCGGCGCGGAAGTCAGGGCGGCTTTAATCCGTTCTAAGGCCCTCTCTTGATTTTCCCCCCATTCCCACTCTTTCCCTTTTTTCAATAGAAGGTTTAGGGGCGCAGCAACTGAGGCGAATTCCGGAAGGACCCTACGGTACCAAGACGCCATCCCTAAGAGCCTACGTAATTGTTTAAGGTTCTGTGGTGCGGGGTACTCGAGTATAGGCTGGATTTTATCCGGATCAACTTGCAGACCGTTCTCATTGACCATGAAGCCGAGATATTTGACCTGCGAACGACAAAAGTCGCATTTCTCGGAGTTTATGGTCAAGCCTGCTCGCGAGATAATTTCTAAGACTTTCTTTAACCAGATGAGATGGTCTTCAAACGTTTTCGTAACTACGATAATATCACCCAAGTATGAGAAGACGTGCGGCTCCATCTCGGGCCCTATTAGTCGATCGACCAGGCGCTGGAATGTGGCGGGCGCATTCGTCAACCCATATGGCATTCGTTTAAATTGGAATAGTCCTTTCCCGGGAACGGTGAACGCGGTTATCTCTTTACTATTTTTCTCTAACGGTATCTGAAAATAAGCTTGACTCAAATCGATAGTCGAAATATATTTCGCGGCACGTAATTTGTCTAGGATACTAGACATGTAGGGTAAAGGATAGGCATCCTTTTTCGTAACGGCGTTAACTTTCCGAAAATCTAAGCAAAAACGATAAGTATTGTTTGGTTTCTTGATCATTACGATTGGTGTAGACCAATCACTGGAAGAAGGTTCGATAATTCCGTTAGCTAACATTGAGTCGACTTCGGCATGAATAGCTTCTTGAACTTTTGGCGAGACGGGATAGTATCTTTGTTTTATCGCGCGATGTCCCTGTACATCGATAACGTGCTCGGTTAAGTCGGTAAGGCCAGGTTTGTCTAGAGGAGGCGGCAAATGATCGTTTAGGAATTGCTTTAATCGGGTTGACTCGACGGGAGAGAGAGAGGTAATTCCAGAGCATAGCTCTGCGGTAATAACGGAAGTAGGGTGGTTAGTTTCGGAAAAGTTTTCGAAAGGATAGGAAATGTTAGTCCAGGGGTCTTCAGGAACGGTAGCGGAACGATCACGGAAGCACCAACGACAATTCGCGAAATCAATGACTATGCCAAATTGTTTAATGAAATCTAATCCCAATAAGCACGGAACGTTCAGTTTAGGGAGTAAGCGTACCCTTGCAATTTTAGTTCTGTCGCGAATAGTGATAGGCAGTTCGGTTTCACCGTCGGCTTTGCCTCGTGAGCCATCAGCGTAGACTACGATACTCGCGGGAGTATCTTGGATCGAGCAGTCAAATTTTTTGATTATCGAAATACCTTCGGGACCGAAATATGTACGCGAGGAACCGGAATCGACGAGAGCTAAAATTGGTTGGTCCTTAATTCTGACGGTTAGATATAAACGGTCTTCCGAGCGTGTGCTGCAGATGGGATCGCAGGTTTCGGCAATTGAGATCGGAATACACGAGGTCGTATTTGGAGCGACAGAATCAGTAGTTTCGAATGCGGGGGTAGGCGTAGGGACCGAGGTCGTCTGCCCCCTTAGGCGTTTCCCTGACACTTCGGTCAATTTTTGGTAGTCAATCCCGGAGTGCCACAACGATAACAAAAGATTTGACGCGCGTACGTACACTCGGTATATCTATGTCCGGGTTGATTACAGTTCCAGCAAGAGAACACTGTTCGCGGAGGCGAGGAGGAAGAATTCGGCGTACTATTCGCGGCGGCTACGTTTTCGTCTTCGTGATCAATCGCGGCCGCCGGAGCTTGTGCCTCAGCTGACCGATTAGGCCATGGAGCCTAGAGTAGAGGAGGACGAACGCTTAATGCTAACGGGACAAAATTGTGGTCGACGAAACTTGACTTAGATCGGGTTCTAAATTTCACCACAAGCGTCGCTGTAAACTTTAAAGACTGGCGTGAAGTAACCGTTTGGTGATAGAGTGAAGTGACGTACATTCGATCGTAGAAAATCCCTGCTTACGCTGCAGTTTCAAGTGATCGCTGTCTCTTTTTATTCTCAGTCCGTCTCTCTCGTAGTCGTTAACGTCGCCGCGCCTCTATCGGCTTCAGTCGAAACAAGTGGAGCATGATTCGTAGACCATTTACATAGCATTACGTTCGTCCTCCTCTACTCTAGGCTCCATGGATTAGGCGTTGGTTGACGGGCTGAAGTATTCCGCGAAGGGTTTGATTGTCGAAACGCGGGAGTCGAGTTTGAGGCTTGTCGCGGCGCGGCGTTATATTGAGACGGCGCACGCGGTATGGGAGAATTCACGTACCCAGGATACGGATAGGCGGGAGGAATGGGATATAGATTGTGACGTACTGGGCAGCTTTTACCCGCCCAGGGTCGGCTCGAATTAGCTATCTCAAAAAAAATAATAAAAAGAATACGAGGTGTGGGGGACACGAGAATAAAAAGGGAACACGGGGTAGAGTAAGAAATAATATAATTAATAATTCGGACGTCAATATGAAAGCAATGAGAATAACACAGTAGGAAAATCAGTAATAAAAAAAAGAGAATATAATCAGACTAATAATAAACGGGGCTCACGCAGGAGCACGCAGGGGTCTAGGGAGGGGGGTTGGAGGGGCAGGGGAGGGCGATCAGCTGGGACTTTGGACTCGGGTGATTTTGGGCGCCAGCTACTGTTACGGTGTAGCACCGACGAGTGACCTCGAGAGGTCCTCGTTTGTTGACAATTTGGGAATGACTGGGCTAGCGGCGGGAGAGGTGAGGGGATCTCAGGGAGGAAGGTTCCCGAACGCAAAATGGCTTCTTATAAAATTACCTCGGTTATGGGATGCGAAGGGGGCAGGTGGTGGAAAAGGAAGGGCACGAAGGGTTTTAAAGGGAACGCAGGAATGCTAAATCTAGGGCGCACGCAATATACCACGGCCTTGAGGGTGGGGGCAGAAGGCCCGTCGTAACTACAAAAGAACTACGTACAATGCTGGGCCACGTGGGCCGGCTAACGGTGTCCTGAAGGGACCTACAAAATCTACGGTGCTAGTTATTATAAAGGGGTGCTAGGGGAGGAGTGGTAATTAGGGAACTCTCAATCATACAGTACTCACGCAAGCGCTCTTCACACTGTAATCCAATGATCACTCTAACAATAATCCGCCGGCACTCTCGCACTCAAAAATTCGCAACAGGATTTATTCGCAATCACGCACGTTCGCGACGGTCGTCTGGCTCGAAGTGAAGTAGATTTCCGGTCGTTTGGTCCTCGTGGGCCTCCAGGGCCTCGATGATTGGCTGGGGCTGCTCAGCTGAGAGGGCTACGTGCTCTGGCATTGGTCGGCAGTTCCGGCATGGCAGGGCATTGGTCCGTTTGAAGTTGGCAGCGCCGCCGGGCCTTCCAGGGCCTCGTGGCGGCAACACGGTGCTGGCGTCGCCGGCGCGCGGGCTGGCTGCGCGCGCCGGTAAATATGGCGGCCTCCAGGGCCTGTCAAAATCCTCCTGGGCACGTCCGCGGTCTCGGAGGGAGAGGGCTCCGCCGCTGTCACACGGGATGCTTTTCTTGCCCGTGCGACGGGACTGCACCGGGGCTGCATAATCGTGGCTGCGTGGTGGCGTCGTTTCCCTGTGGCCGGATCAGCTGGGCCTCCTGCCCATGCCATCCCTGCCTTCCGTTGCCTCGGCAACGTAGCCACTCTCTTGCTCCTTCCAGGGATGCTGTCCTCGTAGCAGGTCCACGGCGGTGTCTTCGGTGATGGTGGATGCTGTTGGTCCTCGACGATGGTCCTCGAGCCAGTGTCCTTCAGGGATGGTGGTAGGGAGGGAAGGGTGGAGGGGAGGGATCTTATCTCTAAATGTCGTAAACCTAAAACACTAAAGAAATACAATATACAATACGCAATACTTATCAACTAGGAACGCAAACCTCAAGGCCTGTGGGACCTCGAGCCAGGGGAGCGGAGGGAGCCTATTGTAACCTTCGTGTTACAAACTCCCCCCTGCTTAGACGAAAGCACCACCTAAATGTGGCGCTTGAGCGGTCATTCACACGGGGAAGGGAAAAGGGGATAGGGCACTGACAGGGATGAGAGGACTGGCAAGGCAGGTTGAAAGGGGGGGGGGGGGGGGAATGATGGGTATGGTTGAGTGATGCACTTCATCGTTGAATAGAAACAAGTAAAGGTTTATTTTCCTTCTTAACTAAAACTTAGCCGTCTCATGGCATCCTTTAACAACAAACAAAAAAAAACAGAAATAGAAAAGAAAACTGAAGAAAGGGAAGAAGAAGGAGAAAGAAAGAAAAAAAAGAAAGAAAAATCTCGGGCCTTTCTGGGGGGGCTGAGAGAGAGAGAGCCGGGGGTGTAGCCTAGGTCGTCTGTCGAGGTGTCTATCCATGGGCCGGGTCCTCCGCTCTTATCCCTTGTGGATTCGGTTGGGGCAGTGGGCCGCGGGGTGGTTTGCCTTCCCGCAGGCCCAGCACCTGAATCTGACTTCCGTGCTCTTCTTATCGGCGGGCCTCCAGCGTTCCGGGGTTGGGGCTTGGGCCCGTGGCGATTCCGCGGGCGGACGCGCCGGGACTGCCATCAGGGGAGGAATGCTAGGGCGAGGCGCCCACAGGGTCATCAGTGGCTGCGGAGGGGAATAGGAAAAAGGGCGTCGGGGAGGGGTGGAGTCCAGGGCCGCGATCTCCTCGCGCCGCACCATCTCCCGAATCTCGGGTGGAAGGGGGATCACTCCGCCAGTCTGCTTTTTCGGCCTTGGTGAGGGGGGTGGAGGGGAGGGTGAGGGAGATGGGGTCGAAGGTAGGGTAGGGAGTGGGGTCCCGTGCCTGCGGGGGTTGGCCTCTGGCTGGTAGCTGGACCTCTGGGTTCCCTCGGAGCGGGCTGGTATCGGCGTCTCAGGCAGGTAGCCGATGTTTGCCCATCGGGCCTCCCTGGTGCGGAGGGTCCGTCCCCCTCCCTTAGCTCCGGCCATGTTCTTTCCTGCAACGGGGTAGGGTCTACATCGGATCTGGACTCTCTCTTTCTTCCGATATCGGGCTATTGGGGACTACACTACCTTTACACATGAAGCATAGGGGATAGTGTCTTCTAGAGGAAGGGAATCAATAGCTACCTACTTTATTTATTCTAGGAAAACTACTGATTAGGTCGAATTATGCAATTACTATTAAGGCCACTCGTGTGGTATATTGCGGCGTCTAGTTCTGAGGGCATATCGTTCTTGTGGGGGGGCTTCATTTCTTAAGGGACCACGGGAGGTTTTGCTGCCGCGCGGGCATCCTCTCGGCCTTTTCCCTGGCGCTGGTGCAGCGGGAGTGGGAGGGCTGGATAGGGATTCAGGTGCATCAGGATTTTCAAGTTCCTCGTCTATGGGAGGCAACGGCATAGGTGACGATTCCTGCATAATGGTGTCTTCAGTTTCGGAGTCTGGGGCTTTCATGGGGATTGGGTCCTCGGGAATTTCCATTGGGGATATGTAGGGCTTCAGGTCCTTCACATGGACTTTAGGCCACTTTTTCTTTAGTGGGACGTGGATCTCATAGACCACGGGGGAGATCTTTTTGGTGATGGTGTAAGGACCTCGATATTTTGGGGGCAGTTTCGCGGCGAAGTTTTGGGAAGCGGACGAAAGAACTCGATTTTTCCGGAGGACCAGGTCTCCAACTTGGTACTCGCGGTCTGTTTTCCCTCGATTATAATAACGGGCTTGCCTTTTTGAGGCCTCGGATACGTTTTTCGTTACCCAATCGTGGATAAGGGGAAGGCGTTTCATTCTATCGGCCCAGACTGCAGGGTCCGTTTTCTCGAGGACCGCGGGGGTGGGGACTCGGTCTCGGATACTCTTTGCGGGCCTCGGATTCCTTCCAAAATTCAGGAACGCGGGGGTCATATGGGTAGAAGCCTGCACGGAGGTATTGAGGGCAAAGCATAATTCGGGGAGGTGGATATCCCAGTTCTGGTGGTCTTCACCGACGTAGGATACGATCATGGTCTTCAGGGTTCGGTTCACTCGTTCTACGGGGTTCGCTTGGGCATGGTAGGGAGGGATGGTGGTCTGGCGGATGCCGTACTGGCCTAACTGGGTGGTCACGTGTTTGTTAACAAATTCCGTGCCATTGTCGGTGAGGAGGAAACGCGGGCATCCCCATCGATTAATGATAAGGGTCTCCAGGGCATTAATAATGGTGGGTCCTGTGGCGGTGCGAAGGGCTTTGGCCTCCACATATTTAGTAAACAAATCTTGGAAAACTACAATATATTTGTTATGGGCCTTGCTAGGGGGGAAGGGTCCCATAACATCTACTGCTACGACGGTCCACGGGCCTTCAGTTGTCCGCTCGCGCATTAATCCAGGGGAAGCTCCCTGGTGCACCTTATTGAGCTGACATACCTGGCACCGCTTAACGAACCGCGCAACGTCCTGAAAAAGGCCGGGCCACGAAAAGTCCTGCAGCACGCGCTGGTAAGTCTTATCAACTCCTAAGTGGCCGGCCTGGGGGGAATCATGGGCATTTTGGAGGGCTTTTAAACGGGCTTCACGCGGGAGGACAAGTTTCCACGCATCTAGGTCCTTCAGGGCTGGTTCTATAATGGGATGGGGTCGGTGGTGGTAGAGTTGGTCGTCCTCTATTTTCCAATCGGGGTATTTAAAAGGGAATTCACGAACGTTCTTCATCTGGTCCCCGTACCATGGGTCCACAGAGTCTCCAAGGGTCGCGAGGGCTTCAAGGGTTCCCTCGAACATTCTTGACAGGGCATCGGGGACTACATTAAGGGCTCCTTTTCTATGGACGATTTCCATATCAAGGTCTTGCATGGTTAGGGCCCATCTCGCTAGTCTTCCCGTGGGGTCTCTCAAATTTCGCAGCCAGCGCAAGCTGCTGTGGTCGGTGATAACTCGGAAGGAAGTGCCCTCGATATATGGCCTTAGTTTCTTTGCGGCCCATAGTACCGCCAGACACTCCTTTTCGGTCACGCTGTACTTTTTCTCGGCCCTCGACAATACACGGCTGCAATACACTATGGGGTGGTCCTCGTTATCTACTTCCTGGGTAAGCACGGCGCCGATAGCGACATCGCTGGCGTCCGTGTGGATGGTAAAGGGTTTGGTGAAGTCGGGGCGTGCAAGGACGGGGGTTCGGGTAAGGGCTTGTCGAAGGGCCTCGAAGGCTTCCCGCTGTTCAGGTCCCCAGTGCCACTTGGTTTCCTTCTCCAGGAGGTGCACAAGGGGGACCTTCAGTTTGGAGATATCTCCCATGAATCGGGCATACCACCCGATCATGCCTAAAAATCTTCTAAGTTGCTTCAAATTGGTGGGAGGGGGATAGTTCACGACGGGGGCTATTTTATCGGGGTCGGTCTTCAGTCCATCGCGGGTGACAAGGTATCCAAGATATTGCATCTCCGGGCAGAAGAACTCGCTCTTCTCGCGGTTTATTTCTAACCCGGCGTCGGATAGGGCTTGTAGGGTCAACTCGAGGTATTTAAAATGGTCTTCTTCGGTCTCCGTGGCTATGATCACGTCATCAAGGTACGCGAATACATGGGGCTCCCATTCGGGCCTGATCAGTCTATCCATTAATCGTTGGAAAGTGGCGGGGGCGTTGGTCAGCCCGAAGGGCATCCTTACGAACTGCCATAGGCCTCGTCCGGGGACTGCAAACGCGGTGATGGGACGACTCGCGGGGTCTACACGGATTTGGAAATAGGCCTGACTAAGATCCAATTTGGAAATATAACGGGCGCGGCGGAGGCCGTCCAAAATATGATCGTGGTTGGGGAGGGGGTATGCGTCTTTACGGGTTACTTTATTTACATCTCGAAAGTCTACACAAAAGCGATATTTCCCGTTGGACTTCGGGACTATCACTGGGTTACTCAACCACGGGCTGTCGGACCTTTCAATAATGCCTTCCTTCATCATCTTATCTACTTCATTTTGGGCCACTTGGAGGAGATAGGGGGAGATGGTTCGGGGGCGCTGGCGGATGGGAGGGTGGTCCTGGATGTCTATTGAATGCTGCACTAAGGAGGTGGCACTGAGGATTCCGCTTGTATTCACGGTCACCAAGCGGTCTAATAGAAATTTCAACTTTTCTTCTGCTGAGGGGGTAGGGTCGACCAGTCCGGCGAATTCTGGGTATGCGGGGATGGCTAGGGATGTTCGCCCATGGGAGGGGAACGTTCGAGGGGGGGCTCCGGGGGTCGTCCATGTCCTAGTGGCGTAATCAATTTTCAGTTTAAACAATTCACAAAAATCGATTCCTAGGATCACGGGGTAGTTCAAAAGGGCAACACGGACGGGGAGGGTTTTCACTTGGCCATTGACCTCGAACTGGGTGGGAATTTCTCCTATAACTGGGATTATTACTCCATTGGCCACGTGGACTCCGCCATTGGCCTTCAGGGCTTCTCCTCCTAGTTCCTCCGCTAGTTCGTCTCCAAAGTACGTGCGGGTGGAACCGGAGTCTATCAATGCTCCGTACCGTCTTCCCAAGAGGTCAATGACGAAGTGGTATCGAGGGTCTTCTACTTGGGAATTCACTGAATCTACTACCGGGGGGGGTTGCTGGTCCGTGGGGGTTACATCTTCAACACATGGGAGGGTATCAGGGGATGGAGGGGGTTAACTACGGATCGGGTCTTTAGGGCTCGGAGGGTTTTTACTACTTTTTGGGTCCTCGGGGTCGGATTCTATCACGCGACTCTCCGCGGGGTTCTTTAGCCCCGTATTTACTGCCGTGGAGGGGAGCTCGCGCGTGCTCCCTCCACTGCTGCGTTTCCCGAGCGGGCCCGGTGGCAACGCGAACACGAATTCGTGTCGCACCCTCCTAGGCCGCAAATCCGGCAGAAAAAGCCTAGGGGTTGGGAGCACTCTCTGTACACGTGTCCGGCTTGCCTACAATTGTAGCAACGGACCGTGGTGGACAGGCTACGGGGGGATGCCGCGACGGGCCTTGACATAAGGTCGGGGATTGCCTTGGGAGGGGTTGCAGTACGAGGGGAGGTTGGCCGCGGGGGAGTACGGGCTACTCGAGCGTAGGAGGTGGGGGGCTCCAGTCCGGCTACTTCCGCGGGGTTTTCTATGGATCGGGGGGAGGGCTCGGAGGAGGGGGCGCCTATGGCTGCTGTTTTTCCTTTTTTGGTCGTTGTTGGGTAGTGGTATGCAGCGGAGGGGAGGGCAGAGTGGGCCGCGGGGGGGGGGGGCGGTTGATATTCGGCGTTCCGGTCGCGTCGCCGCTCTATCTTCGAGCAGATCACCTGGAACTCGTAGTAATCGGCGACGCTATCACGAAAGAAGTGAACTGATATGGTCGGGTGCAGATTATTATAGCAAATATCTAGCTGGGCTTCCAAAGGGGGGGGGAGGGGTCATGTAATGGAAGTACAGCCGCATCTTTGTCAGGTACTCGCCGGTGGGTTCGTCTGGGGCTTGCGTCCTCTTCTCCACTTCGCGACGCAGTCTTTCCTGCAGGTTGTTGCTCCCGAACCTGATCCGGAAGTGGCGGATGAAACTATCGTAGGACTGCAAATATTCGTGGTCCACGCGATACCAGGTGAGGGCTTCATGGGTAAGGGTTTCCGGGAGGGTATTCAGCAGTTCATGTTCGGAGAAACCGCGGCTGGAACAATACTCGTGGAGACGGAGGAGGAAGTCCTCCCCATCGTCCTCACGGCGTCCCGCGAATTTCGGTCCGAAACGCCTAATGTGGTCCAGGACCCTCGTATCCCGATTCCACGAAGTATCGGCCTGCTCGGTGGTCTCCGGGGGGGGGGGTCGCGACGTGGAGAGGGGATGAGGGGGAATCTGGGCCGGAGGGCGGATCCGGGTGCTATTCCCTTGCGGGGTAACACGCGGGGGTAGCTCGTAGGTGGTCTGAGGAGCCCAATCGGGCTCGACGGGGAAGGGTGGGAGGTCTGGGAGAAGAGGGACTCGGGGAGGGAGGGGTCTTGATGGGGGTTGATGTCCCCGCGGGGACACCTCGACGGGGGGAGGAGCGAAGGTGACTACGGGGGCCGGAGGGGCTACGGGTGGTAGGTCGAGGGGCTTCCTCATGCAACAACAGGTCATCTGTCTCGTTGAAGCTAATGGGGTCCCGATATGGACCCACGGATTGTCCGGTGGCCAAAGGAACACGCGGTCTAGGGGAGGAGACTGACCTAGTAGGGGGAGGGGGACGCTCGGGGGACTCCTGATCTCCTACGAGGGGGGGATTCGTACGCCTGGACTCGTCCATGCTAGGGTCTGCCATCGCGCCTGTAAAGGTAAAGGGGTTGGCGTGTCCGCGCTCGTCCTCCTCCGGATTCCAAGCGACGGGCACGTGTGGACATAAGCGACGGACCTCGTATCGCCAGAAACGGCTAAGGATGTCCTGCGGGGTACCTGTCACTTTCAATCCGGCAAAGTCACAGAGTTGGATTATATCCGTAAAATTCGAGAGGGCGCGTAATTCCGTGCTGATCCTCTCTAATCTCCGCATTTCCTCGGGGGGGGGGGGGGGGGGGGAATGGCGGTCAGATGGGCGGCCATGAAGGGGAGGTCAGGGGGGGCAAAACTGGGGGCTGCTATCGGGGGGGTGGTACTAGTAGTAGGGGGTGTCCCTTCGGGGGCGGGGGTGACAGGATCCATGCTTGTACGGTGATAAGGGTAAGGGGAGGGGGGTACCGAGGTGAGCACTTAAAAAAAAGAACCTCAGAAGGAGGGTAACTCGGCTTCTGATATTTTTCGGGCCCCACGTTGGGCGCCAAAATTTGTGACGTACTGGGCAGCTTTTACCCGCCCAGGGTCGGCTCGAATTAGCTATCTCAAAAAAAATAATAAAAAGAATACGAGGTGTGGGGGACACGAGAATAAAAAGGGAACACGGGGTAGAGTAAGAAATAATATAATTAATAATTCGGACGTCAATATGAAAGCAATGAGAATAACACAGTAGGAAAATCAGTAATAAAAAAAAGAGAATATAATCAGACTAATAATAAACGGGGCTCACGCAGGAGCACGCAGGGGTCTAGGGAGGGGGGTTGGAGGGGCAGGGGAGGGCGATCAGCTGGGACTTTGGATTCGGGTGATTTTGGGCGCCAGCTACTGTTACGGTGTAGCACCGACGAGTGACCTCGAGAGGTCCTCGTTTGTTGACAATTTGGGAATGACTGGGCTAGCGGCGGGAGAGGTGAGGGGATCTCAGGGAGGAAGGTTCCCGAACGCAAAATGGCTTCTTATAAAATTACCTCGGTTATGGGATGCGAAGGGGGCAGGTGGTGGAAAAGGAAGGGCACGAAAGGTTTTAAAGGGAACGCAGGAATGCTAAATCTAGGGCGCACGCAATATACCACGGCCTTGAGGGTGGGGGCAGAAGGCCCGTCGTAACTACAAAAGAACTACGTACAATGCTGGGCCACGTGGGCCGGCTAACGGTGTCCTGAAGGGACCTACAAAATCTACGGTGCTAGTTATTATAAAGGGGTGCTAGGGGAGGAGTGGTAATTAGGGAACTCTCAATCATACAGTACTCACGCAAGCGCTCTTCACACTGTAATCCAATGATCACTCTAACAATAATCCGCCGGCACTCTCGCACTCGAAAATTCGCAACAGGATTTATTCGCAATCACGCACGTTCGCGACGGTCGTCTGGCTCGAAGTGAAGTAGATTTCCGGTCGTTTGGTAATCGTGGGCCTCCAGGGCCTCGATGATTGGCTGGGGCTGCTCAGCTGAGAGGGCTACGTGCTCTGGCATTGGTCGGCAGTTCCGGCATGGCAGGGCATTGGTCCGTTTGAAGTTGGCAGCGCCGCCGGGCCTTCCAGGGCCTCGTGGCGGCAACACGGTGCTGGCGTCGCCGGCGCGCGGGCTGGCTGCGCGCGCCGGTAAATATGGCGGCCTCCAGGGCCTGTCAAAATCCTCCCGGGCACGTCCGCGGTCTCGGAGGGAGAGGGCTCCGCCGCTGTCACACGGGATGCTTTTCTTGCCCGTGCGACGGGACTGCACCGGGGCTGCATAATCGTGGCTGCGTGGTGGCGTCGTTTCCCTGTGGCCGGATCAGCTGGGCCTCCTGCCCATGCCATCCCTGCCTTCCGTTGCCTCGGCAACGTAGCCACTCTCTTGCTCCTTCCAGGGATGCTGTCCTCGTAGCAGGTCCACGGCGGTGTCTTCGGTGATGGTGGATGCTGTTGGTCCTCGACGATGGTCCTCGAGCCAGTGTCCTTCAGGGATGGTGGTAGGGAGGGAAGGGTGGAGGGGAGGGATCTTATCTCTAAATGTCGTAAACCTAAAACACTAAAGAAATACAATATACAATACGCAATACTTATCAACTAGGAACGCAAACCTCAAGGCCTGTGGGACCTCGAGCCAGGGGAGCGGAGGGAGCCTATTGTAACCTTCGTGTTACAGGATATGGAGGAAAAGGGTACATGTACGGCGATACCGAAGGATACCCTGGTGGGAATCCATAGGGATAGCCGGAGAATGGCAGGTTAGGATTTGATGAAAGAGGTAAGGGAGTAGGAGGAGCGGCAAGTACGGCAGAGGTATTGCTAGGATCTTCGGAAACGGGAGCGGAAGGAACGGATTTCTTCTTCGGTGGTGGCTTGTTTCGCGACTGAGAGGGTGAAGTGGTCGCGGCGACTGATTCTTCCGCGGGAGTTTCGGTTTCTTCAACGGCAGAAATCGCGGGCCGATTGGGGCGCCGAGGCGGAGTCTTAGGGCCCTGGTAAGCGAGATCTGGCGCGACACATTGATCCAGAGGTACTGGCGGTAATTCGCGGCGTTGACTCGAGATAATCGTGTCGTATTCGCGGATGAGTCGCTCGAGGCCGTCAAGATCGAGGTAGTCAAACTGTCGGATATATTGACGATATTCATCACCCAGACCAGAGTGGGCGAGGCGACGTTCTTCATCTTCCGGAAAAGGTGGATCAATCCGATCAAATAAAGCGCGAATCGCGGTGATATATGCCATTGCAGTCTCTTTAGGGCCTTGTACGCGGCGACGGGCTTCTTCCCGGAGGCGATCTTGGTAATCCTCGCGGCAGTAGCGTCTTCGGAAGTCGTATTGAAAGTCCGACCATCTCCTCCAACGGCGAGAATGTAAGCGGAACCACGGCGTAGCTTCGTCGATAAGTAAGAACGGCAAACAAAATAGAAGGTCAGCATCCGTCAATGTGGAACGCGCGCGGCAGTCGTCAACACGCATCAGAAATTCCTCCGCGTTCGCGTCACTTTTTCCGTTAAATCGAAGATTCCATTTGCTCACTACGTCCCAGGCGTTACGACCGTAGGGTGACTCGAAATCATTTCTTCGCGAACCGGAACGTCTATCGTGAACGACCTCTTCGCGGGTCTGAGAAGGTGCAGTAACGCCAGCGGTAGGCGGAAGCGAAAGTCGGGATCTAGGGAGTGGTGGTGAGGGATGGTTAGGTAAGAACGTGGAAGCTGGGATACCAGGCTCCAGGATCTGGACATGAGGAACGGAAGCTTGTGAGTCTTGGGTTTGTCCCGGTCCAGCAGTAGGTAGCTGGACGGAAGCGGCAGTAGGTATAGGAATCTCCTCCGGGTCATCCGGGGAAGGTAGACAAACTGATGGATCGCTCATGACAGACGAGAAACCGGGAGATCCTAATGCGTCCAAAAATTCAAGAAGTCGAGTACGTCGTTCGGGAACGGTCCCGGATAAACTTAGTTCGTAATACGAGAGCCAATAGTCGACGGCTCTAGGTAACAGAGAGTATACCCAAGCCGGAGTGTAATAGGGGTCATTCATGCACGGAAAATATACGACCAGTCAGAATAAATAGCGTAGAATAAAATTTGAGTTTGAACTGAGTAAATAAGAAGATCAGTCTCGAGGTAGACGAGTTACCAAAATAAGAAAGTACGAATTCGAAAACACGTCCGAACGGTAAGCGAAATTAGTCAAAGTCAGCGGCACCGAACACGCTTAGCAACAAATACGTAGGAGCGCAACAAAAGAAAGGATTAACACAGCCGATGACCGGACGATAGCGCGATTAACGTAGGACAAATAAATACGGACACCAAGTCAGAATAACACGCAAGAAATTCAAAAGTTAGCATATATTCTAAAAGAAATTGTTTTCGGCTTGTAGGTGCGTTAGGACGGGAAAATTTTCCGGAAAGGAGAAACTGCAAAACGAAAGCTTCGAAACGGGAAGAAGTCCCAAAATGAAAGGAAAATACGATAGCAAAGAGAAAAAGAGAAATGAGAACACGGCAAAAATTCTATCTGAGAAGAAAAAAAAACAATTAATTTCACAAGCCTCTAGTTTGTGGGCCCCACGTTGGGCGCCAAATTTGCGACGTTAGTCGTAAATGGCCAACAACGTGGAGGCTTTCTCAAATCGGAACAAAAGGGTTGTAGGGTTCGTCGAAAACGTGACGCGAAAAGAAACGATAATGCGAAAAATGTGAATCCTGCCTGCGCCTCTTGGGCCCCACGTTGGGCGCCAAATTTGCGACGTTATTCCCCAAAACAAAATCTCAATTCGAAATTCGATAGACGACAACCGGTAGTCAGGAAATAGGGAACCGTACACAAAACGCCGTATGATCCTCTCTCTATAAATTCCGATATTCAAAAGACCCGATACGCGATAGGCTAGATAGAGTTGGGCGCCAGGTGATCTCCGGGGAGAACACCGCGAGTGCAGGGCACTCGAGATCGTAGAAATCTTTCGGAAGACGCGGGAAAACTCGGAACAATGAACGGGAACAGGAAACCGGGAAGGCGACACCGCCAAGGGAAGAGGAGTGAAACGATAGGAACGGCGACTCCGCCAAGATAGAAAAGAGAAAGATCAATAAACGGCGACACCGCCAAGATAGAAAGAGAGTGATAGGTAAACGGCGACTCCGCCAAGATAGAAAAGAGAAATATAAGTAAACGGCGACTCCGCCAATAACGGGAAAAGACAGATTCACAAACGGCGACACCGCCAAATAGGGAAAACGAACGAGACACGAAAACGGCGACACCGCCAAGATACGAGAGGGAAGCGCGAAGAAAAATAGAAACAGACGCGAGAGAGAGAGAGAATCAAGCGGTCGACGAAAACTCCAAAAATATACCCGGTTCGGAGGCTAGCTCACCTGGGAGAGCGTCGTGGCGTTCAAGAGGCTAGACTAGAGAAGGAATCGGCATGCAAAAGAGGGAATAGGTAAAAGAAAGATATCAGAGAAAAAGAGGTAAGTTTAACGCACCGAAGCTATATTAAATAAAAGCGAAAAGCAAGAAAGCGGCATGCAAGCCATACAGAAAGCTACAGTGTGAGACAAGCAGAAAGCAAAAGTAAATTTTCAGTTAGAAACACTCAGGTGCGAAAGCGAAATCAGCTAGTAAAATCCTTAAAATACTAATACAAAGCCAGAGGTTCTTGAGGGATTCTATATAAACTAAAATTCTTAAATACGAGACGCGGAACTAACGAGGGACTACGGCCCTTTGGCGAAACGATACGGCAGCGGGACGAATCCGCGCCGACGCAAAAGATATTCTCGACAATGTTTCAATAAATCCGCGATTACGAAATACATGCGAGAATAGGTTTAACTCCGTATCGGTACGAAAACACAGAACAAATTCACTCGCGAAATTTCCCGACAATCGGAAAGAGTCAGATAGTAAGCGATATAATGGTAGCGAGGAACACAGGTATTAAACGCACGCAAATAAATTAACATAAATAGTACAGGCAATATACAATGGTCACAAGAAATGGCAAGCTCTCAGAAAATTAGCACAAGAATATCATACGCGGTAAGAATAAATTAATAGTAGGTACGCCACTGATAGTCAGTACGTCGCCCTTTAGTCTCGCATTAGGCGAATACGCACAAAAAAAAAGGTGACTCTACGCTCAACCAGCAGCGTAAGGTATCGGGAAAATATTACAATACGACGTTAATTACGAATTTCTCCAAAATTTAAATATTAAGTAAATCAAGAGGAGGAAGCCATTCCTTATAACGACAGCGAAAAATAAATAAATAATATACAGCAGATAAGAGAATTATTTAGCGTCCAAAATTCAATATAATAAAACAACCTATAACGCCGGAAAAGATAGAAAAGTCCAAAAGAGATTTAATTAAAAGAACTAAGTAGACTCAACGGGAAACGGCCAAGCCGGGGACGCCGGGGCCCGAAGTGTTTCCACGTGGTCGAGAAAATAATCGACAACTTATAAAATATTCGACAATTCCAAAGCACTGAATTACGAGAAAACGAAACTAATTACAATAGATTCGATATGAAAGATATTCTACGATAATAAACGAAACAGCTAAATAAGATAACGGTATCCGGCACTATCGTCCTTTTACTTAGAGGGACTGGAACGACATTCAGTCCCGGTAAGCGAGAAAATGCGCCGTCGAGACAAAAGGCCTAGACGGTATTACTTCAATTAAATGCACAAAATCTCCACAATAACGGTAACGAAAGGAGCTCACCAAATTTATCAAATCTAGAATCGAGGAGATCGGTCCTCAGACTTCCTTCCTTCCTTCCTTCAATCAATATTTTATATTCCTCCTTTCCAGATAATATTTGATAATCTCGATAAATCGGCAAATCGCAATAGGCCGAATCCGGCTCGTCTTGGTTCACTTTACTACTGTTAGACAAATTGACCACAGGCTAAGATGCTCCAAACGTAAGTGAACGAGCCGGAATTCGTCGCTAGAGGAAGAGCCCTAGGGGCCCCCCTCCTAAATTAATAATTCCTTATTCGCACGGTAGAGCGATAACACACTATAATAATACTAAATAGGTAATCTAACGCTTGACGGTAGCTAGAGACGAAGCATTAGGCGGCTCGAGTCCGAAGATAGGCGGAGAGGGCCGAGCTGAGCGCGGGAATCCTTGGTGCGACCGATCGTGAGTCCTCGGTGCGAGCAGCAGGATCCGGCGAAGAGTATGCCCTGGTTTCTTCTCCGGGGGCCACTGATAACGGGAACGCTAGGGAACGTTCGGCGACTGGCGGCACGATAGGGGACCATCCTTTCCTCCTATCGGCGGCACGAGTGGCGAAGGCCCTTTTTGCGGTCCGTATGGGCGGCCGGCAGAAGTAGTAGAGGGATCCCATCCCGGGTATCCCGGGCTCCACGGAAGTCCTCCGGAGCGAACAGCAGTTTGGTCCAGCCTCTGTCGAGCGCTCGTCCGGTAGCTCAGGAACTCTCGTTGGCGGTCAGCTTCGTGCTCGTAGTGTAGACGTAGATTTGCCCAGGACGGTAAAGAAGGTAGGCGAGTGCGAATAGGAAAGCTCGAAAATAAAAATAAAAAAAACAAAAAAAAAGCAGAAAAGCGAAACAGAAATAAGCAGAAAGGACCATAGACGGAAACGGAGTGCATAAACGATAAGCGCGACAAGCAAAGCTGTCTTTGGAATGTCGGGTGACCGACGTTTGGAGGATCGTTGCAGGTGGATGGTGTCTTTTCCCTACTCCTAGCAAACTTTGTGACTGAATTTCCGAAATTCACGTCACAGTAGATATAAGATTTAAAGAAGTTCTAATTATAATTATTTCTTATTACGCAGCTCAATTAGCAGTGATCAATTCTGCGGAGGAAGACAAAATGTTGCGTGAACTGATAAGAATGAATACAGAATTAGAAACAGAATATCAAGTTTTCATAGGTGTACACGACTTGTTCGAAGAAGGCGATTGGGCGACCGTCACCAAAGAATCATTGGACAGTACAGGATATAATGTATGGGCATATGAAGAGCCGAATAACTCCCACGGAATGTACGAGGACTTTGTCACTGTAGATAAACATCGAGGAATGAATAATGAGCCCTGTTCACGTAAATGTTACTACATTTGTGAAATACCTTTGTGACTCGAAGAATGACTGTAAGATTATTATCTGACTTTACTTGCCTAGATCTGTAAATCGTTTTTTAAGAATTAAATAAAGAATATTTAATCCTTTAGTTTATTCAAGTGCATTTTATTAGTGCTTTTAATTATAATTTTTAGGCAGCGATAACATTCCTTCCTTTTTAGTCTACACTCTTTTTTTACGCTGTGTTTTAACAATGCACGTTTCCCGGAAAACGAAAGTTTTTTATATACTGTGATTAGATTTATGACGATTGTTTACATTCCTGTTCTTTTGGTAGGATCTGTAATGCTAACAATTAGTTCATAGTTTAGAGGATGTATCTGCAGATCATACTAATAAACCGGTGGTGTATCAAGTATGTCATTGTGAAAAATTCCTTTTGCTTCCTCATAGAAGAAGCTATGTGACGGTGGAAAATTGTCCTGTCGAGATTTTCATGTCACCATGTTCAGAATGTACCAAAACGTCGAGAAAACGCGTTTGGAGAAAATGTCCGAGTGTGTGTGTGTGATGTACAAGATCAGGGCGTATTGAGATGGCGAGCGAGATGATTTTATTTCAGGTCCGTCATTGTCGTCGTCGTCGTCTTCGCACGTCCATTTACTTTTTCACACGACGGATGGCGCTGGCTGCTTTGCTTTCTTTACCTATTTGTGTTCTGAATAGTGTCGGTAATTTACTAATGCACAACACAATCAAATACATTTTGTGCGTGAAGCTACTGTTCACACCTAATTTTCAGTTAATATAAGGCTTCTTTCACAATAGTATAAAATTATAAGTCTTTAGCGTGCACGAAAAGTATAACAACATGTATGTAAAGCGTGCGTGTGGATGTCGTAAATGTTTGCTCGCCACAGCTCCTCGTATTTCAGATGACAGTTCGTAGAGATACAGGATGTCCAGGCGTTCCTCTCCATAGTTTCCTACACCTAGATGTTGGACATGAAAGTTTAGGGTATTCAGGTGATCCGCTCCGTAGTTTCCTGTATCTAGCTATCGGGTGTGGAAGTCCACGATGTCCAGAAAATAAATGCGCGACACTTTGGCGTTTCGCTCAAACCATAGTATCCTCTCTGTTGTTCGCACGGCCTGAGGCATGTAAATAATCCAGCACACTCTTCTCTCTTACGTTTACTACATGGCTTCGACAAGCTGGCCACCATTAACGACGCTCATATGCATTCATGAGCACATTTTTTTTTAATTTGTATATATCTTTATGCATTTCTAAAAAAAATGGACTTACAAATTAAATTTATATGCCATTAAACATTTTCGACAACGCAATATTTTTTTCTGATTAACGACATCACAATGCACTTACATTTTATATGTCTAAAAGTATAGATTTCAGTATTTAGAGCTTCTATGTCCCGTTGAGCAACAAAAACTTGTGATATCCCCCAAAAAACACTTACGTGTAAAAAACTACGCTATCTACAGCAGTGCTGTGAATTCCTCTAACAAAAAGTATTAAAATCATATTATTGAGGCCAAGTACGTAAGTCACTACATGTTTGCCTATTATATGATCTGACACTGGCCCATCATTTTAAATGTATTTTCAAAATTTCCTATAACGTTTTCGCTGCTCTTTTACATTGCTACTGCTTCCCGTAGTTGATTATGATTTAATGGTCATTTTATAATTTATAAAGCTTTAGGTGATTCCTTATCGAGTACTACTTGACTTTTTGTTAGAGAAATTCACAGCACTCCTCTACTTGGCGTAGTTTTTTACACGTAAGTGTTTTTTGGGGGATAGAAATTGCGACACTAAAAGAAAACAAGTAAGAATAACCAAATTCATTACAAAAGATGCACATGAGAAGATATCTATATTATTACAATTACACTATGCTGTGGCTACAATTTCCACCGATATCCAATATCGAGTGTGTCCCCCACGAGCATGCAGAACGGCTTCTACCCGACATGGCATTGACTAAAACAGAGCTTGGTTGGTGCTTCAGGGATTTCAGCCCATGTTCTTTTTATACGTTGTGACAATAGTCCCTAACCAGACACGGGGTATCCGAGCGAGCACTAGTTCGCCGCCGCGCCGCTAGGTGGCCAAGGAAACTCGCATGAAAAAACGTAGGGCCGGGTAAATAATTAAGCCGTCGATTTTGCAATTTTTGTCTACTTCACCAGTGAAATATATTCTAGTATCCTGCATATTGTATCCTGCATCTGGTATCCTGAATCCAGTACCCTGAATCCTGCATCTTGTACCCAGCTTTTCTCATCCGAGAGAGAACCATTTTTTGTGGGATCACACATCGTCCGTTGAGGACTCTGTGGTTCTAGTTTCATTTCAGCAACTTAGTCCAGTAGCGCAGCGTTTAGCTACCCTGGACGAACTAGCAGAGAGTGATCGCTCTCGCATTATCCGTAGCAGGAAGTGTTGGCTTCCGCAGTCTCAAATCACGCGTCCTCCGTAGCTGGAAGTGTTGGCTTCCGCATCCTCCAGTCAATTCCTCCGACATTCCGAATCACACCGATTGTAATAAAACCGATAGATGATACTATGGGTGTGTTCCGTAACACACTGTAAGCACTGGCAGTACTGTAAAATGCGTTCCGAAATTCGTTGCAGCATACTAGTTTTAGTAGCGCGAAATGATTATTTGAATTTGTTGTGCCTCGTACGAGGCTAAGTTCCATGCTGCGGTTACTACGGCCCCAGAGGTGAGGCAGATTCATACTACTGATTCATATTTAAAATGGCGGCATGTACTGAAGAAATAGTGTTAATCGATGCCCAAACGAACATCGAATATAAAATTGAATTAAATAGAGAAGATGCGGAAAAAGCACGGAATGGTAAGGGGAATATCCTTTTGTATTTGTAGATATAAATTATACGGCATGTTATGTTTCATGATATTATAACCACAAAACTTATTGTCCGCAACCAACCGCAAGCATATAATGTACCTTTTTACTCTTATGAGTTTAGTATAATTTATTGTAGCAAGATATGTATTCTAGCTTTCCATCTATTTTATTGAAACTGAATTTTTGCAGATACGTCATTTGCGTCTCGAATTTTAGGAACCGTGAGAGAAGCTAGTCATTCATCAGAAAAAAAACAGGAATTCGAAGGTATAGATTTATTAAAATAAATGTTATTTAAGTAAGTAATAACGTATTCTTTATTGTGAAATAGAAACAGGTTCACACTCTTGGACACAAGCTGAAAGCCTCTTATTAATTAACTTGTACAAGGAAATGGAAGAAACATTTTACAATGGAAAAATTAGTAGAAAAGTGTGCTGGAATAAAATATCTGATTTAATGAAGGAAAAGGGATATAGCATTTCTGGTACTAAATGTGCCAATAAATTCCAACAGCTTAGAAGAACTTACAAATCCATTAAAGACCATAATGCAAAAAGTGGAAATTCGCGAAAAACATGGGAATATTTTGACGTAAGACCTTGTTATTAATGAATAATAATGAACAACAATAATAATTTTGATTGATAATCTAATGCATATTCCGTTTCTCCTTAAATAATTTATGCAAGGTTAATGTGTGCATATGTTACAGACAATGGAAGATATTTTTGCTGAAAAACCATGGATCAAACCACTAGCCACTGCAAATTCAATTGATACAGATGAGCAGGATGAAGTCAGAAATGACAAAGAAGAGACACAAAGTAATACATGCTAAAGCTATACTGTTAATTTTCGGGTTACTGCAGACATTAATTGCAGGTAGGAAGCAGAACAAACGAAGGCTGCAAGGAACTCTAGAAAAATATTTAAAAGAATCTATAGATGAAAGAAAAATACGTCGAGAGGAGCAACGCCGCCAGCATGAAGAAAAAATGGAGCTCCTGAAAGAGCTAACAAAGGCACTTCAAACAAGGAAACAATAGTTGTGAGTAATATTAAAAAAAGTATTTATACCAGGTTTACAGTTTTAATGCTGTAGAAAAACTAAATGTAAATATACTTTTTCAGATAAGATACTGCATCTTCCGTAATAACGATATGCTGCTGTGATAATAATATTAAACAAATAAAATAAATATATTTTAATTTACATGTAATGCATTCATTATGGCATTCCGTTTTTCCATACCTTCACGTCTTCTTCCGTAACTTTCATTTGCTACTATAGAAACACTGGACTCATTAACAATGATTGGAATATCAATTAAATCATTTTGCAATAAACAAATATTATGGAGTACACAACATGCAATCAGATATCGCGGTATTAAATCTGTTCTTCTCATAGGCAGTATATCAAGAATACTTCTGAGACGCCCCTTTAGTAAACCTATACATCTTTCTATTAACATCCTTGCAGAGCACAAATGATAATTAAAGTTTCTTTCACTTTCTGTCAAATGTCCATTGTCTTTATACGGTACTATAACATATTTATTGATTGCATATGCTGCATCGCCAATAAAATGGCTATTTTCTGGAAAACTCTCTTCCGTGCATTTAGATTCCAATCCAGACAATCTAAATACTCTCATGTCATGAACCGATCCTACCTGGCCAGCATAGGCATGAACAATATTCATATCAGCATCACACACAACCTATAACAATAATACTATATAATTTTAAACATTTTGATCTTACAGTCGATTGGATTTAGTCTGAAATATTGTGTACCTGTCATCAGTAACATTTTAACTTACCTGTAATTGCATAGAATGGTATCCTTTCCTATTTATATGTCGGAGGGTAGCGTGTTATTATTGTTGTTATTATTGGTATTCGGTGAGAGTGTTTGCGATCCGACCCTATATGGTTTGGGGTGCTACCTGACGGACACCGGGTGTGCTCGCGGTCGTGGGATGTAAACACCCAATCTAATGATAGGGGTGGGGACCTTCAGGATATAAGGTGGATAGATTGACGGGGGAGTCAGTTTTTAGTTTTGATTTGAGAGAAGAGCTCTGTGTGACCGCGAGTTCGTCGAAAGTTCGAAGATGGAGCCTTTCTCCGACATCAGAAGTGGGATCGACATCGACCTGTGTACGGTTGCTGTACCCACAGGCGTATTAGCATGATCCGGTGAGTCGTTTTCATTTTGTTTCGATTCGGGAGCTGAGTGTTCCCTGTTAAAAGAAGCGATAGCCGCGAAATTTAGGGATAAGAGAATCGACGACGTTATCGCGCTCAGGGGTATCGGGAATTCCACTGTATACACTACTATGCAGATACCGTCAGAGGTAACGATAAACGGCTATATCCTGGAAGTTTTGTTCCACATCTTACCGAGCGAGTATTTAAAGCATGACATAATGATCGGTCGTGAGATCCTTAGCCGCGGTTTTGATGTTAGCATGACATCAAGTAGTTTCAGCATTTCGAGAGCTAAGGTGGTGAACATTTGCGCTAAATCAGACCAAGTTAGATCCCAAATTCAGGGGTCCATTCCTAATAGTAGAGGTTCTTGAGGGTGATCGATATACCCTAAAATCACTGATGAATAAGAGGACTTACAAGTACGCGCATGAAAACTTGAAAAGGATGCCTGACAATCGCGTCCCCGATGAACGGGATATATGCGGTGAAGAGAGCACCGAAAGTAGTGCCGAGTACGAAAAGGCCACTAGTGCAGGTACTGATGCAAAGCACTAATGGCTGGAGGTCGCACTGCATGTATCACGCTGTAATCGCAAGTGCAAACCCATATGGGTTTGATCATGGAGCGAGGGGCAGCTGGTAATGCGGCGGGGGCCTGGGTCCGAAGGGGACCACGGTGTACATGGGTACATGGTATAGTTGCGTACGTCCGTAAGAGCCATGGGAGGTGTATTGGACGGAATGTTTGATCCGTTGATGCTGGGGACGGCGATTCTGGCCCTATTCAAGGATGTAAGGCATTAAGCCTCCGTTTAAGTTGTAATTTGAATTTTGGATTATTTGTGCAATGAGATTTTTTGTGCGGTCTGATATGGCGCAGGTGCCGAATTCTTCAGGCACACGAGGACGTGTGAGCGTCAGAATGGCCGTGTCGGAGTGTAGCGTGTTATTATTGTTGTTATTATTGGTATTCGGTAAGAGTGTTTGCGATCCGACCCTATATGGTTTGGGGTGCTACCTGACGGACACCGGGTGTGCTCGCGGTCGTGGGATGTAAACACCCAATCTAATGATAGGGGTGGGGACCTTCAGGATATAAGGTGGATAGATTGACGGGGGAGTCAGTTTTTAGTTTTGATTTGAGAGAAGAGCTCTGTGTGACCGCGAGTTCGTCGAAAGTTCGAAGATGGAGCCTTTCTCCGACATATATATGCTTCTGCATATTGTTTTGGAGCTGCAATTTTAATGTGGGTACCATCGATAATCCCAATCACTTTTGGAAATCCATATTTATTCTCAATAGATGTCCAAGTCTGTTCAGCTTTCTCTCGGGTTGGCCATGTTATGAATCTCGGCGCCAGGCGGTATATTTCTTTAGTTACTTTCCTGACAGACCTCCATGCAGTTGCTTTTCCAACGTCGAAACGATCACACACAGATCTAAAATAAAATGTACTATTTCACTTAAATTCATTTTATCTGTAATGCAATATTAATGTATCCACTGACCGATAAGAATCTGGAGTAGCCATAGTCCAAATTGCGACCAGTAATTGTTTTGTTGCAGGTACTGTATTTCTACCAGATTTATGAGGTGCTTTTTCCAATTTGGGGCCAATTAAATGCAATAAAAATTGAAAAGTAGCACGATCCATACTTAAAAGAAAAAAAAATAGTAATTGGTAAAAAGCAATACAATGAATACATACCGAAAATGGGTTTTGAACTCATGTTCTGAATACAATGATACCACATTTTCTATGTAGTTTTGAATACGTGGTTTTGTATAAGGATTTCGACATTCCTCTAGAGCACTTGCTATGATATAATCTTCATTGCTGCTAGAATCATCAGATGATTTCAATTGATGAGATCACAAATAGTGTGGACTATTATTAAATTCACTGACGCAGCCATTTCATCAATCTAAACACAAATATTTTTACATTATAGTAAATAAAGGTCGCTCGTAATTTTGAGGTTAACAATTGAAATAGATTCCAATTTGAACAGAATTCGTGACAGTCATTTACCGTTAGGTAGTCCACTTTATATAACAAAATAAATACTTACCTTTTATCTTCTGCTATTATTTTTAAAAATATACTGTAATTTTTCCACCATGATTCATGTACTTACTAAACCGTTCCGTTTTACTGTGCTACCAGTGCTTCATACTACGCCAAATCATTTCGGAACACTTTCACAGCATACTTTATCAGCGCCATGCTGTAAGTGCTTACAGTGTGTTACGGAACACACCCTATATAGAGACGTAAATTATAATAAACGAAGAAAAGTTTACCTGAAACGAACGTTATTATTGCTGTAACACCACTATCCCTTTACCGTTCCGAACCCTGGTTCACTCTAAGAGCTAAGTGGCCAAAATCGTCATTCGAGGGAACTGGTACTTCACCAGTCTTGACAGTGGGAAATAATATACGTTACAGCAATAATTGGCGCCCTAACATGGACTTGAAGTGTCCAACCCAGAGCATCAGAGAAAGTTGGGGAAGACACTGATAGTTTCACCGGAAATTATTAACAAAATGACCGACAGTAACCGTGACCGACACAAGGGACAAGCAGGGGTAGGACAAATGAGAAAAGCCGAATTACAAGAAGAGTTGAGAAGACGCGGAATAACTTTTGCCGAAAAAATCACCGTGGTAGAGTTAAAACAATTGCTTATTGATGCAAGAAGGACAGAAAGACTGGTAGGCAGTGACGACACGGAAATCCACCTATCACAAATAAATAGAACGTTAGCAGATCGTGACAATAGCCATGATCCGATTCCGGAACCACCGAGGAGCAATCCAAACGAATCAACGATGGAGAATCATAGTAGTCAAAGAGAAGGGATCAGGAATGTGATAGAGTCAAAGCAAGCAACACTCGCAAATATCCCGAATATAGACAATTTGCTTGGCTTACCCGTATAATAACCCGTATAAACGAAATGAATGTTGTTGGAAATATGGTCAGAGAGGTCATAGTCGCTTCAATTGCCGAAACGAGTACCAAAAGTTTTGCTGTTGGTGTGGAACGAAAGACGTGCTGACGAGAGAATGTAATTGTCAGAAGTCGGAAAACTGGCAACGGACCGGTTACGACAACAAGGTGAATCGGTCCGACAAGCCTCGCGGAATGAATATCGCAAACAACGAACCGGGAAATACACACAGCCCAACGACGAATAAAGAACGTACCGGGATACAACCAGTACCATACCAGCAAAGGGATGTACCGACGAATACAGCAAGGATGGCGGCAACGACACATACCAATACCAACCGACCACCACAGACGAATCGAGGAGAGGAGAACAACCAGGAAAAGTTACCGCTCAATCCGGCGAATCGGATGTAGAAGAATTAGACGAACGACCATATGTTGAGATAGGAATCGGCGAGAAAACGTACAAAGGTCTACTAGATACCGGGGCATCTAACTCATACATCGGGCATGGGGTATGGCAGTACGTCCAGAGACAAGGTCTTGATTCAACAGTTACACTCTCTACTGCTGGCCCGCTTAGCGGACGGAAGTAGGGTGCAAGTCACAGGGACAGTGGAACTGAGGATCCTGATTCAAGGCAAACATAGGACAGTGACATTTACCATTATGCCCAAACTGAAACAAGACGTCGTAATTGGAATAAGAACCATGAAACAATTGGGGTACGACATGAAACTAGAGGAGACCAGAGACGAAACCATGATAGAAGCTATTGAGGAAGTAGTAACCAAGGATCGGGTCCTACAAGAGATTCATAACGAACTAGGAAAATTTGAAGATATACAAGGCCCAACCCACCTGACCGAACATGAAATAAGATTGAAAGAAGAAATTCAACCAATCAAAATTCGTTATAAACCACGAAACCCAGCCATGCAACAAATAATCGACAATGAGGTTGTAAAAATGCTAGAAGAAGGGGTAATCGAATCTTCAAGTAGCCCGTGGAGCTCTCCAATAGTTCTCGTTAAGAAAAAGAATAAGCAGTACCGTTTTTGCATTGATTTTAGGAAGATCAATGAAGTTACACATAAAAATGCATATCCGTTACCGCAGGTAAATGCGACCCTTGATAAACTACGTGACAACAGATACATCTCCTCTATAGATTTGAAGAATGGATATTGGTTAATTCCATTGACAGCAGCCAGTAAGGAAATTACTGCTTTTACGGTACCCGGAAGAGGCCTATATCAGTTCACCGTCATGCCGTTTGGACTACATTCCGCACCCGCAACCTTTCAACGGTTGTTGGATAAAATTATCGGTCCCGAACTCGAGGGAAAAGTTTTTGCGTACTTAGACGATATAATTGTACTTGGAAGCTCCCTGTCCGAGCATCTGCAGAATTTAAAAGAGGTTTTCCGTAGACTTCGTGAAGCTAGGCTTCGAATCAACAAGGAAAAGTGTCAGTTCCTCCGTACACAGTTGAGATACCTCGGACACGTAATCGACAGTGATGGAATCAGAACCGACCCAGATAAAGTAAAAGCGATAGTGGAGTTAAAGGAACCCACCAACGTTAAAGAGGTACGTACGTTCTTGGGAATGATTTCATGGTACCGACGGTTTTTACCTAATTGTTCGGAGATGACAAAACCGTTAAATGAATTGTTACATAAAAAGCAAAAATGGAAGTGGGATACTCCGCAACGTCAGGCTTATGCAGATTTGAAAGAACTGTTAGTTTCCGCACTGATCCTGTCTCCACCTGATTTTACCGAGCAATTTTACCTGCAGACCGATGCTAGTAAATATGGAATTGGTGCTGTACTTGCTCAGATAGTAAATGGCCGAGAACAGGTAATTGCGTATGCAAGTCGTACTTTAAATAAAGCCGAACTGAACTACTCAGTGACAGAGAAGGAATGTTTAGCCGTCATTTGGGGAATCCAGAAAATGAGAATGCACCTGGAGGGATACTTCTTTACTGTAATAACCGACCATCAATCCTTGAAGTGGCTCAAAAATATTGAAAGTCCAGCCGGAAGAATAGCAAGGTGGAATTGGTACTTACAACAATTTGATTTTGAAATTAAATACCGTAAAGGTTCGCAAAATGTAATAGCCGATGCATTATCCAGAAATCCTGTTGAGGACCCAGAGATCGAATCCGAAACCGACATGGAAACAGCATTCAGTATCGAAAGCATTGATTGCCCGTGGTACCTACGCACTATCCACGAGGTTATCATTCATCCTGAACGATATCCAGAATATCAAATAATTCATGATCACCTATATCGTCACATGCATCACCGATTGGATTTTAAAGAAAATAATAATCCTTGGAAGCTTTGCGTGCCCACATCTCAAAGACTACAAGTTCTGCAAGAGAATCATGATGCACCCACCGCTGGACACCTCGGAATCGCGAAAACTATTGCTAGGATATCAGAACAGTATTATTGGCCACGAATGCAGGGCGACATCGCTAGATATGTACGTACTTGTGAAAAATGCCAGCAGTTCAAACCTAGACAACAACAGGTACCGGGCAAAATGGGTACCATAAAGCGACCAGACCCTGGGAGATTGTTTCCGCAGATCTGCAAGGACCGTATACTCGATCTTCGCTAGGACACGTTCACCTATTGGTAATGCAAGATAAATTCACTAAATGGATAGAGGTGCAGCCACTTCGGAAAGCCACCGCCGAGGTGGTTATCAAGGCAATACGCGAAAAAATCATCCACCGTTTCGGGTGTCCTAAGGCAATTATAACGGACAACGGAAGCCAGTTTACCAGCCGTGCATTCACGACACTACTCAGCGATCACGGAATTAATCACCTGAAAACGCCACCGTATTCACCGCAGTGTAACCCCGTAGAAAGGACGAATCGAGTAATAAAAACCATGATAGCCCAGTATATCCAGAAAACGCAACGATCTTGGGACAAATGGCTGCCAGAACTGACTTTTGCATATAATACGTCCGTACACGAATCGACGTGTTTCACACCCGCGTACCTGAACTACGGGAGGGAGATGAGACCGCCGAATACCCTTCGTAGCTTGATAGAGAAGGAAACTACCGAACCTGTATTAGAGAACGAACACAGAGAGAGGCTGCGGCATTTACGTGATACTATGGATATAGTCCGAGTGAACCTAGCTCATGCCTATACGAAGCAAAGTCATTATTATAACAAACGGAGGCGTAACTGGAAACCAAACACAGGGGATGTAGTAGCTAAGCGTGAGTACCCGCTGTCTTCCGCGATAGACAACTTCTCCGCTAAGTTAGCCGAAAAATACTCCGGACGGTACACCGTTACTCGAATCATCACCCCAGTAATTATTGAAGTACAGGGTCCAAATGGGCGAATCCAACGAGTTCACGTAAAAGATCTCAAACTGTATCACGAATCGGACGATCGCAATGAAGTTACCGGATTGGCCGAAAAAGAAAACTGGGAGTAATTTCTGCATTAGTTGAGGCATTAGACGCTAGGACTCAAATTCATGGGGTATTTAGGAGCAGCACCCACGACACATCAAATCAGTCACATCTGAGTCATTAGAGGAAGATGTCGTTTCCCAGTATGGAAAACTACTTAGAGTGTGAGGTGCTAGAAGACGAAATGGAATATCTCGAACGCTTCTTCACCCCAACCCTGAAAACAATGGCCGACAGGGAGCGGGAAGTGAAGGAGAGGAGGGCCAAAGCTATGGGTATGGAGATCCAAGCACCGCCACCGGAAAATCAAGCCGTACCGGAGCCAGCAGCCAATCAACAACATAGGGAGTGGCGGCTGGAGATTATCGAGATCGATGTGGCGAAACAGCCGATCCCGATTGCCGAACGTCATCAACTCCGTCCTGACTCCAGCGAGCCGAAGATAGCAGCCGTGGAGTATGTCCCAACGCCGAGGAACCTGCTGTCACAGTTGGCTCAGATCAACCGGGACATTGCGGCAATACGAGAAGACAACGCAACCGAATCCGGACGCGCTAGGAAGAAACGAGGTAACCGGACCAGAAGACGATTATTCACCAACGAGGAGGGAGTACTGATGCGGCAGACGTTTCGCGGAACGCGAACATTCTTTGCACCCGTCCGGCCAAAACCGAAAACGGACAACTAGAGCTTTAGTTCAGAAGAAAGCAACCGTGGTAATATAAATATTTTAGTTTAGAGTGCTTTCTTAAAAAGAAAGGGGGGAGTGTGACAATAGTCCCTAACCAGACACGGGGTATCCGAGCGAGCACTAGTTCGCTGCCGCGCCGCTAGGTGGCCAAGGAAACTCGCATGAAAAAACGTAGGGCCGGGTAAATAATTAAGCCGTCGATTTTGCAATTTTTGTCTACTTCACCAGTGAAATATATTCTGGTATCCTGCATCTTGTATCCTGCATCTGGTATCCTGAATCCAGTACCCTGAATCCTGCATCTTGTACCCAGCTTCTCTCATCCGAGAGAGAACCATTTAATGTGGGATCACACATCGTCTGTTGAGGACTCTGTGGTTCTAGTTTCATTTCAGCAACTTAGTCCAGTAGCGCAGCGTTTAGCTACCCTGGACGAACTAGCAGAGAGTGATCGCTCTCGCATTATCCGTAGCAGGAAGTGTTGGATTCCGCAGTCTCAAATCACGTGTCCTCCGTAGCTGGAAGTGTTGGCTTCCGCATCCTCCAGTCAATTCCTCCGACATTCCGAATTACACCGATTGTAATAAAACCAATAGATGATACTATATAGAGACGTAAATTATAATAAACGAAGAAAAGTTTACCTGAAACGAACGTTATTATTGCTGTAACACCACTATCCCTTTACCGTTCCGAACCCTGGTTCACTCTAAGAGCTAAGTGGCCAAAATCGTCATTCGAGGGAACTGGTACTTCACCAGTCTTGATACACCAATAGATGATACTATATAGAGACGTAAATTATAATAAACGAAGAAAAGTTTACCTGAAACGAACGTTATTATTGCTGTAACACCACTATCCCTTTACCGTTCCGAACCCTGGTTCACTCTAAGAGCTAAGTGGCCAAAATCGTCATTCGAGGGAACTGGTACTTCACCAGTCAGATCGTCACACAGTGGGAAATAATATACGTTACAACGTTGGCAGAGTTGATCTTCTGTCATCGGTAGCTGTGGTTCACAACACAGAAATAGTTGTTGTGGCAAGAAACTGGTGTACGTTTCGTGTGGACTGGCGTTGTTTTATTTTAATGTGGTTTCCAATAACCCCCGGGGAAATGGTACCACTTCGTCCTCTACGATCTCCGTCAAGTAGCCCTGCGCGGTGGAAGTACCATGAGTGTGTATTAAAACTTATATTAGCATTCTGGGTATGGGTATCAAGAAGAAAAAGAAGAAGTACCTTTCCCTAGAAAGGAAAAATAAAACTCTATATTATATCTAAGGAATCTGTATGCCTTACTTTGCTCCTCATATCAATTTTATTGAAATTATAAGAATGTGGTGTACAACAAAAGTAAAGATATACGCATTATATTTTAATTTATAAAGGAATCTCACAAATGTAACTATGATTAAAATTACAATTCAGTTTAAACAATCCTGGATTTCGAGATAAGAAAGCACAACGCTGATCGTCGTCAATAACATTAGGTTGTAGAAGACTCCAAAGTCTGTATCCTGCTGGAATTTCTAGTGGTTGTCCAGTAACGGTCTCCCAGTCGTATTTGTTGAACATATTATGTATACCTATAGCAACAAACAGTACATCTCCACTGTCTTCCATCAGTTGACGCAGTGCTCTTTCCTCCTCTTCAGAATTGACCACTGCTAGGTGAGCTGCATAATGAGAAGATATTATATTTAAAGTTTCTTTATGGGAGACATTTATAAAATTGATCAATTGGCAATACCGGTCACATTGATTACGATATATCTACGAATGATATGGTATTGAAACTGCTGAAACTCTTTTACTCCTATCTATAGTGATTAAAATTAGGTCAATTGCTTGTTATTTTTCTTATCGGAAAGGAATTGCATGCGTCTGAAATATACGACTCTTTCCGATATGATTAATCACCTGCTTTACATAAGAGTTTACACATAGTTAATATTACGCAATGCACATTTCATAATAATTATTAGAATCTATAATTTTTAATTTTCATTTTATGTGCGTGAGAAGGTTGCCACATAAAATATGTTTTATACATTATAAAAGTATTATCCGCAGAGTGGACTGGTATTATCAGCCAGTGCGGCTAATGCCGGTCATCACGAATTTTTTTCCATTCGCAAAACAAATTTTGTTGCCGATCATTTAATCTCGAATAACGGGGCATGATTGAAATAAACACATTAAGCTTTGTTTCCACGCTCGATTTTTCTGGAAAAGACGCGTTTTATCGCAAATATCAACATTTTCCCTCAAGTGACCGGCACTACCCTCATACAAGTGGAATATTAAATTCGTACAAATGTATCTAATTGATATACAGTACCATTCTCAGCGATGCAATCTTTGCGAGCATCATTCCAGGTGCGTTCAATCTTGTGTAATTTATAATAGCCGATACCGTCCTTTAAGGTATAGTCATCTCTGACAGTTTTAATTGGTTTTTTATCCTCATTCTCATCGGTGTTTAAATCAGAGAAATTAAGTGGAATATTGAAATTTATGGATTCTGCACTGATATTCACAGATAAAATAACATTCAATGGATTGACTCCTATTTCATTCAGATTACCCGACAGAAGTTTCAGAAGATCACTGTTTGAACTACTGTATGATATTATCATTGGATTGAAATCAGGGTCATTATCACCATTGACTCTTATCATACAACACCAAAGTACCACTAAGCTGTAGACTATTGTATAGAATTTGCACGTTTCAGGATACATATTGATTTATTGTACGACACAAGGCAAGATCTAAATTTCACTGAAATCTTTTGCTCACTGTCCGTAGCTTTATAAAGTAGACGTATCTCGTTTAAAGGTCAATGAGATCATTGTAAACTTCGATAAATTGAAATTTATCCTGAGAAAAAAATAAAACTGGTGTCAACCAAGTCATAAGATTATATTATTGGTAGATGTACTGACGAAATTTTTACAGAGGATACTGCGCGTTTGTTGATCGAATTATATAATTTTTTATTGAGCTAAATACGTAATGTAATCGCACGGCGCTGACTACACGTGTAGAGTTTATTCGGGTCGCATTTATAACGTTTAAGATATTTAACGTGTACGATATATCCAAGTGTCCATCTAAGACGTATAGGACATATACGTATAGAATAAGTATATGTATGATAAACATGTAGGACATGTAACGTGTACAATTCATACGTACACGATTGATGCCCTCTGGAACCACTGTCCTTAATGAAAATTGATTGAAATACGATGGAGAATTAGCTTAAACGTAACATTGAGTGAATTGTAAAGAGTTATATAGTTTAGGCGTGGCCACTACTGATTTAGGGGAGTCCGACGGGGAGTTTTCGGACCTTCCTTCGACTCCAATGAATTAAGTCGATTCTGTCGGCTAACGCGCTGGTTATCTATTTGTTCGGCGTAATTGAAGCTTTACCTGCCTACTACAATTCCTGCCTCGTTCAAGACCATCAGAAGGAATGAATTTCCTTCATTGAATAAGCCCGCCGCTAAATACGAGGCCACTTCAATGACTTTTAGTCCGGAGTGCAAATGTTTAGGAGCAAATCGCCAAATTGTGGAATTAAAACTTTAATTCGCATTTTGCGTGTCGCCACCTAAACATCTCTCCATTAATTCATCCCTCGATAAATCTTCATATATTGGAAAATTTTCCTTCTGTACGTCGGGGTGCAATGAAGTAGGGTGCGGTTCAAGTTCCATTCCAAGGGCTGTTCGTTTCTACCACTCGCACCAGCTGTCTTCTCCCACTGGGCAATACTCGTGTCGAGAATTTTCATCTGTGGAAATCATATGATAGTATGTCGCCATAATTGCTTTTTTCATGTCTATATCACTATGTATATGTTTTCGAATGTCTATGTCACTATCTATATGTTTTTGAATCGCTAGTCCATAATAAGTGCTGAGCTTTTTCTCTAATGACTCTGTGAGTTTGCCTTTTCCATCTAGCTTTTCAGTTTTTCGAATGTTTCGGTGTCGAGTTCCCATTCTCTTTTGGACGTGACCTAACATTTGCTTTTTAAAACTTGATGATGATCACCATAAGGATTCAAATTGAGAATTGCTGCAAATGTCTTAGAATCACCGTCGCCAATACAATTTCCGTATTTTACGGCATACACTTCTTATGCAGATCTCAAAAACATCTTTTTTATAGACTCCACTTCCATGCTTCCTGCAGAACCTTCATGATTTTTGGTACAGTTTTCGTCGTCATGGTCTTCTTTCCATTCTAAATATTCTCAAGAATTGTTGGATTTTTTCTGCCATTTTGCACAAGCATGACAGTAACTGCTTTGCACATTTAGATCGATGATTTTGCCACGGTAATACGCTATGAGAGTAGTTACTCCGAACAAAGATTTAAATCCTCTCTTTTTCCAGGTAGCGCCTCCAGACACTTTGAAATTCAAAATAGGTCTTTCTATTTTTTCATTCTCTTTTTTCTCTTCCTCGACAGCTTTTTTACAACAATAATCAAAAACTGTCTTCGCAGCAACGTGGATGTGACTGAAAATTCTATTATACGTTTCTTCTGCTATGCCACTGCCGATGTCCATATAATTGCAGAATAAATTCAACCCTTGTCTACCAACGCCTAAGAGTCGCATGACGAACACTATTCTACGATTTATCTCGAATCCAGAATTTATTAGAGGACTTGAATTTATATGTCTAGATCCACAGTTACACTTGACAACGAGTTTGAAACCAGGGCCTCGGATTCCAGTTTCTTTAAATTTTACATTTTGTTTACAGTTTCAACAAATTAATATGTCCGATAATGCTGCAAACAAAGTGAAAAATTCAATGACCCGATAAAAATGCAATGGATTCACACACAGTTACATTTTCACTCGTAGAACTATCGAGTTTTTTCGCCCAAGCACTTTGATCCTCATTATTATCACTCTGTTTATTGTCGTGCTGGTTCCCATCGAACTTTCTTTTACGCGGCTTACTGCGGATCACCTTTCGGATACGAAGATATTTCTCACTCCCAATTACAAACGCACTCGTAGAAGGCTAAATCAAGACTGACGCCAAGTAAGGTGCAGCGACGCTCTAACAGAATATAACCGAAATAATATCTTGTGTTGATGCTTATTCTAGTACCTTCTATACCGGTATTTGAAAAGAAAGATACAAAGTTGGGGTTCCACTACAAGGCTACGTAAGTAAATAAAGCGACTATTTTTTTGCAGGTTTCCCGCAACATGGAGATCAGGGAGGACTCCATCCATTAGGCGTCCAAGACATCACACACAGGTAGGGCACTGGTAGCCCAGGTATCTTCCTTTTTCAGGTTCATCTTCCAACTCCAATAGCTCTCAGTGGTTGACTTTTTCTATTCCAGGGGTTGGTCATCATTGTTGTCATGCGCTTCCATCTATTCCAGTTGGTATGGCTTCCTTGTAGGATACGAGTGGTCATGCCTTTCATGATTCTTGCTGACAACCCCATTCTTCTCAAGTCTGTAACCGATCGTAAACACCAGACTCCTCTCCAGGTAAGTGTGCATGTTATTGTTGATAGGATTTTGCAGATTGCATCATGACGCAAGACTCGGCCCCCATGTGTTCTATGGCAGCCTTGAATGATGTGTGCTGCTGTCTCGTTCACTCTACATGCGGCTCGGCAGGTAGTATTGGCTCCAAGCCTTCTTTCACCTCTAGATGTTCGTATTGGGGATGGGAGTGAGTTTATTCTAACATGAACATGTTGTATATAGTCCTTCCCGGGGATGCCATAGCTGCCTGCATCGACCCACCATGTGAATTCGGGTGTCTATGGGCACTCTTTTAGTTCCCATCCATCGACTGATTGATGTAGTCGAATTTTCCACCATTTGGCTCTGAGATAGTGGGAGGTGAATTGTTCGTCGCCTCTTTTTAGAGCGTTCCTGGCCCAGTTGATTCTTCTTTGGACCCAGTTAGAATCTGCTATTGCTTTCACATCCAATGAAGTGGATGCGTGCAATGTGGTAAGTCGTTCGTAGGGTAGGCGTACCAGTTTTGGCCACTTTAAGCATTTTCGGACATTCGATTACGTATAATATTTAGCTCATTGCAAATATAGAACTGCAAAAGTGACCAACATAACTTAGAAAGTACATGGAATCGAATTATTATCGATGAAAACCGCCTGTGAATCAAATTATTCAAGAAAATAGGAAAATATTTTACAACTACCATTTTCACCAGTTGTGGCCATCAAATGTACTGCTTTTCGACACCTGAAGTGCCAGTTGTGGCCACAGGGCACAGAAACGGGACATAATTAGGTTAAAAACGATAGATAGGGGTATTAACAATTAATAAAAGTAGTTTCATGTAGGAACGGTTATTTATTACACGAATAAATATAAAATTGGTTAAATTTTAACAGGGTTTTTAATATAAAAGGCTTAAAGTTAGGTAATGTGAATTCCAGTTGGTTTAAATATTTAGCGAAGTACGCAACTCGAGGGATTAATCACTTTTTAAATTTGGTGTACACTTATCTGCAAATCTTTTGAAATCTTTCCATCTTGTAATCTGGTGTAGACCAAATTGATGTGGTCAATCCCTCCAGGTAACTTGACAGTGTTTGATAATTAATTTATGGGAATAATATGTTGAGTACAAAAAAAGTAGCGGTCGTTTTAAGGTAGCTATACCGCTTCACACTAGTCAAATCAGTGCTAAATTTTTAATAACGTTTTTACAATTTCTGGTGGTTTAATTAAAAGTTCCGAGGAGTTACTCACGTATCAGAATTAGTTCTTAATATATAAATACATTCACAGCCATGATTCAAACAGAAAGCCGACTGATATATGTAAATGTCCGATGTTATGTTTTTTCGTGCAGTTTTTTAAAAGAATAAACCATAATAATAGTCCAATTATGCCGAGCAATATCTCATTTTGATTATTGGAAGATTCTTAATCGATTGGCGATCTAGACTTTAGATAATATTAGTAGCTCAAAAGATACAACCGTTTGATTACCTATCCTAACCTAATATCAGGCATACAAGTGGCTGTAACTTTTGAACAACTAATATTATACAAAATCTCGATGGTCAATCGATTAAAGATTTCCCAATAATCCAAATGAGATATTCCTCGTCATAATAGGACTATCATTATGGTTCATTCTTTTAAAAAAACTGCACGACAAAATATGACATCGAACATTTGGATATAATATTTGATTTTCTATTCGAATCACGGCTGCGAATGTACTTATATATTAAGAACTAATGCTGTTACGTGAGTAACTCCTCGGAACTGTTAATTAGACCACTAGAAATTGTAAAAACGTTATTAAAAATTTAGCACTGATTTGACTAGTGTGAAGCGGTATAGCTACCTTAAGCTTCACCTTTCTAGCTATCATTATTGTTGTCATTATTTTTCGTGTCTTTCGTTGTTTTTTTTTTCTTTTGAACTGGTTTATTCACGTTTTTCTTTTGTTTTTCTTGCAACTTTTGTGCTTTTATTGTTTTATTTTCTTCAATTCTGGCAATTCTCGCCGTTCTTTTTACCTCTTTTTCCTGCTCTTTTATTTTTTTTTCGTTTTCTTTAGCTGCCATAATTTCTACCCACTTATCTGACGTTATTACAGAAGGTAAATGGTCAGCAGCTACTTTACGTTGACGTTTATTATTGACTTGTTTTTTCGGCCATACAAGAATTTCACCTAACACATCTGCGACTGAATTTCGTCGAACAACGATTGAGTTGGCTGAAGATTCACGTTTTTTTGTTGATCCTGACTCGATAGAACAGAAATTGAGATTTTCGTCTACCTGCAAACTGTCTTCGAACAAATTTTGACCTAGAGGGATATCAGTTGCCAAAAATTCATCAGTATTCTCCGTAGAACCTGTTGGATTGTCATGAATAAGATCCAAGGTCAAATCTGGATCAGCGATACTCTCATCTTCAATTATATTTTCACCGGGAATAACTACACAGTGTGTAATTGAAGTATGGGTATCTCTTACGATAGTGGGCTCCAGGGATTTCGAAGATTGATCACCTAGGTATTAGCAATCAAGAAAAATTATCAATAATTTGACATTATAAATACGTTGCCAAATGAGATAAGATGAACAGTGCAATCCATTGGAACATATATGTCATCATTTGTAATGATTCGTTTTTTGAAACCAGAATCTTATATGATATGTGTTCAGCGTGAAACTCTTCTGCTCCATTAAATCACATTTTCATATATATACGGAAATTCATATTGTACTTACAACTGATTGACGGTGGTATCATTTCGAAATCAGGGAAGTCGAGTTCAAGAATCTCATCTGAAAAACTCGCCACAGGTTGAGATGTGATGGACGTTCGCGGCTCGATTTTATTTTTTTCGCACGTGTCAGGCGATGTATCCTTTTCTCGTGCTGATTCATCCTCAACGGCGCTGCTCCAGACATCATAAAGGGCTGCGTACCTGTCGTCGTGCTCCCATTCTACTTTGGAATTTTTTACCTTCGTGAACTGGAGCAATACTTCCGGTGGAATCTTTTTCTCGATGTATTCACGGTGACTGACATTAGAAGATTGACGAACTTCGCTACCTCTTCCCTCCGAATGTGGAACTTCATCGCTCTGCTTGTTTCCCTGAATGCATTTTGAGTAGTCCACCGCATTCGCATCAAAAGGGTACAAGCCACACCTTCGAAACCCATTCTTTATAGTCTCGGCGAAGTTTTCTGTGTGGATGAGCGCCGATAGTAATACTGGTACTTGATGTTTTTGGACATCACTGCCTTCATTTTTGACGCGCCAATTGCGAACCAATGCTTTCCACTTCTTTTTGAGGGGAAAAAATACAGCAACATCGAGAGGCTGGAGAATGTGTGTTGCATGCGATGGGAAACAACATATTTCTATTTGTTTTTCTCTACAGAATGAGCTCAGGTCTATCGACAGGTGAGAAACATGACCGTCCAAGAACACGACGATGGGCATTGGAATATTGGCTTTTTCGAGAAATGGGTGGAAGACATTCGTGAAATACTCATAAAATGCTTCGCTTGTCATCCATCCGCTGTCTGTCTTCCCGATTCCCCATTGCTTTGGAGCAGACTCTATGCAGACCCTCGGCAAACGTCCGTACTTGTACACGGTCAATGGAGGGGCAAACTCTCCGGCAGCGTTAACAGTGAAAAGAGTCGTTACATTTTCTTTATCGCTACTAGCTACATCATACACTGATTTTCCCTTTTCAGCCAAAACGAGACCTCCACTTGGTGAAAGATAAACGGCCGTTTCATCCATATTGAAGATTCTTCGTGGGTCCTGGAAGATTTCAATTTTTCCTTCGAGTTGCGTAGCGATATCTGCAAACCACAATTGGATGCGATGCTCAGTGAGAATCGCTCTGGCTTTACTCAAATGCTCGGATTTTTTATGAGCTACTCGGGGGTGGCGACGCAAAAACCCCTCAAACCATTTCCGTCCCGGAAGATTATTTTTGAATACATTCGGCAATTTTTCTGCTTCGACCAGCTGTTTAACCGAGTAGATCAGGCAATCTTTGTTGATAGGAAATCCCATACGGCAAGTTTCTAGCAGCCAGTTTTCTAATTTGTCTTCGGTAGTACGACCAAGTATACATTCTGGCCCACATCTGCCAGACGTCTCAGGCGCTTTACCTTTGAGCTTATTCCGCAAAGTTGTACGAGGGATTTTGTACTGTTGACTAGCTTTGAGAATTGGCATTCCATTGCGAATCATAGCCAAAGCTTCCTTGACATCATTTTCCGTGTAATTTGAAAAAAATGTCCGCTTCAATATTTTTTTTCTATTTTCGGTTTTAGTTGTGTTTACAGATTTCTTGTTTATTCGGCCCATTATCTGCAAATTTAAACACAGTTCAAAAGTATACCTAAGTTTTAACGAAGCACAAGAAGGCCTGATTTCATCGCACTCATTGAATTTGGTCTGCAGTCACATCAGATGGCCACAAATGGTATTAGCATGCTCCAGTTGTGGCCATGTGATGGCCAAAAATAGTGCATTCATGCTTTGAATGTACTAGTTTTGGCCAGCACGTTTATTTCGGGTATTTTAGGTTATCTTTCGGATTTGATGACCCCAACCCCGAAAGTAATATATATTGGATACAATAAAAGTGTATGATGTATCATAATGACTCAGGTTACAAGAAATTATACTTTACTTACCACAGGATCCTTAGCACCTTCGTTAAGAAATCGGACAAACGGCTCAGTGTCAACGTATTTCTATTCACAGGCTTGAGAAGAAAGGGTACACAATCGAAAAAACAATTGATAGGGGTCTCGAAACAGTTTCTGTATCGAAATATAACAATCGATGCAGTAAACACAACCTCAAAATCTTATAAAGTCGAAAGAAACGCGACGTGGCCACAAATGGTACAGTGGCCAAAACTGGTACGCTTACCCTACATCAGACCTGATATTGTGGTTTGCAGTGATGGAATACCCAGTCCTCCATTATGGACATCAGCATGGAAGAAGCCGAGTGCTACATCCTTGGGTAGACGAAGCCATTGCCTTATAGCTGCTCGAATTTGTAGGTCCATTGATCGTAATTTGCCCAAGGTAGCTTTTCCTAGCACCAATGAGTGGTATAGTCTTGGAATTAGGAAGCGCCTAACGATCTTCAGACGTTGCTGTGGTTTTAATGGCGCTCTGGTTATATTTTGTAAATATCCGTTAAGGTCAGCACCAACCATTTTACGGCACTTGTTGTTTGCTCCGAGCTTCGTGCAAAATTGTAGCTAAGATGGATATATTCTTTGCACAACCATCGTCGAAGCATCTCTGCTTGGTGTCAATTAAATTAGTCTCGATGCAAGTATCTTGTGGCGGTGCCTCATGAGTACAGAAGCAATGCTCATAGGACGGTGATCAGCCGGCGAGGTTGATCCCTTCTTCTTCGGTATGAAGATGGTTCTACTAGTTAGCATAGACGATGTAAAACCCCCAATATCCAGTACCAGGTTAAAGAATAGTACTTTTATGCACGCGGGAACCGCATTCCATTGGCGTGGTGTAATGCCATCGATTCCAGAGGTGGCATTATTCTCTACATGTATTTTGTTAACCTCGTCGTAGGTTATTGCGTTCCACAGTGCTCCGCCCTACCTGCTGTGCGCTCGAGCCTGTAGCATGTATCCGACGAGCTCTCGGTTCTATGCTCATAAAATCTAAACGAATGCGAATTTCGCTTTGAAATTTTGACAGCGTATTCTTGGATATTTAAGCTTGTTGTACGCCAACTTGTGGCGACAGGCTCTCCCCCCCCCCCCCCTCGCCCTTTCCGTCTGTCGCTTGGGCGCCCGGCGGCCGCCGTAAGCACGGTGGTACGCCGCGCCGCCGCTAGGGGGTCGCCGCGCGCGCTCGGCATGGCCCGCACGCGAAGGCGCTCCCACGCCCGCATATGATTGGGGGCAAAACCCCAATAGAGAACGAGTATTTTTTTCGAAAAGTGAATAAAGAGCTTCTACGTGCTATCTTTTGGGACTACCAGTTCATAACCCTTGGTTGCTCGCTTCGAACCCTCGGCAGCGGCAGACTCCTCGCTCGTCTCCGAACCCTTGGCAGCGGCAGATTTCCTCCCCGTTGGTACTGCTTCGACTTGATAAAGTTAGCCCCACCCTTCCTCTCTCTCGGGAGCGGTATCAAGCTAACGATTTATACAATAAAAAAAATCGATGTTTTGAACCTCCTAATGTGGTTTCCCCTTTCCCAACTAATCTAGATTACATTACGCATATTATGGTTTAAACATTTCGATCAATTAACAAAACGAAATTCAAAATAATAAAATATCACATTTCTTGCCTTTATGATTTGAAACCAATATTTATAGTAATAATCAAGGCAGTAATTTCCCCAGCTACTGCTTTTAAGCAAAATTAAAAAAAAATTGGCAACGGACGGAGATTCGTCACTGCTCGTTTGAACAGTCCTGACGGCGTTTCCACCGTTGCCACTCTAACCACATTACTAGCTCTGGGGTGGACTTCTACAATCCGGTCAACGTTCCAGTGAAGAAGAGGCACATTTTCGTCTTTCAGTAGTACCAATGTACCGTTCTTCAGATTTTTGCCCTTGGAAAACCATTTTTGTTTCTTCTGCAACCTTTGCAAGTACTCGTTGTCCCACTGATTCCAAAAGTGTTGCTGTACTTTCTGCAAATGCTGCCAACGTGAAAGCTTGTTATTTTGGAAATTTACATAATTATGTTCAGCAGGTAATAATAGCGTGTCCCCTACAAGCAAGTGGGCGGGGGTTAGTGCTCTCATATCATTGGGATCGCTGGATAATGGAGTAAAGGATCTGGAGTTTAACCAGGAGCGTGTAGTAGTCTTTAAAGGTAAATACTAAGCTCTTGGTCACCGTGTTGAGATGTCGTTTTGTGGCTTTAACCGCGGCCTCCCAGAGCCCACCGAAATGAGGAGCTCTTGGGGAGATGAATTTCCACTCGATTCTTTGACGCGCCAATAGCTATCCGTGATGGTCACTTGCTGTTTCACGAGGAAGTGATATATCTCTCGCAACTCCCTTGCTGCTCCCACGAAGTTCGTGCCGTTATCTGACACCGTTTGGGACCAGACTCCTCTTCTCACAGTAAATCTCCTCAAAGCAGCTAAAAACGATTCTGTCGTTAGCTCCTTCACCAGTTCTAAGTGTATCGTCTCCGTTGCAAGCCACACGAAAACAGCGACCTAAACCTTTGACACGTGAATTCGTCCACGACTTTCGCATACTTGCAGGGGCCCTGCGTAATCCACGCCTGCATTAGTGAACTGTCTTAAAGATTCGCGCACTCTCTCGCTCGGTAAGTCCCCTATGAGTACTTCCAGAGTCCTCGGATTGCATCGATAACATTGCAGACAACTCGTTATCTTTCTTGCCTCCTTCGCCCACTTCGTGTCCAGTATTTTTGTCGCAATGAGCATAACAGCTGTTCCGGTCCACAATGACGTAAACGGAGATGCTCTCTCTTAATAACGATTTTTGTGATATGGTGCTTAACCGGTAGTTATACCGGGTGCTTCTGTGTTTCCGGAATATTAGCCCGAGCCAATCGTCCGCCGACTCTTATGAGACCCTCTTCATCGAGAAAAGGACTGAGTGGTGCTAACTTGCTGCCTTTGTGAATTTCCTGTCCACTCTCCAATGCAAGTAGTTCCGATTCGAAGCGCTCTCGTTGTGTCATCTTCGCGATAGATTTGTCAGCCAGGTCAAGCTCGTTTACGGACAAGAGACCACTTAGCTTACCGCCTAATGCGTTTATCTTGAAACGAAGCAAAACGCTATCCTTCGTTGCAGTTTTTCGTAGGAAGAAAATTTTCTTAATATGTCGTTTGCAATCTTTGTTGACACAAGCACAGTTTGTGGTTTCATTTCCAACATATCGATCTCGATCGATCTGGGCTCAGGCCACTCACCCATCGCAAGCCACGCGGGCCCGTGCCACCACAGCTCACTGTTCTTCCAATCTTCGACCGTAATGCCTCTAGAAATGAGGTCCGCTGGGTTATCCTTCACGTGATACGGTACGTGATGCCAAACAGTCGAACATGTTAAATCTTGTATTTTCGAGATCCGATTCGCCACATACGTTTTCAGTGTATTCGATGAAGCAGCGATCCAGCTTAGTGTGATTGTCGAATCGCTCCAGAGATGCACACTACGAATTTTCTCGCCGTACGCTCGGTGTGCTGTGTCATACAGCTTCGCAAGTAATAGTGCTACATTAAGCTCTAATCTCGACAACGAAACAGTTTTAAGAGGAGCTACTCTGTTTTCGGAGCTAATTAACTCAGAGCTTACCTTCCCATTTGAATTTCATGACACAGTGTATAGGCACGCTCCATATGCTTTTTCGGAAGCATCTCCGAATCCTATTAAATCATATTCCTCGTCAATATTTTTTTTTATTTATGTTTCTCGCCGGCAACGAGTCGTAGTACTGGTTCCACATAATCTGTAATTCGGGGAGAAGAGGCTCATCCCAGCCCGACTTCAATTGCGACATCTGCTGCATTATGCATTTTGCATTGATAATCACAGGTCCCAGTAGACCTAGAGGGTCAAAGATCTATGCTATTTTTGATAGCACAACTCGCTTCGTGACTTTTAATACTTCCTCCAGTCACACTATACTGGAGTGTATCCGATTTCGCGTCCCAATGCAAGCATCTTATCGTCAGGTACGGTGCCGAAGCTGTCCCGTATGTCACAGTGTTTAACTGATACAGCTGAATTTGCTGATTTGGAGAGGTTCTTCACAGAATCCTTTGTAGATCTAGATCCTCCTCTCGTACAACAATCTGCCGAAACATGGCGGCGATGTCTGCTGTGATGACCAACTCGTGAGATCTGAATCGTAGTATTATTTTGAATAGCTCCTTCTTTAAGGCCACTCCCGTCGCCGATGAAGCCGCCGACCGCCCGCAACCCGCTGTACGTCAGCTGGGCAGCTGACTGTTTTGATTTGTGATCCCGAAGGGACCACGGAAGGGGTCTATTTTTGTTTTGCTAACCGCTGCATGGTAGAGAGCGACCCGAGCAGAAATTTAGTCAGGCTGCCTGATGTCGTATCAGGTCCGAATCAGGTATCGGTATGGCATGCCTGATCAGGATAGCCGGATAAGGCCCAGATCCTGCCCTGATCATGCATCAGTACAACATTTTCCGAATGGAAATTTATTCAGGCTGCCTGAGTTTCCGTCAGGCCCGGGTCAGGTTTTGGGAAGGCTGGCCTGTTCCGGCTCGCCTGCTCTTAGCCTTATCCGGACCTAAACTAATGTCGGTACGTTTGCCTGATCTGGCTTACCTTACGTCAGCCTCGTATATACATGTAATACAACCACCGGCCACCAGAGGGACAGGGATACCCGCAAGCAAAAGTGGGTCACTGAGCCGATAAGCTCCAAACTTTATAGAATTCTGTAAAAGAGACGAAGAGGCGATAAAAGCTATTAACTTGCAGCACCTAGTAGTCCTATCCATCTCACTGCTTCTATGTACAATTTTTTAGGATCAACAAACTAATTTATAATTTGCAGGAATCCTCCTACCTCTTGACGGCAAGGCCTAATACGTCACACTGAATTATTCCAATACCTACGATATTTTCAAAAACTGTTATAACAGTTCCGGCTGTAATGCGACATGCAGTCCGGCCCGAATCAGAAGCCTGATCAGGGCCTGCTTCGCAGTAGGGTTACACCCCGGATAAGGGCCTCCTGAATCGGCCTTAGCAGGGCCGGATGCTGTTTTAACCCTTTGCACTCGAGGCCTTTTTCGCTTGCGCAAACCAGCAACTCGAGACGATTTCGGCCAAATTCGGCAAATACTTTACAACTACTTTAAAAAGATTTATAAACAAACAAACGTATAGAAATAATAAAATTTCACCAGTTTATTAATTTGTCTGTCGAAAACATCAAGCTTTGATAAATATTACACTCTGTAATTAGTTTTGGTGTGATATTTTGTAAAACAATATCCAAGATGCATCCTAGGTTTGTCAGGACACGTATCACAGTAATATGAAATTTCCCGCCTACCTCCAGGCGTGTTACGGTCAGAACAATCCTTGCAGTCCCTTTTTGGCCCTTTTAGTAATACGTGCAGCTTTCCGTTTAGTCGGATTTCATCGAATTCGTCCGAACTCGAGCTGATCTGATCTTCCTCCATATTTTTAGGGCTCAAATACTTTTTAGTTACTATATTTACTGCCAAGACTGTTTCAAGCGAATGCTACGCTGAGACGAATTAAACTGAGCTAAGATTTGGCTACCATGTCCGTGGAGCCTAGTCCACGAAAGTAATTCCGAAAAAAATATCTTTACATACAAAAGACCATAGCGGCGTAGCAGCGTCGCTCGATTTAAGACTTCAAATCACTCGGGCGCCGCAGGAGCGCCGCTCGAGTTGATACTTCAAATCAGCCGGGCGCCGTATCGGCGCCGCTCGAGTGCAAAGGGTTAAGGCACACTTTATCAGGGCCGAATCTGAGCCTGAATAAATTTCCACTCGGGGAGGGGAGATGAGTTTCCATAAAGCAAGAATTACTTCGGCAAAACACGGCGAACTGATGACAAAGCGCTTTGGCAATCTCCGGATTAGCCGAAGTTAATCTTTTCCCTGTAATCAACCGATTACGTGAGTTGGCAGGGATTGTGATTTCCGACTTCAGTTTTTGAATTTCTAGATTTTTGTTGACGGCTCGGTGTTTTCTTTATTTTGGATTTCTGGACAATTGACACGGCTACGTTTTTGGGACTTGGATTTTGATTTTTTTTTGTGTGGATCAAATAGGCGTACGGGTGATTGTGCGGTGTGTGTTCCATAGACGGAAGTGAAGCTGGCATGTGGCACCAGCCATATTTGGGTGAAATGAGAATTATACAATTATTACAAATGTTGAAAACTTAGAATTTAAAAATTAATACGTATAACAACATGTGCCAACTTTTACCTTATACCTTAATACTTACTTACCTTATACGTTAAATCAATATTTAAACAATTTCCTGTCTTATATTATGGTAATTCTATTCTAGATGGTCCACTAGACTATTACTGTTTGCATTTAGCAGGGCAGTGACAATTTTCAGATTGGATTTACAAATGCCATGTAAATAAAATGTACTTTAGAAGTAAGAAATAGAAAATGCAAAAAAAAACAATAGATCATTTTTGTGCTAAAATTTCAATGAAGCGCTTATATAAAGTAATGTTTTAGCTGAATTTAAAATATATCGACAAGGTATTTCTTGTAAATTCTTGTTAATACAAACTAATGGGGAAAGCTTTTGTATGAATGCAGCAATGGGATTCCCTTCTCTTCGTTTAAAGCTTCGATTTGTCGTGTGAACATCCTAAGTCACTCCAGTATCTGTATAAGACGCTTGCAGTTTACTAGTCGCATATTCTCATTCGTTCTTTCGCACCCAGTATCCTCAGCTGTGTCAGAAGCAACTAAGTAGTAGAGATTAGTAACTTTATAATTATTTAGTAATGGTTTCATTTATGTAATGCATGTGAAAATAATAAAGTGATATTTAAATAGTAAAAGATGTTCCCAAAATATATGACACATTATTGACAATTGTCATGAAAAAAATGTGTTAATATCATAAAATATACTTGCATTTCTTGTTTGTTTGGAAAATCTCTTTTCTTTAGATAGCTTTAATCTTTAACCCTTGTCTATAATAACTCTCCGCAATTTGTTTTAATTCATATTAAGATGGTCGATGTCATTCAGATTGCAATAAAACTTTATAATATTCTCAATAAATATAATCTTTCAAATAATACACATTATATTGATATTTATGTAGATCACAATTTTAAAAATCGGTCGTACAATTTTATTTGTTGGGAAGACGAATAGGTTTTGCATTTTTAAGATCAGTTTGCTGGATATCGCGAAAGCGATGCGAGAACTTATACATGAGCGAGAACTTGCTACACGGTATCCAAACACGGCTAGAAAAACTATCGACAGATAGCACGGGAGCGCGAGCCAGCTCGTGACATCTCGGTCGGTGCCCCGAGTCAGACTGCTTTGGCAATAGCCAAATTCGAGAACTAATCATTCTGATTGGTCGAGATCCTTATAGTCGATAACTCTTCCATCTCCTTCAAGTTGTCCCTTTAAACCAAATGGAGAGCGTTCCTTAGGGAATCGGTACGTATCTTTAGAGATCCTCCACGGCCGCTTCCCTAGGGCATCGGGGACAGCTGAGCACCACATCCTTAACTCGGGCAGGAGGTTCCTCTCATGCCCTTAAACGTATCAAAACTCTATATCCGCCCGCTCTACAGCCCTTTGTCCATCTTCAGCGGGGCACTGGTATCTTACCCCGGCTTCTACCGCTCCGTGGAGACGTCTTCATCAGGTACTCTCCTCTGCTGGGCAACTCGGTCCGTCGAGACTATCTCCCCACGACAGATTCGAGCACCTCGACCTCAACTAAACCATAGCGAATCTTCCGAGAGCATTGGCGTAACTATACGTATCATCCGAGAGCGTAGCTTCTGAGCAGGGTGGCAACTCGAAGGAAACCAGAAAGCGAGAACGTTATCTGTATCGGTTGCCGGAGTCGCCTTGTGACCGTGAATCGAAAAATCGCGTCATCCCGCGTAAAAATAATTAGTGTGGGGATAGAATGGGAAGAATATGGGACGAGGATACAGATCTTGTCTGGGTGAAGTGTGGGCCCACACCTTAACCAGAATGGGAAATGTGTGGCTAAAAATCGAATCCCACATTGAAGCAATACCGAAATTTATCTGAGCCCAGTGTGCAGTGCACAATGGGAAAAGTGTGGCTTAACGTAATTTACCCATTTTTGCCATGTTATTCCCATACTACCGAATAGAATGGGAAAAGTGTGGCTTAACGTAATTTACCCATTTTTGCCATGTTATTCCCATACTACCGAATAGAATGGGAAAAGTGTGGCTTGAATCTTTCAATGATTTGCAGACTCTTGCCACACTTTGGATTGTATAATGGGAAAATTGTGCTATATCATTTATATAGTTATACTTACAACTTTCATTAAAACTAAGCAAACTAGGATGTACAGATTGATTTTACGAAGTGCATTTGAAGCTTTTAATTTTTAACAGTATAAATAATTGAACTATAAAATGTCAGATTTTTCTGTATTAATTAGACTTTTATTTATTTGTTATAATTACTACAGGATTGGTCTTTTCCTTAATTTCCTTGTAAATTTTAATAATTGTGTTTCTTTTTCAGTTTCTTCACATTCAGTTCCATTTTTTATAATTTGTATGTTTGTAATTATAGGTTTTTCTGCACTGCTGTCTTCGCCTGTTGTTCCTTTTCTGTTCATATTTATTTTACAAATTCTGTCAGTAGCCTCGCTTTCTTTTTTTGATTCCTGTATTTCTTCCTGTGTTATATTTTCCTTTGTGCATAATGGGAGTTTTGGATGACGCAGTGTATTGCACTGGTAATTTAAAATTTTGATATATTCTTTATCACATACTTTTAAATTCGTATGTTTGTTCACATAGCCTACAAATGTAAGGATTTCATAAATTAAAAAATTATATTTTTTTCATTATTTAAATACTTAAACTTCATTTAAAGTAGTTCTGTCGTTACTCCAACCCAAAGTGTGTGGCGCTGAAATTTTGTATATATTGTGCTTTAATTATTATAATATTTTGATTGCTTAATTTTATATGAAGAGACTCTAGAGTCCGTGACTTCAGCGTACCGAATAGAACTACCTTAAATAATACCAATATTTTTGCATTGTACATACGTAACACAGCCACCCTTATCTTTAGGGGAATTTCTGATCTGTTACTTTGCCCCAATGCCGACATAGTCTTCAGGCTATCTTCTCCCACCAACTCCAACATTAATCGTCGAATTAACGTTTTAGGATTGTTTTTAAATCTTTTTAATGCTTTTAGCTTAAAAGCGTTCATAAATACTCCTGACTCAGGCCACAATTCGACATTGTTATTACAGTTTTCCTTCATTTCTATTGAAGACTGAAATTGTTCATTAATTAATTCATTAATTTCTAAAAATTCAATGAAAATTATAGTTACAAGAAATTTAAACATAAACTTTCGTCTCTCACCCTCGAGTATAATTACAAATATTTCTCGGCAAGCGTTTCAAAGAAATAAGAAATATTTTAGTTATACTCAAGGCTGCGAGACAAGATGTTATTTTTTAAATTTTCTGTAAAATTAATTAATCTTAATTTTGAGAAATTAGTGAAATATATATAATAACTTTAAACTAAACAATATACTATAGTCCCGATGAGCAACAGAAATGTCGAAAAATACGGTAGACGATTTAGAACTAACCTTGGGAGGAGAATAGATTGAAGATGATCCTGTACTTCCTCCATTCATTTCAAATTTTGTTCGTGCAAATATTGCCATTTGCTCCAAAAATAGCACGTTTTCGATGGTTACTAAAAAAAATTCAAAATTATTTGTTTGTTTCGCATAACAATAATGCCAAAAAGTTACTAATAAATTGAAACAAAAAGAAAATGTCAAATAAATAAACAGACGCAATATTTCTATTTATATTTAATATTTATTTTTTCAAAATTCATTTGAAATAAAAAACCGATAGGTCATCTGATTATTGATTTGAAATTTTTTTAACAACTTGTTAATAATTTTTAGGCATTATTATTTATTGAATCTAAATAAACATTCTATATATGTATATTTTACCTGATGGTAATAGCTTGCATATCTTGCATGTATCCTCTTTCTCTGTAGCGTCAGATGATGGAAGTTCTGAAATTACATTGCTATTTCGTTTGGCCACTTCACTATTGTAGGATTCTAAACTTTAGGTGCCTTGCCACGTCAGCGTGGTAGATGAAAAAAAAACAATAATAGGCTTATAGAATTGAATGCCTCGGTGTGTGTATGCGTGTGGATGGATGGATGCGAGAGAGGTATGGGCAGTAATGGACACGACGCTGTATAGAGTGGACAAAAATAAAACGGAAACCTCCAAAATTAACAAGAACAGTGATTTCGCGTCCTACCTATATCTACCCGTGTAAAAATCCTACAATATTTGGGGGCTCGTCCGGGATCTAGGTTAGTGAGCGCGAAAAAACCGGGAATTAACAGGATCGGTAGCCGGTGTAAGACGCCATTACAGTAAGACGACGAGGAGACGTTGTGTGTTGAACCGAGTAAATAGCGGGCTCTACGATGAGTTTGGTAATGAAGGACCCGAATGAGTTTACGGTGGCAGAATTGAAGGAAAAATTAAAAGCAATGCGAGAAAGTTCGACAGGATCCAAAGCCGAACTAATTACGAGATTGATGACGGTGGACCCATCAGGAGCATGGATGTGTATGCCGAATGAGGAAGAGCAACATGGCGGCGGACGGAGATCGGAGCGATTGATCGAAGCCGGAGCAAGCGGGACGTCTAACGTGTCTGGAACGACAGGAGGAGCACGGTTATCCCAGCAAGAGGGTATCGGTATGCAGCGAGAACTAGAGCTATATCGGAGAGAAAAGGAGCTGGCTGAGCGCGAACTTGCGATCGCACGCCGCGAAATTGAATGGCTGCAGAGGAGTTCGGGCGGTTTGGACGATTTAGATAGACGGTTGCCGATGAGTAGAAATTCTTCTACTTCAAGGGTTAGTGTTAACGCAGTAGCGGATTTGCTATGCCATTTCGAAGGAAATGGCGAGGAATATGAGAACTGGGAGAAACAAGTGGAATTACTTAGAGATACCTATGACCTGGGAGACCACCTGACGAAGATTTTGATTGGATCCCGGCTCAAGGGCAGAGCGCTCAATTGGTTTCATTCAAAAGCCGAACACATTCGAATGCCAGTTAGCGACTTATTGGCTGCTTTGAAAGCTATGTTTTCGCACCGACCAAATAGGGTCGCTGCTCGGAAACAATTCGAAGAGAGAACTTGGAAACGAGGTGAAGCCTTTAGCGAATACTTTCATGACAAGGTCATCATGGCGAATCGCGTTCCTGTTGATGATGAAGAAATCATCGATTATATTATCGATGGAATTCCGGATTTATCTCTGAGGGACCAGGCACGGATTCAAAACTTTGAGACAAAAACATCGTTATTGAAAGCGTTCGAGAAGGTGTCGATCCGATCCAGAGGACAACCGGGCAACATCGCGGTCACAAGGACTGCGGACCGGGGCCAGCAGCTACAGAGCAGAGGAACGATGGAAGGGCAGGCGGGCGTTAGACGGTGTTACAATTGTGGGGAGCAGGGTCACTTGAGTGCAAAATGTCCTTTAAAACTTCGTGGGACACGTTGCTTCAGATGTTCTGATTATGGGCATGTCGCAGCAAGGTGCCCTAGGAATGACGGAGCAGTGAAAGAAGCCAATACAGTGAGAGACGATTTAAGTAACGCGCGATCCATCCGTGGAAAATGCCGAAAGAATATTAGAATAGCCGGTTGTGATGTGGTCGCTTTAATTGATACTGGTAGTGACATCTCGTTAATACGGGCGGAACAATACATAAAAATTGGAGCGCCTCGTTTGCATGACGAGGAAATAGAATTTCGCGGAGTCGGATCGGTGAATAATAGAACACTCGGAAAGTTTTGCGAGTCAATGACAATTGACGAAAATTCGTATCCTGTAACTGTGCATGTCGTTTCGGATAATCTTATGCAGCATGATTTTTTAATAGGCGTAGACTTTTTAAATACCATTGAGATGACCATTAGAGATGGTAGAGTTTCAATTTCGAGGCCAGATGATAGCGCGTCAACAAACCCCGACCTACCGGAAATATTTGTGATCAACGAAGTTCAGGAGGTAAACAAAGTTGATCTAGCGCATCTAACAAATGACGAGCAGAGGCGTGAAGTAAATAGCCTTCTTGACAATTATAAACCAGATAAGGTACGCGATGTCGGGGTAAAGATGAAAATAATTGTAAAGGACGACGAACCAGTTTATCAGCGTCCGAGACGGTTATCCGTTCTTGAAAGGACCATTGTAAACAATCAAATTAGCCAATGGTTGAGCGACGGCATCGTTCAGTCGTCTGTTTCCGAGTACGCAAGTCCAATTGTTTTGGTCAAAAAGAAAAATGGATCAATGAGGTTATGCGTAGACTACCGCATGATTAATAAGAAGATAGTGAAGGACCGCTATCCGCTACCGCTGATAGAAGACCAACTAGACCAGTTGCAAGGCGCAAAAATCTTTACAACCTTAGACCTGAAAAACGGGTTTTTCCATGTTGACCTAGAAAAGGAAAGTCGAAAGTATACGGCGTTCATCGTGCCGGATGGGCACTACGAATTTTTAAAAGTACCGTTCGGACTTTGTAATTCTCCGGCAGTATTTCAAAGATTTATAAATGTAGTTTTTAAGGATCTAATCGCAAGCAGGACCGTATTAATATATATGGATGACTTAATAATACCGTCGGTGGATATTAGGAATGGCATAGAAGGTCTTAAAGCAGTCTTGGGCATAGCAAGTCAATTTGGATTGTTAATTAATTGGGAGAAGTCTCATTTTTTGCAACCCAGCGTAGAGTATCTCGGTCATGTAGTTGAGAAAGGAGGCGTTCGTCCATCTGAGGGCAAAACCAGGGCAGTGGCAAAGTTTGCGTCGCCCAGTAATGTAAAACAAGTCCAGAGTTTCTTAGGCCTAACAGGATATTTCCGCAAGTTCATACCGGGTTACTCGACAATCGCGCGCCCATTGACGAATCTGCTGAGGGCAAATGTAGAATTTCAGTTCGGAATTGAAGAAAAGCAGGCGTGCGAGCAATTAAAAGCGGCATTGGCCAGTAAACCGGTGCTACAATTATATAGCGTAGACGCGGAAACTGAGCTGCACACCGACGCGTGTGCAAATGGTTATGGCGCAATGTTGTTGCAGCGTAATAGCGAGGATGGTGCACTACACCCGGTGTATTATGCGAGTGGAAAAACTTCGACGGCCGAGGAACGCTACACGAGCTACGAGCTCGAGGTTTTAGCTATCGTTATGGCTTTACGCAAATTCAGAGTGTACTTGTTAGGAATAACGTTCAAAATTGTGACGGACTGTCAGGCATTCGTCATGACAATGAACAAAAAAGACCTCTGCGTGCGAGTGGCCCGGTGGGCCTTGCTGCTCGAAGAATTCCAGTATGTAATTGAACACCGTTCAGGCAAGAGTATGTTGCATGTGGATGCGTTGAGCCGTAACCCCCTTTCTTCGTGTTTGTTGGCGGACAGAGCGGAAACAGGACTCGTGGCGCAGATTAGGAGAGCGCAGCAACAAGATGCAAGCCTAGAGAAGATCTTTGATGCTGCAAAGCGTAATCAGGGCGATGGGTTCATCATACAGGCTGGCCTATTGTATAAGCAGGACGATGTAGGCTATTTACGGCTGGTGGTGCCCAAAGCAATGCAGTATCAAGTAATCAGGCAGGTGCACGAGAATGGGCATTTTGCCACCGACAAGACCGAAGCGCTTTTAAGGCGGGATTATTGGTTCAGGGATCTAAGGGTCAAGGCCGAGAAGGTCATCCAAAACTGTATAAATTGTATATTAGCAAACAAGAAACAAGGAAAGCAGGAAGGTTTTCTGCACATGATTGAGAAGGGGGATTTGCCCCTGGACGTGTACCATATCGACCATCTTGGGCCCTTGCCCACTACGAAAAAGAGCTATGCGTACATATTTGTTGTGATAGACGCGTTTACGAAATTCGTATGGCTGTATACTACACGAACGACCAATGCGGTTGAGGTCATTGCTCACCTGAGAAAACAGTCGGTGACTTTCGGAAACCCTAGGAAAATTATATCAGATCGAGGAACGGCTTTTACATCGCGGAATTTTGAGGAATATTGCAAAGAAGAACTTATACAGCATAGCTTAATCACCACTGGAGTTCCCAGGGCCAACGGGCAAGTGGAACGCGTGAACCGAACACTTATTCCGTTGCTTACTAAATTGTCCATTCCAAAGCCAGGCGAATGGTATAAACATCTGAATGCAGCTCAAAGATATTTGAATGCTACGCCGCATCGAAGCACCAATACATCACCCTTTCAATTATTGTTTGGCACACACATGCGCTTAAAGAGCAATCCTGAGATTAAGCAGCTGCTCGAGAGTGAATGGATTGGTATGTTTCAAGAAGATCGAGACGAGGCAAGACGCCGAGCTAAAGAGAGTATTCGAAAAATTCAGCAAGAGAATAGAAAAAATTCTAGCAAGAGAAGAAAAGCAGCAAAATCTTATAACATTGACGACCTGGTGGCGATTAAACGTACGCAGATGAAACCAGGGTTAAAATTAGCTATTAAGTTTTTAGGGCCTTATCAAATCACGAGAGTACTGGGTAACGATCGATATTGCGTTCAGAAAATCGGTGAACATGAAGGACCACGCGAGACAATAACGACAGCGGAATATCTGAAGCCATGGATCCCTTACAATGATCATCCTTCCGACGATGATGTCTCGGATGAGGAGTGCGAGGGCATCTGAGGGCAGATGCCTGACCAGGATGGCCGATTGTAGGATTCTAAACTTTAGGTGCCTTGCCACGTCAGCGTGGTAGATGAAAAAAAAACAATAATAGGCTTATAGAATTGAATGCCTCGGTGTGTGTATGCGTGTGGATGGATGGATGCGAGAGAGGTATGGGCAGTAATGGACACGACGCTGTATAGAGTGGACAAAAATAAAACGGAAACCTCCAAAATTAACAAGAACAGTGATTTCGCGTCCTACCTATATCTACCCGTGTAAAAATCCTACACTATCTATATCCATTGTATATTCATTGGAAATTAGATCATTTCTCGATGATTCCTCTTGGACATTAAATGCAGGTTTTAATTTCAAAATTTTTGTGGACAGAGCAGCTTCTATGGCATATTTTCTTTTTCTACTTGCAGAAACTTCATGGGTGATAACTTTTTTTTTTGCAATATTCACGTGATTTTTCAGTTTTTTTCCTTTTAGTAAAATTTCTCCATCGACTGTCACTGTAAGTGACTCTAACCAATCTTCATCCTCTAAATAATACATAGAATTAATAAAAACTGTACCTAATTAAGATGACTTAAATTTTGGATGGTCTTAAAATTAAAATTAAAATTAAATTATCTCACAAATAAATATTTATTTATCAGATTACTTTTGTAGAGAATTAGAAAGTAAGTTATGATTTTCTTTTCAAATTAATTCTTTCGATATTATAAACATTTTCAATAATTGCAACCATGTTAAGAAATACAATTTTTTATCTAAAATCATACCGCTTCTTTTTAAAATAGTTGCAGGATACTCCTTTACCCCGTAGCGAACATTGACTTCCTGGCCTTCGTCTACGGACGCTAATTCCTGGGGTTGTTTGAGAATGCTTATTTTTTTATCTTGTATCCACTGCACCAAGATATACATTTTCGTTAAGAACTATGAACGACTGTTAAACGAGATTGAGAAAAATTGATACTGTCTAACGAGAAATTGCGGTGATAAAAGATTTACTTAGCAACGCATGTCATATCGATGTAAAGACCATTCTAGAATGCAACGGGACGCGTAATACGGAACACATAAGCGGCGCGATATTCAATTGTATATTTTCCTAATTCCATTGGATCCTCCAATTAAGAAGGAGAAAATCGTTTTTAAAACCGAGCGTTTACTAAGTCTCTACGATTTTGGCGATGCCTCGGACATAGCAACGATACGGAAGTGGTTGCTAGGGTCGTTAAGTATTTCACGGAGCACGGAACGTGATGAGTAACATCGAGCAAGCCCCGTTCAGTGCACCGTAACGGCTTACGTGAAAAAAACAATTGCCCCGCCAATATTTCCATGCGTGAAATGTCATTACCAGTTAGATAATAATATTTGAAGTCAAATATAAAATTCGTCAGCACTTTTTTGCAAGTCAAATATGGTGAGGCCGGGTTTAAAAAGGCATAGGGATTTTGAGGATTATGCAGCGAGCACAAAACGGAGAATCGCCCAGTTCCTGTTAGAAGACGATTCGTCAAATTCTGAACGGGAAACCGATTTCGATCCACCTCTGGTACAGTGAAAAAAACTGTTATAAAAAATGTTATTTTTATAACTTCTTGTTTCTTCATTTTCTTATTTCTTTTTTCTTCTTCTTCACGCTATGATACGCTTGGGAAGGATGAAGAAGATACTGTAGATAACAGCATTATTGTAGACAATTCTATATATGGTGAAGATGAAGATGATCAAATTGTACATGATGACGATGAGAGTATTGATGATGATAACAATGAGGATATAGATGACGATGAAACTGATGTTTTTTACGATTCTGACGGTACTTCTTTTATTACATTTTGTACTTTTTTTTCTATATTTTTACGTTTTCAATTCTATACAAAATTTGGACATTGAATTTTTAAATTTTTTCAATGAGCAAGATGGTGGTCAAAGTGAGAGCGACATGTATGATAATAACTCGGAGAATGGGGAAGCTAGCAATAACGAATTTCACGATGTAAACAATGATAAAAATCCATTAATTTATCAGGGAGCTCCAATAACAGTTATGGAAAGTGTTTTGTCCATTCTTGCACTTACTTTGCGACATATTGTAACGGGTGTATTGTTAGCTGATATATTGGAGGTAATTTCAATGCATTGCATCCAACCAAATTATTGCATATCAACTTTATACAAATACAAGAAATATTTTGAAAATATGCATACTCCTTTGAAAAAACATTTCTATTGTGAAAAATGTTTCTTGAATTTAAAAGATGAACGTGCATTATGTCAAGAATGTTCAGAGGCTAAAATCAATCCATATTTTATTATCATTTCTATACATGATCAAATTCGTGGCTTGTATAAACGACATAATTTTCTTGAAAAATTACAGCATCGATTTACTAGGGTTAAAACAGTGCCAGAAAACTACGAGGATATATATGACGCTAGAGTTTATCAGGGATTAAGTCGCGAAGGCAAAATTCTATGTGGTCGATACAACATCTCATTTACGTGGTACACAGACGGTGTACCAGTTTTTAAGTCATCCAAATTTTCATTCTGGCCATTTTATCTTGTAATAAATGAACTTCCTTATGAAGAAAGATTTAAACCAGAAAATTTGATGTTGGCAGGAATATGGTTTGGAGATAAGAAACCTCAACCAAATTTATTTCTTCTTCCTCTCTATGATGAAATAATGCAATTGAGTAATGGCATTGAAGTAGAGACACCCGACATTGAAGGTGTAATACAAGTAAAAGGGATTATAATATGTGGCACTTGTGACCTTCCAGCTAAAGCATTATTTCTAAACATGAAGCAGTACAATGGACAGTACGGATGTCAAAAGTGCTTGCTAAAAGGTCGAAAAGTTGATAATATTCAAGTGTATCCATATAAAAGTAACTTACGCTTACGTACAGAGGAAGAAACAAACATTCATGCCGAACAAGCCCTTGATTCTGGAAAGAGTGTTTATGGTGTAAAAGGACCTACAATATTAGCAACCCTTGCATACATGTTTATTACTACAACCGCATTAGACGTTATGCATTGTGGATTCGGTGGTGTAGTAAAGCAACTTTTAAAGTTATGGTTTGATAAATGTTACAGCAATGAACGATATTCTATTTCACATTTAGTGAATCTCGTTGACAGGAGACTCCGTGACTTATTGCCACCAGAATTTGTACAAAGAGGACCGCGTTCCATACTAGAACACTTAAATTATTGGAAGGCATCGGAATTAAAGAATTGGTTTTTTTACTTTTCAATTCCAATTTTACAAGATATTTTACCTGGACAATATTTTGAACATTACAAATTACTAGTTTTGGGACTCACACATTTGTGTCAATCAAGTATTTCAGAAGAAATGTTAAGAGATGCTTCGCGTGCACTCAATGAATTTGTATCTCAATTCGAAACGCTGTATGGGCTCCGCAACATGTCATGCAATTTACACTCCCTGTTACATCTACCTGATGTCGTACGTGAATTGGGACCTTTGTGGGTGTACTCTTGTTTTCCTTTCGAAGATTTAAATGGAAAATTAAAAACAATGGTGCACGGAAGTAACGGTGCACAACTCCAAATATGCTCTGGAGCATCTTTGTTTATAAATACTTTTACTCTGTATAAAGAAAAACTGGTAGAAGGTACTCGACCTTATACGTATTGTAAAAGGCTTCTATCGCGACGAAGAAGAATGAAATTGCAAGAAAAATGGTATTCTTTGTTTATGGTTGGTAAATTAATAAATATGGAAATTGAAAAAGAGGTTCACAAAGCGTTATTAGATGATGCAATAGCATTTCAAAATTATTCAGTTTTTAAAAAGCTACTAAAAAATAAATTACTCTATACATCAGAGATTTATTATTCAAGCAAAAAAAAAACGAATTCCTCTTGTGCGAAATATTTTAAATGTGGTAAATCGCACTTTGGAATTATTAATCTTTTTTTAAGAGTGGTAAACTGCATATGCGAAAACCAGAATGGATGTCAATGTCCAGTAAGTTATTATGCAGTTATTAAAAAATGTCATACTCCAGTCGCTTTTCCACATACGATTATACCACATTTAGGTTTATCGTTTATATATAACTGTCAAATACTGCCCGATGTAATTGATATCTTAAATGTAAATTCATTATTATCCGTTTGTTTTTGGATGAAAATCAGTGATAATAATTTAACGTATATCATCGAACCAGTAAATTCCATCGAAGCTGAGTAAATGTAATTCTATAAATGCAGATAAGCTTTACAATATATACATATATCTTGTGAGGGGTAGGGTGGAATGAGAGGGGACACCGAGAGTTAAAAGAAATATAAAGTGGAATTTATTGCTAATCCTAATTACAATTACGAAAACCTTAACCTATCCGCGCGCGCCTTAAGCTAGGGGTGTGGGGTGGAAGGTGTGGTGTGTGTAGGGTAAAGGAAGTCTGTCCGTCTGTCAGGGTGTTCGTGCGGCCGTGATTCAACGTGTACGTACTTGTGCCGGTGTGGGCGTCCTCGTGGTCCCGTTCTCTCGCGGATCCTCCCAGCTTCCCTTGTCCGCTCCCCTCGTCTCTCCTTCTCGCCGGCTCTCTCTCCTTCTGTATCTCTCGTCTCCACCTCATCCTGGTCCAGCTTCAGCCTCCCGGTCCGTTCACTTGTTCTCTCTCCTTTTTCTCTCACTCTCTTATCACGCACTCTTGTTCCGTCCGCACTCTTCTCGCTCGCTACGTCGAATGATCGGTCCCCGGCCGCTCGCGTATCTCCGTCACCACTCGGTTCGGTTCGGGAGATTCCGCGGCGGCTCGGGGCCTTGCGTTCGGGTCGTGGCGAGGCAGGCGCCTCGTCACACTCCTCCCTCCCTATGTGGGACGATTCCTATCGTCTGTCTGTATGTGTTTCTGTCCGTGATTGTGTTCCGTGCGCATGTGTATTTGGTGCTGTTGTGTGTGTTTCCTTTTACTTTTCTGTGTGGTTTGTATTTTGTGTTCCTTTCCTGTTCTTCTTGTTCCGATTTTCTTGCTTTCTTCCATGTTTCTGTCTGTTTGTCTGTCTTTCTGTCTGGGATGGGGTTGGGGTTAGGGTGTTTTGGTTTGGAGTCCTTAAATATCTATTTTCCATGTTATGTGATTATTCTTTTTTTCTTTTTTTTTTTTTTTTAATTATCCCTATGTGTTTTTCGTTTCTTTTTGCTCTTAGCCTATTTTACCTTATTTCTATTTTGCTATCCTATTGTCATCCTATTTCCTATTTTCTTATGTTATTCTATTCTTATGTTCTATGTTCTTACTCTATTCTCATCCTATTTCCTATTTTCTTGTGTTGTTCTAACCTTAATTTCTATTTTCTTATTCTATTTTCATCCTATTTCCTATTTTCTTATGTTCTTCTAGTCTTATTTACTGTTTCTTAGGCATGTGTGTGTGTGTGTGTGTGTGTGTGTGTGTGTGTTTGTGTTTGTGTGTGTGTGTGTGTGTGTGTGTGTGTGTGTGTGTGTGTGTGTGTGTGTGTGTGTGGTGTATGGTGTGTTGTTACTCCTCTCTGTATTGTTTCAATTCGTTTATGTCCCATTTTCCCGCGTTTTTCCCCTCTTCCGTCGTTAATTCGTATACTGTTGGTCCCAGTTGTTTTGTGATTATGAACGGTCCTAAGTATTTTTTCATTAGTTTTGCCGATATGTGGCTACTGCCTGTTGATAATGTGTGGTTTTTTCTAAGTACTCTGTCCCCTACTTTGAATTGTATGTCTCTGTGTTTTGCGTTATAATATTGTGCCTGTTTCGATTGTGCTTGTTCTATGTTACTTTTTACTTCGTCTCTGTATGATTCGATTCGTCTTATTCTCTCTGTCCATTCGTTTTCGTTTGCCTCCGTTATTCTATCTTTTTCTGTTTCCTTCCTAAATGAATTTATTGGGTGCAGTTCTCTTCCGAGGTTTAAGAATGCGGGTGTGTATTGTGTTGATGAGTGTGTGCATGTGTTTAGGGCGAACTGGAATTCATGTATGTGTATGTCCCATTCTCTGTGGTCTGTTTCTACGTAGGCTTGTATCATTGTCTTTATGTTCCTATTTACTCTTTCCACCGGGTTTGCTTGTGGGTGGTATGGTGGTGATGTGTGATGTCTTATCCCTAATTCTGCTGTTACGTCTTTCATTGTTTTATTTATAAATTCTGTCCCGTTATCTGTTATTATTGTATGTGGTGTTCCCCAATGTGTGATTATTCTTGTTAGCAGTGCTTCCTTTACTGTTTGCGCATTTGCTTTTTTTGTTGGAATTAATTCCACCCATTTGGTGTGTAGGTCTTGGAATACTAGGAGGTATGTGTTCTTATTCTTTGATGTTGGTAGTGGCCCCATGAAGTCTATTGCTACTGTGTTCCATGGGTCGTTTATTTGCCTATTCGTCATGTGTCCCATTGGTAGTTCTTGGCTTGTTTTTATTCTTTGGCATATGTCACATCTTTTTATGTATTTCACTATAGTTTTGTACGTATCGGGCCAGTAGTAGTTTTGTGCCATCCTTTTATATGTTTTCTCGACACCTTGGTGTCCTGCTTGTGGTGTGTCGTGGTTTTCCTGTAATATTTTTGAGTGTTCCTTTTTGTGTATTACTAGTTTCCATGGGTTTGAATCTGGTCGTATTTCACTGTGTAATGGGTCTGGCTTGTAGAAGTACATGTTTTCCCCTTCGATTTTCCAGTTTCCATAGTCTTCTGGTCTTTGTTTTATTTGTTCGTATCGTGTTGTGTACCACTTGTCTATTTCCTCGTTTTGTATGTCTGCAACGTGTTCTCTTGTCTTTCCTTCTTGTGTTTCTTCAGTGTCTTCTGGTTCTTCGTCCTCGTATTGTCTTGATAGTGCGTCTGGTACGTTGTTCATTGTTCCCTTTCTGTATAATATCTCGTAGTTGTATTCTAATAGCTCGAGTGCCCATCTTGCTAATCTTCCTGTCGGGTTCTTTAAATTGTGTAACCATCTCAGTGCATTGTGGTCTGTGATCACTTTAAAGTGGTATCCTTCGACGTACGGTCTAAATTTCTGTATCGCCCAGATGACTGCTAGGCATTCTCTTTCCGTTGTGGAGTATTGTCTCTCTGCTTTGTTTAATGTTCTGCTTGCATATGCTATTACTTTTTCTTCTTCTTTTATGTTTTGTGTCAATACTGCTCCTATTCCTGTTGCACTAGCATCTGTTTGTATGTGAAATGTTTTCGTGAAGTCTGGGCATGTTAATGTGGGTGCCGTTGTTAGTGCTTTCTTTATGTATTCGAATGCGTTCTGTTGGTCCTTTTCCCATTTAAATTTTTCGTCTTTTCTTAGGAGTTTTGTTATTGGTTCTATTATTTGTGCGAAACTCGGTATGAATTTCCTGTACCATGATGCCATGCCTATCAGCCTTCTGGTTTGTTTTATTGTTCTTGGTGGTGGATATTCCGTGATTGCCTCTATTTTTTGTGGGTCAATTTTTAATCCGTCTCTGTCTACGAGGTATCCTAGGTATTGTACTTGGCTGCATCCGAATTCGCTTTTCTCCTTGTTTATTTGTAATCCTGCTTTATTTATTCTGTCTAGTATTTTCCCAAGCCATTCTAGGTGTTCTTCGAAAGTTCTCGTCACTATTATGATGTCGTCTAAGTATGTGAAACAGTTTGGTTCCATGTCCTGTCCTATTAATTTGTCCATTATTCGTTGGAACGTTGCCGGTGCATTTGTTAGTCCGTACGGCATCCTCTTGAATTGGTACAGCCCTTTTCCCGGGACTGTGAAAGCTGTTGTTGGTTTGCTTTTCTTTTCCAGCGGTATTTGAAAGTATGCCTGGCTTAGGTCTATTTTGGAAATGTATCTCGCATGTCGCAGTTTGTCTAATATTGTTGCCATGTGTGGTAGTGGATATGCGTCTTTCTTTGTCACTGCGTTTACCTTCCTGAAATCTAAGCAGAATCTGTATGTGCCGTTTGGTTTCTTTATCATTATTATAGGGCTTGACCATTCACTTTCTGATTGCTCTATTATGTCATCTTTTAACATCTTTTCTACTTCTTCGTGTATTGCCTTTTGTATGACTGGTGACGTTTGGTAATATCTCTGTTTTATTGGTGCGTTCCCTTGGGTATCTATCCTGTGTTCTGTTAATGTTGTTGCTTTAATCTGTGTTGTTTCTTTCGGGATTTGTTTCTCCAATAATCTCTGCGTCGGCGAGTCGGCGGTTCTTCATCATCTTCTCTAAGTGTATATCCCAAAGTGCGTAGGTGCTCTCTTGTAGTAGTCGACATACCTAATTCTAAATCTAAATTTTCTTTTATTAGATCGTCAATAATCTTCTTGTTCACAGAGGTTTCTACATCCGTCATACGGAAGCGCCCCTCCACCCCCAATGACTTCGCTTGCAACGCTGCGGTGACAGCCGCATAGTATAGGTCAGGGTAACGGCGATGATGTATAGTTTCTATCCCCACTGACCTCTTTAGCTGCGCGTAGGGCATGTCTTGTTTAAGAGCAGTGCTGAGTGAGTCATAGGCAGTCTTGAATTCAACAGCCTGCTGGGCTACTGATGCTACTGTAAGTGCAGCATTACCTGATCGGGTAACATTGTATATGACCTGTGCAGCCTTGAGACCAGCATATCCCCAGACTAATTTGACTTGTTCAATCACTGAGGCTAAGGCCCCTTGTAACTGTACAGAGAGCGTCTTTTCTATTAAATACATTCGTAATGACGTTCTGATTTTTATCCATGCCTGAAACTCCTGGAGGTTGTCAGTGAAAGCATCCAATCTGAGTTTCTTTGACTCAAAAAAATCCTCGATTGCGTTCGACGCACACACTGCGGCCCAGCGTTTTGTGAGGTACTCTGCATTACTATTTCTACCTCTTTCCTCAAAAATTTCCTTCCCAATGGTCATCAGGCCTGCCATGCCCGTAAACACCAATGCCTGTCTCTTAATAGGGTCATGAGCCACTGCGATGGCCTCTTCTCGTTGCTCCATGGTGGGTTCTAGAGCCACCCTTGTCACAGCAGCTGGCCTTACTCCCAATACCCATAGGACTGCTGAGAGTACAGAGGAGGAGGGCGTCGCTTGGTCAGATAAATCGTTGCCCCAATAGAGGTATATAGGGGGATCATAGTAATAGGCTTCATTTGTTGTACTCTGTTCCCAATCTCTTTCTATCGGGACTTCTTCTATTCTATTGTTCATGATTTTAATGCGATTAGGTACTGAAGAGGAGAATGCTATTTAATACTGTTTTTCTGTTCTCCTTATCAGTTGTTGATATTCCTCTGTAAGTCGTGCGTACGTTTTATCAATTTGTTTCTTTATGTCGTATGGTGGGTCCAGCTTATTTAGCCATGTTCTATATTCTAGTACGAATTCTTCCACTGTTTGGTTTTCCCCTTGTACTAATTTCTTTAGTTGTTCCTTTATTCTCGCTCTATTTTCTGCTTTCATGAATTTGTTTTTGAACGCCCTGGTGAAATCTATCCATTGGTTCCATCCGTTCTTGTTTAATCTGTACCAGTCGTATGCTTTGTCTTCCAAGAGTATTGGTAGTGCTTTAAAGAGTTCCACCTCTGTTATATCGTAGCTTTCTTGTAATTCCTTTATTCGCTCTAAGAATTCCTTTGGTTTGTCTCCCTCTTTATGTGTGAATTTTATTTTCCATTTTTGTATTATTTCCGTTGGGTGTCGTCTTTTCTGGCCACTATACATCATTGGTGTTTGCTGTGTTTGTAGCGGTGTATTTTGCCAAGGGTTATATGCTATTGCGTTCATCTGTATTCCTCCTATTTGTTCTTCGCTTTGGTTCGTTCTTATGTTCTGGTATGTGGTGTGTCTCGTTGGCGTGTCTTGTTGTTCCGTGTTCCTTGTGTTTATATTTTCTGTTCGTGTGCCTTGTTCTTCGTTTCGTCTTCTTCGCACTGTCTGAATTACTTCTTGTTCCGTCGATCTTTCTAATGTTGCATTTAATTCTTCCGTGTTCATGTCCAGTAGTGACGTATTATTTTTCCCTTGTTGGTTTTGTTTTTCTGCTTCCTCTCCTCCCAGTACGCGTATTGGTGAGCGAAATCCGAAGCTCATGTTTTCGGTCTGTGTCGTACGTTCCTGTTTGTTTACTTTCTTTGACCTGTCACTACTGTGTCCTTCGTTTCGTTCCTTCGTTTCCGTTATACCACGTTTTCCGTTTTACCACGTTTTCCTGTTTCTATAATAAATTTTTACTATCCTATTTTCCTACTGTTTTCCCTCTCGGTGTTATGTGTTGGGTGTGTGTTATGTGTATTTGTGTGTGTGTGTGGGTTATTGCGTTGGGCGCCAATTGTGAGGGGTAGGGTGGAATGAGAGGGGACACCGAGAGTTAAAAGAAATATAAAGTGGAATTTATTGCTAATCCTAATTACAATTACGAAAACCTTAACCTATCCGCGCGCGCCTTAAGCTAGGGGTGTGGGGTGGAAGGTGTGGTGTGTGTAGGGTAAAGGAAGTCTGTCCGTCTGTCAGGGTGTTCGTTGCGGCCGTGATTCAACGTGTACGTACTTGTGCCGGTGTGGGCGTCCTCGTGGTCCCGTTCTCTCGCGGATCCTCCCAGCTTCCCTTGTCCGCTCCCCTCGTCTCTCCTTCTCGCCGGCTCTCTCTCCTTCTGTATCTCTCGTCTCCACCTCCTCCTGGTCCAGCTTCAGCCTCCCGGTCCGTTCACTTGTTCTCTCTCCTTTTTCTCTCACTCTCTTATCACGCACTCTTGTTCCGTCCGCACTCTTCTCGCTCGCTACGTCGAATGATCGGTCCCCGGCCGCTCGCGTATCTCCGTCACCACTCGGTTCGGTTCGGGAGATTCCGCGGCGGCTCGGGGCCTTGCGTTCGGGTCGTGGCGAGGCAGGCGCCTCGTCACAATCTTCAAAAAGAAGATAGGAGATACTATTCTTAATGAAATGTTTTTCACTATTTCAGTTCTCATAACGATATGTACCACCACTATATGTATTCGATGTACAATATATATAGTTCACAATTAAATTATTATGTCGTGCTCGCTGCATAATCCTCAAAATCCCTATGCCTTTTTAAACCCGGCCTCACCATATTTGACTTGCAAAAAAGTGCTGACGAATTTTATATTTGACTTCAAATATTATTATCTAACTGGTAATGACATTTCACGCATGGAAATATTGGCGGGGCAATTCTTTTTTTCACGTAAGCCGTTACGGTGCACTGAACGGGGCTTGCTCGATGTTACTCATCACGTTCCGTGCTCCGTGAAATACTTAACGACCCTAGCAACCACTTCCGTATCGTTGCTATGTCCGAGGCATCGCCAAAATCGTAGAGACTTAGTAAACGCTCGGTTTTAAAAACGATTTTCTCCTTCTTAATTGGAGGATCCAATGGAATTAGGAAAATATACAATTGAATATCGCGCCGCTTATGTGTTCCGTATTACGCGTCCCGTTGCATTCTAGAATGGTCTTTACATCGATATGACATGCGTTGCTAAGTAAATCTTTTATCACCGCAATTTCTCGTTAGACAGTATCAATTTTTCTCAATCTCGTTTAACAGTCGTTCATAGTTCTTAACGAAAATGTATATCTTGGTGCAGTGGATACAAGATAAAAAAATAAGCATTCTCAAACAACCCCAGGAATTAGCGTCCGTAGACGAAGGCCAGGAAGTCAATGTTCGCTACGGGGTAAAGGAGTATCCTGCAACTATTTTAAAAAGAAGCGGTATGATTTTAGATAAAAAATTGTATTTCTTAACATGGTTGCAATTATTGAAAATGTTTATAATATCGAAAGAATTAATTTGAAAAGAAAATCATAACTTACTTTCTAATTCTCTACAAAAGTAATCTGATAAATAAATATTTATTTGTGAGATAATTTAATTTTAATTTTAATTTTAAGACCATCCAAAATTTAAGTCATCTTAATTAGGTACAGTTTTTATTAATTCTATGTATTATTTAGAGGATGAAGATTGGTTAGAGTCACTTACAGTGACAGTCGATGGAGAAATTTTACTAAAAGGAAAAAAACTGAAAAATCACGTGAATATTGCAAAAAAAAAAGTTATCACCCATGAAGTTTCTGCAAGTAGAAAAAGAAAATATGCCATAGAAGCTGCTCTGTCCACAAAAATTTTGAAATTAAAACCTGCATTTAATGTCCAAGAGGAATCATCGAGAAATGATCTAATTTCCAATGAATATACAATGGATATAGATAGTGAAGTGGCCAAACGAAATAGCAATGTAATTTCAGAACTTCCATCATCTGACGCTACAGAGAAAGAGGATACATGCAAGATATGCAAGCTATTACCATCAGGTAAAATATACATATATAGAATGTTTATTTAGATTCAATAAATAATAATGCCTAAAAATTATTAACAAGTTGTTAAAAAAATTTCAAATCAATAATCAGATGACCTATCCGTTTTTTATTTCAAATGAATTTTGAAAAAATAAATATTAAATATAAATAGAAATATTGCGTCTGTTTATTTATTTGACATTTTCTTTTTGTTTCAATTTATTAGTAACTTTTTGGCATTATTGTTATGCGAAACAAACAAATAATTTTGAATTTTTTTTAGTAACCATCGAAAACGTGCTATTTTTGGAGCAAATGGCAATATTTGCACGAACAAAATTTGAAATGAATGGAGGAAGTACAGGATCATCTTCAATCTATTCTCCTCCCAAGGTTAGTTCTAAATCGTCTACCGTATTTCTGGACATTTCTGTTGCTCATCGGGACTATAGTATATTGTTTAGTTTAAAGTTATTATATATATTTCACTAATTTCTCAAAATTAAGATTAATTAATTTTACAGAAAATTTAAAAAATAACATCTTGTCTCGCAGCCTTGAGTATAACTAAAATATTTCTTATTTCTTTGAAACGCTTGCCGAGAAATATTTGTAATTATACTCGAGGGTGAGAGACGAAAGTTTATGTTTAAATTTCTTGTAACTATAATTTTCATTGAATTTTTAGAAATTAATGAATTAATTAATGAACAATTTCAGTCTTCAATAGAAATGAAGGAAAACTGTAATAACAATGTCGAATTGTGGCCTGAGTCAGGAGTATTTATGAACGCTTTTAAGCTAAAAGCATTAAAAAGATTTAAAAACAATCCTAAAACGTTAATTCGACGATTAATGTTGGAGTTGGTGGGAGAAGATAGCCTGAAGACTATGTCGGCATTGGGGCAAAGTAACAGATCAGAAATTCCCCTAAAGATAAGGGTGGCTGTGTTACGTATGTACAATGCAAAAATATTGGTATTATTTAAGGTAGTTCTATTCGGTACGCTGAAGTCACGGACTCTAGAGTCTCTTCATATAAAATTAAGCAATCAAAATATTATAATAATTAAAGCACAATATATACAAAATTTCAGCGCCACACACTTTGGGTTGGAGTAACGACAGAACTACTTTAAATGAAGTTTAAGTATTTAAATAATGAAAAAAATATAATTTTTTAATTTATGAAATCCTTACATTTGTAGGCTATGTGAACAAACATACGAATTTAAAAGTATGTGATAAAGAATATATCAAAATTTTAAATTACCAGTGCAATACACTGCGTCATCCAAAACTCCCATTATGCACAAAGGAAAATATAACACAGGAAGAAATACAGGAATCAAAAAAAGAAAGCGAGGCTACTGACAGAATTTGTAAAATAAATATGAACAGAAAAGGAACAACAGGCGAAGACAGCAGTGCAGAAAAACCTATAATTACAAACATACAAATTATAAAAAATGGAACTGAATGTGAAGAAACTGAAAAAGAAACACAATTATTAAAATTTACAAGGAAATTAAGGAAAAGACCAATCCTGTAGTAATTATAACAAATAAATAAAAGTCTAATTAATACAGAAAAATCTGACATTTTATAGTTCAATTATTTATACTGTTAAAAATTAAAAGCTTCAAATGCACTTCGTAAAATCAATCTGTACATCCTAGTTTGCTTAGTTTTAATGAAAGTTGTAAGTATAACTATATAAATGATATAGCACAATTTTCCCATTATACAATCCAAAGTGTGGCAAGAGTCTGCAAATCATTGAAAGATTCAAGCCACACTTTTCCCATTCTATTCGGTAGTATGGGAATAACATGGCAAAAATGGGTAAATTACGTTAAGCCACACTTTTCCCATTGTGCACTGCACACTGGGCTCAGATAAATTTCGGTATTGCTTCAATGTGGGATTCGATTTTTAGCCACACATTTCCCATTCTGGTTAAGGTGTGGGCCCACACTTCACCCAGACAAGATCTGTATCCTCGTCCCATATTCTTCCCATTCTATCCCCACACTAATTATTTTTACGCGGGATAGTATATTATTCTAAGTTGTTATGAGAATTAAATGGATAATTCAATTTTCAATATCTATAATACTATTGTATGATGAGAACGTGGTAATGCTGGCCAGTCTATTTTCGTCCTAAGTAATGAAAATCAATTCATATTGATCCTCTGGCTAAATTCTATTAATTCACGTTGGCTATTACACTAATGTGACTTACAGGTATGAATAATTTTATAAGCATTCTTTTATTTTAATAAGAAATAATTTAAAAAAACAATTCGTCGATTTGGCTACCGACACATTTGAAATTATTATCGGTATGTGAGAGCAACTCACAGATAGTGGTAATGTGAATCCCTTTTTATACGGAGTGGTCAATTCGTGTTATCAATACAACATGCTTCTTGGAGTATTCATAATTTATCAGAAAAATGGGGATAATAATTTTGCTCTTTCATAAAGATGTATTAAGCACCTCTGATAATTGTATGAGGAAGAAACTGAACAAATAGATAATACACTTGACGATGATAACTTTTAGTACTTCCCCTGTTGGGAAATACTCTGGAGAATATATTCAATAACAAACAATGTCAAATGTAGAACAATGGACTATATATAAGGCAACACTTTAGATCAGAGATGTATTCCATTTTCAATCTTCATTCGAGAAAGACTACATAGGTAAAGTACGTGTAAACTAACCTAATTAAGGATTTTGTGTTTATGTATAATTACGCAAAAATAATAATTATCATTTCGCAATAATGGTGTTTAATAAACGACTTTTATCTGTTTCTAGATAATTAACATGAGATTATTCGTTGCTGTTGCCCTCTTGTGCACTGTAGCTATGGTGTCCGCCTTTCCACATCCGGAAGACGAACATGTATATTTCGTTCACAATTTTCGTGTATAAAATTACGTCTCACTTTTTAACAAACTAACTGCGCAATTGTTGTAGCTCCGATTCCGTCGTCAGAATAATCATATCCGAGTGCAGGGAAACATTCCTGTTGGACGTTCCCGTCAACAACCTTCGGTTGATCTGAACTACGAACGCAGATTTGTTGATAATGGTCGACGAACAGTTGATGGCTATGGTGGATTGAATATCCAATCTGGCCGCGTTCAACCCCATGCTGGAGTCAGATTCGAGCACAATTTCGACAACGGCATGTACTTCAGAGGTTACGGTCAAGGACAAACGGGACACCGTGGTAGGATCGAACCCAGTTTTGGTGCTGGACTTGGCCTGAGGTTTAGGAGAGATGTTGAAGGAGCAGAAGAGGCGGATGTAGAATATGAAGAATAATAAAGAACTGCGAGGGGCTAGATTTATTTATCTCCCTGCATATTATTTATGTATTTTTTGAAGTATTTAGATACATTTATTACATTGACTTATACAAAAATTATTTTATAAATAAGTTTTTAAATTCATGCTCAACGTTTCAGTAGGACATGAAACATTAAGATAAATTATAGCAGGACATGTAGGTCCAAGATACGATAGGTTGAAATTGAAAACTATAGAACCTACAGGTTCATAGTAGAACTTCAGAGTTTAAAAAAAAACAAAAGAGGCTTCGTTTAGAATCTAGAGGCACAATCGAGATACTGAGAAACTATCGAGGCAGATTCCAGGTATTCTTCTGATTCATGCCAATGCCGAGTAAAAGGTAACCCGAGGATTATTTGGAAACTATATAACTTCGATTGTATCTAACGCATCTGTTACGTATAGCATTGGTTATAATCTCTGAAACAGTATACCATAGCCAACAGTCAGTAGCCTCACTGAAATTGCAGACTCAGCACGTTACCCAGTGCATTGCCCGTGTCACCTACCCAGCTGTTTAGTTGACTGCATTTCTAAGGTTCTAGCAATAGCTAAGAGCATCAGTGAAAAATGACTATATGAGCAGTCAAACTCATGATACTAGCGCTAAGAAAATCGTTTGGTTTCACCCGCAAAAGATCGGACTACACTTCGTCATTCGTGGCTCTAACCATTAGAGTATTAGATCCAGTGTAATATTCGTAATCTGCCCCAGGTACGGATTTGTTATTGTATACCTTAGGGAACAAGTTGGATCGGTTACCAGGCAAAAGTGAGCTGCATAGACTAGTCTTTTACATATTTTAGTAACGCGTTTACTGGGCATTTTCTCTCCTACAAAATTGTCTTCGCCTTAACTTCACACATAGTTAAGTTTTGTAACTCAACATTAAAATCTCTATTCCGAGTTTCTGATTTACTCAACCAAGTAAACACTGTAGTTAATAATCATTTATTAAACCTATTGATTTATTTGTAACAATGTAGCGCAAATTCGAATTTTCTCGCGTATTAAACTTTCATTACCCATCCGTAAGTATTTCAGGGAATATCACTTCATGTTGGAATAGCAAGGAGTGTTTCAACACCTTAAATGAACAGCGAACCCGCCATTTAGTGTATTCTTACTGCTCGGAATTCACTCAAACTTTATTCACGTTACCTTCGGTCGCTCCTTTTTTTTGGTTACTTCTGAATTTTCGTTATCAAATTTAAAGGCCTCGCTAATCATTACGGCCTACGTAACAGTATACTTAATAAAAATTTATTATCATATTTTTCATACTTTCTGTGTTTGTAGATGGTGGAGCTAAAGCAAAGGCCATAACAAATGCAATTGCCTTCATCATTGCAAAAGATGGTTTGCCGCTCAGTGCAACAGATAATTCTGGTCTAAAATATTTGCTCAGTGCCGTTGCCCCTTTATATGAAATTCCTGGTCGAAACAAAGTGACTGCTATAATTAATGCCAAATATGATGCTCTTGCTTCTATCGTTAAAACAAAAATGAAAAATGTTGATTACATAACACTAACTGCAGATATATGGACGACAAAAAGTGTTTTTGGTTGTACTGCACAGTTTGTTGTGAGACGCAATTTATCATCACTCATTCTGGATACGATGGAGTTATAAGATCGTCATACCTACAGCCGAAAATCTGACAATGGCTTTCAAGTCATGTCTACAAAAATGGAATATTCCATTGGAGAAAATCGTTGCTGTAGTTACGGATAATGGTTAAAACATTGTCAAGGCAGCATTTTAAATGTTTGGCAAAAATAAACATTTAACTACTAAATTCAGACAATGAGCAAAACAACGTAAATGTTCAGTGATTAGTGGAACCCAAATTGTCTCTGCTTTACTCGTAAAGGTGAAATGTTGTCGCCCAAAGCTCCGTGGGTTTCAGGAGAAAAAAGGCATATCCGATTTTCTTAGATTTTTCTTTTTATTTCCCTTGTGTTATAGTTCTTTCCATTCTCTCTCTTCACTTTCACACCTACTTCTCTCTTCACTCACATACTACTCGCCTTCCTTCACTCGCTTCCTCGGTCATACCTCATCTTTCGCTCCTTTCATTCGTTCAATCAAAATCCGATTCGTACTTTCTTTCATTCCTTCATCTCATTCGCTCTGATCAGTCATCCGTCGTTCTCATTCGCTGTTGTCTCATTCTCTCTCTCTCTCATTTACTCAATGCTTTCATTTACCCTTTTTATTTCACAACACATACGCGACACAGACTAACCACTACCCACTGGTCAGTGACTATCATTCATAAATTCCCATTCACGCATTGCTCACACTATTTTCAAATATTTTAAAAGTTCAACAATTTCAACGGTTACCTCGTTACCTTAAAACGTCTCTAGCAATGCTTACTCCAAGAACTCACGTATCTCGTACTTCGTCCGTATCTTCCGGAAGCATAGTGTGCTACGTCGGCACTAATTCGCAATCAGAGAAACAGTATCCGCCCTGAAAAAGGAGTTGGGGAAAATAAAGGAGGCGAACAGCAATTTGTGATGTTTCTATTGTCTTAACTCCGGCCACCAAGCCTTCGCTATGGACGTTTATTGAAAGTAATATCAACCGTCGGATAGGTCAACCACCGGTTACATGAAATCGATTGCGAAACCCAAAAAAAACCGGAAGGGGGAAATTGTGACGTTGCATTTTCGGAAATGCGCGTCACAAGGGTGTTGTCGAAGGAAGTTGGAGTGCGGGCTGGATTTACAGCGCGCTATGACGTAGCGTCCACTGGCGAGGGTCGGGGGACCACCTAGAAAACATAAGATCTGTAAATTAATTATGTTTAATTTTAACTTGTACCTACGAACGAGCACGGAAAACTATGGAGCTGAATACCTGCGTGGGACGATATTACCGACACCGTCGGAACTGTTAAAGCGATCGCTCCACCAAGCCTTGGACCCATATGAGAGATAGCTGCTTCCAAGGTTCGCTACGTGATAGAAACCAGACCCCACTGATTGACCTTTTGATATTTAGTTAAAGCCAATTATAAAGTTTTATTTATATTTATGCAACATACAAATTAAAGAAACAAAAACTGATAATGAATTGAAATGTTCGAAGTTGAACGCTTTTTCGTTGAAAAAAAGAAATAAATAATATTAATGTCTATGGGCTTGACTCAGTAGATTATACTAGTTTAGTCTTTCGTAAAGAAAAAATAAATAAAACCCATACTGAAGAAACAAAAGATTCGAATGTCGAAGTTAAATGCTTCTTCACGAAACATTTTTTTATACTTTTTTTTAAAGTCATTTTTAAACTCTTTATGCTAATAAACTATTCGTAAATAGGAACATAGTTTCCTTGTAACGATCACATAGTTAAACGCTTTTTCCTGAAAAAAAAATACTATCAATATCTACCAGCTTGACCCATTCGATTCTAGGAGTTCAGTCTTTTGTAAAATTGAATGTTACGTTACAATGCATGGAGACTACACAAGGAGCACGAACTCCATGTATACAAATAGCTTCCCAAAATAAGAGGGCACTAGTGTTGTGTGTGCACCGAAAAAGTGGAGGGGTATAAGGGGGGAGTGTAAACTTAAGATTATATTTCGATGTACTTCGAAAATTATAAAATAAATAATTTAGCCTACTTTAACTAGCCTACTAGCCTACTTTTATTATAAACGAATAATAAAAATTTGCAAAGCCAAATTAAAACAACAAATGATATTAAATAAGTAATGAAAAAAATTATTATAATTAAATATAAAATTCAATTCTTTAAATGAAATTATTATTCATCTATTATTAATTAATTGATTCATCGAAATAGAAAATTAACATTAAAAAATACTTTCAATAAAAATTATTATCATTATGAATCATCGAGGTTTTTAAATAAAGTTTATCAATTATTGAATTAGACATAAGATAGAAATTTTAATAAATAATACTTAACATTACATTTTCGATATTCTTTAAAGTATTTTATATTAATTGTTCACATAAAATTATATAAATTTAACACAGTTAATGCTACGTTACGATTTAAATCAGTTTAGCGTTTTTTTCAGAGTCTTCATTTTCACTCTTCGTAACTGATTTTTTTTATTAAAAGCTCTACTTAAAAAGTGAAGTCGCATTGTTATGTAAAAATCAACGATTTCTCTTGTCCTTTCAAGCTGATGAACCGAGCACCCAACGAAACGAAATTGTGTAAGTATGTATCTTCTCAATCCTGTTCAATATCTTGTACATAATTCCGTGACTAAGTCCCACTGTGCCAACAACGTCTAAGAAAGCTGCTTCTAATTGCATTGTGAGCTTAAATAAACCATCACTGGCCCGCGATAATCCATCATATTTTTCCATCAAATCAATGAAACGATCACGATAATGCTGTTCATTATTAGATGCTTCAAGGTTATTTAAGCATTCCAGACATTTACATTTTAACTTAAACTTTCTAACAACATATCCTGCCATGCATGCTTGGACTCCTCTAATTGTCGTTACAACATCATAGTCATGATCTTCTAGATACTCCTCAGTTGTATAAGAAATACTAGGTATCGCTTCATTCAAATCCTTTTCAAATCCTTTTCACTGACACCACTGTTATTAACATTGTTAGTTGAATTATCCATCCAAATTTCATTTTCTAGCATTTGGTCAATTCAATGGATAATATAAGGTACGGTTCTACATAATAAGAAGTAATTAATAATGTAAAATATAACAATTATAATTTAGTTTGTTTAAAATTAAATCTACCTGCTGTTGAATTCGTTTGGTTTTCTTATAAATATCCAAATTGGTAGCTTTGGATGTTTTTTTGGTAATTCTGTTTGCAGTATTGGATTTGCGACTTTTTTCAATTTTTTGTAACTTTGAACGAAGTTTACGACATTCAGGACATCTCGGGCAAGCTTGGCAACGTTTGTATTCATCAGTCATATCGCCACAACATTTTAATGAATAACTAATTTTAAAAGATTTAATATTTGTTAACATTGTATAACTATACTACAAGGTACACTTTCACAATTAAAAATTTCTTATTTCGTAATGCAAAGAAAATCCAAAAACAATTTAGGTAAAAAAATACCTGTTTTTATCAAATCCTGTTTCAAAGTACAATTTTTTTTGTTCCATGGATTTTAAACAATCAATTAAATCATTGATAGATTTTATCTGAAGAAGAATATATATATATATATATATTGTAACAAAAAGGTTACTACAGACTCCCCTCCGCCCCCTGGCTCGAGGTCCCACAGGCCTTGAGTATAACGTTGATAGCTCATAAGTGGTGATTGCGTATATTTAGCATTGTTAATCAGTTATATTTAATGTTCTAGCTATTATATTTAGGATAAGGTCCCTCCCCCTCCACCCCTCCCTCCCTGTCGCCATTCCCCGTAGGGCACTGGCTCGAGGACCAGCATCAAGGATATCACCGTGGACCAGCTACGAGGACCCATCATCCCTGGATGGACCACGAGAGTGGCTACGTTGCCGAGGCCGCAGAAGGCAGGGATGGCATTGGCAGGGTGAACAGCTGATCGAGTCGCCTGTGAGATGGATGCCCAGCCACCACCATCGCCACCAATGTATGCAGCCCCGGTGCAGTCCCGTCACACGGGTAGGAAAAAGTCCCGTGTGACAGCGGCCGAGCCCTCACCCTCCGAGACCGCGGACGTGCCCGGGAGGATTTTGACAGGCCTGAAGGCCGCCATATTGACCGGCGCGCGCAGCGAACACGCGCGCCGGCAAAGCCAGCACCGTGCCGCCGCCACGAGGCCCTGAAAGGCCCGGCAACACAGCAAATTCAAAAATGGACCAATGCCCTGCCATGCCGGAACTGCCGACCAATGCCAGAGCGCGTAGCCCTCTCAGCTGAGCAGCCCAACCAATCACCGAGGCCCTGGAGGCCCACGAGGGCCAGGACAACCGCAACTCTGATCACTTCGAGCCAGATCGCGACGGATTTAGCACGCGCGAATATAGAGTGTGAATAGCGAGAGTATTGCGAGTTCAATAATTGTGAGTGAGTGCGAGCGTGTTGTCTGGATTATCAGTGGGACGAGCGTTTAGAGTGAGTACTGTGTGATTGAGATTTCCCTATTTGCCATCCCTTCCCTCTTACCCCTTTATCATTTGCGCAGTAGATTTTGTAGGTCCCTTCAGGACACCGTCAGCCGTCTCCACGTGGGCCGGCATTTCAGTAGTTTCTAGTGTATTTGCGACGGACCCTCCGCCCTTACACTCGAGGCCCGTGGTATATTCCATGCGCCCTAGATTTAGTATTTTTGCGTCCCTTTCTAGCCACCCTCCGTACCCTCCTCTTTCCACCACCCGCCCTTTCCTTGACTCCCAAAACCGAGGTAATTTGCAAGTAGCCATTTTGCGTTCGGGAACCTTCTTCCCTGAGTGAGATCCCCTCACCTCTCCCGCCGCTAGCCTTGTCAGTCCCGTAGAGTAAACAAACGAGGACCTTTCGGGGTCACTCGTCGGCGCTACGCCGGATAAGTAGCTGGCGCCCATCCGTAGTTCAAGCCACATTCCTTATCTGTCCGCCCCCCCTGCCCCCCCCCCCTTGTCATTCCTTGCACATAGCGTGTTTCTCCGAGCCCCCTCCTCACCAAGTCGATTTAAATCCCCCCTTGAAACTGCGTGCTCCCGAGCGAGCACCCGCCTGTCAATTTAGAGTGCGTCTCATAGCCTAAGGATCTTACTTCTAGTTATCTTCTCTGTTTATCAGCTCTTATTAGTTTCGATTATCAACTAGTTCTTTTCTGTTCATTCCTCTGTATCAGCCTTTGCTATTAATTATATTTTGTTTCTTATTTTACCCCGTGCCCCCCCTTTATTTCGCGTTCCTCTCACCCCGTAGTTTGTTGCGATAGCTGTTCTTGCGAGACCCTGGACCAGGTTCGTGGTCCAGTACGTTACAATATATATTATGACGACACTTTTTAAGGGGGCACGTCAGTATAGTCGCACTGAAATGAGGTCAAAATTTACGAATTTTTTTTTCTAGTAAGGAAATTTTCTTTTGCAAACGGTTTTCATCGTTGTTTAATACAATACTTAATATACAATGTGTATTTTTTGAAAGACAAATTATTTAAAATTGGAAGAATGGCGGCTGTTGGCGTACCGCATAACGGCTGCAGTCATGCTTTTCTGTGTCCAAGATATCTCGGAGCTCGGTTATCTAAAACTTAAAATTCGATTCTTTCTAAAAAAATAATAGTCAAAAGCTGTCCCTGACGATCTCACTTTTTAGAAAACAATGATTGTTTACGAAATTCGTGTCATTTAAAGTAAAAAACCAAAATTTTAATTCATTTTTGACCTTCCATGTAATGGTATATGAAAGGAAATTCAAAATTTAAAAAAGTAAGATCGTCAAGTACTGGTCAAAGCATTGAAGATCATTCTCTGAAAATTTCATCTCAATCGGACTAATTGTGTAAAAAACATAGTGGACACAGACTTTGAAAACAGCATTTCGAGCAAAACGCGTTCAAAATTTACATAAGTGTAAAGCTTATAGCAAATGATTATCTTTCATATAAAACCGGATATTTTTCCTTTACCCTCAGTCATCTATTCCGGGACCATATAACACTCCTTCAGTAGCAATATCAGCATCTTCCTCTGCAATTCGGGTCTGCCTGCGAGCTATTCTTCCCTCACGCGTTGCTTGCTGCGCTCGTAGCTCTGCGGTGGATATACGCTCCCTATCAATCTGATCGCAATAGCGATCAACGTTTCTGCCAACATGTATATTCAATTAATCCATGATTCGAAGCAGGGATTTTGAACCTTCATTGAAAGTACATACGGCAGTATTGGCAGCAATATTTATGATACTTGGTCCGGCGTTCAAGTATTTTGGTGCGATACGCCAAATCAAATTATTGAAACTTTCGTTAGAGTTTTATGTGAATCCTCCAACGCACCGCTCCAATAATTTAGTGTCACTTAGGTCTCGATAAATTGGCTCAATAGCTTCCACGACATCTGGATGAAGAGGAGATTTGTGACGATAATTTTTTTAATCTTTTGCTGTGCGAGCTTTTTGATAAGAGCACCACGATTCAGCTCCCTCTGGACACCACTGATGTTGTGGTTCTTTATCTGTTGATTTCAAATGCAGTAATGTCCCCAGGATCGCATTCCGCATTTTTTCGATCGATTCACAATTTCTTCGTATCGCGAGGCCGTAATAAATTGTCAATTTATCGATCAGAGCACCTGTAAGCTTTCCTCTACCTCCAAGACCCTTCTTATTTTTTTTGCACGATCGAAGTCTCGAGCCCATGCGCTTCTGTACATGGCCCACACACTCTTTTTTTTTATGTTAGGGTAAGGTGGGTCATCTACGATTCCCTTGAAAGTTTTCGAATCTCCATCACCGATGTAATTCAAATACTTGACTCCGTACTTTTCTTCAGACCGACAAAACATTTCTCGAATCGCGTCAACTTCCATTTTACCGGATGATCCTACATGATTTGTAGTGCATTCTTCACCATGTCCTCCCATGAAATCTGCGTATTCGGCAGAATCTTCCTTGCCTTTCCAAATTTCGCACCTCTTGCAGAATTTTGACTTAGTGGCCAAGTCGACGACTTTTCCAGAGTAGTGACCTACGATACTCGACACACCAAACAGAGAACTGACACCAAACAGAAGCCTCGCTTCTGCCAAGTACCATCTCCTGATACTGTCAATCCTTCGGGAGTCGTCCCCGTTGCTTCAATCACGAGCTCCTTTTCTTCTTGCACGCTTTTTCGAAGAACATCATTGCACACCACTCCCGTAGCATTCTCAATTTTTTTTACCACTGCGCTGTAGGCATTGCGTGTTAGTGGTGAGGCTAAATCCATGATTCCACAGACTTTTTTTGCTCCGTTCAAACCTACGCCTATCAACCGCATTGCTAGAATAAATCTTCTGTTTATCTCATAGTCTTTTCGATCTTTAGGACAACACGGTTGACTCTTCGGCTGACAAACAGTGCAGGAGATCTGAATTTTGAACCCGAGTCCGCGAGTTGAAATTTTTGCGAAGGTGACGTTACTCCCACATTCTTTACACTTCACTTGTTCGCTGATATAAGAAAAAACTGTATCAAAATCTAAAATCACATAATCTATGTCATTGTTTACAGCGACTTGGTCATTAGTGTTCTTTACTTTTTTCGCTGAGCGGGAAATACTAACATTCTCCTCTTGATTTCTTGCTTCATATGGATTCAAGGGCCGCTGCCTTTTTCTTCCCCTCACTTTACGATATTTTGATGCCTCTCTCAGGTCTCTGGCCACTTTTGATTTGGTATTCATATTCAGAATTATTTTATTGTAAACTCAGATAGTTGGTATACGGCACGTCAAGGAACGACTGAGCTCGAATGTTTCGTTTCTTTACAGAAACAAAACACTCGTTTCCTTTCTTTATAGAAACAAAACATTCGCATTTTACACATAAATTCATGTATATACAATAATTCATAATAACATCAGCGGTCGCGCGCTGGCTATCACGTGGAGCGTTCGACGCTGTTTCGAAAAATAGCTGCATCTCCGTCATTTTTGAAAATTTTTACATTAAATTTTCAGAGAATATTCTTAAAGGTGAAAACTTTCGAAAAATGCAATTTAAACAAAATCGATTTTTTCATCGATCTATACTGACGTGCCCCCTTAATGGTGACGCACAAATAAATGGCACCGCGAGAAATAATTAATGAAGTACTAAATTATTGGGCGCCAGGTATAACCAGAGTTACACCGCTGTCTCCTAAGGACACCCTGGCCAGCTCTTATGCGGTGGGGTCCTGGGTCTGGGAGACAATAATCAAAATCTGAAAATTAGGGAGGTTCACTCTAAAAACTACTGAAAACGACAAACTATCGGAACCAAAATCCAGGGACGATCCGATTTATTTTACATAAAAAAAAAATATAAGAACAAAATGGTGAAATACAAATGACCAGTACAGAAAACTGATCGAGATGATGCAGAACACACTGGGATGTTTACCCAAAAGATATTATACAATAATGTTCCCGCTGGAACAACGCAACATACGATACGATATAACAAATGGTACGGTAACGATAATAAACGGTACGATAATGACTCACGCACCCATGTGTTAGGAAGACGATTCCGCGAGACGTGGACTGAACGGTTAGACACAAAACCGGAAGAATTGAAATAATTAAATTAGAGACCGATCTCCTGCTTGTCACCGGATTAGCTATCCTTGGACCCTTAGCGGTCAGGTAAGCGAAGGATGACGCGTAAGAGTACGTCGAACAGAAAAGATCGGTTGATCCCGTGAATTGAAAAGTAGCCAAAATATCCCTGAGCGTCACTCACCGTTGTCCAGTAGCTCCTACTATTTCCAGGAACACACTCTCCTGATTTATAGTCCCTTAAACGGATCACGATACGATACAGTAAATACAAAAATCGGTAGAAAACGATAGCACGTCTATCCCTGAGTTAGGCCACGCCGTGAGTGACGCTACAAATTTCCAAAATCGGGAACCTTCCTGAGAGCGCGCTGTAATACCACCCCCTAGTCCAATCAGGTTCGCTGTTACATCGACTCCGCTAGCCAGCTCGCGATCTTCAATTGTTTTAACGATCCCGGTAAAATAGATCCTGGCATCTTGCTACGTTAGGCTGGCTGCAGTGCCGTTTCCGGAAGACGGGAATCACATCCACCTCTACTCCCTCGATATTCGGCTTCACGCCGCTTCTGCAACTCCTATATGCCCTCTGCTACTGAAGACGCTCGCCGCTTGCTTCGCGTAGTTGAGCCCCCAGATTGTGTGCTCCGGTCTTGACGTCTCCTCTCCTTGCAACGTTCCGCCAGGCTCGTAGTTGGCTCTCTCTCGGGCCCCGTCTCAATACAAATTGTGTCGAATCCTCTCGGATACGCTGAATGAACTCAAAAACAAGCGAAACGTTCCCCACGGGGAAATAAATACAAATTCTTAAAATAAAAATCAGTCCAACGCCACGCGAAACGCTTCGTAACCCATTCGGCCCCACGACGTAGCCGAATTCGCCTAATTTTGTGACGTGCATCAAAATGCCACGTCACAATATACAGGGTGTCCCAGACCACCCGTCCACCCCTTCTAGAATGGAAAATACTGGATATTGCAAAAAATGGTTCAAACAAAAACTGTTGGGTTCTGAACGATGCACTTGATGGTGACCTTACCTGTGACCTTCAAGGTCATTTTCAAGGGTATTTCAAGGTCAACTTTGTTTTTTTAAATAGGAACCCCTACTTTTGGTCCCGGAATCGGAAAGAGCGGAAAATTCTACGTTCAGATGATAGATGATGTCATATGTAGGATTTGTAAGACCCCTAAGGTAGTGTAAAGGTCAACTTCATTATCTTTTTCATCCATGCACCCTAATGAACCCGGAAAAGTGAGGTTAACCGAAAAATATTCCAGACAAAAATGGCTCAACTTAGTGGAGCACATACCCTCATGACCTTGAATTTGACCTTGGAATTGATTTTCAAGGGTATTACAAGGTCAACTTGTTTTTTTTTTAAATAGGAACCCCTACTTTTGACCTTAAATTCTGAAAGAGCACGAAATTTTGAGTCAAACCCCAAATTATTTTATAACCCCAAAATTATTTTCGAAGTACTTGGATCAACTGAAATGAATTCAGTTTTAACTTTTTAGAGGAAAATAGAGAGAATGGAATTGGATTTAATAACTTAAATAAATTGTGATTACATAACAGAAAATTTTTATTTTATAATCAACCAAATAATAATTGAATTATTCTTATTCAATTTGTACTTCTTTAAACAAATAAATAAATCAATAAAAAATTTTAATAAATAAATAAGTCCATTTCATTGTACATACAACAGTTCATACTTTCATTTCCGAATAATTGTAATAATTCAGAATAATTCGTATCTTAATAATCTGCTTAAAATTATTTTTTATTTGATATGTTCAAATTGAGCTCCACGTTGAACTATGCAAGCTCGTACGCTTTTCGGAAAGGAGTCAACTGCTCGAAGAATTTCGTCAACTGAAAGGGATCGAATAGCTTCTGTAATCCTAACGATCATATTCGCTCTAGTTGTAGGTCTTTCTTGGTACACTAGATTTTTTAGCCTTCCCCATAAATAAAAATCTAGAATAGTCAAGTCTGGTGAGCGAGGTGGAAAATTAACTGGCCCATATTTACCAATCCATCTCCTGCGAAAGATTCTATTCAGTTCGATTCGGACGTTTCTCGCTGTATGAGCTGGACAACTGTCCTGCTGAAACCACAGTCGCTGACGTATGTCAAGAGGAACATCTTCCAATAAATGTGGAAGGTCATTCTGTAGCAGTTGTAAATATCTGAACTGATTCATATTCCCATCCAGAAAAATAGGACCGATGATTTGATTCCCGATAACACCACACCAGACATTGACTTTCCACTTGTGTTGGTAATCCACCTCTCTTAACCAATGAGGATTCATATCAGACCAATAACGGAAGTTCCAATTACTCACTTCATAATCACTTTGGAAAGTGCACTCATCCGAAAATAGAATATCTCGATGAAAATTACGGGGCTGTTCTTGAATCCAATTGCAAAATGCTAGTCTTTCTCTGTGATCGTCCTGACTTAAGGGACAACACCACTGTGAAAAAAAAAATCGATTTTTTGAAAATCATTTTAAGAAATCTTAAATATATTTAGAATTAATAATTCGTTGGGTGCAAGGCTCTAAAATTTTTTTTTCTTGAGATATAGCGAATTTTCTAGAGCAATGCGGAGCGCGCTCCGCGCGGCTTGGTATCCCGCGCGGCAGGCGGTTGACGGTTAGCATCAGTTTATCCGTTAAAACGACGCCAGTAGGTTCCACGCTTATACCGGTCCGAACACGCTCGTTTCATTGTGAGATATTGAAAAGATTTTGTTTTTCCTCAACATGAGTGACAACAAAGTGTTTGACGGCAAGAAGGGAGCGAGGCGCCACTGCAGGACCAGGCTGGGACCAAAACTTCAAACGCGTTTTTCTCGAAACTACATTTTTGACCACGGGCAGCAGCATAACTCGAGTAATTTTCATTCGATTCACTTCAAATTTTTACAGAATCAATAAAACCATATTATCTAGAGAAGTACATAGGATCTTTTTGATATCATAATAAGTTTTAAAGTTACATCTAATTTTAGATGCGATTTTTAAGCAAAAAATGGAATGTCATTTTCAAAAGCGTCCCAATTTTTTTTAAATTAATATTTTTCAATTATCCTATGTACTTCCCTCCAAAATCTAATATAATTAACGGAAAAATTTTTACTTTTGTTCCAAGACCAAATCTATTGCAGTTATACTGCTGCCCGTGGGAGATGAAATAGGAAACACGGCGCGCGGCGGTGGCTCGCAAGCCGCCATTTTGGAAAAAAAAAAAAAAAAAATTGTTTTCGGCAGATGAAAAGACAATTAATAGCATGCAAACAAAAATTTTTGTCTAAAACTTTTTTTTCCTGTTGAAAAAAAATCGTGAAATACGGGCGAAAAAAGAGGCGTCACAGTGGTGTTGTCCCTTAAGGCTTGATGAAGCTGCATCCGGTAACCATGAAACTTGAATTCCTTAAAAATTCGCTGAATTGAGCTTTTTGATATTCCAGAATTTTTTTCTCGACGTCTTAAACTATCCTTGGGCATAACATGAGCAGATGCAATGATATCGGCAGATTTCATATCACGAATTCTTCTGCGAATTTTTCTGCCCTTGTTATGATGTGGTTGTACCAAACCTTCAGTACGAACGCGTCTAAATAAACGCGTCTAATAACTCATGAAGAAAAAAAAATTGATAAATAATTTGGTATTAAATTAATTAAATCTTACCTGCTGAAAAAAAATCAAAATGGGTCAATGACGTTTCAGATATTACACAATTGAAATTTACTCCGTTAATTTCACTCCGTCAATTCATTATTCACTCCATGACTAATAACCACTGAACCAAGTAATGAAAAGTAATGCAAACTTAAATTAATGGATATTTTTTTCTTAATTAAGGTATCGACTTCAAGCCACGTCATTCGAATAGATATTCAAGTTTCATAATTTCCGAAAAAAAAGTACATTAATATTTGTAATTTAACTAGTGAAACCGATGGCTTGCAACTACCTGAAAGGCTTCACATGTTAAATTGCAAATGTTAATGAATTTTTTTCTCGGAAACTGTGCCCCTAATAAAAAAAGTACTAAAAACACTTTTGACTTAAAATTTCGTGCTCTTTAAGAATTCAAGGTTAAAAGTAGGAGTTCCTATTTAAAAAAACAAAGTTGACCTTGAAATACCTTTGAAAATGACCTTGAAGGTCACAGGTAAGGTCACCATCAAGTGCATCGTTCAGAACCCAACAGTTTTTGTTTGAACCATTTTTTGCAATATCCAGTATTTTCCATTCTAGAAGGGGTGGACGGGTGGTCTGGGACACCCTGTATATATAAATATGTCAAGCGGCAGTTTCCTGGCCATGCGGCATTCACAACAGCAAGCTAATGTTAAAAAAAAAAAAAACTAGACCTTGGGACATGTAGCATTGGAATTCTAACCTAATTTAACCTAACGTACTACTTCTTAGCCCATCACAACTCCGAGTGTCTACCACCAAAACTTTTTTGAAAAATTCGGTGTGAATACCGCTAAATGGTCCTGGAAGTATACGTTGTATACATACAGGATTTTTCCAGGTCTAGGCTGGAAAGCACCATATGTTCTCAAAACTGCCAATACACCAGAAAAAAGGTCCTGGAAACCACCTCGTAATATATTTATATGTATATATATTTAAGCTTTTAAATGTATATGAATATATATTTAAAAGAAGCTGTTAAATATATAGTAAAACTATCTGTTATTTTTACCGATACAGATCGATCAGCGTCTATGATTAACCGTATCCTTCCTTTCAATTTAATTTGATCAAACTGGATTGCGGTTAATTGATTAATACCAGGAAAAAAAACTCCAACCAATTGGAAAGAGCTTATTCAATTCAATAATGATATTAAGAATTTCTGCGTCATTATCAAGATTTATCGAGAACAATGAAATTTAATTTGATTTTTTGCTAAATAGTACAATATTTTATACTTAGCTTAAAATTTCTGTTATACAAAGTGATTTTTAAACATGTTCATGCTTGTTGTAAAAATTATAAAAACAAAAATATGTTAAGATACAAGCATACCTCGTTGTTACTGTCAATCTTATGTTCTGAATATTTTTGTCGCTTATCTGAGATGTTTTCATCAGGATAAGATACTTTACTTGTGACAGGTAATTTATATTGCTGAGGATTGTTATAGTTTTGCTCATCGTTTTGATCTAGTGAATGTGATCGTTGTTCCTGACTTCCTATTCTCATCTCATCATTACTAAATTGTTCTTGGATTGCTTGTTGCTGCTGCTGTTCTTGTTGTTCGTGCTGTTGTTGTTTTTGTTGTAACTCAAGATTATGTGGTATTTGATTCATCACTTGCTTTTCACAGCCATCAATAATTGCAGATTGTAGTGATTGTTGCTACTCGAAAAGAAAAAATTAATATAATGAAATGTATAACTAAGTCTGGTCTTATTCAATCCGATTTTTATGATACATTTAAATTTTGAATGAATAAGGCTATTATACAGATTTTTATCAATTTATCAGTTTATCATACAATATGATAAACTAAATATGGTTCCTATTGTATTAAAAGTGGTAGATCAAGCAACAATACAATGTATCTTTTTTTACCCAATACTTATATTAATTTTACCTCATCAACAATCAGTGGGATTGCTCTTGGAGTACGTGTTACTTAAACCTTCGCAATTATATTAACCTATCCATTTGGTAAATTTGTAAGATAAGAGTGTTGGATTTCATTACATTGAAAATGCAACTCACAAATATACTTTTTCTCAGTTAATTCTGTAGACAAAGCATCCACCACATTGCTGACGTTGTGTTCAGCTCTATTTGAATAATGAATGAAAAAACACACTTGAATTATATTTTTTAATAAATTAAAAACATTATATACTACATTTGTAAGATGTTCTATGTGAGCTTAAACGTAATACAGAAAGATTACTATTAACTTAGTACATTCATTCACTAATAAAAATTGAGTATTGTACTTCAAGGAAATAAAATCTCAATACTTCTTATATTCTAAATTATTTTTTTGAAAAATTTTAAGACAACTTATTATTGACATATAATTAAATTTATGAATTTCCTAACATAGAATTTTGCGTGAAAAAATGTTTTATTATAAAAAGAATTTTAAAAAATCTAGTTCAATATGAAAATAATAAATTAGTTTTTGATCTTTTTAAAATTATTCTTAAATATTTTCACTTACTTTCGGTACTTTAAAAAATCTTGGCTTTTTCAAATTCAGATCATTCCGTCGCTTATTATCAGCTGCACTGCCACTTTTACAATCTTTTACAGTACACACTCTTCCCTTATTTATGTCACGCCTGGTCCCCACGTAAAGTAAATTTTTACCGAATAATCAATTTTTTTTCATAACTTCAAATTTAGTATACATTTTTATTATTTTTCACATTTTATAGGTTTAACTACGAATTTTACTTCTTATTAACAAGTTACTTTCTTCCGAATGTCTCAGGATGCATTGCAAGGTTGCTAGATTGATACGAAATTGAGCATCTCCGCTTCGACACGTTTCACAATAATGCTAATATCTCCGCCATTTTATTTTTAAAAAAATATAAAAACAATATTTTTAAGCACTCAAAACATTGTTATTTAAGACTTTTATACTAAGAATATTTCTAATATGAAATTTCTTTGAAAACAAAAATCATGAAAATTGCCTTTTTTCAGCCTTTTATACGAGGTTTCCCCCCTGAATTCAAATACAACTGAATAAAATCGCAAATAAATAGAATGTTACGTATCTCCAGTATTTTTTCCGAGTGAGCGCTAAAAAAAGTCTGGGAATCCCAATTCTCTATCTTCTGATACAATGGTTCCATTTAGACGACAACGAACGGCGGCTTAGTTATCTGTTATACGCAAAACTTTTTAAATCTAATTCATCTCGTTTATCGATGCAAACATGTAGGCAAGCATGAAGCTAAAGAGAATAATTACAATAGTCTTTAAATTTATGAAGAAAGCTGATAAGGATTGCTGTCTTGTACCGCAGGCAGTGAAAATACCCGTGCAGAAATTATTTGAGAAGTCCGTATTTCCTATGAAATCCCGATCGTGATTTATCAGGGAATCCCCGGAACGGGACTCCTCATACGATTTCACGTGGATCCCACTTTGCATCCAAAGCTAATAGCGGTGAGCAGCTAACAAAATAATGGCGCCACCTTCTTTTGGACTATACCCGTTGGATCCCGATTCGATGCACATAAGCGTTCATGTTTGTAACTTGTGTATTTATTACTTTAATATTTTTATAGCACTGCGTGACTTAAATTCGCTCATACCGCACGCTTTTCCGTGGCGTATGTAGCGTTTTCTGGCACAGTGCAGACGACAATTTTACTAAATCACGCACGTGTATTTCACACTGGTGTTTACTATAATAGTTTACTAAATATAAAAATTAATGAAAAAAATGATTATATCAGAAAAATGCATTTAAATTGAAGTTAAATTATCAAGGATGAGTAGGATAGTGATGATAAAAACTCAATTGTAGGTTAGGTTTTTTATGTTCTACGATATGAACTTTATTATAAACTTCTATTTAACTTTCAACATGATCATAACAATTGATAGTCAACTTGAGTTTTGAGTATGTGGCCCACAGTGAGTTAGGAGCATATTTATTTGACAGCATATCAAAATAATTGAGTAAAACAATTTCATCAAATGAATTTGATTTCATTTCTTTGCGCCATTTCTTAAATTCATTGTACGCTGCTGTATAATTTTGCTTAGATTTTGGTGGTAGTAAATTCATTGTCAAGTTATTGGCAGCTTCCACCATCTCTTTTGGAATAATACCATTGTTTTCGTTTTCCGAAGAACTATCACTATCTACGATAATTTTGAAAAAACTGCTAAATCAGCACGGAATCAAATTCAAAATATAGCTTTCAAGAAAGAAGGATGATGACATTAGTACTGACAGTCGAACACGCAATATGACGGCGACTGACTCTTATAGAAAATCCTGCAAACATAACCTATGATCTAACCTTTCTTTACGTAAATGACGGTAATGATACCAAAATTGCTGTTACGTAGCTGACAATGCTTTTTAAATTCATATGAACAATGTGGTGGAAAAGTTTATAGACAACAAAAAAAATCAGTACATCGGGTCAACATATTATCAAAGACTCTTGGATCGTAATTTTTTGGCGAATTTAAGTCACACGTGCTATAAAATAGTATACGATACGCGTGTCGTATGCGGCAATTTACGACACGGCGTAAGCGCCTGAGCGTAGCGAGGGCGCTTAACCTCGCCGTGCCAGAAAGTGCCCCATACGACACTTGTATCGTAATGTACTAATAAAGTTTCTTTATCGAATCTAACGTTCTTGAGATGAGATTGTCGAGGTCATTGAAGCAGATTAACATTTTTTAGTAAGAGTAAAATTACATATATGACCAGAGTCCCTAAAGCAGAATCGAAAGACCCTCAGAATAATTAGTCCTTCGATGTGCTATTGCTTTAATGCAACTTCGACTTTATCTTCTATCCTACATCTTGTATCCAACATCTCTCATCCATAAGAGAAGCATTCTTTTTAGCTCATACCGTCCGTTGAGGACTCTGTGGTTTTGTGTTTGTAATACAGCAACCAATACAGTCTCCTCCGCTCAAGCACAGAATCCAGTAGCGCAGCGTTAGCTATCTTTGAAAATTAACAGGTTTAGAATCATTGACGCTAGCCTTTTCTTATAATCAGTAATATGTTGAGAAAAGATACATGTTATATTCTACGCATGGTAAGCCGAAGCGCGCGACGCGTACACATACACGTACGCCTCCCCTCCAAGGTACACCACGTGATGCGAGTGCGAGCGACAGACTGCCCGACTCGTGTACACTGGGCCACAGAAATGGTGACAACGGTAGACGCCGTGCGGTGAGGTAAGAGAGGAGATTTGGGCGGCGCCTGCTCGCGTATCTTGGCCTTGTGCGTGCGACGCAGAAAGCACTACGGTGCGAGCGAGACGCCAGAGCGACGCTCGGTGCGTCCTTGTTCCACAGCACTAGCGTAAGCGAGACGCCAACAAGGCCCCTCATTCGCAATAGCGAACTTGGTGGGGGACCGCTCGTATTCGGGCGCCCGCTTTCTCCCTTTCTCTCAGACTAACGCTCTATGACGAGGACAGCTAGTACCCCGCCAAGAATCGAGAAGGATCTATGGGACTTTCGGTAGTGGGAATGAGATAGATTTTTCGATTATCCGTCCTCGTCAAACAGCGTTAGTGAGACAAAGAGAGATATATGCGACGTGGTGGCTAGGAACAAGTGTCCAGCGTCTAACGCATAGCTACCGTGCGCCCTTTTCGCGCAGCATGAGTGGGGATGAGACAGCGATAGGTCCCAGAGTTGGCACGCTAGCTAGCCTAGATGATACTATTATGAAGCGTTGAAGTTACGTTTCTATTGCGCAGGTAGATGGGCGTAAGTTTCATGACTTCATTATAAGATTATGCCCTTTTGAAGCGCACTAGAAAAGTAGTAGAAAAATAGGAAAACCATTTACAGACACCCCCTATTTTTCTACTACTTTTCTAGTGCGCTTCAAAAGGGCATAATCTTATAATGAAGTCATGAAACTTACGCCCTTCTACCTGCGCAATAGAAACGTAATTTCAACGCTTCATAATAGTATCATCTAGGCTAGCTAGCGTGCCAACTCTGGGACCTATCGCTGTCTCATCCCCACTCATGCTGCGCGAAAAGGGCGCACCGTAGTGCTTTCTGCGTCGCACGCACAGGCCAAGATACGCGAGCAGGCGCCGCCCAAATCTCCTCTCTTACCTCACCGCACGGCGTCTACCGTTGTCACCATTTCTGTGGCCCAGTGTACATACATATAAACTGACTTCCAATTCCTGTGCTAGGTACCGTATGCAAAGCATCGAGTGTAGTATATATGTGGTTCAGCAAGAGAAAAGAGGTTAACAAAGTGTATACATAAACATCTTTATTTTGTTATAAAAGTTCACTCTTGCCATTACAATGAAAACGACATCACGTCTCCTTTTTTCCCGACAGAAGTGCTCGGTATTCGGTATAAATAGTATACTTCCAAGGAAACGTCCAGCCAAGAAGAACCGTGACCTACTAGGTTGAAAAATTTTTCTCAACTCCAAAAAAAAGTTATATAGAAAACTTGGAGAAAGTTAAATGTATGTCGCATCGTAATCAGGCCACCGAAGTCACCATTCAAAAAAAAATTGTTGCAATTGCCAGTACGCACAGGAAGTGCCTGTAGATTTATCCTTGAGTAAGTACCAGACAATAACAGAGTCAATGCCATTAACCGCGCGAACATCATTTCTAAATTACTTGAAATCAACAGGAATGGAAGGAATGGAATAGCTATTATTGTCCCTTTCGTTAATTGTCTTATTATATTCTTAATATTTTTATCAGTACGAAATGTTGGCAGTTTTGTCATAATTGGAAAATCACAACGAGAGTTGTCAAATTTACTGACAACTTGCAACGTTCGTATGGAAAATGATATTCGTATGATGTCAGAATTTGTCGACGTTACTATTGAAAATGGAGTTATCAGAGGTCGAATTACTTGTCAATGTCAAAAATGCACTGTAACGCGTTTCCTGACCTACGTCCTATCTACGACCCCAACGTGGCATTCCGCGGATCCCTTGGGCGCCAGGTGCATCTTTGCACCAGCCCGACGCATCGGGCCTTTAATTTCTAATCCGCGGTACGTCATTTCCAGGAGTCCTCTCGACCGGCTCTTCCCGCTAGCTCTTACTTAAATGTGGTAGAGGGGAACGTGAGGGCGGCGAGTATCTGCAGGAATCAGCCGGCCTTTCCGAAATAATTAACACGGTGGGATTTAATTTCCACAATTTCCACATTCCTCTTTGTTCCCTAGGTAAACCAGTACAGTTGGGTGTGTTAACGAACGCGACTCGATACAATCGTCGTCTTTGATGTCCGCGGATGGCTTGAATCTTCTATCGCGAGAGTATGTGGCGGGCCCGCGGCCCCCACTCCTCGTGCCGTACTGCACCGGCGGATGCATTTCATCCCCAGACGGCACGCGGCTTCGTCCCTGGATGGTAAATCTGATTAGACTTACCAAAGCTTCCGGTGCACTCTGTCTTCTCCCTGGTCGTCCCTGGCTTTTTTCCTCCAACCGTTCTCTCTCTCTCTCTCTCTCTCTCTCTCTCTCTCTCTCTCTCTCTCTCTCTCTCTCTCGTGGTGCTTCACCAAATCCAACAAATCGAAATCTGGGGGAAAATGCCAAGTTGTCCAATCACAACAACAGTCCAAATCACTCACTCTCAATAAAAAACCAAAATCCGCGCTCTCAATTGCGATAATTCCCGTTAAACGGTTCAAAACGAAGTGGCCCCCCTTTCAGCCCCCGGCCCGAGGATTCCCGAACTCGTGCGGCTGCTCTCGTCTCGGTGGTCCAGTCTCCGGGCGTCGCCGATCTTACCCGAGCCTGCCCGATCTTCGTACTCGGCGCTGCCGGTTTCTCTCCCCGGCTTCCTCTCGCCATGAACCTCCGGCGTCGTTGGCATTCTCTCGGCGGCTTTTGTCGACGGCTTTCGTCCGCGGCACAGCTCTCCGTGCGCTTATGCTTTTATGTAACTAGCTGGCCCACGGACGCCACGTTACAGCATACGGAAATGGAGACACGATGGAGATCACTTTCGTCCTAGGAAAGCCCATATCCTTGCCTGTCGATTTGAAGATTCTCGTTGGGGAAATAATTATTGGTACAATACAATAGAGCCAGCATTTTCGTGGACAGCGCAAGAGGAATGGCTTGCATTAAATTTACCTGCTGACGTCATGCTTGATACACATGCTGTGTTATTCTGTGCCGCTAACGATTGTAAATACTTTAATAAGTCAGCTAGCCATTTGACTGACAGACTGACTTTACAGAGATTACAGTTTTAAAGGAAAGGTAAGAATATCAAGTGGAATAAGGTTTGGGAATTCCCTGGCACAAGGTAAATACTATGAAGGGTTAATGCAGAATGAACAAACGTTTTACTTCGAATTTCAATGTTGACTTATACAGTTTAACGGGCGTAGAGTTGTACAATGAACTTAATTCCATGTCCTCTTTTACTCTTGAATCTGAGTGTTACGTGGTTGTGTCCAGGACCACCAGATATTATTATGCCGCGAGCACCGTTACCGTTTGTCTTCTGATCCAATGCTTGGACCTGGGTGATCAAGGCGTGTTCGGTAGAGCTGAAAGTCTGCTCCCGGGTGGTAATTTGAAGCCAAGAAGATGACTTTACGACACTTTGTTGAAGAACTAGTCGGTCGCCCGGTACTCTGCTTCCCAGGATCAAATGATGGGACGGATCTGAATTAGCGGTGTTGATGTCAATATCAGCATCGTTCGGTGAAGTATTTGCTGCGTTTATCACAGCTAGCAGAAATGCCAACGTAAGGACTGACTTTACACCCATTTTGCGATCGTTTTATATACTTATTACTGTTACGGAGTTTGTTTCGTACTGGTTTGTAAATAAAATATCTTACATTTATATATACTGTGACTATCCCCCTTCTTACGTTCATCTTATCATTCGTTATCACTTTTTTCTCTTATTATCAGAAATTCCCCTTACTTGGAATAGTTAATTTAATTTGCAGAATATACGCGTTATGATTAAATATAACATTCATATAGACCAAAATATTTATTAAAATTAAAAATAAATCTGTATTTCCTAATTAAATGTAATGGATATTTAATATGCATTATTACTTATGATGATAGGATGATTTAGCTGATATATTATTTTTGCTGTAACATACAGTATCTTGAGAAATTCGTTTTGTATTTTGAAACTTTTTGAAGGCATCTTTTAATAAAGTTGGAGGTAAAGATTCTGCAAAAATCAGTTAATTTAATAATAATATACCACTTGTAAAAGCAGAAATATAACCAGTTAACGAGCTGCCATCTCTTTGTTTCTTAGGAGTAATTTCTTCATTGTTGTTATTTTCAACATCTGAGAGAGATGAATCACTTTGAAATAATTTATTGCGAACTCTTTTCCTATGGCCTTTTCCACGTGGGCATTCAGTAGATGATTTATAATAAGGAATCTTAGCACATTTTCTAGCATTTTCTAACGTTGCTGCAATTATTAAATGATATTATATCATTCATATTAACTTTTCACTATTAGAAAAAGTAAATAACGAATTTATAAATCTTACAATACAATCAATCAATCTTAAGTACAGAAATTTGAAGTTGCTGCCAAGTTTTACTGTCTCGCACAGCTCTTTCTTTAAATAACGACGATATGTTTTACGTGCCATTTGGCGGCCACCAACAAAGGGAGTTTTCGTTATTATCGTCAATTATCCAATTTAAAGCAATTACTGATGACGCCTTGTCGGCAAGAGAGGCTACTACGGTATAATCCATGCTTTAAACAATGCAAAAATCTTAAGCCAGACTGAAAAGATGAAGTAAACAAGCTGTAATTTGAAACTTGCAATTTGCTTCCTCCGAATCATAGGTAGTGTATCAAGTCCCTATATGAGGAAGCATTTTCCATTTTTTTTTTAATCTTTGGCTTCCTTATAGATCAATCTTCATTTACTGCCGAACCGCAAAATTTCGAATTGCTATAAAATTAGATCCGCTTGGCTGATCTTCTCAAATTTCATATGTATTACGGATAGATGATTTTTCTTACTTGCAGAGAAATGCGGTTTGGTTCGTTGAAGTAATCGCTAGTTACAGCGATAAAGTTGATTTTTCGAAAAATTCAAAATTTCATATAATTAAAACTTCTTGATGGATTCGGCCCAAATGCAATACCAACTAACCTTGGCTACCAATCTCTTTGTCAAGAACTCTTTAGACGATTATCACAAAATTTACGATCGCTAGAGTGATAACGTCCGTTTTTTGGGAATTTCGAACCAACGTAAAATCTGAGCCGCAGCTTGAATCATGACGAAAATTATAGTCAATGATGGGATTATAGAGCTGCACATGCATGCAAAATTTGGGGGCTGTAGCTGAAAGCATTCTCGAGTTATACACGTTTGAATTTTGGGAGGCCATTACACACACCCACACCCAACCACACACACAACCACACACACACACACACACGCGCGCGGACATTTTCTCAAAATGTGTTTTCTCGAGGTTTCGGTGCATTCTGAACATGGTGACATGAAAATCTCGAAAGAAAAATTTTCCGTCACATAGCTTCCTTTATGAGGAAGCAAAATGAACAATTTCGTTTCCATATAGCGTTTGAATTAGTGCGCGCTTTCTTTGATTCGACGATGCATCGATAATTATCGATGTTTTGGAAAATAAAATGATTCGGAAACATCGATCTGTTCTTAAATCGATTATTTTAACATCGATGCTTTTTTTGAACATCGCAAATATCTAACGTCAACACGTTGGTGGTGTCTTCTCAGTTATTTCCTTAAAGATGAACTATTCCAGTGTCGATGATTTACGTAGGTCGACGATTTCTTATGCCAGTTGACACCCCAGGGTTGAGAAGCGGGTTCATCGGAAACGCTCACTCGACACAAATTTCGTCCCATTCCTGGAATCCACAGTTTTGTCTCCTTCTGTCTAGTCTCCATGGGTTCGCGCTTGTGTAGTTCTCGTATTGCTCTCGCTATGTCCAGAAAATCCTATCAATTTTCTGCGTTTGTTTCGGAGGTGCAGTACTGTGCCATAGTGCAGTACCCACCTGAGTGTCCCCTGGATACAGTTCTTGGTCTTCACGGATTACCCGAGTAGAAATTTATTCAGGCTCAGATTAGGCCCTGATAAAGTGTGCCTTAAAACGGCATCCGGCCCTGCTAAGGCCGATTCACGAGGCCCTTATCCGGGGTGTAACGCTGCTGCGAGGCAGGCCCTGATCAGGCTTCTGATCCGGGCCGGACTGCATGTCAGATTATAGCCGGAACTGTTATAACAGTTTTTGAAAATATTGTAGGTATTGGAATAATTCAGTGTGACGTATTATGCCTTGCCTTCAAGAGGTAGGAGGATTCCTGCAAATTATAAATTAGTTTGTTGATCCTAAAAAATTGTATATAGAAGCAGTGAGATGGATAGGACTGCTAGGTGCTGCAAGTTAGTAGCTTTTATCGCCTCTTCGTCTCTTTTACAGAATTCTATAAAGTTTGGAACTTATCGGCTCAGTGACCCACTTCTGCTTGCGGGAATCCCTGTCCCTCTGGTGGCCGGTGGTTGTATTACATGTATATACGAGGCTGACGTAAGGTAAGCCAGATCAGGCAAACGTAGCGACATTAGTTTAGGTCCGGATAAGGCTAAGAGCAGGCGAGCCGGAACAGGCCAGCCTTCCCAAAACCTGACCCGAGCCTGACGGAAACTCAATGTTGTACTGATGCATGATCAGGGCAGGATCTGGGCCTTATCCGGCTATCCTGATCAGGCATGCCACACCGATACCTGATTCGGACCTGATACGACATCAGGCAGCCTGACTAAATTTCTGCTCGGGTAGCTGAACCAGCTCTGGTGATGACTCCCAATTTATTAATTGGTCAAGTTCTTATTATAGCTCTGATTAGTTCAGCTATGTTCTCGATTAATTGCGTTCTATTTCCGGCACTATTTGCCTGACGCTTACTTTGACCCTCTCTGCCCCAACTTAGCAGCCTGAGCGGCCGTGCATTTCCGTAACCGTCCGCTCCCGTTCGTGCATCCAGTTGCATTTACTGATTTTACGCGACCCCAAAAATCGACAGAATCCGTTAAGTTATCCCATTATCTGATAGGTTTCGTCACAGTTCTCGTCTTAGTGGAGTTGGGCCTGTTCTACTCCAACTCTCAGTTCATACCGGCTCGTCAGTTCCAGAAAAAAGAATTGGCTGGCGACCGCCTGGTTTGCGGATGTACGAGCGAAGAGTAGACGGCCGAAAGTAACGTAGGTTAATTCTCGGATTTTTCGTTATCGGTGTCGAGTTAATAAATTACGTTACAATATACATATATGTATATACAGGGTGATTCAGCACAGAAACGAAAGCTCGCACTAGCGTATTCGCGACGACAAAACGAAGAAAAGTACATTTTGCAAAATGTCAGCCACAAGTAGTTTTCGGGATATTTAAGTTTAAAGTGGACCAATTATGGTGTCTGGTCCAAGAGAAATACAGAGTCGTCAAATTCGGAGAAGTTCTCACCGTGGAAAGAAATATACGCCCAACAAAGGAAGGCGTTCAATTTTCGCGGCACACGAAACTGCTTGCAGTAGGATACAGCGCACAAATTTTAATTATTTTATATAACTCAAGCATGAGAAGTGCTACTTCTCGTGCCTTCAAAGTGTGGCGTAAATGGCGCTTTATAACTGATACAATAAAAATTCTGCGCATATCAGCCCAATTTTATTTCTCGCACGCGAGTCTCGCGCGCCGCGCCTCTTGCACGACGCCGCGACCCGTCGTGACCCTAGCCTACTAATCGTATTTCAGTCAGGCCCTATCTACACGTACCGCTGGTTGATTGTTGTAATTACGCCAATAAAAAATGTGCGAGACCAATCGGGATGACACGTAGGCGGGAATCCACGAAGCAGCGAAAAAGGTCATCGACTATTTACTGGAGCAGGTACAGGAGCATCCAGGAAAGGGAATGAACATCAAGAAGGAATCTGAAAATTGATTTGCTATTAACTGTGAGGTTCATACGATTAGGACGATGGAGGATTATACATGCTTCACCTTGAGAAAGCCAAACAATTACTTGACCGCAGCAGCAGTAATTATTTTTTGGCTGCGAGAAGCTGTTCAGCTTCCAGTTATAATTTATCAGAAGAATGAGTCCAGGAAAATCTGTTGGGCCATGTGAACTTGCATCCAGTGAAGTGAATGCATGAGGTGTAGGAATCTGAGAATTGGAGTATTGGGTTTGTTATTAGTAGTGTAGCAACGCACGGCAGGTATTCTGGAGAATTGTACATGCTTTACCTTCAAATGGCCGGGATTTATTAAACTTCAAGTTGAATTCAAGCAATAGGAAGGAGCCCATGGAGGTGTGCCGGAACAACCGCCCGTATGTTGCGGAAAGGGAATGGACAACGAAGAGGAATCTGCTTCACCTTGCAATTTGCTAAATGGAGTGTACTAAAATAGGATACAATTACACGAATAAACGTCGAGGAGACATCCAGTTATTAAAATGATTTTGTTGTTAGTCATCCAAATACCCTACAGCATTTAGTTGCACTTGAAGGGTGTTCAGTTAATATTGTGACAGCATCTGAAAATTTAAGGATAATTAAATAAAAGGAACTAGAATTTGAACATTAGATATTTTGCAGTAATACAGTATCAAGACCGAACAGCTATTTAGCTGTTATTCATTTTCAAAAATACAGTCTTGACAACCGTGCAGCTACGCAGTTCTCATTCATTTACAGGAATACGCTCTTAACAAGCGAAGAACTGTGCAACTGCAATTACGTTTGATGGGTCGGTACACGGCATTATAATAAATGCTCAAAGTGTCCACCCTGCATGTCAATACATGCCTCTGCCCGTCGAATGAGGCTGGTTTGCGAACGTTCAATCATCTCTTCTGTGATATTCGCCGTCGCTTCGTGTAACTTGCATTCCAATTCCTCAAACGACTCTGGTACAGTCCTGTAGATCAATTCCTTAAGGGACAACACCACTGTGACGCCTCTTTTTTCGCCCGTATTTCGCGATTTTTTTTCAACAGGAAAAAAAAGTTTTAGACAAAAATTTTTGTTTGCATGCTATTAATTGTCTTTTCATCTGCCAAAAACAATTTTTTTTTTTTTTTTTTCCAAAATGGCGGCTTGCGAGCCACCGCCGCGCGCCGTGTTTCCTATTTTCTCTCCCACGGGCAGCAGTATAACTGCAATAGATTTGGTCTTGGAACAAAAGTAAAAATTTTTCCGTTAATTATATTAGATTTTGGAGGGAAGTACATAGGATAATTGAAAAATATTAATTTAAAAAAAATTGGGACGCTTTTGAAAATGACATTCCATTTTTTGGTTGAAAATCGCATCTAAAATTAGATGTAACTTTAAAACTTATTATGATATCAAAAAGATCCTATGTACTTCTCTAGATAATATGGTTTTATTGATTCTGTCAAAATTTGAAGTGAATCGAATGAAAATTACTCGAGTTATGCTGCTGCCCGTGGTCAAAAATGTAGTTTCGAGAAAAACGCGTTTGAAGTTTTGGTCCCAGCCTGGTCCTGCAGTGGCGCCTCGCTCCCTTCTTGCCGTCAAACACTTTGTTGTCACTCATGTTGAGGAAAAACAAAATCTTTTCAATATCTCACAATGAAACGAGCGTGTTCGGACCGGTATAAGCGTGGAACCTACTGGCGTCGTTTTAACGGATAAACTGATGCTAACCGTCAACCGCCTGCCGCGCGGGATACCAAGCCGCGCGGAGCGCGCTCCGCATTGCTCTAGAAAATTCGCTATATCTCAAGAAAAAAAAATTTTAGAGCCTTGCACCCAACGAATTATTAATTCTAAATATATTTAAGATTTCTTAAAATGATTTTCGAAAAATCGATTTTTTTTTCACAGTGGTGTTGTCCCTTAAAATGACCCCATAAGAAAAAATCTAAAGGGTTAAGGTCAGGCGATCTTGGTGGCCAAGCAATAGGTCCGCCACGACCAATCCACCTGCCTGGATACATTTGTCCCAGATGTTGGCGCACATTCCTTGCAAAATGCCGCGGTGCACCGTCATGCTGGAAAACCATTCTGAATCTTATGTTCAGTGGAACGTCCTCCAAAAGGTCCGGTAATGTGTTGGTGAGGAAATCCAGATAACTGTTCCCGTTAACGGTTGATGGGAGAACGCATGGCCCAATCTGTAAAATAAATTTTATGCGTTACAGTAACTACAACAGCACTTATATTTTAACAAATTTACAATTGTGCTTACGAGACTATTGCCGAGGAGGCCAGCCCACACGTTTATTCCCCATCGCGTCTGAAAGTTGCACACACGCCTTGCATGCGGATTTTCACTTGCCCACATATGGCTGTTGTGGATATTGAAAACCCCTTCCCGACTGAACGTTGACTCATCAGTCCACATGATATTTTTGATGAAAGTCGAATCTACTTCGTGCTGCTGCATCAGCCACTGCCTAAATTCCAGCCGCGCAGAAAAATCACGCGGCAACAGTTCTTGAACCCGTGTATAATGAAAAGGGTGAACATGTTCAGCACTTAATACTCTGTGTACGGAGGATCTGCTCATGTCATGTACAACTGCTAGTTGACGGACACTGCATGTAGGGTCTAAGTTAATACTGTCTAGCACCGTTTCTTCTGCAATAACCGCTCGAGTAATTCGAGGACGACCAGCATCGCTTCTTCTGGGAGCACAAGAGCCGGTGTTTTTCAGTCGGTCCTCCGCCCCACGTATAGTGTTCTTCGTAGGACGTCTTCTATCGGGATATCGCGCTGCATATTCCCTAGCAGCCGCATTTGAATTGTCGTTACATGCACCCAGAATCTTTATCATATCGCAGTATTCTGCGAATGAATAATCCATTTTTTATCACAAATTTTTCACAACTCACATTCACGCAACACCTGGTAGCGAACGCTATGTCGCGACTATGTGAAAATAATTGAATGCAGCATCTTTAACGTCGGTAAAGAGTGCGCATCTCACTTCATTTGTTTTTGAAAAATTATTCAAATCCGCTCCGTAAGTAACGTCTCGGTAAATAACACTAAGTGTATCATTGAAAGTGTGGTCGATACTACGAAATATTTTATACATTGATAATATCATATGGTATGTCATTTATAATGGAATGGAAAAAGTTTAGCTCAGAAGAATTAGGGGCCCAAGTTTTCAATAGCTACGTGTTTGAAAACAATAGAGGATCTAGCGTCGGTGAAGAATGCAACTAACTTCATGTATGGTTAAGAAGCCAATTAAATCCGTTTATTAAGTGAAAAAATGTGTATACTATATTTTCATGCATTTCAACATTAATATTTTTGTTGATAATAGAAAAAAATATATTCATTGATTATATCATATCCTTTTTAATGAAGAGAAGAAAGTGTTGCTTATAAAAATTTTGGGGCCCGGACGTCTAATATGTACCTGTTTGGAAACAAACGAAGATCAACTTTTGCGGAGTAGTGGGAGTGTAAACAAAACACTTTCAACCGCCATTAGGTGAAAAATGTAAGTAATGTTAACACGTATAATTTTTTCTCTGTTTCCCTTCTAATTGTTTCTCGTGTGTTTTTAATTATACAGATGGATCAGGCAGTAATAGAAAATTTAGAAGTCTTGGCCATAGAGGGAACGGGCACGCTAACGGATTATGCGTCCACCACGGACGATCAGTCGATGGTAGAGCATCTCTCACAATCGGTGGGTAATGACATAGCTCTGACGTCGACTGATCGTCGGCCCAAAACACGCAACCAGCGAAATAAGATGTGAGAGAAACTTTCAATATAAAAAACATTACCACTTTACCAATTTACTAATATTATTCCATGTTTCAGTTTCTATATGTCGCAACAAACCCGGAAGAGGAAAAGTGAAGAGGAGGGAAAAAGTGCAAATGATAGAGGACAAGAGAGGAGAGTAGTGAAAGGTTAGTCGGTAAAATGTAAAATGTTATTCTCATACAAAAATAGTAAAAAACGTAACTTAAAATAATTGACATAAAAATTAATAATACAAATTTCCCTTTTTTAGAAAATGACAACAACGTTCACGGTGGTGGCCGGGGCCGTGGAGGTGGCAGAAATAATGGCCGGGACGGGGGCCAGGGCGGCGGCAGGGGTGACGGCCGTGGCGACAGCAGTGATAGCGGCCGGGGCGGCGGCAGGGGCTGCCGGGGTGGTGGCCGCAGACAGAGAAATGTGGTATTAAATCACTACCACATTTACACCGAGGTTGCTTATTTCTAATGTGGTAGTGATTTACTACCACATTTTTGTATTTAATAAATTCATTACTAATTATTTCATCTGTTGTCAATTATTAATTACCTACATTTGATTTGTCCATTTCCTTGTGTGGATATTCATACACCTGTTCCAGCAGACTGAAGCACACAACAGTTTTCAGTTTACACCTCAAGTACAGTTTCAAATTCACATGGCCCAACAGATTTTCCTGGACTCATTCTTCTGATAAATTACAACTGGAAGCTGAACAGCTTCTCGCAGCCAAAAAATAATTACTGCTGCTGCGGTCAAGTAATTGTTTGGCTTTCTCAAGGTGAAGCATGTATAATCCTCCATCGTCCTAATCGTATGAACCTCACAGTTAATAGCAAATCAATTTTCAGATTCCTTCTTGATGTCCATTCCCTTTCCTGGATGCTCCTGTACCTGCTCCAGCATACTTTCGTGGATTCCTCTTTCCCACTATTTCCAACGTGACGTTGAAAAAGCATTGGGCGTTTGCAGGTGAAGCATGTAAAATTGTACATTATTCTGATGAAATGAAATCATGATTTCCATTCTTAGATTCCTCCTCCACGTTCATTCTCTTCACTTGATGCAGACATACCTGATCCGGCTAATTGCACTGAACTCCTTCTCCCGTTGAATTACACGTGGAAGTTGAGTAACTCCTCGCAGCTGGAAAAGAAAAATGATAATTTATGCTGCTGTGACCGAGTCAATTTTTGGCTTTCTCAAGGTGAAGCATGTTTAATCCTCCATCGTCCTAATCGTATGAACCTCACAGTTAATAGCAAATCAATTTTCAGATTCTTTCTTGATGTCCATTCCCTTTCCTGGATGTTCTTGTACTTGTTCCGGCCAATTTTCATGGATTTCCCCTTCTGATTAATTGAAACTGAAAGGTGAATGAATACTGATATTCCGGTATACCGATCATATGCCGGAGTGTATGGTAAAAATTGTTAGATGTGATATGAATTACTGGTGTATTACTTTACACGATTCATATGAGATCCTGTTTTTATTGGGACTACTCTTATAACGATAGATGAACGTCGGTATGCAGGATGGATTGAAAATTTCTCAAAAAAGGATCTTTTCCGTATAATTCATACGCCTTGGGCTAAAAATTTATCTGAGTATGATATTATTTGTGCATTATGGAAATGGAGCATTGCAGATCATCGATTCAAGTCATAATCCCTGTACGCAAAAGATCAATGCAGATCAGTTTTGGATCCATCCAGTAGACTGAATTTATCCTTCATAAACCTGAGCATAATCTGCCGTGAATTGCGTAATTAAAAACTGAATAGTTTTACCACATCTAACAATTTTTACTGTATCTAGCAACTTTTACTGTAGACGTTCAGTGATAATGTTAGAATTATCATTTCATTTCTCAGATTCCTCGTCGAGGTCCATTCCTTTTCCTGACTACCAGCGTACGCTGCCATCATATTCCCAGGACTGTTCTTCTTTTGAACACTTCTTCCTCAAGAAATGGATATTCCACCGGCGCATTCATAATAGACTGCACCATTGATAATAAAATATCCTATTGTATTATTTATATTGGAAATAAATCTTGGTAAATAATATTTCTTTAAACTTTATTGGAAATATCTTTTGTCTTGTAATAATAACATTAATTGTAAAATCAAGCTAGAGATGCATAAAAGGTATTTGATATTGACAGTATGGGGTCTGAGAAAGAATACATACGTGTAACGCTTTTATCGCCCGAGCCAAATTGCGTAATATTTGTAGATGACAGATTTCGGATTTACCTACTACGAAAGATCTGTATTATATCTTACAGGGAATATTTTAAGGAATATGCTTTATAAATTATGAAAAGTCGTCAATTGCATTATAATTTTATTACGTTTCGTCAACGGGATGTAGCACGAATCGCTGAAGATCAATGGAAGAAAAGCGAGATCAGGATAACTTGCGTAAGACATCACAGAGATATCCGTGTAAGTCAAATGGCATTATCATAGGACATTGCAGTTTTCAGTTAGTGCTTGATTTTTCAACTGAGAACCTCTGTTATCAGCGAGTGATATCCAATAGGCATGTCATCGGCCGACATCATCCTGCCCGAAGCCACTGAGAAACAAAAGCGAGGGAAGAAAACTCAGAGTTCGTAGGTGCCTACGTTTCTCGTGACGCCTCGCTCTGATTGGTTAACTTTGACCTGCTCCCATTTAAAAACTATGACCTTCCGGACAAAAGGAAGGTCATTTTCGTGATCAGTGGTGCCTCCCGAACACCGCCATACCCCGTTGGTCAGGTAATTTTGGGACACCCTGTATGCCGTGAATTTGGACACGAAGCGCCGATGCTGTGACACTCGTCGACCGACGACACCGACAGCCAATCACGAACCGAATAAAGCGACAACAATGCTAATATCGCAAATCGATAAATTGACTTTTTAACATTAACATGACTTTTTAACATGACTTTTTTAGAATAGGACTAGGACAACACGCGCGCTGCCGCGCGCCGCTGAAGGTCTGTTTGCGCTGTAGCGCTCTGAGAAGAACTATACTATCACACTGTACAATTGTACATAATTACGATCTGCTTGTTAAATCATGTATCGGCTAACCAATACCCATCAATGTTTGTCTGATTCAACCAATCACAGCCAGTTTCCGCAGTAGTAATCGCTCGATTGGTGAATTCTGCTGAATAATCCGCTATGATGGATTACAATATGTGCGTTAGCAAAACATCTTTGCACTGTCCAATTATGTATTACAAAATTAGGTAACTATAATTTAATCATTCAAATCGTGTAACGATCAATTAATATGAAAACAGCATTGGAGTTCTAAGCTATCTGAACCTTACATAGCTATTTAGCATTGCATACTATTGTGTCGATTTTATCACGATTAATTTTATAATGAAATAACTATGAACATCAGCAATAATATAATAATGAACGCGTTGATGTTGTACCATCATGATCATGTTCTCTAAAATGGAATTCACGCGGGAAGCTAATTATTTCAATTATAATTTAATTATTTCAATAGACACGAAAAGCTATTCTTTTTAAAAGCAAAGAATATTTAAGGGTTTACATACTCATCTATTTTTTTCATAAACGACATCGTTTGTAATCACTTCTTTTATCAGAAAAAAATAACCTACAACCTGTCATTCACGAGCAGATTCTATTCCACATTTTTTCGACTTACAAAAATAATGTCTGAACTGCAAAGAATAAATTTTTGCATACTTTTTTGCTATTACAAATTATTGTTAAGCTCTTTCGTTTTTTCATTTAATCCGCCGATCGAAGAACAACAAATACTACGGAAAAATATTTTTCGCATTAAAGATCATTTACCTCAAGTGTTCTCCTATACACGCAATTCCATAACGCGGTTCACTGCTTTTTCACGAAATAATATTAAACGCACAATGTTACGATTTCTTTCTTTAATCAAAATTAAAATAAACTGGTGCCCTACGATAACCCCAATCTGTCAAACTGTTTATTGTACATATACAGAGTGTATCACCAGGAATGCACGTTTGAGATTTGCGGTGAAACGGTGCACAATTTTGAAAATCTGATGTCACAACCATTGAATATTTTTTGATTGCGCATCGAATGGGCATATTATTATTGTTCGCTCAACTTCCGGTCGCAAATAAAAAAAATTATCTTCGCCATTTCAAATGATATTGAAACAAGTTAAATGCAAAAGTTGTAGAGCAAGAAAAAATAATAGAGATGAAAAAAAAATTCGGACGGATTGCACACATAATAAGAGAGATATTTGCGTCCGAATTTTTCTCATTTTTTGACAAATTTCTGATACTGGAGGAACGCCTTAGCTTCGTGCAGCAGCTTCACGCCGAACTCACGATTCGCAATTGTTTTGAGGTAAGCGTTCAGTCAGACGCAAACCCGTACAAGGTGGCTAAAACATACTACAATGCTATCTTTCATTACAAGTTAGAAGCCAAACTATTCCTGCTGTAGATTTCCGTGATCCTGGAAGTCGGTTTTCGAGTCTTCGTCTTCCTGGACGTGGATTTTCGAGACTTCGCGTTCCTCGTCGTAGATTTTGGAGTCCTCGTGTTCTACGTTCGTGTTCCAAAATCTACGACGAGGAACACGGGGACTCCAAAATCTACGACGAGGAACGCGAAGTCTCGAAAATCCACGTCCAGGAAGACGAAGACTCGAAAACCTACTTCCAGGATTACGGAAATCTACAGCAGGAATAGTTTGGCTTCTAACTTGTAATGAAAGATAGCATTGTAGTATGTTTTAGCCACCTTGTACGGGTTTGCGTCTGACTGAACGCTTACCTCAAAACAATTGCGAATCGTGAGTTCGGCGTTAAGCTGCTGCACGAAGCTAAGGCGTTCCTCCAGTATCAGAAATTTGTCAAAAAATGAGAAAAATTCTGACGCAAATATCTCTCTTATTATGTGTGCAATCCGTCCGAATTTTTTTTTCATCTCTATTATTTTTTCTTGCTCTACAACTTGTGCATTTAACTTGTTTCAATATCATTTGAAATGGCGAAGATAATTTTTTTTATTTGCGACCGGAAGTTGAGCGAACAATAATAATATGCCCATTCGATGCGCAATCAAAAAATATTCAATGGTTGTGACATCAGATTTTCAAAATTGTGCACCGTTTCACCGCAAATCTCAAACGTGCATTCCTGGTGATACACTCTGTATACATAATTTAGATATTTGATTTTTTACCTAGTATGTAGGAGATCGTGGTCACTTGTATGTGGTATACAGTAGGATGGTTTAGCATCAGACATGTAATGAAGGAAGAGTATAAATTAATATAAATATTTGAATCAATATTAAAATGGTCTATTTTATAATTACAATAGCAATAAATAGATTTAATTATATGTATATGAAAGGTACATGAACCATTCAATTTGTTCATTTGTTTTATTACAATAAAAAACAAGAGATTATCGCAAGGTTGCTAAGATACGTAATAAATAAGAATAATAATAACTTATTCTTGAACTGGAGAGTAACGCGTCCAAATATGGAAAAGGTATTTTTTACAACAAACGACGTTATCGAAGAGATTTGTCATGACGATCGCACGATGTAAGTAAATTTTACAATTGCTTTATTTTTGCTCACTATCTGCGTCGTAATTAATACATATAAATATTAATATCATCAATGTAATATTAATATTTCATATCTATAATTTTTTTACTTTCTTAGAGAAATCGTGGGATACATAGATGCGTTAGAACTACCAAAGGTTGTAGGTAATATAAAAAAATATACACTACTGAAATTTGTTTTAAATAACGGGCAGGGGAAAAAGATCCAGTGCTTGGCTTGGAACTCCGAAGCGGATCGCGTCGCAGAAATAATAAAACTGAATATGGTAAGACATATTTCATTGTAACATTAAATCTATAAAACTACAGATAATAAAAATAAAATAATTTAATGTCATATTTTATAACAGATTTGTCATTTGGATTGCGCACATGCTAGAAAAATTGAAAAATTGAATTTTAATACTGGAAACGTATTAATCGAATTAAATATAAATGCCAATACTAAAATAACAAATTTGGGTGAATTTGGGAGTTCTTCAATTTCTTCTGATATACCGTTAGTGAGCTTGGATGATACAGCCGACACAGTAGGAGAGATAAGTAAGTTTATCTATTGTTAATTTCTCTTCAGGTTTCATGAAAATGCGTGTTTTAAATAAAATAAGTATAATTTACTTTACGTTGAACTATATTTAATATAGTGCTGTATATCTAAATATATTATTTCTTTATAAATAGAAGTTCAAGCCCACCTGAAATCTACGTTTGCCGTTGCTCATCACAAAAATCAGACCTCTAGTTACGGGATTGGATCTGTAACAAATGGACGATTAAAATTAGAAGTCCATGTGACTTCATATGCAAATATGCCGAAGGATCTAATTAAAGGTGAATTCATCGAACTTGTTGGCGTAATTGAACATGGTAGGAAAATATATAAATAATTTATTTTTACTGTTTTTATAAAGTGAATTTTAAATTAATACACTATTATCATACACATGCTATAGAACCCATCATTCATTTACATGTGACCAGTGGAAAATGCATTAAACGCATAGAAGGGACGAAAATGAATACGACAGACATGATTAATGTTAATAAAATTCCACAAAAAAAGAATAAGGTATTATAAAATAAATAATAATTAACTATATACAATTGCCATTGTCGTAAATTAAAGTATGATGATAGTAACATTATGCAAGATTTAAAAAAAAGTAAAAAAGTTTTGTTCGTATACCTTTTGCGGTAGATTGCATATGTACTTGTTATTTTGTTTAACGTTTTATGGCGTTTTGATGCTGTTGAATAGACTATTGCTTGAACCTTGAATTAAATCTGCTGTCCATATTGTCATAATTACAATTAATAAATTTTGTAATTATTTCAGAAACCAAGAGTGGATGAAGACTGAAACATAAATAAAAGGAATATTGTTTTTTGTTGATTTACAGGAAGTCACCAGATTTATAGCCGTTCCCCCCATCGTTTCATGTTATACGCCTTTTTTTCGTTTAATAAAGTTATTGTTTCACTTGAATCCTTCCTTTTCCGAATAATTTCCATCTACTATCTAACCTTTTTTTTCGAGCCATATCCACGAATGCTTTCGCTGCTTTCAAATCTTCTTCTTTTACGTAGCTGGCACCAGTTGGGACCTCGGTCCTTTACAAGCGGCCACCTGCTTTCAAATAACGCACTCGTATAGACATATGTATGTCCACACAAAGCTTGATTTTGATTGGTTGCAGCGGATTGTAAGAGAATGTTTTTCATTCGCTTAAAATTGTCATTACAGAAAAAGAAAATTAAATACGCGAAACGGGATTGAACACGAATTTTTTAATTCTGAGTCGGACGTTATGCCACTGTGCCGATGACTTGATTTGTAGATCGTTTTCTAAAAATTATATTTTCGTTATTGTAATTCAAAAAAACGTTTAATGTGTTTGTACTGTGACGTGAATTTGGGACAATCCACGCCACAAACGACCCGCCAGAGTAGGGATATAGGATTTAACTGTTTTACGCTCCAAACGTCAGTCCTAGGTTAAGACGCACAGATTCCTTTAGTATTAAGTAACCAGCCTGTCGTCCGCTTTAATGTTTCTTTGCTTGGTTTTATTTGCATACTGCTTGCTTTCTTTTCTTTTCTTTCGTTGGATATTGTATGACGCTTTGGTGAGCCGAATTGGTGTGAGAGCTGGTGGACCGATGCTGAACAACGGGGGAAGGGAGGAAAGAGGCGCTGATTTTGGTGACCCTTGTGGACCGACTGCCGCCGCTGCACGAGGAGTGGATGCTGCACCTACGGAACCCAGCGAGTCCAGAGTACCCGGGATGGGGCTCAAGCTTTCGTCTGCCGGCCGTCCAGCTGGGACGCCCTACGATCGACGCCGCCCTCGCCGCCGACCAGGAGTTGACGTGTCCTCCTCGTCCTGCCGCGGGGCCGCGAGAATATCTACGGCGGGCTCATGCCAAGGTACCGCCGGAGACAGGGAGGGAGAGCAGCCAGCACCGCGGACTCCCGCGCTCCCTGGCCTACAAACGGACCGCAGCACCCGAAGACTCCCGAACGTGCCGCCGACAGCTTCGGTCATTTTCGTGACTAGCGATGATCCTCACCGCAAGAATCCCTTTAAGGAATTTATACGTTTGAAGTTCGATATATTGTCACGGTTCCGCCAGCGCCGAAATAATGTAAGTAGTGGGGGTCAAGAGGTCTCGAGCTCAGTGAAATTAAAGGAGTACTTCACTTACGTTTGGAGCTTATTAGCGAGTGGTCGCAGTAGGGAAAGTAGTAAGCGTAGGCAAGAGAAAGGAAAAGAGTATCTATAAAATCAAAGAGAGAGAGAAGGAAGGAAGGAAGGAAGGAAGGAAGGAAGGAAGGAAGCCCTTCTGGCCCTTTCGGACTAAGTCTCCTTACTTTGCCGCTACTAGATTTGGTGAGACCCTTGACTACCATTATAAAATTGGCGAAATAATTTCTTTGGGTTAGTGAAAAAGTACCGCCTAGGCCTTCTGCCTCAGCGGACTTATCCCCGATTTTGAGAGTCCCGATGTGAACGTCTTTCCGCATCGGGCTAGCAAAAAGGACGATAGTGCTGGGATTTGCGATTTAGTGATATTACGATAATTTTGTGCTTGTTTGATTTTGCCGCATGAGGCCCTAACGTAAGCTCTATACTGGAATCTGTCTGGAAAATAAGTTTTCTTATATGGTTGAGTATTTCTGTAACGCTGCGCTTTTTGGCGATATTTCGTATTATAATTTAGTGATGTCTCGCATTTTCTAGTTGCTGGGTATGGTTTAGAGATTTGTCGAATCATTTAACGAATGAAGATTGAGCGCCCCTCTGGCCTAGTAGAATAGTACAAATCCTTTGTTCACGAGATACACGCTCGACCTCGCGGCGACCGCGTGTGTTTTCGCCGGCCGTTTTGCCGTTCCTTCTGAACGCGGCCGATTAATAATTATACTTAGTCTTTTATATTAAATTTAGTGTATCCAAAAGAGTTTGAAACCGGCAACTATAGGATGCTTTTAGTGATAATTATTATATTTTATGCTCTCGCTATTTATGTGATTTCTTGGTGTTATCTATTCTGTATTCTGTATTTGTCGCGTGCTTTTCTGTTACTCTTCGACTCTCCGCGTTTTGCGATGGACTCTTTCCTATTCGCGTAAAGCTCCTTAACATCTAGAGAATTGTAGTGACGAGTACGTCGGATCTTTGTTCGGGATTCTTAGTTATTCATGTGTTCGAGCACGCCCGTTATTCGTGTTATTTATTTAGCGCCGTTTGTGAAAATATCAGAGTACTTGGTTAGTTCTCAGAAAAGTAATCCAACATCGAATTACTAGGGACGGCCCTGTGCCGCGAGCGCGTCACGAGCCTCACCGCTCCCCGCGATTACACGCTTCGCCCGCGCCTACGAACTCGCCGAGCTCGCCGCTCACGCGTGCGCCGTCTACCGCGCGATAGCCGCCGTGCTACTTTAGGCGAAAAGCCGTAGATCTTTGTACGCTTAGTATAGCGAATTTCTGAGACTGCTGGATAATATGATCTGTCCGATTGATGTTCGTGTAATCGTTCCGCATTATTAGCGTCTTTTGCGTTAATATTTCCGCATTTCAGTACAATCCATTTGAGCGTATCATTTAATTTGGCGAACTTTGTATGCGTAGAATCCGTAAACTTTGCAGTTTGGAATTATATAGAGTCATCCTCGTGAGGTTCAACTGATGGAATCATTTAGTAGATTTTCTTACTTATGTTCCTGCGTTTGCTTCTAATTCTATTGCTTGCTTATCTCTACCTACGCTTTTCTTTCCGCATATATGTTATAGTAATTTCCTTAGATTAACTTCACTTTAGTTTATATAGAATCATTTTTCTTAGCTTTGTAACTTTGGTATAAGGCTTTTGTGATTTTGAATTGATTTGCTCTGCACCGCTCTGGTTTAATACTTTATCTTGCCGCATGTTCTGACTTATATGAATTTTCCTTTGGCTACATTTTCTAATTGCTTCGGATGACTTATTTTAAAATATAGCTCTGGTGCGTTAACTTGTTATTTGTGCTTTTCCTACTTTAAATTACTATACCTCTGTTCCCTGCCTGAACGCCACGACGCTTCCGTCTAGCTAGCCACCGGACAGGGCATTTGGTGACTTTTTGTTTAGCGACTCTCTCTCCTCCGCTGCTTAGTGGACATCTTACGGATCGGCCGTTGTCCTTTGGTGCATCTCGTAGTGAGATTAGGTTAGTGACTTTGTGAACGGGAGGCGCGTCTTAGGACCGTTGGCGTCGCCCCCGGATCCGTTAAGTCCTTGGTGATACTGTTGAGAACGAGAGACCCGTCTTAGGTTGTTGGCGTGGTCCTCGGGTCCGTTATATTAGTGTTTAGTTTTAGCGTAACCCGGCCGCTTCCGAATTGGGTAAAATTTATTAGTGACAAAGAGAGTGCGTTGCACTCGTGGTACTCCCGCGAGGGATACCTGGCGCCCAACCCGTGAATTCGTGTTGGTGATAGGAGGCAGAGAGAGAGGACCATTGCGGGTCGTTTTTGCTGGCGTAAAATATATTGGATCCTTCGGGGAAAGTTTTGTTCAGTACGTCGCAAAATCTGGCGCCCAACGTGGGGCCCGGGTAAGGAGTTTTTTTTTTGGTAGTTTTACGTCGCAAAATTTGGCGCCCAACGTGGGGCCCGGGTAAGGAGTTTTTTTTTGGTAGTTTTACGTCGCAAAATTTGGCGCCCAACGTGGGGCCCGGGTAAGGAGTTTTTTTTTTGTAGTTTTACGTCGCAGTACATACTCATGTAAGCATTGTTATTGAAATTCAAATTGATGTTGTTGGATAAATATATACAGGGTGTTCCGAAATTACCTGACCAACGGGGTATGGCGGTGTTCGGGAGGCACGACTGATTATTACAATATAATAAATATTAGATGAGGATAATTCCTATAACATTTTTGTTGCAAATTTTTATTATAAAAACAATATGCTTGAGCTATTGTTTTGTAATTCTCTTTGATAACAGAATCTAAAATGCAAAAATTTTTAATGGAATAATTATAATATAATATAATTGAAACTACGATCGATTATCATATTTATTGACAACGTTATTATCTTTGTTATTATCATTAATATGTTGATATATACGTTTTTAACTAACCTGCCTTGTTATACAAACAGTTCTTTGTATACGTGGTTTTTCACTGAATTACCATTTCGTTGATTACCGAGATACACTTTTAAACTATTCCAAGAACGCACTCGCGAGAAAGCTACGTACAGCTGACCATGATTAAAGACATCCTTGCGAAGATCGATTCCAATCTTCTCAAAAGTTTGACCTTGCGCTTTGTTGATTGTCATTGCAAAGGCTAACTTTACCGGAAATTGTCGTCTTTTAAAGGTGAACGGGTAGACGTTCTCGCAGTGCAAGGTAATACGATTCAGATACACTATCTCGCCGGCCTTGTCACCTGTTAAAATTGCACATCGCAACATGTTTTTAGCTAGATCTAAAACCAATAACCTTGTACCATTGCACAGACCTTCGTTGATGCTCAAGTTCCTGATGAGCATGACGATAGTGTACTTCCTGAGACGCAACTCGTAAGGAGGTAAGCTCGACGGTGACAAAGAGTTTAAATACTCCGGTAAAAGCGCTTCGTTGATTTCTTCGATGGTGTCACAGCGCTCAGCGTTATCGACGCTCGTATAGATTCTTTCGCTGGCTTGATCTAGTAACTCTACGACCCTAGTGTTAATCTCGTTGACATCAGCATTTCTCGCGGACAATATCGCGCATTTAGCAGCATCCTTGTATAGTTTATCTCTGATGCATTGTCCATATACATCCTCGACAATATCGGAATTGGCATATGCCACGCAACGTCCTGGCAGTAGAATATTATCTTCCGAATCATTCAACGTGCCGTTTCCCACATCCAATAAGAATTTGGCAAAGTCTACTTGTTCTGGTAAAGCTCTCATGTTTTGTGTCAGAGTAAAGTGAGAGAAATGACGCCACAGTGTACACTGGGCCACAGGAATGGTGTCCACGGTAGACGCCGTGCGGTGAGGTAAGAGAGGAGATTTGGGCGGTGCCTGCTCGCGTATCTGGGCCTGTGCGTGCGACGCAGAGAGCACTACGGTGCGAGCGAGACGCCAGAGCGTCGCTCGGTGCGTCCTTGTTGCACAGCACTAGTGTAAGCGAGACGCCAACAAGGCCCCTCATTCGCAATAGGGAGCTTGGTGGGGGACCGCTCGTATTCGGGAGCACGCTTTCTCCCTCTCTCTCAGACTACCGCTCTATGACGAGGACAGCTAGTACCCCGCCAAGAATCGAGAAGGATCTATGGGACTTTCGGTAGTGGGAATGAGATAGACTTTTCGATTATTCGTCCTCGTCAAACAGCGTTAGTGAGACAAAGAGAGATATATGCGACGTGGTGGCTAGGAACAAGTGTCCAGCGTCTAACCCATAGCTACCGTGCGCCCTATTCGGGCAGCATGAGTGGGGGCGAGACGGCGATAGGTCGGGGGTGCTAGCGTGCCAACTCTGGGACCTATCGCCGTCTCATCCCCACTCATGCTGCGCGAAAAGGGCGCACGGTAGCTATGGGTTAGACGCTGGACACTTGTTCCTAGCCACCACGTCGCATATATCTCTCTTTGTCTCACTAACGCTGTTTGACGAGGACGGATAATCGAAAAGTCTATCTCATTCCCACTACCGAAAGTCCCATAGATCCTTCTCGATTCTTGGCGGGGTACTAGCTGTCCTCGTCATAGAGCGGTAGTCTGAGAGAGAGGGAGAAAGCGTGCTCCCGAATACGAGCGGTCCCCCACCAAGCTCCCTATTGCGAATGAGGGGCCTTGTTGGCGTCTCGCTTACACTAGTGCTGTGCAACAAGGACGCACCGAGCGACGCTCTGGCGTCTCGCTCGCACCGTAGTGCTCTCTGCGTCGCACGCACAGGCCCAGATACGCGAGCAGGCACCGCCCAAATCTCCTCTCTTACCTCACCGCACGGCGTCTACCGTGGACACCATTCCTGTGGCCCAGTGTACTATTTTTGATACACAGATTAAGAACTTCACTGCGAGTGCCGTGCACTTTGATTGGAAGGAGTTGCTTGAAATCTCCGCCGAGAACTACAATTTTTCCACCGAATGGGATATCTTTATTCATGATATCGCGCAGAGTTCGATCCATAACTTCGAGTGCATAGCGCGGAGCCATTGGTGCTTCGTCCCAAATGAAAGCATCTACTTTCTCCAAATATTTACCATCTTTTGATTGAACCTTGATGTTGGATGACGAATCTGCGAACAACGGTACGGGCAAACCGAACCGTCTTGTGTACCGTTTTACCATGAGGAAGCAAAGTCGCTGCTATTCCTGTGAAAGCCATAGAACACACAGATTTGTTTTTGCCGTTTAGCAAATGCCACAGAGTGGAGTAAATGAAAGTCTTTCCGGATCCTCCTGGACCATCAATATAAATGCAAGTTTGATTGCTTTCTTGTTGATTGGTTGCGTCTACTGCATTCAGTATAGTGTCAACTACATTTTTTTGACTGTCATTTAATTGTTCGTATTGTCGTATACCGATTTGCATTGACTGATCAGGCAAGATGATATCATCCGATTCAATGATCTCCGAAGTCTGTTCCATGGTCGGGAATTGTGATAGGTTCCATCCCTCTGCCAAAAGCATAGCAGCGATTCGTGCGTATGCAGTTCTATGACCCTGTACCGTACCAACGCGTCTCACATAATCCTCGGACATGGCTACTTTGAATTCCTCCCAGAGTTCTTCAGGATGCACCGGCTGACAGTGTATTAGAATTCTGACGAACATCCTGCGTAGTCTACGAGGCATCATCCAAGTTGCAGCTTCCTGTATCGCTCTTCTCCATTCATGATCGTCTTCGATAAGGCCCAGGGCCAGGCAAGTAGCTGTAAAACTTTCATGAACCTGACCATTTACAGTTCTCAAATTTTCGAAACTGGTGGCTCCTTTTACTGTTAGCAGTAACAGTCGTAGATGAAACAACTCCGCTTGAGACGGGCTGACCGAATACATACAACCGATTACGTTAAAGTGAGCTTGACGTTTCTCCCACTGATGGATGATTTTTCCGTTAACCTTTCTGTTCTTGAAAACATAGTGACATGGTATCTCGGAATAGACATACTGTCTGGCGTCTTCGTCGCGTGTATTTAATGCAAAGTAATCAATTAGCATTGTAACACGATCCAATACGGACCTCACAGTGTCCTCATTTAAGTCGTCGTTTCGAATCGTTATAGATTGCTCGTTCGGGAGATGTACAGGCAGTCGCATGATCGCGTGACTCTTTTGCTGTAAAGGCTTACTTAAAATTCGCCAGCAGGCTTCCACTGGCCCAACGTAGCGGGCTTCGATGTAATTTTGTGTTTCATCGTGATTGATGACGTTATCCTCCGAAGTTTCACCAATGGTTACAGCAGCAACATCGTGTCCTTTGTATACGTACTTGTAAAGATACTTCACGGATCTAATACTTGAAACGACCTCAACGTTGATGTGGCTGTTGTATATCATGGAAAGTAACGGACAGTATGGTACGACGTGACGATTATCTACAACGTGTCCACCCGGACGTTCGTACGTGTTGTTAGTGTTTCGTCTGCGATAATAGGGATAACCGTCTTCATCCATGGTAGTTTGTTCTCGAAATTGCTTAGGATAATGCTTGGAGCATTTTCCGTTGACCTCGCACCAGGATCCACAAGGTCCATGTATCATGTGCTTCATGACAATTTCATGCAACACAGGATTTTCACTGGGATCAGGAATTTCGGCCGATATATATTGATCGACAACTTCCGGTACCGTTATTTTTGAATCTTGTTTGAGAGTTACCAGCATGTGCATATGTGGCAAACCACGTTTTTGAAATTCAATCACGTAAACGTAAGCTGTTACTTCTCCAAAAAGCTTTTGTCGTACAATCATATCCACCAGGCAGTCTTTTTTTATATTAAAAACGCGAGCACAGATGTCTGGCCTGTCGGATGCCTGCTGCTGCGGAAAAAGATTTTCTTTAATTTCCAGCTACTGCGGATTACACGTCATAGTAATGAAAAGATCTGGCTTACCATATTTCCTAACAATGCCCATTGCATCTTGATAATGCTGCATCATATTACGTGGAGATCCCACAAATGTTGAAGGCAAAATTATCATTTTACCGACGCGGGCGTTCGAATTGCTAGCAGAATTTTGTAAATAATCAACTAATCCGTGATACGTGTCTGCTCGTAATTGTCTCTGATTGGCCTTTATAAATTCAATCCTGTCTTTTTCAATTTTTACATAGTTGTCAACTACCCATTGCTGAAATAAACGACGACCCAGTAAAATAGAATTGAACTCATTTTCATTGCTACGCAAGGCCATTCTATACTTTACATATGCTGCTCTGGTTACACGCTTGTCATTTGTAGTTTTCAAGTCTCGATGCCATCCCTCGTGGTCCATATGGATAAAACAGTGGATAGATCCACGGTTCAACGTTCGGATCCATGGAACTTATAGATTGTAATATTTTAGTATTTCTATTACATATAGTAACATAAGATTCAGGAATTTCTCCATCGGCTGTGGTAGAAAAAACAGCAGCAACCTCGTTTGTTCGTTGAAAGTTGTATCTACGACGATCCATTCCGGGCTTTAATGTAAATAACAACTGTAATTCCTCCGGTAATGTCTCATTAGTTTCGTGTGATCGTTTTCGTTGAGCCTCTAACTCTTCACTCATCATTTGATAAGACTGAGCGAACGCATTGTACTCGCGAAATAAGGTATCCAGTGTACGCAAAATTTGAGTATCTAGATCAGAGTTGTAATTCATTCGACAATCGACTGCTTCATTTTGATCTACTATAAAGAGTTGTCCGTAGCTAGCTCGTTCGGTAGGAGTAGGATATAAAGATGTGTTGATCTGATAATAAATTTGACCATGAATTTTAAAACAATACGGAGCACGACGTCCGCTGTTAAAATTTACGAGATTGGCATTAAAGGATGCAAATGAAAATGCACTGTTGTAGCTTCTTATCTGTTGATAAAAATCTTTTGACATGGAATGCGTTCCTTCGAAGAATGATCGCAATTCAGCTGGTGGATTTGGCATTGCATCAAGAATTACAGTGCCATGATGACAACAATCGTTAAAGGAAAAACCTTTATTTGCCACTTTTTCAGCGGAAAAATGCATTGCATTACAATGAATGCATGTAACATCCATTTTTCCAATATAATGCTCAATAACATCCTGTATGGTCTCTACATGAATTGCATCCACATATCCTTTTTGACGTGCTTGACAATCTTGCTGATGTTGATAATTAAACAATCTATTATTTGTTTAATCATCATCAGCAATACGCGACTCAATGTCTATTACATGTCGTAGTTCTATGCCTGAAACGACATGTAGTATTGTAATGTTACTATTTTGTGTAGTATTTTCTACAACTGCTTCATGCCCTGTCTGAAATTGTATTGTAAATTCGCTGTTACCCCTTATATCGTTGTCTGTCGAAGTAGCAGATACAGTACATTGAGTTGAAATTCCGAAAACTACGTTATTAAGGCGAGCTTTCTCAGTAGCAATACTGCGACGACGTTGTTGATTTTCAGCATTTCTTTCACGTCTAATACGTTTGAATTCTTCTTCTTCTTCGGGTGTCCGATAAATCTTTCTTCGAGGCATTATTCTTATTATAAATTACAAACCGATCGTGAAAATTTTAACACTTATAATAAATATATGAAAGAAAAACAGTAGAACTATAACAATGCAGCTAATAGCCAAGATACGAATATCATTTATTATTCTGAAAGTATAAAACTGAAAACGTAAATTGTAATTAATATCATCATTATCATCATCATCGTTGTGACCATCGTCATATCATATTATGTCATTATCACCACAAATACTGTCAGTTTCATTGCATCATCATAATCATAATATCAATATCATATATCATATCATGTCATTTCATCATTTGATCATCATCATCATCATCTACATCATGAATTGAGTTGTCCTGGAAAACCTGAAACATAAAATTAAATAAACATATAAGTATTAATAAATAATAAATACATTTAAATAATATATTTTAACAAAAATGATTTAACATTAAGAAGGCATACAGGGTAATTCACAATAAATACAGATTTACATGAATAATTTTGGCTGATCACAATATCAAGAGACTTATTTTCAACAAAAACGATATTAAAAGTAACGCACATGTTAGTTGCAATTTATTCTTGTTTTTTTTATATAACGTCAATTGCGATACATTGATGTTTTATATATGAGAGGCACATTGCAAGTAACTCTAATAGCTAAAAACGTTGTATTCCAGCATATTGTCAGCCTGGTAGTAGTACATTTTACATGGCACTCTTATTTTGCTGGCAATATACTGAGATATTAGGGCGGGGGGGGGGGGAGGTCATTCTTGAAAATTTGGGAGTCTACGTATTACATATAGTAATATTTATATTGTATAATCTGTTTCAAGTACGAAGGATGTTTATAAAAATATATAGTCTTCAATAAAATGAGTGATTATTTATTCCCAATTTAATATAGAATATTTAATTATGAATAATTAGTTTAACGCATACCTTTGATGATAATGCCGGGACACGTGCACCCCAATAAAAATATGTTGTTATTCTGAAAAAATATCAATATTCGCATCACATTGTATAAAATAAATATATATTTAAAAAATAAGTGCTGCATATAAATTTATGTTTATCACATTTTTCTTATTAAAAATATTATATGAATGAGAAATAATATAATACGATAACTCATATACTTACATAGATTAGTTATTGCAATTTTTTTAGTCTATATCTTCAATCCTTTTGTTATAAATTATATTTTATTATAAAATATAAAGAATATATATATGTATATATAATTTAAATCTTTCTACGGATGCTTTAAGCAATATTTTATATATTTTATTATTTAGGGATGTACATCTTCTACGACGTAAACTTTGTACTTTATTAGGTTATTTTAATAAACAAATGAAATATGTTAAAATGGTATAACATCAGGATGTCTTTTTATGAGTAGCAAATAATTGAACTCAGCAGTATAAGAAACATAGTGGGGAAATTTGAAATTGAGATCTATTACAAAAAATGATTAAGCTCATACTTGGAAGAGCATTAAGAGAATTTGTAAAAGGTGCTCTATGAACCTTTTATAAATTCTTTTAATGGACTTCCATGTATCAATTTAATCATCTATTGCAACAGATGCAGTTACAATAAATGCATACTTTGTATTTCATTAATAATCGTTCTATATTTTCATCAATACAAATCTATTTTATATTGAAAATTAATTTAAAGTCTTATTACAATCACAAATATTAATATAAACACGTATATATATTTTTTCTTAAACGATAGAACCAAGTTTCTGATGGTTGTACATACCAGGATCGACAACATCATTCAAAGACACATTTTTCCTGCTGGTACTCGTACGTCGATTATCGAATCTTGGGATTTTCGAGCTTGCGGCTAAGGGCTGATTTTGTACAGTACTGTTCAACTGTGCAATCTCGCTGTAATTCTTGGCTGGAATAATGTTGGAGGGCGAGTAGTTCGTTGACTTTTGTTGATTTTTTATAGCTGAAATAGGTAGAGCGCAACTTAATATGAATTTGGTAGCCATTTGAAAGATAACCATCTTGTTCCTGATGATCTGCAGCACGTATTTGACGCTCGAGAGTTTCTGCGTGCTCTGTACCTTTCCACTCGACAGGTTAGGATAAGATGATTTGTTCATTGTGGAACTTTTGTTCTGAGTGAAACGTTTTTTCATTGTGATGGATACTGAAAAACCAAGGTTTGAATTGAACATTTTATGTCATGATATTAAACTCTTGAGAATTGCTTTCCCAATGCAGGGTTCAGCGCACATTTTGCAAAGCCAACAATCATCTTGATAACCAACTTTCGACATTCAATGTGAATTACAGAACTGCAAAATGTTTCATGCCGGATTACTTATTCATTTTTTCGTTAATTAACCCACTATTTATTTATTAAATCATCACAATCGCAACCGCGATCATCATAACCCCGATCTGTCAAACCGATGTCATGAACTGCGTTCACTCCGAAGCAGAAACTTCACACATAGATGTTGACACACCGATAACCAATGAGCACTTCGGAAAAGCGACAACAATGCTACAATCGAAACTTCGATAAAAAGCCTGACATGGTTTTTTTAGAATAGGATGTATACTTAAGGTATAATTGGCATATCTCATATTTTCGCATTATTCACACGAGTATGCATTCTTTAACCGGCAACGATTCCAATCTAACTTTTTTCTTCTTCTTTATACATATACAACATATGCGTCTGTATATACTATTGTCCTAAAATCTGTCGTTTAATGAGATTGACTCCTGTCTTCAAATTTGTGTTCCACCATTGAAGGTCTGATAAAAATAGTTTTGGGATATTCATCTTTCTATTAAGGTTACATCCATTTTCTTTCAAAGCAAAATATTTTGTTCTTTCATTAAATCAACCATACTTCATAGCTGGGCAGGTTGCCACTAATTTTTCTATCAATTGTAGCTTTCATATACGCCCGCCAAATATCTAGTAGGCCTATTGCGGCGCTGCCCACATACGATCCTACGTGCTTAATCGCAGCGTCGGTATCGTCTAAAAACTTTCGTCTAAAGACCGACGCACGGAATATACCGTTCTGCACCATTACTTATTAAACGCGCCGAACCATCGCTCACAAAAGGTAACACAAATTCATTTTATAGAAACACCCCATCTCGTGCAATACTAATACAATTTATGATTAATTGCCAAATATAGATTCCATAAATATCAGATGATAGAGACTCTCTCTCTCTCTATATATATATATATATACAGAGAGCGCTAAACCTTACCATTAATTAACTATATATAATTAATTAACTATATTAATTAACTATAATACCTTACCATCCATTAACTACAAAATCCATCCATTTAACTACGAAGGGCTCAAACATGTTGTTGCCATTTAGAAAAACTGGATTTATGCTTGCAACATAAAAGCATAAATAGTAGGAGCATAAATTCTGTTTGCACTGACTTCCCCCCTTTGTACCCTACAACTTTCGTCTGACACATTTTGCTATTTCGCTCTTCAGATAAAACAGATATTCAATTGTCCTGTTTCAAATGGGACACCCTGTATATATTCATACGTATCGATACATCTGCCATCCATAGTTTTAACTACAAAGGACGAGCCTTCTAATCACGGAGATCATACATTTTTGGACTACTATGGAGGATACAGGATTGCTGAGTTGACTTATATGTTCCGGATCCCGGGCTGAATCACACGTATCAATCTTTTCTTACCTATATATACAGGGTGTATCTTAAGCCCCGGACAAGAGACATACCGTTAGATCCGGCGTGAAAAAATAAAAAATATTGGCGTTAACAAAAATCAAAAATTTTAATTAGTTTATTAATCATTAAAGATTAAAGTAAGCCAATAATAAGCGCGTGAAAAGTGGTAACTCCTCCTCAGTCTCCTCCCATTGGGAACAGCCAATCATTTATTTCCCCACAAAAACAGTGACCGGTGGATACGTAAATATAGTAATGTAAATAAACAAAAGAGTAACAGAAATAAACAAAAGAATAATGCAAAATGTTTTTTGTGGGGAAATGAATGATTGGCTGTCCCCAATGGAAGGAGACTGAGGAGTAGTTACCAGTTTTCACGCGCTTATTATTGGCTTACTTTAATCTTTAATGATTAATAAACTAATTAAAATTTTTTATTTTTGTTAACGCCAATATTTTTATTTTTTCACGCCGGATCTAACGGTATGTCTCTTGTCCGGGGCTTAAGATACACCCTGTATATTTGTAAGCGATATATCTTTAAATTTTAATATCTGGACCATGCGTAATAATTAATGTATGAGTTTTTATGTGAATGAGTGTTGGAATGAATGCTTATAGTTATTAGTCTAATCCGGCCATTCGATTATTGATGTGTAAACATCTATATTATCGGTATACTGCCGGGGCAAAATGGGAAGTCGACCGTCAGACGTAAGGCGTAAGTCACGTAGATGTGACTGCATCAGTGTGTCTGCTGCATTTATGCGCATACTCTCGGCGTAGGCTGGCCATGAGTATGTACATTTAGGCTAGCCAGGTGTAAGCATACACTGTATGTACACATTTGCTATACTGCCATTTTATTTATATATCACCATAGCAACAAGTCATTGATATTATAAAATTCCTAACTTTGTCCTCCTCCCGTACACTGGTGTGGCAGAGCTTGCTGAAAATTATGATAAAATGCCAATGATACTGGGAGGCGATTTCAATACAGACTTCTCAACAGAAGGTGCGGATCCACTAATTTCATTATTGAGAGAAAAATTCAATTTAGTCATGAACAATGACCAAAAAATTCCAACTACCAATTCAAAAACGACAATAGTATTCTCGAAATATTTAAATGAAATACAGTCAAAAATGTATCTCATATTTTAGCTATCATAAACCTATAATTTCATGTATTAAAGAAATTGAAGACAAATAAATTCCGAATTAAAATTAAAACACAATTTCTTGTAAAAAAAATAATTTTTAATTATAAATAGTTTCCCGCACTGAACTTCCTACAGCATGTTTACACATCATTCGTGAGTACAATGGCACTCACATTTCTTTTGTGTTTCGTTTCTTTTTATTGTTTTATATACATTTTCGGCGATTCATGATTTCGTGCTCTATTATTATGATTATTATATGATACACCAGTATATATATTATCGAATTCCATGAAATTGTGCTAGTTACATTGATTTTGAAATGTTCAACAGAGACGCGGAATAATCTCTGAATGTAATAAAAATCTATACTTGTAATAAAATTACATTGTGCGAATTTTTGTATTGAGCATGTACCTTTTTTTATTGTAGGTGCGCATCTGTGAAACTAGTTAATCATTGTCTTCTCCCTGATATTAGATTAATTGTATAATCTTTGGAATTTATAATCAAACCTAGAAATTTACACTTATTATTAGGTTTCAAGTTACTTTTTTTCAAGTTATAAAGAAACCAAGTAAATATCATAAAAAGATAGTTTCTTCTACATATGTTCCATATTCGTCATACATTTTATCGACGTACAGAAAATTGTCCAGGTAGACCACAGAAGAGAACCGCTTTGTTCTTAGTATTTCATAATTAGTTTTAAAATCTTTGTAAAAATCCAAGGGCTTGTACACAGGCCAAATGGTCAATTTGTAAATGGGTATATTGTTCCAAAAAATTCATAACACAGAAAGACCCTGCTCTTTTCTTTGACTGGTAGCAGATAGTAGGCATCCTTTAGGTCAATAGTACACATATAACCTCCAGGAAACACCAATTTTGCCGCTATCTTCGAATCTTTAATTTTAAAATGATTTGTCACAATAAAAGCATTTAATTTTTTTAATCATTCTATTATTATTTCAAGTTATTTTAAATTTTGTTCTATCTTCTTCATGGCTTTTGCTTCTTTGAGTTTTTTTTCCCTAACTTTTTTACAAAAAGTATAGTGTACAAAAAGTATAGTGTCTAGTTATAACAGATTTTTAATTTCTTTCTTTAGACCAGGTATAATAAAAGATTTCCTTCATTCTGATTACTTATAATCCAATTCTGCAATCAGTTTTACCACACCATTTAATTTTTCAATAAAAATCTGTTTTTCTTCTTCTTCGAAATCCTCAACTATTATTGAACGGGCTCTTCTTATTTACATTATGGCTGAACCTGTTAACTGCTTAGTTTCTGCCATATATTTGTCCCTTTTGTTTGCTGAATTAACTATTAAGTACTACAGCTATTTCTGAATTCGAACTTGGGACATCAAAACCTTCTGGCTTTGAATACTTTTTAAAATAATTTTTCTCTTTCGTCAATTCCTTGTTACGTGCCAAGTAACAAGAGACACAGAAGACCTTGGCCGTTTCCTGCCTCAGAATATTCGCGCCCAAGAAGAAACTGCAACGTTTGAAATTCTTTGGTCTCGCCACCGACAACCGACCAATGAGAGTCCTCCGCGTTTCACCCCACTGCCCGAGGCTTCAACTGTTCAGTTAGAATTCAGTTAGTCCTCTTCGGAAATCCATCGAGTGCAAACCTTGAACTACCTTTACAGTAGACGCCTTACGGAAAGTTAGTAGCTAGTGTTGTGAACATTGGAACCCTCATGGCATCCTAGGAGGCAGCGCGGAAACTCATCCTCACCTAGGCGAAGGACGTTAACGCTAGGAATACCCATTCTCCACTATCTATGGCTGTATTCGGCATTGGTGAGTTGCAACATCAACATTTGCTGTCTTTGATTTGTTTCTATCTCAGTTAGGATAGGCTAAGTCAGGGTTTCTCAAACTGTGCTCCGCGTGAAGATAGCAAGTGCTCTGCGAAAAAAATATTAATAACAAAGATTTTTTTCTACATTTTGATTATAATAGTTTTACATATGAATTATTCATAACATTCATGTTGGCGGTACAAAACGTCACGCACGCTTTTTTTTATTTTTCTAAGATTTATTGATTGTGTCATTAATCAATATCTACTCTTTAAATTACAAAAGGTGCTCCATCAAAATTCAAAGACCCTCAAAGTGCCCATCGGAGAAATAGTTTGCGAAATCCTGGGCTAAACTTAACCCTTCTTTTAGTAAAGTCGAAGTATATCTAATCATTATCGCACACGCTTACGCAAACAATACTTAAAACGTCAACGTTGATTCTTTTTTTCATACAGTTTTAAAGCCTTTTTGATATTGTGTTTGAACAGTGCACATTTTCTATTGAACCTAGATTCTTTATATATTGAGAGTAGATTTATGACATTTGCCGACTATCCATTCTTTTGGCCGAATCCGTAATGTTAACAATTAGTTTACGATTTAGCCAATCTATGTTCCGATCTCATGAATCAACCGACGGTGTTAGAAATATATTGTAAAAAGTCCTTTGTTTATCTCTTTCTATTTTCTATTATCATATATAGAAACATTTTCTCGAGAATATGTAATATTACCAATCTCTACGCGAACGTGACGAAGGTGACGTGATCGTGTAGCTGGTATAAAAATTTCCCATTCCCAATGCTTTTTTGCCTAAGGTAATGAATGGTTTCACATTGATTTCCATTGATTTGCCACACGTTACCTTCGACAAAAAAGCATTGGCCATTGAAATTTTAATATGAAGAATGGTAGAACAGTCAAACCCCTTAATAATTTACCCTTTAAGGGGGAATGGGACTGATAGCCAAAGTTCGAATTGACGGTGCTGTCGTGCATTGTGCCAAGCCGTAGAAAGATTATACATATTTTTGTTCGCTTGTGTGACATCACGCTTGAGTGATGCTCAACAGCTGGCTACGTAGAAGTGAAAAGATTCCCTATACACTTTTCCCTACTGTACTTAAAATCTGCCTTGAACGCTAAAGACTCGACATTGTGGCTAAGAGAACGCAGTGGTGTGCACTATAATATGGAAATTTGCAATTAATATGTATAAAGATCATCTAACTGAAGATAGCTTGAGAGGAATGAGCACCAATGTTGCACGTTGGCGCTATCCGAGCTACTACTGGCGCTCGGCGTAGTGAAAACCAGAAGTTTTAAGTGAGACAAGTCGGCGCATTGACAGCCCCCATATTCGAATCAAAAAATCTTGAAATTCGCTGTAAGGTAGCAAGTCCCAGTGCTAAGGTGTAAGTTTATACACGTGAAATTTTCTCTTCTGTTACCACATCTTCAGCATCCTTCTGTACCCCGGTTACTAAAAAGTCAAAGTCCACGAAAATTGTAACTGAATCCTCGACGAACGTGCGTTGCTTGATAAATTTGATAGATTACAATAATCAAAGGAAGTCGGATTATAAATAACACTGGGCATTCTCTCACACTTCCACGAATCACATCTACACTATGAAACTTCAGGTGGATAAGCCGATAGAAAGCGAGATCATGATAAACAAAAGAGTAAGGACGGTGCGGACAATAATGCTGAATGGAATACTCAGAAGGGACTTGCTTAAAAAGCGTTTTACCATATCAACGCAAAACCGCGGGAGTCAGGACTTCTACCAACCAGCTTTCCTCGTCCCCTGCACTAGCCTTACATCCAAGACGATTCGGTCAATGCATTAACTTAGCAAGACTAACTAACTAACAATAGCCCTGATTTTGTTATAACACGCATTCAAATTCCGAAAACTTCCTGACAATACACTAAACTTCCACCAAATTCAAAGTCCTCCCTTACGAAATGTTGACCGACCATCACCAGTTACTAATCGATCCTGTAAAGCTGTATCCCTTCTGGAGTTCTTAGTCGATTGTCCGCATCAGTCAAGTGTTGTATCAATGAAATACCTTAGGGTCAATTCGATCCAGCTCATTTTAGTGCTGAGCGAAAGTGCATCGCCTCATAGTCGGGCGCCCACGCAAAAAAACTCAACTTTTGGCTTTTTGATCAAAGTATTCGTCTTGTGCGAGTGTCTAGTTTAGGGTTGGACCCAAAAACTTTCTTCACCAAACCCAATTTTACAATCGTTGAGCATCTATTGGCGCACACTTTCTTTCTCCTCATTCACCGGTAAGTAACTCATACTATCTAAATCTACACATATTGTTTGCAAATTAAAACCATACAAGTTGGTGATCACACATTTACTATCGTCGAACTTCACATTGTTTGTAATCTCACATAATCTTTCTTGTATATGAGGTGTTCCATGCCAAATCGGACTGTTTTAAAAATTTTAATTTTTGATTCCCTCAATTTTTTGACATTTTTTTTTCGAAAAAATCTTCCAGGTAAATTTTGAGATTTTTTTGATGATCCATTCAAAATCGCGCCATTTTAGTTTTTTACAAATAACTTTTTGAATAATGGACCAAATTAGATCTTGTTTTTTTTCATAACTTTCGTTTTTACGTACTGTTACGTCAGCCGTAGTGGCTAGCGAGGCCTTTAAATTTGATAACGAGAATTTAGAAGTAACCAAAAGAAAAGGAACGACCAAAGGTACCGTGAATAAAGTTCGACTGAATTCCGAGCACTAAGAATACACTCAATGGTGGGTTCGTTGCTCGTTTAAGGTGTTGAAACTTGAAACACACCTTGTTATTCCAACGTGGAGAGATATTTCCTGAAATGCTTATGGATGGGTAATAGATATTTAATACACGAGGAAAGTTGAATTTGCGATATACTGTTACTATAAGTTTCAGTATAATTTCAGTAAATCAGTAAGTTTCTATAAATTATTGTTGTTTACACTGTTTGAGTTATGAGCAATTCGGGATAGAGATCGTGATATTGAATTACAAAACCTGACTGTATGTGAGGTTAAGGCGATAAGAAATTTTGTGGAAGAGAAAATTATCTAGCATATGCGTTACTCGATTTGGAAAAGACTAGTCTATGCGGCTCAATTTTTCCTGGTAACCTGTTCCCTAGGGTATGTAATAACGATTCTGTACCTAAGCCAGATTACGAATATTACACTGGATCTAATACTCTAACAGTTAGAGCTACGAGTGACAATGTGCAGTCCGATCTTTTGCGCGTGAATCTAAACGATTTTCTGAGACTTTTCGACTTTGACTGCTCATAAAGTCATTTTTCACTGATGCTCTTAGCTATTGCTAGGACCTTAGAAATGTAGTCAATTAAGCAGCTGGGTAGGTGACACGGGCAGTGCACTGGATAGCGTGCTGAGACTGCAATTCTATTGACTGTTGGCTATGTTATTCTTTTTCGAAAATAACTTTTTTTTTAATTAAAAAAAAACACGAAAAATTTTTTAAAAATATTTTAAGATGTGATTTTTAAGTTTTAAACTTTAAATCTTTTTCTGAAAGTGAGTGCATATTTTGACTCTTTTTAGTTTTTTATCACAAACTACTATCCATTTAACAACTTTTAAGCCCGATCTGATCGTGGGATCTTTATAATTACTAATTTTTGTAATTGGGTTTTTTTTTTTTAGTTTTTTTGAATTAATTTTTACACTTCCTCACTGTTAAAAGGCTTTTAAAATTAATAATTAGTCGTTAAATCTATTTAATTTGTATTTCGAATCTATTGTTTCATTATATTTAGTTAAACCATATTTTCTTCTCATGATTTCGAAACTTGAACTTATTAGCTCCTAAATCCAAGTAAAATCATCATCTATTAGTATCAACCACACCTCACGTAGAAGAAGTGAGTCTGTCAATTCAATACATCTATTATCTGGTTGTGATCCTCACCTTAACTATAGACCAAGGGACATAAATGCAAGTAGGCGTGCTTTAGCACCTTATAGTGGCAAGAACCCAATACCTTTTACGTGATCTCTTGATCGTAACACCTATGCTAGCTCCTTGATGATCCCGCAAACGGTCGCTCACGCGTAGGACGTAACACCATATCCCTCATCGGGTAATTATAAAACGAAAGATTTAATGTTGCAGGCCTTACAATTCCTTATTATTATTTTAATATTTTAATTATTAATTTTGGTTTTGTTGCGGATTTACCTCTGTCCATCCCAATCCTTTGCATTATTGATGACCGATCTAATGGCATTGAGAAATTGTTCTCCTTTATTGGTGATAATTTTACATTTTTTTTATATTCGTTCGTAATCGACTCTGAAATTAAAAACATCAAGATGTTAATATAAATTCATTTATACGTACGCCAAGTTTATAAATTGTCTAAATTAATACTGCTTTACCATATATGTATGCATAAGGAGAAAGGTGTATCCATAAAAATTAACTTGCTTCCAGTTTTCCTCACAGCAGTAAATTGCAATAAGACATTTCTGGTCAATAATTTTGACAGAATGCTTATAATAGCTTTTTAGCCAGTTTGAGATGTGGCTCCACCAACGACCAAATTATATCCATATAAAACGAATACAAAAAAGTTTTTTTTTTTAGTGATTTTTCATCTATCAGATATCTTGTAATTAATCATCATATTACTCACTGTTTCTTCATATACAGATTCATTAGTCTTTATTTTTTCATCAAATGACGTAAAATCTTCTATTGATTCAAGTGGAAGATCTAAATTCAGCATTTTTTAATTCCTGATTGGATTTTTTTTGGACAGTGGCCTGTGTTAATTTTAACTGCTGTAGCTGTATTTTCATTTCAGTCAATTGGCCTTGTACCGTTGATATTTGCCCTGACAGTTTTCCATACACATTCATAATAAGACTTTTCATTTCATTCGGTTTTATAACATATTTAGAATAAACATAAGAGTACTGTGATGATTATGGAATATCTCTACAAACGTTGACTTTGTTGCGCTGGGAGTCTCCTGACCCTATTGAGGAACGCCAGGCCAAGTAGTTCACACGTGTAGCAACGCGCTAAGTCAGGACTAAACGCGGGCTGGCAACCGAGATGTGGAAATCGAAAAATCGCACAATAATCACATTTTCGGAAGTGCAGCTTATGTCTGTACATCCGAAAATCGACAGTCTATAATTAGAATCCTAACGGATAAGGTGGTATCGTGGACTGGACTCGGTACAGAAAATAGGAAGACCGAACGGTGCCTATATTCACCAAGTCGAACTTACTATACATTTCTTTGATTGTTTCGATAAACCTTCCTAGTTTTGTTATATTCACGCGTGTTCTAACTCCTTAACCGGCGACGATCCCAAAAGTATCTAAGCCCTAACCTCTCGACCGAACTCCTTCGTCTCCGAGACGTTACGGCACAATACTTTAAATCGTGACAATTTTTGTCCCGGCTGACACCTTTTAATTGATAGTGTTTTTTTATTTTTATTGCTTTCTTTTGGAAGTGTTCAGTATCCGATGGAAAGACGTAAGATTTGGTCTTAAGCTTATCAGGTTTGACTTAAGCATCTTCATAGGTATCTAAACGAAAGGATTAAAATGATATAAATAACAACAATATCGATTAGTGTCATGTGCGTAATTATATTCTGAGGATTATAATATTTTTAAATTATATATAGAAAACAAAGAAAATTATAAGGATGGCCAGAGAAAAGTTAATATAAAAAAAAATTTAGATGCAGGGAAAGAATCGGTTGGCAAAGTCATAGTGATAAAGCTCCCGAGAGACAGGGAGGGTGGGGCTAACTTGATCAAGCCGAAACAGTACCAACGTGAAGGATCGGGGAATGATACCGCTGCCGAGGTCCGGAGCGAGCGAGGAAGGGATATCAACTGGTAGTTCCAAAAGATAGCAGTAACAGCTCTTTATTCACTTTTGGAAAAAAAAATACTCGTTCTGTATTGGGGTTTTTCCCCCAATTATATGTGGGCGTGGGGGCGCCTTCGCGTGCGGGCCATGCCGAGCGCGGCGACCCTCTAGCGGCGGCGCGGCGTACCACCGCGCTTACGGCGGCCGCCGGGCGCCAAAACGACAGACGGAAAGGGCGTGGGGGGGAGAGCCTGCCTGTGGAATAGTATATTACACTACAAGGGCAGAAAACTGAGCTTTAAACCGGGTGCTCAGTTTACTGCCCGTGTGGTGTATACTATTTTTCTTTATACCATGGTCGAAAGTACATGATCGATGCATCGATTTCAGTGCAGAAAGCCTTGGATTTTTGCTGTGTAGCTATTGGAGACCCCTATCGGAGAATTGCAAACTTTGTTTTGTTTCTCTGTCTCGCTTTTTCTCTCAGTCAGTGCGTTCTCTCTACCCAAAAATAAACGACTATCGGAGCACAGCAAAAATCCAAGGTTTTTTGCACTGAAATCGATGCGTCGATCATGTACTTTCAACCATGGTATAAAGAAAAATTATTTTGTTGTGAAAAAGATGAAATTATAGACATCTTATGAATTTGACATATATAACTTTAATCCCAATTTCATAAATAATACACAAGATGGTAGAAGAACATATATACCATTTACCAGTAATTTCAATCATTAAATCTCATAAAACATTATCTATACTATTGTTCTGTCAGGTAAATTTAAGGAAAAGAGATTAATTAATACAACTTAATTTAACGATAAGTTTTACATATGTAAAATAGGCATTGTGTAAACTTTCTCTACAGACCATCTTTGATTATAAATGTTAAAATTTTTCGTGCAACTGAGTTCAATGAACAAGTCAGAATTTTACTTAATCTTTTAGAAATTTACCAAATTTGTAAAACATTGGATTTGCAATAAAATTTCAACATAGATTTTTGAATATTTAAAGGTGATCCAGAAATTTTTATTATATTTTTGTATGATGAAATACATATATCTTTAATTTGTATGATAGTATAATTGTGCAAGAGAACTGTATTGTTTGGCTTATTATTAAATAGAATTGTATCTTTATACCGAAACTTTTAATTACGGTTTTCCCGGAATTATCTTGATTTTTCTTGCTTAATATTTCTACGCGAAATTTTACTTTTACCTCATCTGTATCTGTGGAGAAGGTTTCATGTAAATAACGACATATTTAAGCCAAAGAACGATTGCCACTTCTGAGAAGCGCTTTCATTTGTCCTAAGAGAGTTTCGATAGGAAAAGTAGTAAAGTCACTCATAGAGTATTGCAAGTACTGCACATTATCCGCTAAATGAATTGGTGAGTGCATATTAAGCACGTTACATATGAGTCCATATAACTCTTAACCAATTTTTCCAAAAGATGTTAATAAAAATGTTGCATACTCCCTATGTTTCATTGCTAAATTTGTAGAGGACTGTAAAGTCTGAAGCTGCTAAGGTGTAGATATATTTTAATTGTGGGCTACTATTTAAACGCGAGGCATATCTGTTTCCTGTGGAATTGGTGGGTGTAATGCTGACGAATGAGGGCGGCGTTTTAGGTATACAGATTGATTATTTATTATTGATAATATAGGTTGACTTACAGTTGTTGAAAAGGTCTGTAGATCGGGTCGCTTTGAAGAGTGAATTGTTTATTGTTATTGCGGATTTGAATAAGAAGCGACGAGCACCATCAATTTGTTACAATTAGTTAACACGGTTTATAAAGAATTCATTCATTTGTTAAGCCTTAGCAAGTGAAGCTGCTATGACGTAGATATAATTTGAATGTGGTCTACAATTAAAACGCTAGGCGTCTCTGTTTCCTGTGTTAGTATCAATGGAATAAGGTTTTTAAAGACTTCTAAATCAAGTCGCTTCGAGGAATGAATGATTTAGGACGAATCGAGGAATAGCTACGCTGCGACGCGGCACATTCCACTCGCCAATATTATGGAAACAAAGGAGACACATCACCGACACCATTGCGAAATATAAAAACAATCCTTTGATTATTGCGTCTCTAAAAAATTCCATAATTAAAATATAAAAAGCGGACGGCCTGTCGGCACGTCAGACGAAGTAAGAAAGCTACGAGTGAAGTGTTACTACGGTAAATTAGTCGAAGTACTAATCTCCAGCCTCGTGATATCGTACTCACCACGTTTACGGTTTATTTCTAATAGTGTATTCTAACGTAACTTGTTTTGATTCAAATGAATCTTCTACTTGTCATCGAGAGTTAAGTTCCAACTTTTTACTCGGGCAACGAATTCCAAAGTACCTGACTCTCGAAAATCCTTTCCGGTAGTAAAATCCGTGAATCCAGTATTTGGACTCACAACAATTGGTGGCAGCGATGGGATTGCCAAAGTGTTTCGGTAAAATAACTAAAATGCGATCGAGACTTTCAATACCCCAGTATAAAGTAAAACAAGATTTACGTGCTCGCTATTAAACGAAACCTAAGTGAAACAACAAAAACGGAGTCAACTTCCCAAGTAGGAACCAGGAAACGATTCCGCAATAGATCATGAAATATCAAGATTGAGAGAACAGTTCGCAGATTTACAAGCCCGTTTCCCTGCACCAGTAAGGCCTAATGGAAGAAGAACTCCAACTACCTATATGACATTAAAGGAAGCCAGAGGGACACTTAAAGTATTTAACGGGGAAAAACCCGAAACATTGCCAGAATTTTTGGACGTATGCACGTATGTACTTGAACAGAGTATCCCTGCAGATCATGATAACATAGTCTTAGCAATATTAAATACTAAATTAGAAGGCAAAGCAAATCAAGCACTTAGACACAAGAGCATTCTCTCTTTCGAAGAATTGAAGAACAAATTAGAGTCATTATATGGGCAATCAAGATCAGCAACCTCATTGCAACTAGAGTTTAACGCTAGTGAACAAAAACCCCAAGAAGGTGTAAAAACATATGGGCAACGGGTAGAAAATTTGCTTACAGAATTAATAAAGGCTACAACGTCTTCAAGAAATAGCCCTACAGAAAATCAAGTTATTGAAAGATTATTAAGAACTCAAGCCCTAGGTATATTTTAGCAGGGACTACACGATAGAATTCAAATGATAGTCAAAGCGAATCATTACAACAGGCGGCAATTACTGGAGCGATAGAAGAAGAAAAAAGTAGTCGGACTCGTGACTCCATTAGAGCTAAACGTTTTTCTGGACAGGAAAACACAAGGAGGACTATGTTCCCTACTTGCAACAAATGCAATTGAATAGGACATTTTTCTAGACATTGCAGTACTCTAAGACAGTAGCACCGCGAAGATGCCTACACACTCCTAGTGTTTCTAGGGTGATAAACAAAAAATGTAACTTCTGTCACAAATTGGGACATAAAAAACAAGAATGTTGGACAAAGAATAAGCATTTACGTCCAGGAACCTCTAGGCCCGGAAGAAATGAATTCTTAACGCGAGGCAACAACTCAGCAAAAGAAAACAGGAACGTGAACATTAAAAATTTAGAAAACTAATCAAAGCCAATAGAAGCATATGGCGTGAACCATATCAAAGAAAACATGGGAGGAATAAACCTCGTCCAAATAGAAGCAGTAGAAATAGCCGACTCAAAATCCATGATGTTAGTCGACTCTGGAGCAGAAGTCAGTCTAATTAAAATAGGGAAGCTGCAGAAACATGCACTAGCCCAAGATGAAGTATTAACCTTAAAGGGAATCGGAAATACCGAAGTAACTACATTATGCAAGATATTGCTAACCATTCGCATAGAAGACGCGTGCATTACGCACCTCATGCGTGTGGTAGGAAATGATTTTCCCATAGCAACGGATGGAATATTGGGAAACGACTTCCTCGTGAAGCATCAACTAATGATCCGAGCAGGCAAATGCCTCCAGTTATATGGAATAACCTGGAAGTTAGAAAACTCCATTAAGAAAATCTCGCTAAGGCCGAGATCAGAAACAATAATAAAAGCTATAACGAAAGATAAAAAAGAAGCAATTATTGACAGAACTGAATTAATACATGGCGTAATATTAGGTGGTTGTATTACTCAACCAGAATCTGAAAAATGCTTGGTCAGCGTTCTAAATACGACCGATCGAGTGGTACAACTTGACACTCCTATTGTAACAGTCAAAGAATTGCAACACGGGTCCGTAGAGACCGATTACCAGAAGGGAATATCAATGTTTAAAATCACACCTATTTCCTTAGCCGGCAGAATGGCTAAATTACGAGAAAACATAAGGACAGAGCACCTAAATGAAGAAGAGAAGGAAAAATTGATCGAAGTATGCGATAAATATCACGACGTTTTCTATCTAGAAGGCGACCAGTTGGGATGCACTAATGCAACAGCGTATGAAATCCAGGTCAACCCAGGGACAGCACCCATTAATATCAGACCTTATAGGTTACCAGAAAGTCAAAAGACGGAAATAAATAAACAAGTACAGCAAATGCTGAATGATGGAATAATCCGACATAGTACCAGTCAATGGAATGCACCACTGTTAGTGGTACCAAAGAAAAGTGATGCGTCAGGCATACCAATAATGCGCATCGTAGTAGACTTTCGAAAGGTGAATGATGTAACCATCGGCGATTCTTTTCCACTGCCTAATATCAACGAAATATTAGACCAATTGGGTAATGCCAAATACTTTAGTACTTTAGATCTGGCATCCGGATTTCACCAGATTCCAATGAAGGAAGATGACAAATGTAAAACCGCATTCTCTACTTCCCACGGTCATTACGAATACAATCGCATGCCTTTCGGACTAAAAAACCCACCTGCAACATTCCAAAGGTTGATGAATTCCGCTCTTACAGGAATACAAGGACTCCGATGTTTTGTATATCTAGATGACAGTCATTCACGCTATAAGCCTGAAAGAACATAACCTACGACTGGAAGAAATATTTCAAAGATTAAGAAAAAATACTCTGAAGTTACAACCAGACAAGTGCGAATTTTTAAGAAAGGAGGTAAACTACCTAGGACACGTGATAACTGAGGAAGGGATAAAACCGGACCCTTTAAAGATAACGGCGGTTCCAACTTTTCCTACTCCGCAAAATGTAAAGGACGTCCAATCGTTTCTAGGGTTAGCAGGTTATTATAGACGATTCATCCATGATTACTCAAAAACTGCTAAACCCTTGACACAGTTACTAAGAAAAAATGTCACTTTTGAATGGACAGCCCTGGAACAAGAGGCTTTCGAGAATTTAAAGAAAACATTAACTAGTGCACCATTATTACAATATCCAGACTTTTCAAAACCCTTCGTAGGCACCACAGACGCCTCAGATAAGGCAATAGGCGAAATATTGTCCCAAGGGCCAGTAGGCAAAGATTTGCCAATAGCTTATTCTAACCGTACACTGAATAAAGTCGAGAAAAATTACAGCACTACGGAAAAGGAATTACTCGCTATCGTATGGTCTGTCAACCATTTCAGACCGTACCTATATGGTACCCATTTTAAAATAGTAACGGACCATAAGCCACTAACTTGGCTCTTTAGTATAAAATATCCAGGCTCCCGTCTAATGAGATGGCGGTTGAAGCTGGAAGAATACGATTACGAGATCGTATATAAGGCGGGAAAAGCCAATGTGAACGCAGACGCATTAAGCAGGATATGCATCGCTACTAGGAGCAAAGGAAAGATAGAAGAAACTGTTCCAAAAGAGAAACCTGACCGAGAATACTCGAAAGAAGAACGGCAACAGATTATTTACGAATACCATGATACTCCTATTGGAGGTCACCAAGGGGTATCTCGAACGATTGAGCGAATCCGACTGAGCCACAACTGGCCGGGATTACGCCGAGACGTAGAAGACTTTATATCGAAATGTGAAAAATACCAAACGAACAAATTAGGAAAGCGGATTAAAGCACCAATGGTAATTACTGACACTCCAGCACAACTTTTCGAAAAATGTGCACTGGATATCGTTGGACCATTAGTAGAAACCCATCAAAGAAACAAATATATATTAACTTTCCAAGATAGTCTCACAAAATTTAGCAAAGCCATACCAATACCAAATCAAGAAGCCAGGACTATAGCCAAAGAATTCGTCAATAAAATCATTTGCGAACATGGAATACCTGAGAAGATACTAACGGATCAAGGAACTAATTTCCTGAGTGAAATGTTCAAAAATACTTTTAAGCTTTTGAAAATAGAGAAAATACAGACTTCCGCTTACCATCCAGAATCTAACGGAGCTTTAGAACGCTCTCATCGGACACTGGCAGAATATTTACGAAATTTCATCAGTCCAGATCAAGAAGACTAGGATAATGGCTCCCTTACGCCATGTTTACTTATAATACTACTCCGCATACTGCTACAGGATTTACTCCATTCGAATTAATCTATGGCAGGCAAGCCTAATTGCCTAGCACATTTAAAAGGGAACCAAAACCCACATACAATTACGATGACTTCGCATTCGAATTACGAGAACGACTCAGAGCCGCAAACCAAGTCGCTAGAGATAATCTCATTGTTGCTAAAGAAAAATCAAAGGACTACTACGACAAGAAGACCGAAACGAACGAATTCAAAATCGGCGATAAAGTCCTCCTATTCGATGAGGCATTACGAAGAGGACGTTCCAAGAAGCTCTCTGTTAAATGGACGGGACCTTATGAAATACTAGAAAAGAACTCTAAAGTAAACTACACTATAAAAGTGAATAAGAAATTACTAAAGGTTCATGCGAACCGCCTTAAGCATTTCCTCGCTTAAGTTAAAAAGGAAGAGGTGTACAGAGGATTGGAGTGAGGACAAAACAAACTTAGATAAATTAAAACAATATAGTTTATTCAGAAAAATTTTTTTTTACAAAATTGGTTAAAACCAACTCTCGGGTTCATACTCCTCCTCCCCGAACAGCTTTCGGAGGCAGAAGAGGTCTGGCTCCGTAACGCTTCCCTCTCCCCAGTGCCAGTCCACCAGGGAACGAAGATCCGCCCGGACTCGCCTTCTCATTCGCATTTCGCGAATATTGACGAAATCGAGCTAGAGAAAGAAAAAGGGGAAAACAGACAATGAATAAATGAAAAGACAAGCAAATTCAAAAGAAAAAATGAAAGTCCAAATACTCACTCCGGCCAACGAAATAGTTAGCGCCCTCTCAATCCTATTTCGGAGAGCCACCTCGGTCCTCCGCAAAAGAATGGCGGTCCTTTCCGCCTCTGAAAGAACCCTTACCCCAGTGGGGAAAGGAGCCTCTTCCGACACCCGTGAAATTATTGGAGTGTTTGGACACATATTTCAATGTTTAATGCGCAGCTACAGCCAATTCACGCTTTATATAGCCACGAAAACTTATACGTCACAAAAGCTGAATGGCAAATTGTACTTACCTTTCGTACAATGCCAAACTGCACATTATGCAGGTTCACCGCGCTATGGTTCGGGACGACCCAAATCCAAAACGCACCAGCTCAGCAATTGACGATAAGAGAATTCGATACTACTTCAGGGATATACTTCGAAAAAATGGGAAACCTCGTGAACTATAAGGATACTTGGAAGTTGGTCATTCACACTGACCTAAGCCCTATATTTGAAAGAGAGGCTACCATCAAGCATTACTTATCGAAAACTAAAAAAATGTGTGGAACAACCACTCTAGAATTGCAAAGAATATGCAAGGCTTTCAGCACTTCTTCTAAGGCTCGTCTTCAGGAAATAGAAGCTTAATTAGAATACGTTAAGGAAACCAAACTCGATCCACCATCAAAAAGGAAAAGAGGACTAATTGACGGACTAGGATCTCTAGCCAAATCCTTGTTCGGTACAATGGATGCCGAGGATGCCAAACTAATAAATGAGCAGATAACGACTCTTAATAAAGAAGGAAGAGCATTAAAAACCGCTCTAAAAAATCAGGTGCAGATCACCAAAGCAAATTTGCGGATGATAAACGAAACCGCAACTAACGCTGAACACAACGAGATGATGCTGTTCAACCTCACATCTCATATTAAACAACAAATGGACGAAGGATTCAGATTGGAATCTTTCCGAGAAGAACTCGATGAGCATTTTATTATCCTTTCGTTATACATCGAAATGTTCCATGGATGTGTTCAAGATCTTGTAGAATATCTGGTAGAAATCCAAAAGGGAGTCTTATACCCAGGAATAGTATCATATCCAAAAATAATTAAACTACTGAAAGAATCCCTAGAACACTTACCTCAAGGGTTAAACTACCCAATAGCCTTGATACCCGAAAACACAAGATACCTCAAAGAGATTTCAGGAATAGAGGCCTATGGTGAAGGAAGCTCCATCGTTACAATAATCAAAATACCGCTGATATCATCCCAAGAGTACCACGTAAACCGAATACACTCTCTGCCTGTCCACATGACAAATGGCACGTACGCTTATATAAAGGCGGAAGAAAACTACGCAATAGTGGGACACGAAATGCAAACGTGCATCAGGATGACGCGAACCGAATTGGACAACTGTAAGAAAATTATGGGTCAATACCTGTGAGTAGATACACACCACCATTGGCCGTCACAACAAACCCCCACCACTGCCCCTATGAGTCATAGAGTGCACCGCGCTGCGGTCCCCCGCACTGCACTATAGCGCCACCCCCTCACCCATATACTCAACACTCCCCTCCACCTGCGACACTGTGGTGGATCCCCACCATGCAGTCCCGGTCCTAAGGCCCAAAACTCAGTAGCAGCGGCGCTGCATGTCCCCAGGGGCCTATCACGGTCGGTAACTATGCACTGACCACCGGTCGGTAATATTTTAATTACCCTAAGGGGTGTAACACGGTTGAGTAGAACACAGCTGTTTTTTTGTAAATAATGCCTTATAATATAATGGTATCGTATGCAGTGTCGTTTACTTTTTCGATACTTTTAATTATCGAATGGCTACCTGTTTGAAGTAGTAATACTGGGATTAATAGGTGGGACATAAGGAGTTTGAAATAAAACACAACTTGCTTAATTTTAATATATAAAATTTATTATTAGAAGGAAAAATATAAAAACACAAAATATAAAAATTTTAAAATATCATATATTACAAAACAAAAAAAAACAGAAATATAAAAAAGATAAAAATATACAAAAATGTATTAATTTAAAATATAAAATATAAAAAAAAAAAAAATTAATAATCATCGTCCGTATCATAGTCCGAGTCCCTGCAAAAAATAAACAATAATATTACTACTCATGTGCGACACACACGTACAGGGTGTTCCATATATAGAATCGATTAATACGCACCAATTATAATAGGAAAGGCGCGACATCCCAAACAGCTGCCTCAGCCCAAAAATATCCGTATCGTCCCAATCCAGCTCCTCGAAGAGGAGCCAGCCGTTGAGCGCCCCCCTCCGTGCATGGCGCTGGCTCCTCTTCTCCAACATGGCTCTGATGGATATGTAGCCTTTCAGCTATAATAAATAAACAAAACGCTATATAATGAAACTTCTTTGAAATATTTAGGCTGTGTATTAATAGACACTTAGAGGACACTACACTCACTGTCAAATGAATAGCACTACGGCGTCCCATCATGCCTGCTTTTTCTGTTCTAACTCGGAGTAGAGCGGCTGAGCCGAGGCGAGGTGGATGAAGCGCTCCAGCTTACCCCCACTTGTAGCTCATAGAAACAATGCTCTAAATGCACACATTCTAGTCTCTCTCCCACCCGCTACCATTATTGACAAGATATGGGGAGATGGAGGTGAAGGAAACAAAGAAATAAAAAAAATAGGTATTTTTAAATATATATTGTATATTGCAAGAAACAGTAGCTGTACATATTTATTAAGAGAATAAGTCCTTAAGCATGGCCATTCTGGGCAGCCGTGGCGCTCCGCACGAAGGAGAGGTACTCGTGGCTATACAGGGAGAGTATCTCCACCAATAGCTGATAAAGAGCCGGTGACCACAGCCCTTTCTTTTCCAAAATCAGCCGAAGATCGGTGAATATGTTGGCCCTGGAGGGGTCATCCCCGCGGCGATCGAGCTCCGCAATCAGCGTGTCTTTGCAGTTAGCGCTATCGGTGATCTCGCGTAGTCTGCTTATTTGGACGGTCACGCAGCGCAAGACCCTTTGGAGATTTAGGTACGATACCCTCTTCATTACGACCACGGGTGTGTACGCTCTAGCTCTTTTAACGCCCGAGCCGTCGCTACTCGTAGATAACGGCACCGATGGTTTGAAAATAATGGCCCGTTCGCCGTAGGAGTACGTGAAGATTATTTCGTGAGCGGGTGTGGAAATAGGTGTGTTAAAAGCCTCAGGTACTTCCTTCATGTTGTCCTCGGCGACGAAGAACTTGTCGATGACGGGGAAGTGTTCGGTGACGATGCCTCACTCGCTAGGTTCGAACTCCACACCGGAATAATCTTGATTAACGAGGCGTATTACAGGCGACAGGCTTCCCGAACGATTTAAAGAGAAGCCGGTAATTATTTGTTTCGAAAACGAACGGTTTAACCCATACACAGTGGACAGTAGTACTTGCTTCTTGTACATGATGAATATAGGAGGCGATAGTATACGATCAGTACCGGTGTCTGAGCAGTACTGCCTAAGGCGGTATCTAAAAAACGGATCATCGAAATATCATTGAACATATACCCCCACCACCACAGCCTCCGTCACACACTGTATTCACAGGATACAGCGGACAAAGAGTACATGGCCTTGACAGAGTATTCTGCTGATACCGTAGGATGTATCAGAGATGTCTAGATACTGATACCCTATACGGAGTGAGTCACTCCCGCGTGCAGCTACATCAGCGTTAACATGATCCAGGGGCACGCGCGAGCGTCCACTGATGTACAGTCTGAGAGAGTCAGTAGAATCGCTACAGAGGTACACTGCACAAAGAAATTTATAAAGTTGTACGAAGAAGAAATGGCGCACTACGACGGCGAGGAATTTTTGCGGCATAGGCGTATACAAAGGGCGAAGACACGAGCCCTCTACCGCTACGCAAACCCCGAACAATATCCAGAGGAAGAGATCATACGAGCGTGGCTGCGATTAGGTCATTTAACGGGTGTACCGCTAGCATCGATATACATGTCGAAACCGGGAGCCCCGGACGCTGATTAGCTATACGGCGATAACCCCGACATGATCTGCCGCAAGGGTTGGGCCTCTGGTGTGAGGCCCGTGATACTGCCGGAGCTATCTATCGCTGCTATACTGGACAAGGGATACCGCGATTTCACACGGTGTAGCGTGACGCTGGGTTTTATCAGTGATCAGCGTTGTAACGATAACCCTTACGCTCAGCGAGTATGCACCCACGAGTGGCTGGCAAAAGACGAGTGGCGTATGTCCGACGATGGTAGCCCCAAGTGCCGCATCACATATCGACGCCCGATGACCAGATCAGCCCTAGCGATGCTACGAAGCAGGTTTGAACGGCCCACACCGGAGGAGTTACCGCGCCACGCACCTATGCGTCTGGAATCGCAAGCATGGCTGGCGGCATTCAATCACCTCGAGAAGTTACGCGAGAGCTGCGCCACTCTATGGTGTTTGAGGGCTATGCGGGTCTACGAGACAGCGCTACACACTCTGGAGAAACGCTGCAGTCTGACAGAGTTTATAGCGTGCGAGTAGATACACACCACTCCTGGGCGTCACAACAAACCCCCACCACCGCCCTGATGAGTCATAGAGCGCACCGCGCTGCGGTCCCCCGCACCGCACTATGGCGCCACCCCCTCGCCCATGTGGGCAGCTCTCCCCACCGCCACCCTACGCGACACTCCCCCCACCACGCAGCCCCGGTCCTAAGACCCGAAACTCAGTAGCAGAGGCGTTGCATGCCCCCAGGGGCCTATCGCGGTCGGTAACTATGCACTGACCACCGGTCGGTAATATTTTAATTACCCTAAGGCAGGTAACACGGCAGAGTAGAACACAGCTGTTTTTTGTAAATAATGCCTTATAATATAGAGGTATCGTATGCAGTGCCGTTTACTTTTTCGATACTTTTAATTATCGATGGGTGGATATCCAGCCCCTAATATTTTTGGGATGAACCCTCCACATACAACGTAGCTGCTTCTGGAATGCTGGGGCCCCTCTTTCGCTCAATCTAGCGAACGATGCGCAAATACGGCTGACGTGGGGGTACCAGTGTCTTAACCAGCCCTATGAAATCCAGACCGGCGTAAACCCCTACTACGTGTATCTCTTATTTGCAACTATGCAAAAATTTATGGTCATGGTGGGGGAAAAAGACGGTGACCTGTGATCCATCTTCGCAGCATCTTGTCAGTACTGTGACAGCGAGTAAAAAAAGCACAAGAGTAATAAAAAAAGCATAAGTGAAAGTGGCCTAGTGAAGTTAAAAAAAAAAAAAAAAAAAAAAAGTGGTATGTATAACAGCATTAAGCTAGTACACGTTTTTTATTGGATTTTAAAAAATGTATCGTACATTTCTCACCTTTTACCCTTATTTCTAGACGCTGCACAGTAGACCAGCTAGGTCGGTGACAGCACATATCGATACACATATTAACCAGACTTAACCAGACACCTATTACTACTATTGGAGCGGTAAGTGTAATAAGACTATTCGTTTTTATTTCCTTTAAACAAATTTATTAAAGAAACTGAAATTTTTACAGACTATGCCACCGAGGAGGCCAGATACACCGCCCTTGGGGATGGAGGGGCCGTTTGAGGGGCCCCTACTGGACGGCATTCGACCACCGCGGAATGAGTTTTTCGCCCCCCTCCACGGTGGCCAATGTTTTTACGGGTGCCTGTATGTCCGCGGCCCTGTGAAACTATGCTACTGCTGCATGCGCGTGCAGGACCCCGAAAGCAGGGCAGAGTACACCCCGGCAGTGGTCCACTATTTATTGCTGGATCGCGACATACGGATAGGCGGCGGGGTGTGCATGCGCTGCGAACGGAGCGTCCTGCACGCGTACAATCCATTAGATTGTATAGCGTGCATTAGCTATTATGTGGACCACAGGGCCGTGGTCATAGCCCAGGGCGGTGATGAGGTGGTGGCCGTTCGACTGTAGCTACATATGTTTTTTTACATACTACACCTATTATACATACATAATTTATTTATCACTATTTTTTTTTGCTTACTCACTACATAATTGCTTACACATATTATTACTATATTTAATTTATACCTACATATTATTACTTTGCTTATATATACACATATTATATAATTTATATAATTTATCACTATTTTTTTGCTTACTCACTACATAATTGCTTACACATATTATTACTATATTTAATTTATACCTACATATTATTACTTTGCTTATATATACACATATTATATAATTTATATAATTTATCACTATTTTTTTTTGCTTACACATACACATATTATTACTATATTTAATTTATACCTACATATTATTACTTTGCTTATATATGTATACACATATTATATAATTTATATAATTATATATTTAATTTATACCTTTTAAAAAAAAAAATGACATTGTAATAAATACAAAAAGGAAAGCATTAACCCATGTACCATGATTTACACCGTGAATATTGTATCCTACCACCGCCACCATAGATCTTATTATCGTGCGCATACTGGCGATCAGCCAAATGCTTCTTTCGCACAAAAGCGTCGTAGTACTCTCTGACGATTCTATCGTTTTTCCGCAAATCACCACTAAACACATTCTGGAAGGCATGCATCCCGAAGCCGGAAGAGAGGTAGTGTAAAAACATCATGCAGAATTGGCCGCACACCGTCGACGTCTCGCTCTGAAGCTGCTGAGTGTTCCATCGGAAGGATCGACAGTTCCGTCGTAGTCTCGATGCATGGTGATGATTCAGCGGTGGTAATCCGTAGCTGTCAAAGTAGTAACCGTCTCCGTCAGCGTACACGTACATGGCAACCCAATGCGCTCCTGGCTTCGTATGATCGTCCGTGTTGGCTATAATGGCAGCGGGTTTCGACCAGTTTCGGGGTATTCTATCAGCTGCGTAGACACCCGTCGTATGAGCCGATATACCGCGAAGACCGAGGTAAAGGTCTAGCGTGTTCATATATGCGGTCCGTTATTCCGAAGCCAAAATTCAAGGCGTAAGGCGTTGTTCAGAGCACAGGTAAACGATCCGCGGGTTTCCTTACAGGCGTGAACGATGCACTCGTAATGGTCACCATTCGGTGGGAAGTCCTCGTATGGTGAGTTATTGGGTGTTTCATCCAAATTTATAACCTCCCGGGCCATAACGGTCTGCAGAAAAAGTACACTTTCCGAGCCCCGCGTGTATATGCACCGTGAAATACCAGCTATATTTCGGAGATTGGTGTATAACTGTTTGTACGCTACACCACCGTCGAACCACTCTAGACCGTGCTGATAGCGGGTCATGGTGTTGTTCTCGCTTCTGATTGCCGGTGGTAATTCGTTGAAATCACAGGGCGGTGAAACGATCCAGTGGCCTATGTATTTTCTTTCCACAGCCACGACGCCGATCTCCTTCGGAGCCAGACGCCCCTCGGAATCTTTGAAGTATTCGATTTCGATGACAAAATCCATGATCGTGATGTTAACTCGAAGGCGTTGAACGAGAAACTAACGACGATGCTGACGATCACCAACGATAGCCAGTACTCAAAAGATGATGACGCAGACCCCAAACTGCTGACCTATGCATTTTCTTCGATTGTTTAGCCGCCGTAATCTACGACGATTTGCCGCGCAGCGTCGATCTCCAAAACGTTGTCGTACTCTGCGTAGACGATACAGTTCACGGTAGTGGCCAGCGGTTCGTCGAAACGCACCTCGATTCGTACACTACCGTGCTTGATCAAGTTCCAGTGGGTGTTGCTATTTGCCGAGAGATCGGGCGTAAGATCGAAAACGAACAGGCAGTAACCGTTTGCGTAAGCACTCCTAGATATCGAATTACCTTCGTTGAGGAAGTGTATACCCGTGCCGCTGAAGAGGGTGTGATACGCGTCCACGTAAAGACCGGCTTTGCCGAAATCGGTCTGCAGTGCTTTTGAGGGTACTTGAACACCGTCGACGTACAGCGATAAGAAATTAATACAATAGTTTTTAAAATTGAACGGGTTGAGCTGATAGTTGCCGTTGAAGGCCTTATTATCGACGAAACCTATTATAATACGCTTGGGTAATTGGCCGAGAATCACGTTGTCCATAGTGCCACCGTGCAAACCGGCATGCATCGTCAGTGCCTTGACCTCCACACGCGTAAGCGGATACTTTGCAGTTGTCTTCGATAGCATTTTAGAATGAGCAATTAGAATACCGGGGCTTATTTTGGCGCGTCTAACGAGGAGCGTGGCCTCCGTTATATGTAAAGAGCTCTCGCTCTTGGGATCCATGAGGGAGAAACCGTCTCTCGTGCGTACGAGGCGTAAACGGAGCTCAACACCATTTAATAAAAATTTTTCTTGGTTAAACACATCGCAGTGTAAATGGCCAATCAGATCGACCGTCCTGTCTTTACCGACGAACGCTTGCCTATTCGCGAGGCCTATATTCTTGCCCGCTGTATCGTCCATATGGCCGGGCGTGTCGTTGTACCAGAGCACGCTCGAGAGGTGCGACCCCTTAGCGGCGGGCCCGTAATTTAATAGCGTCTCTATGTAAGCTCTGTAAGCGTACGCATTATTAGGCGGCGATACGAGCTTCTGATTAAGAAATACGTCCACCTGGTTGAATAGCGAGTGTAGCAGGTTGTTAACAGGGGCCGCTTTGCTCAGAGCATCCGCTGCTGACGCATCCTTGGAGCGCAGCTGTACGCGTAAACTCAGCATGGTGTGTGCTAGATCGAGGTACTCATCCCCGTTACCCGGCACGACAAATTCAATGGGCGAGTCATCGGTCAGCGATGAGATGGGCTTGTAGTGTACCCACTGCGCGCTCTCTATAGTGGTCTGCGTCGGTGGTAGTGTAAAGAGTTCGAGCTCCGATTTCATGCACTCGCACGAGTGCGCGTGTAGGAAGGCCATGATAGAGGTATCGTTTAGGAGAAGATATCCAGCACACTCCGCTTTACTTTCTTACTAGCGATCCTACGACGATTTTTGGGTTTCTTGGTTTTTGACTTTATTTTTTTTACTACTTTTTTTTTTCGACGCGGAGCAGCCTTCTTCCCCGTACGTCTCTTACGCTTGTTAGCAGTTCTTGAGGTGATGCTCCTTCCAGCGACGCCGATGATAGAGTGGGCGCCGCGTGATCGTTTTACAGATTTATAACCCGATCCTTTCATGAGCTCGTCAATTTTCGTCTCCGCCTTACGTTTAAGATTCATACCCGATTCGGCGGCCCTGGTGCGAAACGCCTGCTTGAGCGGAGCACCGCGTTCGCTGACGTCCGTCAAGATATTCATACCAGCGCGCACCGCTTCCTTACCGACTACTCGGGCCCCCCTCGATAGTAGGGGTAGCACGCGCCGAAAAAGACCACCAAGAAAGCTACCGATACCATGACCCCGCTGATGCGGCGACCCCGCGAACACCCGGAATTTCGTGGAATATCCCCCGCCTATCTGCGAATCGTAGTAATCGGTGTAATGAGTCATCACTCTAACCGTTTAAAGTGTAGTGTTACGGAGAGCGTTCCTGATTCAAATGGTATGGGGTCGCCCAGGTGGTCTCTTATATCGATGTCGATCGTTTGAAAAGTCGTTCGGAGCAGCGGTATGTACTTTAACGGCGAAAACGAGAGCACTTTTACAGCCGCGTACGCGTATTTGTTATCTGGTTGTAGGGGAACCACGCGGAGCAGGGGTGTTTGGACGTCTCCGGTGATATACGGCTCGCAGACATCCGTGTAAACGAAAAGCATCTTGGGTAGGGCGTTGATCAGACTAGCCGGTTGATCGGCCATCACAGGGGATTCTGCTTTCGATACCACGACCGACTCGGTAAAGCCAAGGATGCGAGCCAGAGAGCGGCAGAGTCTCAGTTCGTGCGGATCGTCTAGATCGTTATCGGTAGAGACGAGCGATACGCTCACGTAACCACCTCTGCAGAGCTCTAGTTTCAGACGGCCCGTCATAGCCGTGGTAGCGTTTATTTCGTCAATGAGGCTCTTTACGTCATCGTAAACGCCGTGCGCTACGTTAGAACCCGACACTATAAAGCCGGTTAGCGGTTCTTTGTGGTTCTTCTGCGGTTTGGTACGGGTAGTGACCACGACCACGTGATCCCAATCTTTTAGCGCCACCGGCACGTGCAGAAAGGTCATAGGAATCTGTATTTCAACCAGAGCAACAGACCATGCCCCGTGTAAATCGATCTGATGCGGTAGATGTGTCGTAAAACTGGTAGTTTTATTTTCGGGATAGTACGACATACTGCTGTTACTGGGAAGAACGAGATAAAATTGGTCCTTCATTGTTCTTCAAGTGGGATGCCGGTATCCACGAATTAAATTTCTCGGGGTAACCAACCCAACTGACCAGTACTTTTTGGGCTTTCCCACGACCGCTTCGTTTTATTACACGATCGACGAGAAACGCGTCCTTTGCGAGGTCCTTGCGAACTCGAACGAGCTCCTCTTCGTAAAAAATACCGTCAATCTCCTCTCCGGCGAGATCTTCTAAGATGTAGACGGGTGGCTCCCTCGTTGTACCTAGGCGTACGATTTTAAAAATCTCTCGAGTCCACCCACCCTCGTAACCTTTCGCAAAAGGGTTCCTAGCGCTACTGATGCGTACCAGGTCGCCGACACTGTATTTAGGGACACGCGGGCGCACTGGGGCGTATCGCATAGATAGATTCATACGAGCCTTAGCGGCATTATACAGGGTTACGTCAACCGGGCGCATTCTTATCGCGGAGTGGCGTGTCCTGTTGTACGAGTCCACGAGATTCTGAAGAACGTCTATGTACCGCCGAGTGTTTCTATGTGTAAAGTAGCGCCACATACGATCCTTCAGAGTACGGTTGTAGCGTTCGACGATAGCAGCCTTTACGTCGGGGCTGCGCGCTACACGGAATCCTATACCAAGCTCCTCGAGTAGACGCTGCAGTACACCGTTGATAAACTCTTTACCCTTGTCTGTCTGTAGGTACATGGGTATCCTATTCTTACTACGTGTCAAAACCCTCCGAAATGCCGCGGCTACCGTCGCACCGGTCTTATCGCGTAAAGGCTCCACCCAAGCGTATTTGCTGAGTACATCGATTATTACAAGTATATACGTGTAACCATCGTTGTACTCCTTCAACGATCGAAGGTCCACAAGATCGGCCTCCCAAACGTCGTCGATATTGCTGACGGTGTAAGAGCGACGCTGAAACGTATGTCGCACGGGCTTATGCAACGTATACGCGTCCTGCGCCTCTAACCAACGCGTGACAGAATCTCGTTTTACCCTGCCCCTAGCCGCTCGCTCTAGGTTACCGATACCGGCGTACGAAGACGGTTCTGCTGGCGTGTAATAAAGACGCCTCAGAAAGCTATCACCAGCCGATATCTTTTTCTTCTTCCGTTTCACGGCAGCCTTAACCATTCTAATCTTTTCTTTTTCTCGCTATCGGTGGTTGTACCGGCCGACGCGGATCGCGTATATTTTTTCCCCACGCGCTCTTCTTCCCCGGAGTCTCTAAACACTTCCTGAAACGCCTCGCCGAATTCCTCCTCTGTAGACGAGCTCTGAGTCTGCTCGATTGGGCGCGGTACGATTGTTACACGGCGCGGTGTCTGATTACCGAGAGACGTCGTGTTGCTCCCCTCCCTCCATAGACGTTGATTGCCGATATATTCGCGCGGTATACCTGCAGTACGGAGGAACCGCGCAAACTGGCGACTCCCCGCCGGTCTCGCTGTTTTTCTCTCACGCATAGCATCGTTGATTAAATCCACGATGTTGGCGTCCTGCACGACGGCGCCGCCGATACGCGTAACACCCTGTTTACTCCACGAGATGCGTGGCGAACCAGCGTTGCGCAGCCTTCCTAGTAAAAGCTTAGCCTTAGCTCTGTACTTTTGGGGTACGCTAGCGATGATGTCGTCGTCGCCATCGTCGGTCAAACTCCTGGCATTATCCTCCGCAGAACTGTTATTTTTTTTCTTGGCATCGTTATCGCCTCGCCTATCCTCGTCGACGTTATTTCGCAGATCCTCGATAAAGTGTAGATAACGCTGCAGCACCTGATTGTACATCTTCCACTTTTCACGCTCGTCGATGAAATTCGGTGAGTGTAGGATCTCCTTCATGGATGCGTCTAATCTGCTTAAGGGGGTTCCGGGGGTCTGCACGGTGTTTACGGTGTCGACACCCTGCTCCGGCTGCTGGTGGTGTTGGTGGTGGGCTGTATGAGGCATTGGCCGGTAGTGCTGCTGCTCCACGCTCTCCTGAGGAATTAGAACCATCTTTTTGGCATGCTCCATCTCGCTCTTTGTGACGTATACCCCTAGCCGCCTCCCCCTATGAGTTTCGAAATGACGGTGCCTAGTATGGGTGCTAGCAGAAGAGGTAAAAAACCACCGCTCTGAACGATAAGACGTTTTCTAGTTTTGACGGCTGAACCCGGTCTGGATAAACGTCTCAACAACGATGCGTGTTTTCGTAAGCGGCGTTTCTGCGTCGGCTTGAGCGGCACGTTACCGCGAAGAATATTCAGAGCACATTCGCATATACAGTTGACGAGTCGTGAGTCGGCCACTCGTAACAAAGCGCTACGCTGTTTGCTATCCAGATGGCAAATAGCCTTTAACACTGCGGCGTGTTTGCGCCCTATAGAGCAGCGTGCGCCGGATACCATTACAACCGAATGACTGGTACGTCTCGATCGGTGTGCCCTCCCTTTATACCCTTTCGCGGTACGTACACGTAGTGGAACGGGTCCGAAGGAAACACGCAAGTGCGAAAGCGGCAGTTATCGGGGGTCGACTGCTTCAAATCGAGTAGTAGATAACCATGCGGTTGGGCCGTGGCATCGCGGTAGACTTCCTGTACGAAGCGCGGATTTTCAGGAAACACCTGTCTGGCCAGATGCTGTATCTGCGCTCTGTCGCGAGGATTTTTAAATACAACGATGTAGTTGGCGTTTAACGAGATATCGCGCTGCCCGGGCCCCTGATGAAAGAGATTCTGCGTAATGAAGATAACGCTGATGTTCTTATGATGGCTGCCTTTGGTAAAAAGGTCGACCACCGTGTTATTGGACGATTCCCTCATGAGATCGTCGATGATGACGAGTTTCGGGCGTGGGTCATTGCCGTAATCGGTGTTCTGCGGCAGTCCCTCGTGAAACTCTATAGCGCTCCCGTACTCCCTGTACCCCTCCTGCCACTCTGCATAGTGAAAGAGAACGCGCGCGAATCGCACGTTGCTCATGTCCTCGATGAACCGTAGGAATTTCTTTACGAAAAACGTCTTCCCGCACCCCGTTGGCCCACAGATCATCGACGTCCACGGGTGCTTCCACCGTGTGTCCATTATGCCAAATGAGGCTATTTGGTGGTGTCCTTTACGAATATACTGTTAAAGAGTCTGCTGGATTTTACACACTCCCCCTTCCATCGCGGGGCCCGGCCGCAGCGGGCGCGCGACACGCGTGAGGCTCGTGACGTCGCGCGCGCTTGCTAGCTCTTATCGGTGACGTTGCTAGCCCCCTCGTCCGGGTGAGCTCATCGTGCACCTGTGAGCTAATAGTCGCCATGTACGTGTGTCAGCCGCATAGCTAGCCATAGTGCACTGCTAGCATGCCCGAAGCGTCACTGAAAAAATAAATAACATGGGCGGGTTGGTGGAGCCTTCGGGAATAGATCGATAAAGAGGTTTTTTGTTTTTCAAATAAATATGTTTTATTATTGTACAGGGGATGTATATACATTTGTACATTTTTTTTTGGTAATATTAGTTACATAAGACTGTACGTTAAAATATTGTTCAGGGTTGTATATACATTTGTACAATTTTTTTGGTAATACTAGTTATATAAAGCCGTACGGTAAGGATCCGAAACGACCGTCGCGCCGCCGTTTTTGAAGTTCGGTCGGTTTACACGTTTTTGATTCAAGGCGTGTAACTACGTCGTGAAACGGCGTACGACGTATCGCGTCGTAGTGTAAAACAACAGGCTCGCTCGTCTCTCCCGTTACATAAGACCGTATCCAGTCATAATTAATGGCAAGACTCGTCGCGTAGTCGATCGTGATACCTTTGACTTTGCAGGCCTCTGCGTGAGAACCGTCTGGCTTACGTACCCGGTACGCGTAAAATTTCGGACCTCCCGATACAAAAGATGTGATATAACTACCAACACCGTACGACTCCAGCTCGTCCGTTAAATCGCCTAAAAGACTGCCGAGCGGCGGCTCGTAAGCGTTATCGGCGTGACGGCCACCCGATACGTATATACACGAGTCGGTGTCGTAATATAGTACACGGCGATCTAATTTTTCGAGATAGTCATATAACTTAAGACGAGCTTGAGCCGTGGTGTACGCGGCTATAACGACGTTTGTGTACGCTGTGGGTATCACCGATTCGCTCGTGCTACTCGTGTTGACGTAGAGTATTTCGTCATCTACGGGTAAAATACCCGTAATTTCGACCTCCGGGGACGTAAGCAAACTCACGAGCTTCTGACGAGTCGTTACGATTTCCGTTTTAGGTAGATTTTCGCGCTGCCCGAACTTGCCCCAAAAGGAATTCAAACATAGTTTGGCGACTGCCCGCAGACCGGGATTTGATTTTATGTTAGCAGGGTCTAGTCGAATACCCTCGACCCGATCGTACTCCTCTACATACAGCTTCTTTGACTCGTCATCGCTGCACTCACGCGGCCACCCGCTAGCCTCCTGCTTAATCTTCAGGAATGTATTTATGTAGTCGGCAAAGTGACCGCCCGTTCGCGTGGCCGGATCGTACTGGGTGATCTCGTATTGCCATATCTCGTGTATCGCCGTTATTTGATACCCTTTACGTACAGCACGTCTAACCTCGTCCACAACCCATGTCCCTTCGAATACTCTATCCTCAGGATTCTCGTGAGGACACGAGCCCTGCAGCGTTGACTCTGCACAGGAACGACACAGTGCGAAAAGCAATTTACTGTGCATGCGCGTCGGTAGCACTGGGTGATACAGATCTCGCGGTGGTAACACGACACACTTAATCAGACCCTCTACGCTATCGACGTTATTGTGATCACCCGTTAGTTCGCGACAATCGTCGCCCACGTACACTCTAGGGTGCCCTACAGGGAATTTCCCCGTTTTCGATATGAAGGGGTAGAGCGAACACACATCTACGTAGTGTATCCTCTCAGACCCCTCGACTTCGTAAAAACTGACGGTATTCCCTGTACGCCCACCGAAGAAAGCATCGCGAGGTTCCAGCGGTAGTTGCGCTACCAACGGGTTCTCATTCAATGCTCTATATAATGCGGTCTGTGCCGGCTCGTTTATCCAGCTATCGAATTCACACTCCCAGATTTCCGTCAGTTCGTAACCGAGATACCGGATCTTATCATTCGTAGCCTGCGTTCTCTCGAAGCGCGCATCCATAGATTCGCCCGTGTGCAACCGCGTATCCCTGTTTATGCGATAACATTTTGGGCACCCGTGCCAGAAGCAGCCCTGAAACTGCAGGACGTGTCGCAGACCTGTATCGGTGTCATGGTAGTAGCCGTCGACGGGCGTGCCCTCCGGTAGACGGTACTCCCGAGTGCGCCCTGCGTGAACTATGGTACAACCCCAACGATGCTCCAGCGAAAGGAGCCATAACAGGGCCTTACGTGATTGTTTCTCGCAGTAGCGGTATCCACCCGGTGGTAAAATGGCTATCTGTTCGTCCCGCAAAAAGTTTTTTCTAAAAACTCTCGAGCACGCCGAGGCTATGGTGGTGCTCTCCGAGAAAGGACAAACGCTACCGTGCTGGAGAAACATTGCGCGGAAAGAAACGCATGCCTGTCTGAGGATGGTGACGTCGGATCTACAGTAATCAATAAACTCTGTTCGAAAGTTAAATACGTAGCCCGCAGACCGTTGTTCGTTATACCATACTAAGAATTGATTACGTTGGGCCGTAGGCATCGTGTCGGGTGAATAAAACTCGAGTGGTGGTAGAGGACCGATATAATGCTGATTCTCGGGAGTATTGAATAGATGCGGAAAGACACCTTTTTGTTTCAAACCAGCCGAGTCCACGAGACCGAAGGCTTTTGGCAGGGCACTCAGAGGCATGTGAAAATAATTAAGGCTGTCTATGAATGTTACACGACCCGTCTTCATCATTATGATACTCGTGCCACTGAGTATCAGCGTCGGTGGTTTTAGAGTTTTCCGTTTACGCTTCACGATATGCTTCAGTATAAACTGCGCGTCGAAACCCTTGGCGTTATGCGCCACACAGATCACTCTCTGAAACGATTTTCTTTTAGGATCGCACGCGTAATCTACAAACTGCCTTACGGGATCATCTTCAAAGACGTATTCGCGTACACCGCAGGCCGGACATACCCTCGCGAGATCTGTATCGTTTATGCATGCTGTGCACATTTGCTGAACGACGCACAGGTTTGGCGTGTGGATGCGTACCGTGTCGTCACCGGGTAGCTTCTGTATCTGCTGTGTTTCAAAATCGTAAAAAATGAATAGAATATTTTTTTCCACAGCCGCCTTTTTTACCGGTCTGACGTAACACTGATGGCCTACTTTGTTAACGCTCTTGCAGACTCTACAGTACACCTTATCGCAAGAGTGTTTACGCAGCGCTCTTTGAAGCGGTCTGAGACACTGTGGACAGCTGCGAACGGCCTGACATACGCTCTTTTCTTTTCCCTTCTGTTTGATAAATAGCGTGTTTATATGGTTATCGAAACAGATTTGGCCAAAAAAGTACCTATGGCACTCGCGACAATACAATGTAGGGAGAGCCGAATCGCAGGCCGGTTTTCCGGAACATCTAGCGCATTTGTGGGAACACTTATGCTCTGTATCGTGCGTGTAAGATTTGTTACATGGTATGCAAAAACCGCGACTACCGACCGCAGCCCGCATATTTAAAATAGGCTGATAATGCTGCGAATTATTATAATACAGGATGCGGAGCGTTTGCCGTGGTCTCCCTGATCCGTACGCGTTATCAACTGCTTGCGAACCGTCGTACAGCGGTTTCTCGCCGCTGCCTATGGTGTCAAAATCGTAAACAACGATTGCTATACCCCTCGGGGCTAGGTACCTTTGAAATTTATCAATTTCTGGAATACCGCACCCGTCCGATGGTATGTCTACACACGCGTTTGTCACAAGTTCGAGAGCAAATTGTTTTTGTAATTTACTCCGTTGACCCCGTACCGCGTTCCATCGCTCATGTAACTCCCCAGAGCGCACCTCCCCGCGTTCAGCGTGTACCATCGCCACAGCGAGCGACCTAGGTAGACAGAGGTTATCGCTATTCGCTATGGTCAGTATCGAGTGTTTTTTTACAAATTCGTGTGTTAATCGCACGCGCCCTGTACCCCGCGGTACTTCGACTATACACGATTCGATGACGAAAGACCTATCAATTTGGAATGCCTGAGCGCTCTGTGCGACGGACGATATCACACCCCACACATCGTTTTCGAGAAATTCTCGAGCCGGTCTGTACGACAGCCACGCTGCCCCGCACGCAAAACTGTCGGATTTGATCGTTAGACCTATATAGTCCCGCGCGGTGCACGAGCTTGTGAGGTGCGCGTGTATATCTCTGACTGCCCCGTGTAACCATGATACCGTATTTGTATCAGGGTCTTCGGGCGGCCTCCGGATAGCCATTGCTATTTCACGCCCGTCTAAACGGAACCTATTTATACGACGCGTCGTTTCGGACAGTATTGTAAATCTATACCCAGGCGGTAGCACGTCGTTATTGATATCTTCGGCGGTGTCATCGTTGTCGCTCTGCGGTCGAAGAAGGGGGCCACCACCGATCTGTCGACATACCCCGTCGTCCTCTGCATCTAACGTTTGGAAAAAAAGTTTTTTATTTTTTACTTGTTAAACAAAAAAAAGTGTTAAGCGCATACTGACTTCTCATTCCTCGCGAGGATTAAGCATTGACCCTATGTATGAGATTAGCGCGTCTAACTGCCTTTCATCACCCCCTACATTTTTTAAAGTTAGCAATTTCGACAAAAAAAGCGTTGAACGCTAAGGAACATAGCTTTTCACGCTACCTTCTTCCGGGTCGTTTGGATTCTCATCATCATCATCATCATCATCATCATCATCATCGGCATCGAGCTCTGCTAATACTTCAGCAACCTCGTCGGCATCCGCCGCTGCGTGCTCACCGTTCCTGGCAACCCAGAGGATCGGTTCTTCAGCATTGGCCTGATCAGGCGGTGGTAGCAGGGCACCCTGTACCACAGGGTCCCGACTATCGCTGTCTATATCCGTATCGAGCGAATCTACAATTTTTTATTTTTATTATTTTCACACAAATAAATTTTCAGCGGTTTCTGTACTTTATCATTATTACCTGGATCGTGCTCGTTTGAATCGTTGGAAGCGGTGGAGCGATCGTCGACATCATCCTGGTCGTCGTCGCCGTCTTCGTCGGCGTCCGACGCTATAGCCATGAACGCGTCTGTAAAAATTTATGAATAGCACAACACATTTTTTCTCTTTTTTCGACGCTGTATGACACATACCCTGTGTGTCGTAACGTGCTTCTCCTTCTTCTTCAGCCGCTCGCGTGTTCAGGGCTGTCGATGGTCCTGGCACTTTTTTAAAAAACGTATATTAGGCGTAAACTTTTTTTTTTAAAAGTATATGCTTTACCGTTTACGTAGTGGATCACCGCTGTGCTGGTGCTTGGCTCCGGGTAAATCTCCTCCTCCACACGATTGAGGCACCCTAAAAGCAACCGGTCCTCCTCCTCGGGTGCATCGTCGTTGCGAAATCGTGTCAATTCTTGTAAAATTTATTTAGTTTTTAAAAGCAGTTTATTTAAGCAATATTACCGATAAGTGGAAAATACATACCTTCGTGGAACGCATGATCGGCTATAATAGCCCTGGTGATACGGTTATCGCGCACTCCCCGTTTGTTAATACACGCTACGGCTAACGAGAGTATGTACGGGTCGTTTTTAAAATACCCTCTCTCGTGACCCCTGGCTAGCACGCGTAGAGTGCAATGGGCAAATACAGTTTTTAATCTAAGAGTTAACGTGCGTAAACCAAAATATCTTAATTCTCTGCACCACGCCGGCGAGAATAATCGCGCGTTTGTAGGCGTTATCAGACGGCGGGTCTTTACAAAATCGACAATACATTCGCGAATATGCGTTACAGATGACATTTTTTTTAAACTGTTGATTGCTCTAAGTGATCAGTCTATCTACCGGGACGGCGTGATACGAACTAAAGCAGGGTACATCTAGCCCGGACCCATCTTACAGTCGTTGCGATATTAATTTCAAACCAGTGTCTTAAAACGTGACCATGCAAAACAGCTGATTCAGCGGTAAAAAAAATCACGATTCTCTTAGGGCAGCGTTATCCGTCGAAAATCGGGTAAAATCGGGTAAAACGTTTCAATCGTAGCAAACAGACAAATATATATACAGAATTTATCGATCGTTCGCTCACTGATCCCGAAATACCGTGTATCCGTAATACGTGTAAAACAGTATAGAGGTGTTGTATCGGTAGTTGCAGCGATCTGCTGACGCACACCGTTTCAGCATGCATCACCAGCTCTCTCTCTCTCTCTCTCCATCGCGGTGTAAGGGTCAGAGACGCGTATCGTGTTACTCTGTTTTACAATCCGTAGCTACCAGAAGATCGCGCCAATCTTTTACAGTATCGAACTCATCGATATCGCCACCTATGAGTTGCACGGCAATATCCTTTCCGACACGACCATCTTGCAGTAGGGTCTCGCAGCTCTCGTCGCGAAAAATTGCCATACACCGCACGTGTCGAATGTTGCGTCGGGATGCTGTTCGCGTGTCCATCGCATAGTACCCCAAATTGTTCGATTCCTCCGCGTACTCTCCCTCCTCATCGTACACATCGTGGCTTGTATAGACATCCCACGTGTCGTCGAGTGCTTCCAGGTACGCGTAAAGGCCGCTGGGCATGCTGACCACGCTCGTTCGGCATTCCTTATATTTCAGGTGTAGTGGACCATCCCGTGTCGCCAGGGTAACGCACCCTATAAACTCTGTCAGACTGCAGCGTTTCTCCAGAGTGTGTAGCGCTGTCTCGTAGGCCCGCATAGCCCTCAAACACCATAGGGTTACGCAGCTTTCGCGTAATTTCTCGAGGTGATTGAATGCCGCCAACCACGCCTGCGATTCCAGACGCATAGGTGCGTGACGCGGTAACTCCTCCGGTGTGGGCCGTTCACACCTGCTTCGTAGCATCGCTAGGGCTGACCTGATCATCGGGCGTCGATATGTGATGCGGCACTTGGGGCTACCATCGTCGGACATACGCCACTCGTCTTTTGCCAGCCACTCGTGGGTGCATACGCGCTGTGCGTAAGGGCTATCGTTACAACGCTGATCACCGATAAAACCCAGCGTCACGCTACACCGTGTGAAATCGCGGTATCCATCGTCCAGTATAGCAGCGATAGATAGCTCCGGTAGTATCACTGGCCTCACACCAGAGGCCCAACCCTTGCGGCAGATCATGTCAGGATTATCACCGTATAGCTCATCAGCGTCCGGGGCTCCCGGTTTCGACATGTATATCGATACTAGCGGTACACCCGTTAAATGACCTAATCGCAGCCACTCTCGTATGGTCTCTTCCTCTGGATATTGTTCGGGGTTTGCGTAGCGGTAGAGGGCTCGTGTCTTCGCCCTTTGTATACGCCTATGCCGCAAAAATTCCTCGCCATCGTAGTGCGCCATTTCTTCTTCGTACAACTTTATAAATTTCTTTGTGCAGTGTACCTCTGTAGCGATTCTACTGACTCTCTCAGACTGTACATCAGTGGACGCTCGCGCGTGCCGCTGGATCATGTTAATGCTGATGTAGCTGCACGCGCTATAGGGTATCGGTATCTAGTCATCTCTGATACATCCTACGTTGTCAGCAGAATACTCTGTCAAGGCCATGTACTCTTTGCCCGCTGTATCCTGTGAATACAGTGTGTGGCGGAGGCTGTGGTGGTGGGGGTATATGTTCAATGATATTTCGATGATCCGTTTTTTAGATACCGCCTTAGGCAGTACTGCTCAGACACCCGTACTGATCGTATACTATCGCTTCCTACAATCACCATGTACAAGAAGCAAGTACTGCTGTCCACTGTGTACGGGTTAAACCGCTCGTTTTCGAAACAAATAATTACCGGCTTTTCTTTAAATCGATCGGGAGGATTGTCGCCTGTAATACGCCTCGTTAATCAAGATTATTCCGGTGTGGAGTTTGAACCTGGCGAGTGGGGTATCGTCGCCGAACACTTCCCCGTCATCGACAAGTTCTTCGTCGCCGAGGACAACATGAAGGAAGTACCTGAGGCTTTTAACACACCTATTGCCACGCCCGCTCACGAAATAATCTTCACGTACTCGTATGGCGAGCGGGCCATTATTTTCAAACCATCTGTACCGCTATCTACGAGTAGCGACGACTCGGGCGTTAAAAGAGCTAGAGCGTACACACCCCTGGTCGTAATGAAGAGGGTGTCGTACCTAAATCTCCAAAGGGTCTTGCGCTGCGTGACCGTCCAGATAAGCAGACTACGCGAGATCACCGACAGCGCTAACAACTGCAAAGACACGCTGATTGCGGAGCTCGATCGCCGCGGGGATGACCCCTCCAGGGCCAACATATTCACCGATCTTCGGCTGGTTTTGGAAAAGAAAGGCTTGTGGTCGCCGGCTCTTTATCAGCTATTGGTGGAGCTACTCTCCCTGTATAACCACGAGTACCTCTCCTTCGTGCGGAGCGCCACGGCTGTCCAGGATGGCCATGCTTAAGGCCTTAATAAATATGTACAGCCACTGTTTCTTGCAATATACAATATATATTTAAAAATACCTATTTTTTTTTTATTTCTTTGTCTCCTTCACCTCCATCTTCCCGTATCTTGTCAATGACGGTAGCTGGTGGGAGAGAGATTAGGATGTGTGCATTTAGAGCATTGTTTCTACGAGCTACACGTGGGGGTAAGCTGAAGCGCTTCATCCGCCTCGCCTCGGCTCAGCCGCTCGACTCCGAGTTAGAATAGCAAAAGCAGGCACGATGGGTCGTCGTGGTGGTATTCAGTTGACAGTGAGTGTAGTGTCCTTTTTAAGTGTCTATTAATATACAGCCTAAATATTTCAAAGAAATTTCATTATACAACGTATTGTTTATTTATTATAGCTCAGAGGCTACATCTCGATAAATGCCATGTTGGAGAAGAGGAGCCAGCGCCGTGAGCGGCGAGGGGAGCTCAACGGCTGGCTCCTCTTCGAGGAGCTGGATTGGAGCGCAGAAGATATTTTTGGGCTGAGGCCACTATTTGGGCTGCCGAGCCTTTCCCCTTATAATTGGTGTGTATTAATCGATTCTATATATGGAACACCCTGTACGTGTGTGTGTCACCCATTAGTAGTAATATTATTGTTTATTTTTTTTGCAGGGACTCGGACTATGAGTCCGACGACGAGTATTGAGTTTTTTTTGTTTTTTTTTTATATTTTTTCATATTTCTGTTTTTGTTTTTTAATATACGGTGTTTTAAAATTTTTATATTTTGTGTTTTTATATTTTTCCCTTCTAATAATAAATTTTATATATTAAAATTAAGCAAGTTGTGTTTTATTTCAAACTCCTTATGTCCCACCTATTAATCCCAGTATTAGTACTTAAAACAGGTAGCCATTCAATAATTAAAAAATATCGAAAAAGTAAACGGCAATGCATACGCTACCTCTACATTATAAGATATTTCTTACAAAAAAGAACCGTGTTCTACCTTACCACGCTACCCACTTAGGGTAATTAAAAATTACCGACCGGCTGTCACTGCATAGTTACCGACAGCGATAGGTCCCTGGGGCATGCAACGCCGCTGCTACTGAGTTTCGGGTCTTAGGACCGGGACTGCGTGGTGGGGATTCACCACAGTGTCGCAGGTGGGGGGGGGGGGGAGCGCTGAGCACATAGACGAGGGGCTGGCGCCATAGTGCAGTGCGGGGGACCGCAGCGCGATGCGCTCTATGACTCTTAGGGGACAGTGGTGGGGGTTTGTTGTGACGCCCAGGAGTGGTGTGTATCTACTCGTGCGTTACCCTGGCAACACGGGATGGTCCACCACACCTGAAATATAAGGAATGCCGTACGAGTGTGGTCAGCATGCCCAGCGGCCTTTACGCGTACCTGGAAGCACTCGATGACACGTGGGATGTCTATACAAGCCACGACGTGTACGATGAGGAGGGAGAGCACGCGGAGGAATCGAACAATTTGGGGTACTATGCAATGGACACGCGAACAGCATCCCGACGCAACATTCGACACGTACGGTGTATGGCAATTTTTCGCGATGAGAGCTGCGAGACACTACTGCAAGATGGTCGCGTCGGAAAGGATATCGTTGTGCAACTCATAGGTGGCGATATCGATGAGTTCGATACTGTAAAAGATTGGTGCGATCTTCTGGTAGCTACGGATTGTAACATAGAGTAACATGATACGCGTCTGTGATCCTTACACCACGACGGCGAGAGAGAGCGATGGTGATGCATGCTGGAACGGTGTGCGTCAGCAGATCGCTGCAACTACCGATACAACACCTCTATACTGTTTTACACGTATTATGGATACACGGTATTTCGGGATCAGTGAACGAACGATCGATAAATTCTGTATATATATTTGTCTGTTTGCTACAATTGAAACGGTTTACCCGATTTTGCCCGATTTTCGACGGATAACGCTGCCATAAGAGAATCGTAATTTTCTACCGCTGAATCAGCTGTTTTGCATTGTCACGTTTTAAGACATAGTTTGAAATTGATATCGCAACGACTGTAAGATGGGTACGGGCTAAATGTACCCTGCTTTAGTTCGTATCACGACGTCCCGGTAGACAGACTGATCACTTACAGCAATCAACAGTTTAAAAAATGTTATCTGTAACGCATATTCGCGAATGTATTGTCGATTTTGTAAAGACCCGTCGTCTGATAACACCTACAAACGCGCGATTATTCTCGCCGGCGTGGTGCAGAGAATTAAGATATTTTGGTTTACGTACGTTAACTCTTAGATTAAAAACTGTATTTGCCCATTGCACTCTACGCGTGCTAGCCAGGGGTCACGAGAGAGGGTATTTTAAAAACGGCCCGTACATACTCTCGTTAGCCGTAGCGTGTATTAACAAACGGGGAGTGCGCGATAATCGTATCACCAGGGCTATTATAGCCGATCATGCGTTCCACGAAGGTATGTATTTTCCACCTACCGGTAATATTGCTTAAATAAACTACTTTTAAAAACTAAATAAATTTTACAAGAATTGACGCGATTTCGCAACGACGACGCACCCGAGGAGGAGGAGGACCGGTTGCTTTTAGGGTGCCTCAATCGTGTGGAGGAGGAGATTTACCCGGAGCCAAGCACCAGCACAGCGGTGATCCACTACGTAAACGGTAAAGCATATACTTTAAAAAAAAAAAGTTTACGCCTAATATACGTTTTTTAAAAAAAGTGCCAGGACCATCGACAGCCCTGAACACGCAAGCGGCTGAAGAAGAAGAAGGAGAAACACGTTACGACACACGGGGTATGTGTCATACAGCGTCGAAAAAAGAAAAGAAAAAAAAATGTGTTGTGCTATTCATAAATTTTTACAGACGCGTTCATGGCTATAGCGTCGGACGTCGGCGAAGACGGCGACGACGACGACCAGGATGATGTCGACGATCGCTCCACCGCTTCCAACGATTCAAACGAGCACGATCCAGGTAATAATGATAAAGTACAGAAACCGCTGGAAATTTATTTGTGTGAAAATAAAAAAAAATAAAAAATTGTAGATTCGCTCGATACGGATATAGACAGCGATAGTCGGGACACTGTGGTACAGGGTGCCCTGCTACCACCGCCTGATCAGGCCAATGCTGAAGAACCGATACTCTGGGTTGCCAGGAACGGTGTGCACGTAGCGGCGGATGCCGAAGAGGCTGCTGAAGTATTAGCAGAGCTCGATGCCGATGATGATGATGATGATGATGAGAATCCAAACGACTCGGAAGAAGGTAGCGTGAAAAGCTATGTTCCTTAGCGTTTAACGCTTTTTTTTGTCGAAATTGCTAACTTTAAAAATGTAGGGGGTGATGAAAGGCAGTTAGACGCGCTATTCTCATACATAGGGTCAATGCTTAATCCTCGCGAGGAATGAGAAGTCAGTATGCGCTTAACACTTTTTTTGTTTAACAAGTAAAAAAATAAAAACTTTTTCCAAACGTTAGATGCAGAGGACGACGGGGTATGTCGACAGATCGGCGGTGGCCCCCTTCTTCGACCACAGAGCGACAACGATGACGGCGACGGAGATATCAGTAACGACGTGCTACCGCCTGGATATAGATTTACAATACTGTCCGAAACGTCGCGTCATATAAATAGGTTTCGTTTAGACGGGCGTGAAATAGCAATGGCTATCCGGAGGCCGCCCGAAGACCCTGATACAAATACGGTATCATGGTTACACGGGGCAGTCAGAGATATACACGCGTACCTCACAAGCTCGTGTACCGCGCGGGACTATATAGGCCTAACGATCAAATCCGACAGTTTTGCGTGCGGGGCAGCGTGGCTGTCGTGCAGACCGGCTCGAGAACTTCTTGAAAACGATGTGTGGGGTGTGATATCGTCCGTCGCGCAGAGCGCCCAGGCATTCCAAATAGATAGGTCTTTCGTCATCGAGTCGTGTATAGTCGAAGTATCGCGGGGTACAGGACGCGAACGATTAGCGCACGAGTTTGTAAAAAAAAATTCTATACTGACAATAGTGAATAACGATAACCTCTGTCTACCTAGGTCGCTCGTTGTGGCGATGGTACACGCTGAACGCGGGGAGGTGCGCTCTGGGGAGCTGCATGAGCGATGGAACGCGGTACGGCGTCAACGGGGTAAATTACAAAAACAATTTGCTCTCGAACTTGTGACAAACGCGTGTGTAGACATACCGCCGGACGGCTGCGGTATTCCAGAAATTGATAAATTTCAAAGTTACCTAGCCCCGAGCGGTATAGCAATCGTTGTTTACGATTTTGACAGCATAGGCAGCGGCGAGAAACCGCTGTACGACGGTTCGCAAGCAGTTGATAACGCGTACGGATCAGGGAGACCACGGCACACGCTCCGCATCCTGTATTATAATAATTCGCAGCATTATCAGCCTATTTTAAATATGCGGGGTGCGGTCGGTAGTCGTGGTTTTTGCATACCATGTAACAGATCTTATACGCACGAGGCAAAGCATAAGTGTTCCCACAAATGCGCTAGATGTTTCGGAAAACCGCTCTGCGATTCAGCTCTCCCCACACTGTATTGTCGCGAGTGCCATAGGTACTTTTTTGGCCAAATCTGTTTCGATAACCATATAAACACGCTATTTATCAAACAGAAGGGAAAAGAAAAGAGCGTATGTCAGGCCGTTCGCAGCTGTCCACAGTGTCTCAGGCCGCTTCAGAGAGCGCTGCGTAAACACTCTTGCGATAAGGTGTACTGCAGAGTCTGCAAGAGCGTTAACAGAGTAGGCCATCAGTGTTACGTCAGACCGGTAAAAAAGGCGCCCGTGGAAAAAAATATTCTATTCATTTTTTACGATTTTGAAACACAGCAGATACAGAAGCTGCCCGGCGACGACACGGTATGCATCCACACACCAAACTTGTATATCGTCCAGCAAATGTGCACAGCGTGCATAAACGATACAGATCTCGCGAGGGTATGCCCGTCTTGCGGTGTACGCGAGTACGTCTTTGAAGATGACCCCGTAAGGCAGTTTGTAGATTACGCGTGCGACCCTAAAAGAAAATCGTTTCAGAGAGTGATCTGTGTGGCGCATAACGCCAAGGGTTTCGACGCGCAGTTTATACTGAAGTATATCGTAAAGCGTAAACGGAAAACTCTAAAGCCACCGACGCTGATACTCAGTGGTACGATTATCATAATGATGAAGACGCGTCGTGTAACATTCATAGACAGCCTTAATTATTTTCACATGCCTCTGAGTGCCCTGCCAAAAGCCTTCGGTCTCGTGGACTCGGCTGGTTTGAAACAAAAAGGTGTCTTTCCGCATCTATTCAATACTCCCGAGAATCAGCATTATATCGGTCCTCTACCACCACTCGAGTTTTATTCACCCGACACGATGCCTACGGCCCAACGTAATCAATTCTTAGCATGGTATAACGAACAATGGTCTGCGGGCTACGTATTTAACTTTCGAACAGAGTTTATTGATTACTGTAGATCCGACGTCACCATCCTCAGACAGGCATGCGTTTCTTTCCGCGCAATGTTTCTCCAGCACGGTAGCGTTTGTCCTTTCTCGAAGAGCACCACCATAGCCTCAGCGTGCTCGAGAGTTTTTAGAAAAAACTTTTTGCGGGACGAGCAGATTGCCATTTTACCACCGGGTGGATACCGTTACTGCGAGAAACAATCACGTAAGGCCCTGTTATGGCTCCTCTCGCTGGAGCATCGTTGGGGTTGTACCATAGTTCACGCAGGGCGCACTCGGGAGTACCGTCTACCGGAGGGTACGCCCGTCGACGGTTACTACCATGACACCGATACAGGTCTGCGACACGTCTTGCAGTTTCAGGGTTGCTTCTGGCACGGGTGCCCAAAATGCTATCGCATAAACAGGGATACGCGGTTACACACGGGCGAATCTATGGATGCGCGCTTCGAGAGAACGCAGGCAACGAATGATAAGATTCGATATCTCGGTTACGAATTGACGGAAATCTGGGAGTGTGAATTCGATAGCTGGATAAACGATCCAGCACAGGCCGTATTATATAGAACATTGAATGAGAACCCGCTGGTAGCGCAACTACCGCTGGAACCTCGCGATGCTTTCTTCGGTGGACGTACAGGGAATACCGTCAGTTTTTACGAAGTCGAGGGGTCTGAGAGGATACACTACGTAGATGTGTGTTCGCTCTACCCCTTCATATCGAAAACGGGGAAATTCCCTGTAGGGCACCCTAGAGTGTACGTGGGCGACGATTGTCGCGAACTAACGGGTGATCACAATAACGTCGATAGCGTAGAGGGTCTGATTAAGTGTGTCGTGTTACCACCGCGAGATCTGTATCACCCCGTGCTACCGACACGCATGCACGGTAAAATGCTTTTCGCACTGTGTCGTTCCTGTGCAGAGTCAACGCTGCAGGGCTCGTGTCCTCACGAGAATCCTGAGGATAGAGTATTCGAAGGGACATGGGTTGTGGACGAGGTCAGACGCGCTGTACGTAAAGGATATCAAATAACGACGATACACGAAATATGGCAATACGAGATCACCCAGTACGATCCGGCCACGCGAACGGGCGGTCACTTTGCCAATTACATAAATACATTCCTGAAGATGTCTGAATTCCTTTTGGGGCAAGTTTGGGCAGCGCGAAAATCTACCAAAGACGGAAATCGTAACGACTCGTCAGAAGCTCGTGAGTTTGCTTACATGACCGGAGGTCGAAATTACGGGTATTTTACCCGTAGATGACGAAATACTCTACGTCAACACGCGTAGTACGAGCGAATCGGTGATACCCACAGCGTACACAAACGTAGTTATAGCCGCGTACACCACGGCTCAAGCTCGTCTTAAGTTATATGACTATCTCGAGAAATTAGATCGACGTGTACTATATTACGACACCGACTCGTGTATATACGTATCGGGTGGCCGTCACGCCGATAACGCTTACGAGCCGCCGCTCGGCAGTCTTTTAGGCGATTTAATGGACGAGTTGGAGTCGTACGGTGTTGGTAGTTATATCACGTCTTTTGTATCGGGAGGCCCGACATTTTACGCGTACCGGGTACGTAAGCCAGACGGTTCTCACGCAGAGGTCTGCAAAGTCAAAGGTATCACGATCGACCACGCGACGAGTCTTGCCATTAATTATGACTGGATACGGTCTTATGTAACGGGGGAGACGTGCGAGGCGGTCGTTTTACACTATGACGCGATACGTCGTACTCCGTTTCACGACGTAGTCACACGCCTGGAATCAAAAACGTGTAAACCGACAGAACTTCAAAAACGGCGGCGCGACGGTCGTTTCGGATCCTTACCATACGGCTTTATGTAACTAATATCACCAAAAAATTGTACAAATGTATATACAACCCTGCACAACATTTTGCCGTACAGTTGTATGTAGCTAATATTACAAAATAGGAAAACCTGTATAAATGTATATATGCTACCCTGTACAATAATAATAATAATAAAACATATTTATTTGAAAAACAAAAATCTCTTTATCGATCTATTCCCGAAGGCTCCACCAACCAGGCCATGTTATGTATTTTTTCAGCGACGCTTCGGACATGCTAGCCGGGCACTATGGCTAGCTATGCGGCTGACACACATACATGCCGACTATTAGCTCACAGGCGCACGATGAGCTCACCCGGACGAGGGGCTAGCAACGTCACCGATAAGAGCTAGCAGGCGCGCGCGACGTCACGAGCCTCACGCGTGTCGCGCGCCCGCCGCGGCCGGGGCACCGCGATGGAAGGGGGAGTGTGTAAAATCCAGTAGTCTCTTTAACAGTATATTCGTAAAGAGCACCGCCAAATAGCCTCATTTGGCATAATGGACACACGGTGGAAGCATCCGTGGACGTCGATGATCTGTGGGCCAACGGGGTGCGGGAAGACGTTTTTCGTAAAGAAATTCCTACGGATCATCGAGGACATGAGCGACGTGCGATTTGCGCGCGTTCTCTTTTACTATGCAGAGTGGCAGGAGGGGTACAGGGAGTACGGGAGCTCTATAGAGTTTCACGAGGGACTGCCGCAAAACACCGATTACGGCAACGACCCACGCCCGAAACTCGTCATCATCGACGATCTCATGAGGGAATCGTCCAATAACACGGTGGTCGACCTTTTTACCAAAGGCAGCCATCATAAGAACATCAGCGTTATCTTTATCACGCAGAACCTCTTTCATCAGGGTCCCGGACAGCGCGATATCTCGTTGAACGCCAACTACATCGTTGTATTCAAAAATCCGCGCGACAGAGCGCAGATACAGCATCTGGCCAGACAGGTGTTTACTGAAAATCCGCGCTTCGTACAGGAAGTCTACCGCGATGCCACGGCCCAAACGCATGGCTATCTACTACTCGATTTGAAGCAGTCGACCCCCGATAACTGCCGCTTTCGCACTTGCGTGTTTCCTTCGGACCCGTTCCACTACGTGTACGTACCGCGAAAGGGTATAAAGGGAGGGCACACCGATCGAGACGTACCAGTCATTCGGTTGTAATGGTATCCGGCGCACGCTGCTCTATAGGGCGCAAACACGCCGCAGTGTTAAAGGCTATTTGCCATCTGGATAGCAAACAGCGTAGCGCTTTGTTACGAGTGGCCGACTCACGACTCGTCAACTGTAGATGCGAATGTGCTCTGAATATTCTTCGCGGTAACGTGCCTCTCAAGACGACGCAGAAACGCCGCTTACGAAAACACGCATCGCTGTTGAGACGTTTATCCAGACCGGGTTCAGCCGTCAAAACTATAAAACGTCTTATCGTTCAGAGCGGTGGTTTTTTACCTCTTCTGCTAGCACCCATACTAGGCACCGTCATTTCGAAACTCATAGGGGGAGGCGGATAGGGGTATACGTCACGAAGAGCGAGAGAGATCGAGATGGAGCATGCCAAAAAGATGGTTCTAATCCCTCAGGAGAGCGTGGAGCAGCAGCACTACCGGCCAATGCCTCATACAGCCCACCAACAACACCACCAGCAGCAGGAGCAGGGTGTCGACAGCGTAAACACCGTGCAGACCCCCGGGACCCCCTTAAGCAGATTAGACGCATCCATAAAGGAGATCCTACACTCACCGAATTTCATCGACGAGCGCGAAAAGTGGAAGATGTACAATCAGGTGCTGCAGCGTGTAACGTATTTCTTTTCGAGACCCGACACCGACAGCAAAACTCAAGAGAACGAACTATCTTCGAGAACCAACCTACGTTACCTTCGGCCGTCCACCCGTCGTTCGTGTATCCGCAAGCCAGGCGGGCGCCAGTCAATTCTTATTTCACCGGGAACTGACGAGCCGGTATAAACTGGGAGTTGGGGTGGAACAGGCCCAACTCCACCAAGAACGAGAGCTCTGACGGAACCTATCAGACGAGGCGATAGCTTAACGGATCCTTTCGATTTTTGTTGACGCGTGAAATCGAGAAACGCAACCGTAGGTGCTGATCTTTGGGGTCGCGTAAAATCAGCAAACGCAACTGGATACACGAACGGGAGCGGACGGTTACGGAAATGCACGGCCGCTCAGGCTGCTAGGTTTGAGGTAGAGAGGGTCGGAGTAAGAGTCCGGCAAATAGTGCGAGTGACAGAGAGCGACGAACCGGGAACGTATCAGAACGAATCTAAACTATCCATCGAGATCCCGTCCCCAATTAATATATTGGAAGACTCACCGGAGCTGGTACAGCTAATCCGGGGAGGCCGAGAACTGTATCCAAAGGACACTCTGGTGAGCACTGCACTATGGCACAGCACTACACCTCCGTAACACTCACAGGAATTCATAGAATTCCTGGATATCGCGAGAACAACGCGAGAACTGTACGATTCGAGAACTTACTATACCGGAGCGAAACACGGCAAGAAAAACTATCAACAGATAGCACGGGAGCACGAGCCAGCCCGTGACACCTCGGTCGGTGCCCCGAGACAGACTGCTTTGACAATAGCCAAATCCGAGAACTAATCATTCTGATTGGTCGAGAGCCTTTTAACCGATAACACTTCTATCTCCTTCGAATCGTCCCTTTAAACCAAATCGAGAGCGTTCCTTAACGAATCGGTACGTATCTTTTGGGGATCCTCCACGGCCGCTTCCCCAGGGCATCGGGCGACAACTGGGCACCACATCCTTAACTCGGGCAGGAGGTTCCTCTCCTGCCCTTAATCGTATCAAAACTATCTCCACCCGCTCTACAGCCCTTTGCCCATCTCCAGCGGGGCGCCGGTATTTCACCCGGGCTTCTGCCGGTCCGTGGAGACGTCTTCGTCGGGTACTCTCCTCTGCCGGGCAACTCGGTACGTCGAGACTATCTCCCCACGGCAGATTCGAGCACCTCGACCTCACCTAAACAATAACGAAATCTTCCGAGAGCCTTGACATATCTATGCGAATCAATCCGAGAGCGTAGCTTCTGAGCAGGGTGGCGATCCGAAGAGAACCAGAAATCGAGAACGTTATCTTTATCGGTAACCGGAGCCGCCTTGGGACCGTGATTAGAAAAATCACGTCACAAGCGTTATCTACACTTTATCGAGGATCTGCGAAATAACGTCGACGAGGATAGGCGAGGCGATAACGATGCCAAGAAAAAAAATAACAATTTTTGCAAAAATTTAATTTAAAGCCGAGAAATTTAATTCGTGGATACCGGTATCCCACTTGAAGAACAATGAAGGACCAATTTTATCTCGTTCTTCCCAGTAACAGCAGTATGTCGTACTATCCCGAAAATAAAACTACCAGTTTTACGACACATCTACCGCATCAGATCGATTTACACGGGGCATGGTCTGTTGCTCTGGTTGAAATACAGTTTCCTATGACCTTTCTGCACGTGCCGGTGGCGCTAAAAGATTGGGATCACGTGGTCGTGGTCACTACCCGTATCAAACCGCAGAAGAACCACAAAGAACCGATAACCGGCTTTATAGTGTCGGGTTCTAACGTAGCGCACGGTGTTTACGATGACGTAAAGACCCTCATTGACGAAATAAACGCTACCAGGGCTATGACGGGTCGTCTGAAACTAGAGCTCTGCAGAGGTGGTTACGTGAGCGTATCATTCGTCTCTACCGATAACGATCTAGACGATCCGCACGAGCTGAGACTCTGCCGCTCTCTGGCTCGCATCCTTGGCTTTACCAAGTCGGTCGTGGTATCGAAAGCAGAATCCCCTGTGATGGCCGATCAACCGGCTAGTCTGATCAACGCCCTACCCAAGATGCTTTTCGTTTACACGGATGTCTGCGAGCCGTATATCACCGGAGACGTCCAAACGCCCCTGCTCCGCGTGGTTCCCCTACAACCAGATAACAAATACGCGTACGCGGCTGTAAAAGTGTTCTCGTTTTCGCCGTTAAAGTACATACCGCTGCTCCGAACGACTTTTCAAACGATCGACATCGATATAAGAGACCACCTGTGCGACCCCATACCATTTGAATCAGGAACGCTCTCCGTAACACTACACTTTAAACGGTTAGAGTGATGACTCATTACATCGATTACTACGATTCGCAGATAGGCGGGGGATATTCCACGAAATTCCGGGTGTTCGCGGGGTCGCCGTATCAGCGGGGTCATGGTATCGGTAGCTTTCTTGGTGGTCTTTTTCGGCGCGTGCTACCCCTACTATCGAGGGGGGCCCGAGCAGTCGGTAAGGAAGCGGTGCGCGCTGGTATGAATATATTGACGGACGTCAGCGAGCGCGGTGCTCCGCTGAAGCAGGCGTTTCACACCAGGGCCGCCGAATCGGGTATGAATCTTAAACGTAAGGCGGAGGCGAAAATTGACGAGCTCAGGATCGGGTTATAAATCTGTAAAACGATCACGCGGCGCCCACTCTATCATCGGCGTCGCTGGAAGGAGCATCGCCTCAAGAACTACTAACAAGAGTAAGAGACGTACGGGGAAGAAGGCTGCTCCGCGTCGAAAAAAAAAGTAGTAAAAAAATAAAATCAAAAACCAAGAAACCCAAAAATCGTCGTAGGATCGCTAGTAAGAAAGTAAAGCGGAGTGTGCTGGATATCTTCTCCTAAACGATGCCTCTATCATGGCCTTCCTACACGCGCACTCGTGCGAGTGCATGAAATCGGAGCTCGAACTCTTTACACTACCACCGACGCAGACTACTATAGAGAGCGCGCAGTGGGTACACTACAAGCCCATCTCATCGCTGACCGATGACTCGCCCATTGAATTTGTCGTGCCGGGTAACGGGGATGAGTACCTCGATCTCGCACACACCATGCTGAGTTTACGCGTACAGCTGCGCTCCAAGGACGCGTCAGCAGCGGACGCTCTGAGCAAAGCGGCCCCTATTAACAACCTGCTATACTCGCTATTCAATCAGGTGGACGTATTTCTTAATCAGAAACTCGTATCGCCGCCTAATAACGCGTACGCTTACAGAGCTTACATAGAGACGCTATTAAATTACGGGCCCGCCGCTAAGGGGCGAGCTCTGGTACAACGACACGCCCGGTCATATAGACGATACAGAGGGCAAGAATATAGGTCTCGCGAATAGGCAAGCGTTCGTCGGTAAAGACAGGACGGTCGATCTGATCGGTCATTTACACTGCGATGTGTTTAAACAAGAAAAATTTTTATTAAATGGTGTCGAGCTCCGTTTACGCCTCGTACGCACGAGAGACGGTTTCTCCCTCATGGATCCAAAGAGCGAGTGTTCTTTACATATAACGGAGGCAACACTCCTCGTTAGACGCGCCAAAATAAGCCCCGGTATTCTAATTGCTCATTCTAAAATGCTATCAAAGACAACTGCAAAGTATCCGCTTACGCGTGTAGAGGTCAAGGCACTGACGATGCATGCCGGTTTGCACGGTGGCACTATGGACAACGTGATTCTCGGCCAATTACCAAAGCGTATTATAATAGGTTTCGTCGATAATAAGGCCTTCAACGGCAACTATCATCTCAACCCGTTCAATTTTAAAAACTATTGTATTAATTCCTTATCGCTGTACGTCGACGGTGTTCAAGTACCCTCGAAAGCACTGCAGACCGATTTCGGCAAAGCCGGTCTTTACGTGGACGCGTATCATACCCTCTTCAGCGGCACGGGTATACACTTCCTCAACGAGGGTAATTCGATATCCAGGAACGCTTACGCAAACGGTTACTGCCTGTTCGTTTTTGATCTTACACCCGATCTCTCGGCAAATAGCAACACCCACTGGAATCTGATCAAGCACGTTGGTGTACGAATCGAGGTACACTTCGACGAACCGCTGGCCACCACCGTGAACTGTATCGTCTACGCTGAGTACGATAATGTTTTGGAGATCGACGCTGCGCGGCAAATCGTCGTAGATTACGGCGGCTAAACAATCGAAGAAAATGCATAGGTCTGCAGTTTGGGGTCTGCGTCATCATCTTTTGGGTACCCTGTATCGTGAGTGATCGTCAGCATCACCGTTAGTTTCTCGTTGAACGCCTTCGAGTTAGCATCACGACCATGGATTTTGTCATCGAAATCGAATACTTCAAAGACTCCGAGGGGCGTCTGGCGCCGAAGGAGATCGGCGTCGTGGCTGTGGAAAGAAAATACATAGGCCACTGGATCGTTTCACCACCCTGTGATTTCAACGAATTACCACCGGCGATCAGAAGCGAGAACAACACCATGACCGGCTATCAACACGGTCTAGAGTGGTTCGACGGTGGTGTAACGTACAAGCAGTTATACACCAATCTCCGAAATATAGCTGGTATTTCACGAAGCATATACACGAGGGGTTCGGAGAGCGTACTTTTTCTGCAGACCGTTATGGCCCGGGAAGTTATAAATTTGGATGAAACCCCCAATAACTCACCATACGAGGACTTCCCGCCGAATTGTGACCATTACGAGTGCATCGTTCACGCCTGTAAGGAGACCCGAGGATCGTTTACCTGTGCTCTGAACAACGCCTTACGCCTTGAATTTTGGCTTCGGAATAACGGACCGCATATATGAACACGCTAGACCTCTACCTCGGTCTTCGCGGTATATTGGCTCATACGACGGGTGTCTACGCAGCTGATAGAATACCCCGAAACTGGTCGAAGCCCGCTGCCATTATAGCCAACACGGACGATCATACGAAGCCAGGAGCGCATTGGGTTGCCATGTACGTGGACGCTGACGGAGACGGTTACTACTTTGACAGCTATGGATTACCACCGCTGAATCATCACCACGCATCGAGACTCCGACGGAACTGTCGATCCTTCCGAAGGAACGCCCAGGAGCTTCAGAGCGAAACGTCGACGGTGTGCGGCCAGTTCTGCATGATGTTTCTACACTACCTCTCCTCAGGTTTCGGGATGCATGCCTTCCAGAATGTATTTAGTACTGATTTGCGGAAAAACGATAGAATTGCCCGAGAGTACTACGACGCTTTTGCGCGAAAGAAGCGTTTGGCTGCTCGCCAGTATGCGGGCGATAATAAGATCTATGGCGGCGGTGGCGGTGGTAGGATACAATATTCGCGGTGTAAATCTGGATACACGTGTTAAGACCTGTTTCATGAAAAGGTGCGTGGTCTGTGCATTTAATTATATAAATGAAAAATATAATTTTGCTAATGTTTTCATTATAAGCGTCATATAGTAGTAGTAGTAGTGGTGTGGTAATAATAATATAGTAGTAGTAGTAGTAGCGAATGAAATTAAACAATGTATAATAATAGTAACGATAATAATGGTATATAAGCAATAATAAGTATATATTATATAAGACAATAGCGAGTAAGTTTAATACTAGGTTGTAAGCAATAATAAGTAAATAAGTATGTAAGTAAAAAGCGTATAATAATAATAAATGTTAATACTCTATTTTTTTTTTACGATCTAAACTAACCTAATTGGTCCTAACCTAACATCCCCGTACCCATATCTCAGCAGGGCGGCCTTGAGCCCCTCGTAATATAGTACGCATCCCGGGCATTCACCGGGTGCGTACTCGCGAAATACACTCCGCGCACAAGTCGTGCAACGGCCCACGTTGAATACCATTCGTGTATTCAATAATAAAAAATGTAGGCTGTGGGCCGTGAATGCCTCCTGCTCGTGCGCGGGTAGCGCGAGCACGCACTCGCTGCATAACTCCTCTTCCCGGGATGCGTAAATGTATCCATAAAGACAGAGGCCCTCATGCATGGCGTTATAGAACTAGTCGGTCAGTCCGGGCGATGGGGTTCCTCTATCGTCGTCGCCTACGCCGTCGTTACCCCCTTCAAATGCCATTCGTGGTGCCATTTCTAGAAACAAAAGGTAAAAAACGAGGGTAAGACTAAGGATTACAAAACACACACACACACACACACACACGCATATATGTACATGGCTCACAATTTATATTCGGGGTGGGGGAGGAACTTCTGCAATCCCCTGCCTCAATAGCACCTCCCGGTTATCGCAGAAGTATGCTATGCAGGCTATGCATTCAGCGGGTGCATACGCAGGCATCACACACCGAGCACAGCGTACACAGACGCCCGCACGCAGATGTATTGCGGGGTCAATCTGCAGGTAGTGGATCACGCGTGCTGTAAACGGGCCCCTGTGCTCAGTGTTCTGCACACGCATGCACCCGTAGCATAGCGCATCCCCCACACCCCGCACGTACAGGCACCCGAACAAACACTGCCCGTCGTGAAAGGGAGCGAAGAAAGCATTGAGGGGCGGCGGTATCCCATCAAGCAGCGGCCCCTCAAATGGTTCTTCCACCCCCTCGGGCGGAGTATCCGGGCGCCTTGGTGCCATAAGCTATAATATTTCAGTTTTTTAATAATAAAATATGTTTAAAGCAACTACAAAACCCTGTAGGCTTAAAATTATTACACTTACCGCTGTACTAACAGGACCCGTACTACGCTGTTAGCTGCGCTGCTGCTGCTACTACTGCCGGTCAATGTCTACAAATAAGCGTGAGAAGCGATAGAAAGGCAATACTTTTAATCAAATAAAAATGGGTACTAGCTTAAAGTTGCTATACATACCACTTTTCTTTTTTTAATGGTCCGCACAAATAGCCGTGCTCGTCAGTCAGTCTGGTTATTATTCTACAAATAAAAGTAAAAGATACCACATATAATTTTTTAATTAGATAAAACGAGGGTGCCCGATTTAGCTTAACACAGTTATACATACCACTTTTTTAAAACTTTCACTATTGCAATTTCCCTTCTTCTTCTTTTTAATTAAACTTTTTTGAACTATTGCGCCTGCTGCTTGTCACCAAGGTAATGACAGGATGCTGCGAGGACGGCTCACAGGTAACCATCTTTTTCCCCACCATGACCCTTATTTTTTGCATAGTTGCAAATAAGAAATACATGTAGCAGTTTACGCTGCTAAGACAATGGTATCCCCCACGCCTGATGTGTTTGGCGCATCGTTCGCTAGATGATCCAAAAGAAGGGAACCATCATTCCAGCAGTTACGTGGTATGTGGAGGATTTACCCCAAGCAAAATATTAGGGGTTGGATAGCCACCCGTCGCTAGCTAAAGGTTTCGAAAAAAATTATCGCCAATACGCGCAATACTTGTATAATACAAGGTATTTCTTACAAAAAAGAACCGTGTTCTACCTTACCACGCCACCTCCTTAGGGTAATTAAAAATGTTACCGACCGGCGGTCAATGCATGATTACCGACCGCGATAGGCCCCTGGGAACATACAACGCCGCTGCTACTGAGTTTTGGGCCTTAGGACCAGGGCAGCGTGGTGGGGGAGCTCGGCATAGGGCGGTGGCGGGGGAGAGCCGCCCACATGAGCGAGGGGGTGACGCCATAGTGCGGTGCGGGGGGGTACAGCGCGATGCGCTCTATGACTCATAGGGGACAGTGGTGGGGGTTTGTTGTGACGGCCAAAGGTGGTATATAACTACTTGCAATATTCGCGGTGTAAATCTGGATACATGCGTTAAGGCTTGTTTCATTAAAGAGAGACTTGCTGTTTATATTTGTTTTTTTTTTATTAGTAATAGCTGATTATTTAATCATGTACGGCTATATAAAAATTAAAAAAAAATAGTATAGTATAATATAGTATAAGTAGTAATAGTATAAATAATAATAAGGAATGTTAATAATATGCAAGTATAATATAGTATAAGCAGTAGTAATAGTATAATTAATATGTAATGTTAATGTATATTGTGACGTGTACCGTTCATCGGCGTCGCCTACAAATAATCCGTGGCTGCTCCCAACGTGCTGTTATCAAAGAAAAGATCCGAAGACCTAATTGTTGGGCGCCAGGTGCGGCTTTCCCGCACCACCATCCCTTACCACGGCCGTTTTCAGGTTTCCCGGCGGCTCAGCCTCAGCGTACTGAAAATGGTAGAGGGGAACATGGGGGCGACGAGAGAGAATTTCGGAGTCAACGGATAGGCGCGCAAAATGATAAAACAGCGAGTAGGATACCGTTCCGTTTATTACCATTAAATAAACGGCGGATTGTACAATACAAATCCCGTCGCGTACAGTGTGTCCTCCAACGGCGGCTCACGACTATTCCGAGTCGTGATCTCTAGCCTGCCCAAGACCTGTCCCTACCTCGGTGTGCCTACCGAATTCGCGAATCCCCTCGCGATCCTAACAGGTCTCGTTGGAGACGAGCCTTCCCTTCCTCGGGAGTGTGCCCTCCGACGTCGGTAGCCACCTGAGGCCTCCGTGTGTCCGCACCACTCCCGCTCGGCTATCTTCTCGCACAAGCTATTCTCTAAATAAGACCCCTCTCGCGGTACTTACCGAGAACTGGCTGTCCCATCAGTCCCGTACCAAATCCAAATCGTGGTGGCCGTGTCCCTTCCGCCTATCCCCGGGGTGCCGCCTCCCGGCTCCACGAAGGTGTCTATCAAGCACGCGGAATTTCACCCACTCGGCCACGCACTGGCACTAGACCACACAAAAAAAACCCGGGAGCCATGGCTCTCTGCGAGAGACCCCGATAATCGCAATCCGCGATTATCCGATAGCTCCGCTATCGCCCGAGCACGGAAGAAGGACTCATTTTTCGCGGTCCGCCGGACACGCGTGTCCTTACGCACGGACTCCCCGCGACACACTCTCTGTCCTACCTACCGCTCTTCGCGGTAGGTCAAAAATCAAAACAAACTCCTCTCCGGCGCCCTCCCCGCGGACCCGCAAACCGTAGCCGATCAAAGTTCCCGGGGTACCGGCAGTGCGTCCTGGCGGTTGGGCACCCCTTGCTTGCGGGCTCTCAACCCAAAAGGGCCCTGTGCCTCCGCCGCCAGTCCACTACTTTCCCCCGTTCCCTCCTCCCGAACCACGGACCTACGAACTCCTTGGAGATGGAGGCCGGAGGCACTGCCGTGCTGCCGGCAGCGCGCGGAGGTGCGGGGCTCTTGTAATGTGTCGTCCTGACGCCACGTTACAATATATGTGTGTAAGCGTCCTTATTATTCGCCGAGTACGACCTGCCCGACTCCCCAGCGCAGCAGGCTGCCCCTATTATGTGTGTAATAGAATACACACCCGTGACATGAACCGGGTGTGTACTCAAGCATGACCCGCTGACCGCAGCGTTCGCACCGCCCATCATTAAACTCTATGCGGGTGTCTAACAGTAGGTAATGCATCGGGTGTGGCCTGTATTACCCCTGTATGTCCGCGGGTAGCGTGTGCACGCAGTCTATGCACAGCTCAAAGTACCCACGGACATACAAGTAGCCATACAGGCACACCCCCATATGCATGGCGTCGTAGAAGGCATCCCACAGGGTAGGAGTCGGTGAATCCCGGTCGGCCTCCTCCTCCCCGAACGCGTCGTCGTTCCTCTCGCAGCTTGACCGCGGCGCCATTTCTAGAAACAGGTGTGAAAAAAAAAACGAGCGTAAGACTAAGAAATACAAAAAAGTACATATATACATATTTATATACATTATAACCCGGTGGAGGGGTTATTTTTCAAGGGACAATCCGGGAAAAATGCGGGGCGTCTGGGCCGGGATTCGAACCCGGGACCTTTCGATTACCGGTCGACTGCTCTGACCACTGAGCTACGCCAGCCGCTTACCACACCTCTCCCGAATCGTCCCTACTAACGAAAATTCATTTTTTGTTACAACATATACATAGCTCACAATTTATATTCGGGGTGGGGGAGGAACTTCTGCAGCCCCCTGCCTTAATAGATCCTCCCGGTTATCACAAAAGTAGCTTATACAGGCTATGCAGTCTCCGGGTGCATACGCGTGCATCACACACCGGGCACAGCGCGCACAGATACCCACACGCAGATCTATTGCGGGGTCAATCTTTAGGTGGTGAATTACATGGGGCGTAAACTGTGGCCTGTGCTCGGCGGGCTGCTCACGCATGCACCCGTAGCATAGCCCCTCCCCCACACCCCGTACGTAAACGCACTCGAACAAGCACTGCCCTTCGTGGAAGGGGGCGAAGAACGCATTTAGGGGCGGCGGTATCCCATCAAGTAGCGGCCCCTCAAACGGTCCTTCTGCCCCCTCGGGCGGCGTATCCGGGCGCCTTGGTGCCATAATCTGTAATATTTAAGTTTTTAATAATAAAATATGTTTAAAGCAAACCCTGTAGACTTAAAATTATTACACTTACCGGTCTAGTAATATACAGCTGACGATTGCGTCTGCTGGGTCTATGCGTCCTTGCAGCGTCTAGAAATAAGGGTAAAAGGCGACAGATATACAAAAACTTTTTTAAAAATCAAATAAAAACCTGTGCAGGTTTAAAATTATTACACTTACAGCTCTGGTAACAGGTGGCTGTAGCCCGAAGGGGACTGGTGCTGCTGCTCGTTCTTTTATGTAATGTCTAGAAGTAAAGGTGAAAGATGTCACATACAAAATAAATTTTTTTTAATCTAATAAAAAATGTATACAAATTCAACACCGATATACATACCACTTTATTGATATTTCTTTTTTTACGCTGCTAAGACAATGGTACCCCCCCACGCCTGATGTGTTTGACGCATCGTTCGCTAGATGATCCAAAAGAAGGGTACCATCATTCCAACAGTTGCGTGGTATGTACAGGATTCACCCCAAGCAAAATGTTAGGGGGTTGGATATCGGCCCATCGATAGCTAAAGGTATCGAAAAAGTATCGCCAATGCGTACGATACTTATATAACATAAGGTATTTCTTACAACAAAGAACCGTATTCTACTTTACCACGCAACCTCCTTAAGGTAATTAAAAAAGTTACCGACCGGCGGTCAGTGCGTAATTACCGACCGCGATAGGCTCCTGGGGACATGCAACGCCGTTGCTACTGAGTTTTGGGCCTTAGGACCAAGGCAGCGTGGTGGGGGAGCTTGGCATAGGGCGGTGGTGGGGAGAGCCGACCACCTGGGTGAGGGGGTGACGCCATAGTGCGGTACCGGGGGTCAGAGCGCTGCGCGCTTCATGACTCATGGGGGACAGTGGTGGGGGGTTTGTTGTGTCTCCCTACAGTGGCCTGTAACTACTGCTGTGCAGTGAGCCTGATCAACACGACCGAGTTAGAAGCGGAGGTGCAACGCCCGACCGTGAAACTCCAGCCGATGGATGCCCCCACTGAAGAAGGAGGCGATAAGGCCGAGACGTTGCGCGTAAGCGCTATAAGCACGGAAAGAGGTGCTAGACGCATGGAGCGATTGCAAAGTGAACTCGATCTGGCGCACCTCACCAGCGAGGAGAAAAGGGCCCTTGCAGGACTAATCAGCTAATATGAAGAGATGTTCGACCTGCAAGGAGACAAACTCCCGTGCCCCCACATGGTAGAGCACCGGATTCCGTTAAAGGAAGGGGTAAGACCTATCAAGGTACCATACCATACCGCCTGCCCGAATTCCACAAGAAAGAGGTCGAAAAACAAAAGGCAGAAATGCTGGCCGACGGCATAATACAGCCCAGTAGGAGCCAGTGGAACGCCCCTTTGCTAGTAGTAGCAAAGAAGCCCGATGCAACTGGCGAGCGACGCATGCGAGTGGTGGTGGATTTACGAAAGCTAAACGACGCCACCATAGGAGACTCATACCCACCGCCCAACATCAACGAGATATTGGACCAGTTGGGAAAGGCACGATATTTTTCAACCTTGGATCTCGCCTCGGGATTCCATCAGATCCCAATGGCGAAGGAAGACAAGGAGAAAACGGCGTTCTCTACACCGCAAGGGCACTTCGAGTATAATCGGATGCCTTTTGGGTTAAAAAATGCTCCCCCAACCTTCCAGAGATTGATGAATTCCGTATTAGCCGGACTCCAAGGAGTAAAATGCTATGTCTATCTAGACGACATAGTGGTGCACGGAAAGAACCTAAACGAGCACAACGCTCGCTTGAAAGAGGTATTCGAGCGCCTGAGGGAAGCCAGACTGGCCATACAACCAACTAAGTGCCAGTTCCTGCGAAGGGAAATACATTACTTAGGGCATATCATCTCGGAAGAAGGTGTGCGAGCCGACCCGGAAAAACTCACAGCGGTAAAGGAATTCCCGGTACATGAAAATGTCAAGGGAGTTCAATCTTTCCTAGGCTTGACCGGATACTACAGGAAGTTCATTAAGGATTTTTTGAAAATCGCCAAGCCTCTCACCGAACTTATCCGGAAGGTCACGAAGTTAGAATGGACTGCGATTCGAGATGCCGCTTTCGAAGAACTGAAAGAGGCACTGACATCGCCACCAGTTCTACAGTACCCGGATTTCGAGAAGCCGTTTATCGTGACAACAGATGCGTCCGACAAGGCAATCGGCGCAACCTTGTCTCAAGGCAACGTCGGAGAAGATCTGCCAATCTGCTACGCAAGCCGAACGTTATCTAAAACGGAGCTCAACTACACCACGACCGAGAAAGAGCTACTCGCCATCGTATGGGCGATAGCACACTTGCGACCGTATATCTACGGCACCCGGTTCAAGGTCGTGGCGGACCATCAGCCACTGACTTGGCTGTTTGGAGTAAAGGACACGGGCTCCCGACTCATGAGATGGAGAATCAAACTGTCGGAACATGAGTTTGACGTGGAGTACAAGGCAGGGAAAAGAAACACTAACGCGGACGCGTTAAGTCGTATTTACGCTACCAAGGGCCCAGAAGAAGGCGAGGGAAACCTCCGAGCCGAACGGCAGCCTAGGGCCAGAAGAAAGCGCGAAGGACTCTGAACGTCCCACCACAAAGCTGTGCGGTTGGGGCAGAGATAGCGCAGGAATCCGCAAGGAAAGAAGCTCGGAAGAGCCGAGCGAATGCTCTTCGTCCTGTCAAGAAGAGGACAACAGTTCGAACGACGAACTCGACTATGGCAGCGGCGTAACCTGCCCCACGGTAGAAGACCGTGACAACATCATTAAGGAGAACCACGATGCCCCTTTAGGAGGGCACCAGGGCGTCAAGAGTACGCTACAACGTATTCGAATGAAGTACGACTGGCCAGGAATCCGAAGGGAACTGGAAGATTATATTTCCACGTGCCGTAAGAGCCAGGTGAATAAATTGCGTAAGAAAGGAAGGGTCCCAATGATAATAACGGACACACCCGCACGGGCCTTCGAAAAAGCAGCGGTCGACATAGTAGGACCGTTGACAGAGACAGCATCCAGAAACAAGTACATACTTACCTTCCAGGATGCCCTCACTAAATACAGTGAGGCGGTAGCCATTCCCAACCAAGAAGCCAAAACCGTGGCGAAAGACCTCGTTGAAGAGATCATCTGCAGATATGGAACGCCAGAGTTGATACTCTCAGATAAAGGAACGAATTTCCTGAGTTCGACTTTCAAGGAGGTATGCAAGTTGCTGAGGATTAAGAAGATCCAGACGACTGCATGTCATCCGTAAAGCAACGGCGCGTTGGAGCGATCGCATCGCACGCTCGCAGAATATCTTAAGAACTACATAGACGAGGATCAAGGAAACTGGGACGAATGGCTACGATACGCGATGTTTACATATAATACTACGCCTCATACGGCGACCGCATTGTCGCCGTATATGCTAGTGTTCGGTCGGGAAGCCGAGCTCCCGACAGCGGTGAAACAGGAGCCGCGAAACTCCTACTCCTTGGATGACTACGCGCAGTAACTGAGGGAAAGGCTACGCGCCGCATGGACGGTAGCCGGGGCTAACGTACGTGACGCCAAAGAAAGGTCAAAACTGACCAACGATGCTAAAGCGAAACTCGAGGAATACCGTATCGGAGACAGGGTCCTGCTCCACAACGAAGCCGTACGGTGCGGGCGTTCAGCTAAATTGACCCCGAAGTGGACAGGCCCGTACGAAGTAATCGCTAGAAACTCTGCGGTTAATTATACTATAAAAATGGGACGCAAGACCATGCTGGTCCACGCAAACCGTCTAAAGAATTTCGCCGAGCACTAGGGAGGAAGGGAGGTAGGGACGTAATTGGAGGACGAACGGAAATCAGGACACTGCACTTCAAGGTAACCACACACTATTTTATTGGACGTGGAGCTACAGTCCTCGCCCACACGCCGGGCACTCTTCCCTGAATAACTTCCTCAGGCCCAGGAAGTCTGCGGGGTCCTCGTCCCCTTCGAAATCGCCGAGGCCCCACAGTGCCTCGACGGTACGCCTGCACAAGTACCGTCTCCTCCGGACCTCGCGGAGCGTTCTCGTCGCGGATCTCTCTATCTGCGAGCGCCCATCTGTCCTCGCCGGAATTACTAGTTGGCTCTAAGAAACAAAAACAATCCGTCAAAAGAGGATACGGGGAATCACATTGCTCACGAGAAGAAAGGACGGTTGCCTATACTAACCAACTTCAGCAGAATGGCCGGCCCCACGGCCGCGCCTTCGCAATAGATAACTTCAAAGCAGCGATCCATTTTGCTCCGATCTCTGGAACAAACTGAGCTCCCTAGGGTCCACGGTGACCGAAACCGGCAACAAGAGGGGGAATTAAAAAAAGAGGGAATTTACACCGAATAGGCAATCCCACGGTTTAGCCAGCTTCAAGTAACGCAGTATTCCTCTTGCAGAACTGTCCTGCTGACGGCAAGCCATGCAATCACCGGAGAAACGGAAAAGGGGTTTACGGTGACCACATTTGCCAGCAATCCGGGAATATACTACGAGAAAATCGGAACCCTCTCGGAGGCCATGGCCACATGGCGACTGGCCGTTACCATGGATCTCGCTGCAGTCATGAAACGGGAAGCGGACGTCAGGGCTAACCTGCGACTGCTACTAGACATCTGCGAGAAACAAGGAAGAGATGACCTCCTCTGTCCGGCCATAGCAGATTCCGTGAGCAGGATGGTGCGGAAAATAGAAGACGGAATGGGAACGGTTCACGACCTCGTGAAACCGGACTCACCGCTCAAACGCAGGGGATTGATCGACGGGCTCGGTTCGATAATATAGTCCATCACAGGAAATATGGACGCCGCGGACGCGGAAAGGATCAACGAAGAAATCGCTGCCATACGCTCCCACCAGCGGACGCTGAAGGAGAGTATGAAGGGCCAACTACAGGTGGTCGAGTCCACATTGCACCTCTTTAACGCCTCCTTCACTAACGTGCAGAGCAACGAACTGGCTCTCCAAGAACTCATTGCCCGTGTCAACCTTACACTGACGGCAGACATGAGCATAGTGATGAAGGAACAAAGGCTGGATGAGGGCCTCACCGCCCTAAGCGTGATAGTCGAGGCACTACGGAACGACGTAAAAGACTTAGTTGGACTAATAGTTGATATTGCGAGCGGCAAAGTTAGTGCGGCGGTGTTACTACCAAGAAAACTCATAGGATATCTCACGGATGCGTTGCCACACTTACCGACGGGAACTGGGTTCCCGGTGCCAATCGAACGAAACTAAGCGGCCACCCTAATGAGACTAGCCGATACGAAGGCCTTCAGTAAAGGGAACGCCATCGTCGTCATTCTCGAATTTCCGCTAATAAACCAGAAGAGGTACAGCGTAAGCAAGGTACACCCGATACCCGTGAGATCGGAGAACGGAGCGTATTACTACCTGGACACCTCCGAAGACCTCGTGATCGTGGATCAGGAAAATCGAAACTTCCTGCGAATGACCAGCCTGGAGTTGAGGAATTGTAAACAATTCGCTAGCAGATACATCTGCAACCCCCTGCATCCGTCTATTCCCCTGACGAGCTCAGCACCGTGCGAAGTGCTGACGTTTGCAAAATTGGACACGGACAACGGACTTCACTGTCCGAAGCGGGTCACCACGTTCGACCATGTACTGATGATCACTATGCATCAGCCGGGTAAATGGTTATTTGTAGCGCCCACCGACGTACCAGTCAGTATTACCTGCGACGGAACATAGGTTTATTGGCTTTGGTAGGCGTATGTACGGTAACCGCCCGTAGTTTCAGCCTGCAAACCATCCGACGCATCACCCAGGTCGCCAACGAGGACTACTTGCCCCCCTTCAATCTTTCGCTATCGGAGATGGACCAAGTTATTCCCCCGCGAGTGACCAGTGATACCGGAAAAGTGGAACTAGTTAAAGTGTTACGGGACCCCGAGGAGTTAGCGCGCCTCGGGACGCAAGTGTCTAAAATTAAGGCAAGCCTAGACTATGATGACCAACACCTGGAACAACATTACCATATTCTAGGGCTTTACTCATTAAGTACGATAGCGCCCATAGCATTGGTTTGTCTTGCCGTGTATATGTGTTACACGCGTAAGCATAATTCGACACCAACGACACCGGGTCTCACACCGAACTCTGTATCACCCGCGGTGAACATCCAGCTGGAACCGCTGGAATCAAGGCCAGATAGCCTCAGAGCGGCATTAAATAGAGCACGCGAAAGGCGTTTTCGCTGGGCCGACCAGGACGTGCAAGACAGAACCGATGTTACGGGCGGACGCCCCTGTTAAGATTAAGGGAATTGTACCCGATTGTACCCAAAATAATCATGGAAGCTGTGCTCCACTAAGATAGTAACCACCCGAGGCGAACGCCGTGTAGAAATTGTGCGATTTTCTTTAAGGGGGGAGGGATGTTGCGCTGGGAGTTTCCTGACCCCATCGAATCACGCCAGGCCTGGTAGTCCGCACGTGCAGCAATGCGCTAAGTCAGAGCTAAAGGCGGCCTGGCAACCGAAATGAAGAAATAATAAAATCGCACAATAATCACTTTTCGGAAGTCCAGCTTATGGCTGCACATCCGAAAATCGGGAGTCTACAGTTAAAATTCGAACGGATAAGGTGGTCTCGTGGAGTAGACCCGGTACAAGGAACAGAAGGACCGAACGGTGCCTATATTTTCAAAGTCGACGTACGTCGACCGATTGTACAACACACTTGATTGTTTCAATAAACCTATTCTGCTTTGTTGTATTCACGCGAGTTCTAACTCCTTAACCGGCAACGATCCCAAAAATATCCAAGCCCTAACCTCTCTTATCGAACACCTTCGTTATCGAGAGGTTACGGCACAACACCTCGTTAAAGAGATCAGCTGCAGATATGGAACGCCAGAGTCGATACTTTCTGATAAAGGAATGAACTTCCTGAGTTATCATCATATGGAATATGGCATATCATCCGGAAAGCAACGGCGCATTAGAGCGATCGCATCGCACGCTCGTAGAATATCTTCAGAACTACATAGACGAGGATCAAGGAAATTGGGATGAATGGCTACGATACGCAATGTTTACTTATAATACTACGCCTCATACGGCGACCGGATTGTCACCGTATACGCTAGTGTTCGGTCGGGAAGCAGAGCTCCCGACAGCAGTGAAACAGGAGCCGCGAAATTCCTGCTCCTTAGACGACTACGCACAGGAACTAAGGGAAAGGCTACGAGCCGCATGGACGGTAGCCGGGGCTAACGTACGTTACGCCAAAGAAAGGTCTAAACTGACCTACGACGCAAACGCGAAAATAGAAGAATACCGCATCGGAGATAGGGTCCTACTCCACAACGAAGCCGTACGGCGCGGGCGTTCAACTAAATTGACCCCAAAGTGGATAGGCCTTTACGAGGTAATCGCGAGAAATTTGGCGGTTAACTATACCATAAAAATGGGTCGTAAGACTATGCTAGTTCGCGCGAACCGTCTAAAGAACTTCGTCTAAAGCACTAGGAAGGAAGCGAGGTAGGGACTCTACTGGAGGACGAACGGAAATAATCCAAGAACACGGCACTTGACGGAGCACTCACTATTTATTCTCTCTCCCTACAATTCCCGCCCGCACGTCGGGCACTCCACAAGAAATAGCCTTCGAAGGCCCAGAAAATCGGGGGGATCTTCGTCACAGGCGAAAACCCCGAGGCCTCACAGGGCCTCCACCGTCCGGCGGCACAGGAACCGTCGGCGCCGGACTTCTCGGAGCACTCGTACTCCGAATCTCTCAACCACAGACCGAGCATTCCTCCTCAAAGGGATTATTAGCTGGTCCTAAGAAACGAAAGACAAACCGTTAAAAAGGGGATGCAGCGAACCACCTAGCTCACAAGCGGAAAATGATGTTTGCCGATACTAACCAATTCACGCAAAACGGCGGCCCCATGTCCGCGCCTTCACAGTAGATTATCCCGTAAGAGCGCTCCATCGTCTTCAAGCGAGTAAATTAGAATGAGCACTCGAGAGCCCGTCACGACCGAAAAGCAGGAAAAGGGGGGAATAAAAGAAAGAGGGAATTTGCACTGAATAGGAGTAGATACACACCACCATTGGCCGTCACAACAAACCCCCACCACTGTCCCGATGAGTCATAGAGCGCATCGCGTTGGGTCCCCCCGCGCTGCACTATGGCGCCACCCCCTCGCCCATGTGGGCGGCTCTCCCCACTACCGTCCTATACCGAGCTCCCCCCACCACGCGGCCCTGGTCCTAAGGCCCGAAACCCCCCGTAGCACCAGTGCTGCATGTCTCCAGGGGCCTATCACGGTCGGTAATTATCCACTGACCGCCGGTCGGTAACTTTTTTAATTATCCTAAGGAGGTAAGTGCTGAAGTAGAGCAGTGTTTTTGTAAGAAATGCTATATATATATTATAAAAACTGCCTGATGTGATATATTTTTGATGATTAGCCTGAACCCTGTATAGAGGAATACGCTTAATGTTTATTCCCTACCACCCGTTACCATTATTGACAAGATATGAGGAGATGGAGGTGAAGGAAACAGAAAAGAAGAAAAATAGATATTTTTAAAATATAGTATATTGTATATTGCAAGAAACAGTAGCTGTACATATTTATTAAAAGTATAAGTCCTTAAGCATGGCCATTCTGGACAGCCGTGGCGCTCCGCACGAAGGAGAGGTACTCGTGGTTATACAGGGAGAGTAGCTCCACCAATAGCTGATAAAGAGCCGGCGACCACAGGCCTTTCTTTTCCAAACCAGCCGAAGATCGGTGAATATGTTGGCCCTGGAGGGGTCATCCCCGCGGCGATCGAGCTCCGCAATCAGCGTGTCTTTGCAGCTGTTAGCGCTGTCGGTGATCTCGCGTAGTCTGCTTATTTGGACGGTCACGCAGCGCAAGACCCTTTGGAGATTTAGGTACGACACCCTCTTCATTACGACCATGGGTGTGTACGCTCTAGCTCTTTTAACGCCCGAGTCGTCGCTACTCGTAGATAGCGGTACAGATGGTTTGAAAATAATGGCCCGCTCGCCATACGAGTACGTGAAGATTATTTCGTGAGCGGGCGTGGCAATAGGTGTGTTAAAAGCCTCAGGTACTTCCTTCATGTTGTCCTCGGCGACGAAGAACTTGTCGATGACGGGGAAGTGTTCGGCGACGATACCCCACTCGCTAGGTTCAAACTCCACACTGGAATAATCTTGATTAACGAGGCGTATTACAGGCGACAAGCCTCCCGATCGATTTAAAGAGAAGCCGGTAATTATTTGTTTCGAAAACGAGCGGTTTAACCCGTACACAGTGGACAGCAGTACTTGCTTCTTGTACATGGTGATTGTAGGAAGCGATAGTATACGATCAGTACGGGTGTCTGAGCAGTACTGCCTAAGGCGGCATCTAAAAAACGGATCATCGAAATATCATTGAACATTTACCCCCACCACCACAGCCTCCGCCACACACTGTATTCACAGGATACAGCGGACAAAGAGTATATGGCCTTGACAGAGTATTCTGCTGATACCGTAGGATGTATCAGAGATGACTAGATACTGATACCCTATAGCGACTGAGTCACTCCCGCGTGCATCTACATCAGCGTTAACATGATCCAGCGGCACGCGCGAGCGTCCACTGATGTACAGTCTGAGAAAGTCAGTAGAATCGCTACAGTGGTACATTGCACAAAGAAATTTATAAAGCTGTACGAAGAAGAAATGGCGCACTACGACGGCGAGGAATTTTTGCGGCATAGGCGTATACAAAGGGCGAAGACACGAGCCCTCTACCGCTATGCAAACCCCGAACAATATCCAGAGGAAGAGACCATACGAGAGTGGCTGCGATTAGGTCATTTAACGGGTGTACCGCTAGTATCGATATACATGTCGAAACCGGGAGCCCCGGACGCTGATGAGCTATACGGTGATAATCCTGACATGATCTGCCGCAAGGGTTGGGCCTCTGGTGTGAGGCCAGTGATACTACCGGAGCTATCTATCGCTGCTATACTGGACAAGGGATACCGCGATTTCACACGGTGTATACACGCGAGTAGTTACAGACCACTCCTGGCCGTCACAACAAACCCCCACCACTGTCCCCTAAGAGTCATGGAGCGCGCCGCGCTGTGTCCCCCGCACCGCACTACGGCGCCACCCCCTCGCCCATGTGAGCGGTTCTCCCCACCACAAACCTATGCAGTGTTCCCCCACCACGCTGCCCTGGTCCTAAGGCCCAAAACTCAGTAGCAGCGGCGCTGTATGTCCCCAGGGGCATATCACGGTCGGTAATTATGCACTGACCACCGGTCGGTAACTTTTTTTTTTAATTACCCTAAGGAGATAAGTGTACCCTTGGTAAAATAGAACACCGTATTTTGTAAGGCCCCTTATGTATATTATAAAGCTGTAGCGCGTGAATACATTTTTCGATGAACCGGAGCCCTGTGTAGAGGAATACGCTTAATGTTTTGATTTCCTGCCGACCGTTACCATGATTGGCAAGATATGGGGAGATGGAGTTGAAGGAAACAAAAAAAAGAAGAAATAGGTATTTTTGAATATATGACGTATATTGTAAGAAACATTGGTGGTACATAAGGAGTTTGAAATGAAACGCAGCTTACCTAATTTAAATATATAAAAATTTATTTGATTATAAAAATATAAAAAAAAAAAATCAGCACTCGTCGCCTGTGTCGTAGTCCGAGTCCCTGCAAAAAAAAAATAATAATATTACTACTCATGTATGACACACACACACACACACACACACACACACACACACACACACACACACACACGCATGCATACGCGGTGGTCAGTATATTGCATCGGTTAATACGCACCTATTATAATTGGTGATGGGCATCAGCCCAAACAGTGTCCGCAGATTAAAAATGTCTTCCTCATCCCAATTATCGTATTCGAAGAGGAGCCAGCCGTTGAGGGCTCCCCTCTGGGCGCAACGCTGGCTCCTCTTCTCCAGCATCCGCCTTATGCATATGTATCCTTTGAGCTTTAATAAATAAACAGCACGTTATATAATGAAACTTCTTTTACTTAGAGTACACTACACTCACTATGAAATGAGCGTCGTTCTGTCCTCGCACCATCGTTACTTTTTATGATCTAACTCTGAGGCGACAGGATGAGTCGAGTCGAGGCTGCTGAATCGCTCCAGCTTACCCCCACTTGTACTTCGTAGAAACGAATTTCTTGTAAATGATAACCTTATAATATAGAGGTACCGTATGCATTGCCGATACTTTTAATACTTTTCGATACTTTTAACTACCGATGGGGCTGATACCCAACCCCTAACATTTTGCTTGGGGTGAATCCTGTATCCTTCTTTTGGATCATCTAGCGAACGATGCGCCAAATACATCAGGCGTGGGGGGTACCATTGTCTTAGCAGCGTAAACTGCTACATGTATCTCTTGTTTGCAACCATGCAAAAAAATAAGGGCAATGGTGGGGAAAAAGATGGTTCTGTGAGCCGTCCTCGCAGCAGCCTGTCATTACCTTGGTGACAAGCAGTAGGTGAAATAGTGCTAAAAAAAAGAAGTGAAACCGAAATAGTGGGAGTTTAAAAAAAAAAAAAAAAGTGGTATGTATAACTGTGTTAAGTTGAATCAGGCACCCGCGTTTTTTATCTGATTAAAAATTATATGTGGTAACTTTTATTTTTTAGACAAATAACCAGACGGACCGCGGAGTACGGTTATTTGTGCGGTGTATTTGAAATAAAGAAAGTGGTATGTATAGCAGCTTTAAGATAGTACCCGATTTTATTAGATTAAAAAGTATTGCTTTTCTATCGCTTCTCACGTTTATTTGTAGACATTGACCGGCAGCACCAGCAACAGCACCGCAGCTAGCACCGCAGTACGGGTACTGTTACTAGATCAGCAAGGGTAATAATAATTTTAAGTCTGTATCGGTTTTTATTTGATTTAAACATATTTATTTTAAAAAACTTAAATATTACAGATTATGCCCCCAAGGCGCCCGGATACGCCGCCCGAGGGGGGCGAAGGACCATTTGAGGGGCCGCTGCTTGACGGAATACCGCCGCCCCGTAATGCGTTCTTTGCCCCCTTTCACGAAGGGCAGTGCTTGTTCGGGTGTGTTTACATGCGGGGTGCGGGGTCGGGGTTATGCTACGGGTGCATGCGTGAGCAACCCGCCGAGCACAGGCCTCAGTTTATGCCCCATGTAATACATTACCTACAGATTGACCCCGCAATACATCTGCGTGCGGGCATCTGTGTACGCTGTGCTCGGTGTGTGCTGCGCGCGTATGCACCCGGTGACTGTATAGCATGCATCGCATACTTCTGCGATAACCGGGAGGTGCTATTGAGGCAGGGTCTTGCAGAAGTTCCTCCCCCACCCCGAATATAAATTGTGAGCTATGCATATAATATGTATATGTGTTTTTTTTTTTTGTAATCATTTGTTTTAATCTCGTTTTTTCACACTTGTTTCTAGAAATGGCGCCACGATCAGCTTTTGAGCGGAACGACAACGTATTTGGGGAGGAGGAGGAGGCCGGTCGAAATTCACCGCCTCCTCCTACCCCGGGGGAGCCGTTCTATGACACTCTGCATGAGGGCCGCTGTCTTTACGGTTACATCTATACATACCGCTGGGATGAGCTATGCGCCGGGTGCGTGAGTGAGCTACCACCAGACATGCAAGCGTTATACACTCCCCACAGCTTGCATTATTTGTTGCTTGACACAACAATGGTCTTCAATTTGGCGCGGTGCACAACCTGTGCGCGGAGTGTGTTACTCGAGCACGCACTCGGCGCATGCCCAGGGTGTGTCCTGCTCTATGAGGCCACTAGAGACACCCTGGTGCGGCTTGGGTATGGGCAGGTTAACCTAATTTCTTGAATAATAGTAGTATAGGTTTATATTATATATATATATATATTTTCCTACATACATATTATTATTAATTGCTTACATTACTTATATATACAGGGTGTCCCAGAATTACTTTTACACCCGAAAGTGGGTGATGGCTGGGGGTCCCCCGAGTACCCTCCCGCAAACCGTTTGCAAAAATTCGTAATAGTTTTTAAATGAGAAGCATTTAAGTGCGACCAATCAGAACGAAGGATTTCCGCGAATTAACTCGCGGATGCCAAAGATAGCTGCTTTGCAATAGCTTCCCACAAATTCCGCGCTTAGCAATTGTTTCATAGCCCGAGCGAGCGTCGTAGGATTTGTTGACAAACTACCAATATGGGCATGGGCGTGGCTTAGGCTGGCGCAGCAGCTACACGTGCAACGCGCGATCGGCAATTGTTTCGGGATACGCATTCAGCCAGACGAAAACCGGTACACGGTGTCCAAAACGTCATGCACTGAATTTTATAGCAGTCCGGAAGAAAACAGATTATTAAAGTGAGAGGGAGTCGAGAGGGTGGGTGGTGGGACTGATGCATTAAATATAAAATGAACTGAAAACTAATCATAAAAGTATTACTTTTCCGTCCTGTGAATAGCCATATCGAATTTCCAACACATCGCCATTGCTGATTTCAAAGTTATAGAGTACTCATCGATTCTGGAGACTGTAAAAAATACGTAAAATAGGAAAATAGATTAGGAGAGAAACGCAAAGACACGTATCCCTTCTCTTCGTCCCTAGAATGTTCACACCAAGTTGCAGCACGTTGCGACTTTCGGTGGCAACATTTATCGACTTTGAATTTTGCAAAAAATACAAGAAATGGAAAAAATGATCTGGGACAAAAATGCAAAAACACGTATCCCTTTTTTTCGTCCCAAGAATCGGTATACCAAATTGCAGCCTTTTGCGACTTCCGGTGGCAAAGTTACGCAACACTTGTCGACCCCGCAAGTTGTGAAAAATACGTCAAACTGAAAAAATGGACTAGGAGAGAAATGCAAAAACACGTATCCCTTTTTTTCGTCCCAAGAATCGGTATACCAAATTGCAGCCCTTTGCGACTTCTGGTGGCAAAGTTACGCATCGCTGGTCGACTCCGGATTTTGTGAAAAATACGTTAAACTGAAAAAATGGACTAGGAGAGAAATGCAAAAACACGTATCCCTTTTTTTCGTCCCAAGAATGTCCACGACAAATTGCAGCCCTTTGCGACTTCCGGTGGCAAAGTTACGCATCGCTTGTCGACTCCGTATTTTGTGAAAAATACGTCAAACTGAAAAAATGGACTAGGAGAGAAATGCAAAAACACGTATCCCTTTTTTTCGTCCCAAGAATGTCCACGACAAATTGCAGCCCTTTGCGACTTCCGGTGGCAAAGTTACGCATCGCTGGTCGACTCCGGATTTTGTGAAAAATACGTTAAACTGAAAAAATGGACTAGGAGAGAAATGCAAAAACACGTATCCCTTTTTTTCGTCCCAAGAATGTCCACGACAAATTGCAGCCCTTTGCGACTTCCGGTGGCAAAGTTACGCATCGCTGGTCGACTCCGGATTTTGTGAAAAATACGTTAAACTGAAAAAATGGACTAGCAGAGAAATGCAAAAACACGTATCCCTTTTTTTCGTCCCAAGAATGTCCACGACAAATTGCAGCCCTTTGCGACTTCCGGTGGCAAAGTTACGCATCGCTTGTCGACTCCGGATTTTGTGAAAAATACGTCAAACTGAAAAAATGGACTGGGAGAGAAATGCAAAAACACGTATCCCTTTTTTTCGTCCCAAGAATCGGTATACCAAATTGCAGCCCTTTGCGACTTCCGGTGGCAAAGTTACGCATCGCTGGTCGACTCCGGATTTTGTGAAAAATACGTTAAACTGAAAAAATGGACTAGCAGAGAAATGCAAAAACACGTATCCCTTTTTTTCGTCCCAAGAATGTCCACGACAAATTGCAGCCCTTTGCGACTTCCGGTGGCAAAGTTACGCATCGCTTGTCGACTCCGGATTTTGTGAAAAATACGTCAAACTGAAAAAATGGACTAGGAGAGAAATGCAAAAACACGTATCCCTTTTTTTCGTCCCAAGAATCGGTATACCAAATTGCAGCCCTTTGCGACTTCCGGTGGCAAAGTTACGCATCGCTTGTCGACTCCGGATTTTGTGAAAAATACGTCAAACTGAAAAAATGGACTAGGAGAGAAATGCAAAAACACGTATCCCTTTTTTTCGTCCCAAGAATCGGTATACCAAATTGCAGCCCTTTGCGACTTCCGGTGGCAAAGTTACGCATCGCTGGTCGACTCCGGATTTTGTGAAAAATACGTTAAACTGAAAAAATGGACTAGGAGAGAAATGCAAAAACACGTATCCCTTTTTTCGTCCCAAGAATCGGTATACCAAATTGCAGCCCTTTGCGACTTCCGGTGGCAAAGTTACGCATCGCTGGTCGACTCCGGATTTTGTGAAAAATACGTTAAACTGAAAAAATGGACTAGGAGAGAAATGCAAATCCCTTTTTTTCGTCCCAAGAATGTCCACGACAAATTGCAGCCCTTTGCGACTTCCGGTGGCAAAGTTACGCATCGCTTGTCGACTCCGGATTTTGTGAAAAATACGTCAAACTGAAAAAATGGACTAGGAGAGAAATGCAAAAACACGTATCCCTTTTTTTCGTCCCAAGAATCGGTATACCAAATTGCAGCCCTTTGCGACTTCCGGTGGCAAAGTTACGCATCGCTTGTCGACTCCGGATTTTGTGAAAAATACGTTAAACTGAAAAAATGGACTAGGAGAGAAATGCAAAAACACGTATCCCTTTTTTCGTCCCAAGAATCGGTATACCAAATTGCAGCCCTTTGCGACTTCCGGTGGCAAAGTTACGCATCGCTGGTCGACTCCGGATTTTGTGAAAAATACGTTAAACTGAAAAAATGGACTAGGAGAGAAATGCAAAAACACGTATCCCTTTTTTTCGTCCCAAGAATGTCCACGACAAATTGCAGCCCTTTGCGACTTCCGGTGGCAAAGTTACGCATCGCTTGTCGACTCCGGATTTTGTGAAAAATACGTCAAACTGAAAAAATGGACTAGGAGAGAAATGCAAAAACACGTATCCCTTTTTTCGTCCCAAGAATCGGTATACCAAATTGCAGCCCTTTGCGACTTCCGGTGGCAAAGTTACGCATCGCTGGTCGACTCCGGATTTTGTGAAAAATACGTTAAACTGAAAAAATGGACTAGGAGAGAAATGCAAAAACACGTATCCCTTTTTTTCGTCCCAAGAATGTCCACGACAAATTGCAGCCCTTTGCGACTTCCGGTGGCAAAGTTACGCATCGCTTGTCGACTCCGGATTTTGTGAAAAATACGTCAAACTGAAAAAATGGACTAGGAGAGAAATGCAAAAACACGTATCCCTTTTTTTCGTCCCAAGAATCGGTATACCAAATTGCAGCCCTTTGCGACTTCCGGTGGCAAAGTTACGCATCGCTTGTCGACTCCGGATTTTGTGAAAAATACGTTAAACTGAAAAAATGGACTAGGAGAGAAATGCAAAAACACGTATCCCTTTTTTCGTCCCAAGAATCGGTATACCAAATTGCAGCCCTTTGCGACTTCCGGTGGCAAAGTTACGCATCGCTGGTCGACTCCGGATTTTGTGAAAAATACGTTAAACTGAAAAAATGGACTAGGAGAGAAATGCAAAAACACGTATCCCTTTTTTTCGTCCCAAGAATGTCCACGACAAATTGCAGCCCTTTGCGACTTCCGGTGGCAAAGTTACGCATCGCTTGTCGACTCCGTATTTTGTGAAAAATACGTCAAACTGAAAAAATGGACTAGGAGAGAAATGCAAAAACACGTATCCCTTTTTTTCGTCCCAAGAATGTCCACGACAAATTGCAGCCCTTTGCGACTTCCGGTGGCAAAGTTACGCATCGCTGGTCGACTCCGGATTTTGTGAAAAATACGTTAAACTGAAAAAATGGACTAGGAGAGAAATGCAAAAACACGTATCCCTTTTTTTCGTCCCAAGAATGTCCACGACAAATTGCAGCCCTTTGCGACTTCCGGTGGCAAAGTTACGCATCGCTGGTCGACTCCGGATTTTGTGAAAAATACGTCAAACTGAAAAAATGGACTAGGAGAGAAATGCAAAAACACGTATCCCTTTTTTTCGTCCCAAGAATCGGTATACCAAATTGCAGCCCTTTGCGACTTCCGGTGGCAAAGTTACGCATCGCTTGTCGACTCCGGATTTTGTGAAAAATACGTCAAACTGAAAAAATGGACTAGGAGAGAAATGCAAAAACACGTATCCCTTTTTTTCGTTCCTAGAATGTCCACACAAAATTACAGTCCTTTGCGACTTCCGGTGGCAAAGTTACGCAACATTGTCGACTTTGAATTTTCAAAAAAATACGTCAAATTGAAAAAATGGACTAGGAGAGAAATGCAAAAACACGTATCCCTTTTTTTCGTTCCTAGAATGTCCACACCAAATTACAGTCCTTTGCGACTTCCGGTGGCAAAGTTACGCAACATTGTCGACTTTGAATTTTCAAAAAAATACGTCAAATTGAAAAAATGGACTAGGAGAGAAATGCAAAAACACGTATCCCTTTTTTTCGTCCCAAGAATCGATATACCAATTTGCAGCCCTTTGCGACTTCCGGTGGCAAAGTTACGCAACACTTGTCGACCCCGGATCTTGTGAAAAATACGTCAAATTGAAAAAATGGACTAGGAGAGAAATGCAAAAACACGTGTCCCTTTTTTTCGTTCCTAGAATGTCCACACCAAATTACAGTCCTTTGCGACTTCCGGTGGCAAAGTTACGCAACACTTGTCGACTAAAAAATCGGCTATCTCTCTGTAACTTTGACATCGTAACTGGCAAAGGTCTGAAAATTTGTATACTCATTCGAGTGACGAAAAAAGGGGATACGTTTTTTTGCATTTCTCTCCTAGTCCATTTTTTCAGTTTAACGTATTTTTCACAAAATCCGGAGTCGACCAGCGATGCGTAACTTTGCCACCGGAAGTCGCAAAGGGCTGCAATTTGTCGTGGACATTCTTGGGACGAAAAAAAGGGATACGTGTTTTTGCATTTCTCTCCTAGTCCATTTTTTCAGTTTAACGTATTTTTCACAAAATCCGGAGTCGACCAGCGATGCGTAACTTTGCCACCGGAAGTCGCAAAGGGCTGCAATTTGTCGTGGACATTCTTGGGACGAAAAAAAGGGATACGTGTTTTTGCATTTCTCTCCTAGTCCATTTTTTCAGTTTGACGTATTTTTCACAAAATACGGAGTCGACAAGCGATGCGTAACTTTGCCACCGGAAGTCGCAAAGGGCTGCAATTTGTCGTGGACATTCTTGGGACGAAAAAAAGGGATACGTGTTTTTGCATTTCTCTCCTAGTCCATTTTTTCAGTTTAACGTATTTTTCACAAAATCCGGAGTCGACCAGCGATGCGTAACTTTGCCACCAGAAGTCGCAAAGGGCTGCAATTTGTCGTGGACATTCTTGGGACGAAAAAAAGGGATACGTGTTTTTGCATTTCTCTCCTAGTCCATTTTTTCAGTTTAACGTATTTTTCACAAAATCCGGAGTCGACCAGCGATGCGTAACTTTGCCACCAGAAGTCGCAAAGGGCTGCAATTTGGTATACCGATTCTTGGGACGAAAAAAAGGGATACGTGTTTTTGCATTTCTCTCCTAGTTCATTTTTTCAGTTTGACGTATTTTTCACAACTTGCGGGGTCGTCAAGTGTTGCGTAACTTTGCCACCGGAAGTCGCAAAAGGCTGCAATTTGGTATACCGATTCTTGGGACGAAAAAAAGGGATACGTGTTTTTGCATTTTTGTCCCAGATCATTTTTTCCATTTCTTGTATTTTTTGCAAAATTCAAAGTCGATAAATGTTGCCACCGAAAGTCGCAACGTGCTGCAACTTGGTGTGAACATTCTAGGGACGAAGAGAAGGGATACGTGTCTTTGCGTTTCTCTCCTAATCTATTTTCCTATTTTACGTATTTTTTACAGTCTCCAGAATCGATGAGTACTCTATAACTTTGAAATCAGCAATGGCGATGTGTTGGAAATTCGATATGGCTATTCACAGGACGGAAAAGTAATACTTTTATGATTAGTTTTCAGTTCATTTTATATTTAATGCATCAGTCCCACCACCTACCCTCTCGACTCCCTCTCACTTTAATAATCTGTTTTCTTCCGGACTGCTATAAAATTCAGTGCATGACGTTTTGGACACCGTGTACCGGTTTTCGTCTGGCTGAATGCGTATCCCGAAACAATTGCCGATCGCGCGTTGCACGTGTAGCTGCTGCGCCAGCCTAAGCCACGCCCATGCCCATATTGGTAGTTTGTCAACAAATCCTACGACGCTCGCTCGGGCTATGAAACAATTGCTAAGCGCGGAATTTGTGGGAAGCTATTGCAAAGCAGCTATCTTTGGCATCCGCGAGTTAATTCGCGGAAATCCTTCGTTCTGATTGGTCGCACTTAAATGCTTCTCATTTAAAAACTATTACGAATTTTTGCAAACGGTTTGCGGGAGGGTACTCGGGGGACCCCCAGCCATCACCCACTTTCGGGTGTAAAAGTAATTCTGGGACACCCTGTATATATATCTAACCTAGCTTAGCATTATTTACGCTACATATATATATATCGTTGTTGTTATTATTATGAACTGCTTACATATATATATACTCTACGCCTATTATTATTATTTACGTTATATATATATATATTATCGTTATTATATTAATATACAATCCATAATAAAAAAAAATTAGCTAAATTATATCTTTAATTTATATAATTAAATACCCAGACCACGCACCTTTTTTTTTTTTTTCATGAAACAGATCTTAACACGTGTATCCAGATTTACACCTGGAATATTGTATCCTACCACCGCCACCGCCACCATAGATCTTATTATCGTGCGCATACTGGCGATCAGCCAAACGCTTCTTTCGCACAAAAGCGTCGTAGTACTCTCGGGCAATTCTATCGTTTTTCCGCAAATCAGCACTAAACACATTCTGGAAGGCATGTATCCCGAAGCCTGAGGAGAGGTAGTGTAGAAACATCATACAGAATTGGCCGCACACCGTTGACGTCTCGCTCTGAAGCTGCTGGGTGTTCCATCGGAAGGATCGACAGTTCCGTCGGAGTCTCGATGCGTGGTGATGATTCAGCGGTGGTAATCCGTAGCTGTCAAAGTAGTAGCCGTCTCCGTCAGCGTCCACGTACATGGCAACCCAATGTGCTCCTGGCTTCGTATGATCGTCCGTGTTGGCGATAATCGCAGCGGGTTTCGACCAGCTTCGGGGTATTCTATCAGCTGCGTAGACACCCGTCGTATGCTCCGATATACCGCGAAGGCCAAGGTAAAGGTCTAGCGTGTTCATATATGCGGTCCGTTATTTCGAAGCCAGAATTCAAGACGCAATGCGTTGTTCAGAGCGCAGGTGAACGATCCCCGGCTCTCCTTACAGGCGTGAACGATACACTCGTAATGGTCACGATTCGGTGGGAAGTCCTCGTATGGTGAGTTATCGGGGGTTTCATCCAAATTTATAACTTCCCTTGCCATAACGGTCTGCAGAAAAAGTACGCTCTCCGGACCCCGCGTGTATATGCTCCGCGAAATACCGGCAATATTTCGGAGATTGTTGTATAGCTGTTTGTACGTCACACCACCGTCGAACCACTCTAGACCGTGTCGATAGCGGGTCATGGTGTTGTTCTCACTTCTGATCGCCGGTGGTAATTCGTTGAAATCGCAGGGCGGTGAAACGATCCAGTGGCCTATGTATTTTCTTTCCACAGCCACGACGCCGATCTCCTTCGGCGCCAGACGTCCCTCGGAGTCTTTGAAGTACTCAATCTCGATCACGAAATCCATCGCTGCGGTGCTAACTCGAAGGCGTTCAACGAGAAACTAACGGCGATGCTACCGATCACAGGCGATACCGAGTGCACAAAAAAGACGATGACGCATACCTCAAATTGCTGACCTATGTATTTTCTTCGATTGTTTAGCCGCCGTAATCTACGACGATCTGACGCGAGGCGTCGATCTCCAGAACGTTATCGTACTCGGCGTATACGATACAGTTCACGGTGGTGGCCAGCGGATCGTCGAAGCGTACCTCAATTCGTACACTACCGTGCTTGATCAGGTTCCAGTGGGTGTTGCTATTTGCCGAGAGATCGGGTGTAAGATCGAAAACGAACAGGCAGTAGCCGTCTGCGTAAGCGTTCCTAGATATCGAATTACCCTCGTTGAGGAAGTGTATACCCGTGCCACTGAAGAGGGTATGATACGCGTCCACGTAAAGACCGGCTTTACCGAAATCTGTCTGCAGTGCTTTCGAGGGTACTTGAACACCGTCGACGTACAGCGATAAGAAATTAATACGATAGTTTTTAAAATTGAACGGGTTGAGTTGATAGTTGCCATTGAAGGCCTTGTTATCGACGAAGCCTATTATAATACGCTTAGGTAATTGGCCGAGAATCACGTTGTCCATAGTACCACCGTGCAAGCCGGCATGCATCGTCAGCGCCTTGACCTCTACACGCGTAAGCGGATACTTTGCAGTTGTCTTTGATAGCATTTTAGAATGAGCAATTAGAATACCGGGGCTTATTTTGGCGCGTCTAACGAGGAGCGTGGCCTCCGTTATATGTAAAGAACACTCGCTCTTTGGATCCATGAGGGAGAAACCATCTCTCGTGCGTACGAGACGTAAACGGAGCTCAACACCATTTAATAAAAATTTTTCCTGGTTAAACACATCGCAATGCAAATGACCGATCAGATCGACCGTCTTGTCTTTACCGACGAACGCCTGCCTATTCACGAGCCCCATATTCTTGCCCGCTGTATCGTCCATATGACCGGGCGTATCGTCGTACCAGAGCACGCTCGAGAGGTGGGACCCCTTAGCGGCTGGCCCATAATTTAATAGCGTCTCTATGTAGGCCCTGTAAGCGTACGCGTTATTAGGCGGTGATACGAGTTTCTGATTAAGAAACACGTCCACCTGATTGAACAGCGAGTGTAGCAGATTGTTAACAGGGGCTGCTTTGCTCAGAGCGTCAGGGGCTAACGCATCCTTGGATCGTAGCTGTACGCGTAAACTCAGCATGGTGTGTGCTAGATCGAGGTACTCGTCGCCGTTACCCGGCACGACAAATTCAATGGGCGAGTCATCAGTCAGCGATGAGATGGGCTTGTAGTGTACCCACTGCGCGCTCTCTATAGTGGTCTGTGTCGGTGGCAGTGTAAAGAGCTCGAGCTCCGATTTCATACACTCGCAGGAGTGTGCGTGTAGAAAGGCCATGATAGAGGTAGCGTCTAGGAGAAGATATCCAGCACACTCCGCTTTACTTTTTTACTAGCGATCCTACGACGATTTTTGGGTTTCTTGGTTTTTGACTTTATTTTTTTTACTACTTTTTTTTTTCGACGCGGAGCAGCCCTCTTCCCCGTACGCCTCTTACGCTTGTTAGCAGTTCTTGAGGCGATGCTCCTTCCAGCGACGCCGATGATAGAGTGGGTGCCGCGTCGTCGTTTTACAGCTTTATAGCCCGATCCTTTCATGAGCTCGTCAATTTTCGCCTCCGCCTTACGTTTAAGATTCATACCCGATTCGGTGGCCCTGGTGCGAAACGCCTGTTTCAGCGGAGCGCCGCGCTCGCTGACATCCGTCAAGATATTCATGCCCGCGCGCACCGCCTCCTTACCGACGGCTCGGGCTCCTCTCGATAGCAAAGGTAACACACGCCGAAACAGACCACCTAGAAAGCTACCAATACCATGTCCTCGCTGATAAGGCGACCCCGCGAATACCCGAAATTTCGTGGAATATCCCCCACCGATCTGCGACTCGTAGTAGTCGGTGTAATGAGCCATCAGTCTAGCCGTTTAAAGTGTAGTGTTACGGAGAGCGTCCCTGATTCGAATGGTATAGGTTCGCCTAGTTGATCTCTTATATCGATGTCGATCGTTTGAAAAGTCGTGCGGAGCAGCGGTATATACTTTAACGGTGAAAACGAGAGTACTTTCATGGCTGCGTAAGCGTATTTGTTATCCGTTTGCAGGGGAACCACACGAAGCAAGGGTGTTTGGACGTCTCCGGTGATATACGGCTCGCAGACATCGGTGTAAACAAAAAGCATCTTAGGTAGGGCATTGATCAGGCTAATCGGCTGATCGGCCATCACAACGGGCTGTGCTTTCGATACCACTACCGATTCGGGAAAACCTAGGATGCGCGCCAGAGAGCGGCAGAGTCTCAGTTCGTGTGGGTCGTCTAGATCGTTATCGGTAGAGACGAGCGATACGCTAGCGTAACCGCCTCTACAGAGCTCTAATTGCAGACGGCCCTTCATAGCCCTGGTAGCGTTTATTTCGTCAACGAGTGTCTTTACGTCATCGTAAATACCGTGCGCCACGTTAGAACCCGTCATCATAAGACCCACTATCGGTTCTTTGTGGTTCTTCCGCGGTTTGGTGCGTGTGGTGACAATACCCACGTGCTCCCAGTCTTTTAGCGCTGCGGGCACGTGAAGAAAGGTCATAGGGATCTGTATTTCGACCAGAGCAACAGCCCATGCCCCATGTAAATCGATCTGATGCGGTAGATGCGTGGTAAAACTGGTAGTTTTATTTTCGGGATAGTACGACATACTGCTGTTACTGGGTAGAACGAGATAAAATTGGTCCTTCATTGTTCTTTAAGTGGGATGCCGGTATCCACGAATTAAATTTCTCGGGGTAGCCGACCCAGCTGACCAGTACTTTTTGGGCTTTCCCACGACCGCTTCGTTTTATAACACGATCAATGAGAAACGTGTCCTTTGCGAGGTCCTTGCGGACTCGAACGAGCTCCTCCTCGTAAAAAATACCGTCAATCTCCTCGCCGGCGAGATCTTCTAAGATGTAGACGGGTGGTTCTCTCGTTGTACCTAGGCGTACGATTTTAAAAATCTCTCGAGTCCAACCCCCCTCGTAACCTTTCGCGAAAGGGTTCCTAGCGCTACTGATGCGTACCAGGTCACCGACACCGTATTTAGGGGTACGCGGGCTCGCTGTGGCGTATCGCATGGACAGGTTCATACGGGCCGTAGCGGCATTATACATGGTTACGTCGACTGGACGCATTCTTATCGCAGAGTGACGTGTCCTGTTGTACGATTCCACGAGGCTCTGAAGAATATCTATGTATCGCCGCGTGTTTCTATGTGTAAAGTACCGCCACATACGCTCCTTCAGAGTACGGTTGTAGCGTTCGACGACAGCTGCCTTTACGTCGGGGCTGCGCGCTACGCGGAATCCTATGCCGAGCTCCTCGAGCAGACGCTGCAGTACGCCATTGGTAAACTCTTTACCTTTGTCTGTCTGTAGGTACACGGGTATCCTATTCTTACTACGTGTCAAAACCCTCCGGAATGCCGCTGCTACCGTTGCACCGGACTTATCGCGTAAAGGCTCGACCCAAGCGTATTTGCTGAGTACATCGATTATTACAAGTATATACGTGTAACCATCGTTGTACTCCTTCAACGAGCGAAGGTCTACAAGATCGGCCTCCCAAACATCGTCGATATTGCTGACGGTGTAAGAGCGGCGCTGAAACGTACGACGTACGGGCTTATGCAGCGTATACGCGTCCTGCGCCTCTAACCAATGTATGACGGAATCTCGCTTTACCCTACCCTTAACCGATCGCTCGAGGTTACCGATACCGGCGTACGAAGACGGTTCTGCTGGTGTGTAATAAAGACGCCTCAGAAGTCCGTCATCACCCGCCTTCTTCTTCTGTTTCACGGCAGCCTTAACCATTCTAATCTTTTCTTTTTCTCGGTATCGTTTGCTGTCCTAGCCGACACGGATCGTGTATGTCTTTTCCCCACGACCTCTTCTGCTTCCCCTGAGTCTCTAAACACTTCCGGAAACGCCTCGCCAAATTCCTCCTCCGTGGACGAGCTCTGAGTCGTGTCGATTGGGCGCGGTACGATTGTTACACGACGCCGTGGCTAATTACTGAGAGGCGTCGTGTTGCTCCCCTCCGTCCATAGACGCTGATTACCAATAAATTCGCGCGGTATACCAGCAGTACGGAGGAACCGCGCAAACTGCCGACTCCCCGCCGGTCTCGCCGTTTTTCTCTCGCGCATAGCGTCATTGATTAAATCAACGATGTTGGCGTCCTGCACGACGGTTCCACCGATACGCGTAACGCCCTGCTTACTCCACGAAATGTGTGGTGAGCCAGCGCCACGCAGTCTGCCTAGTAAGAGCCGCGCCTTAGTCCTGTACTTTTGAGGTACACTGGCAATGATGTCGTCGTCGTCGGCATCGGTGGTCTGGTTCCGGGCGTTATCCTCCGCAGAATTGTTATTTTTCTTCTTGTTATCGCTATCGGCGCGCCTATCCTCGTCGACGTTATTGCGCAGGTCCTCGATAAAGTGTAGATAACGCTGCAGCACCTGATTGTACATCTTCCACTTTTCGCGCTCGTCTATGAAATTCGGCGAGTGTAGGATCTCCTTCATCGACGCGTCTAATCTGCTTAAGGGGGTCCCAGGGGTTTGTACGGTGTTAACGGTGTCAATGCCCTCCTGACTGTACTGATGCGTATGAGGCGCTGCACGGTGGTACTGCTGGTGCACGGTATTCACGCTCTCATGAGGAATGAGAACCATCTTTTTCGCATGCTCCATCTCGGCGTATATCCTATCCGCTTCCCCCTATGAGTTTTGATATGACGGTGCCCAGTATGGGTGCTAACAGAAGAGGTAGAAAACCGCCGCTCTGAACGATAAGGCGTTTTCTAGTTTTGACTGCTGAACCCGGTCTGGATAAACGTCTCAGCAGCGGTGCGTGTTTTCGTAAGCGCCGTTTCTGAGTCGGTTTGAGAGGTACGTTGCCGCGAAGGATATTCAGAGCGCATTCGCATATACAGTTGACGAGGCGTGGGTCGGCCGCTCGTAACAGGGCGCTACGTTGTTTGCTGTCCAGGTGGCAAATAGCCTTCAATACTGTGGCGTGCTTCCGCCCTATAGAGCAGCGTGCGCTGGATACCATTACAACCGAATGACTGGTACGTCTCGATCGGCGTACCCGCCCTTTATACCCTTTCGCGGTACGTACACATAGTGGAACGGGTCCGAAGGAAACACACACGTGCGAAAGCGGCAGTTATCGGGCGTCGATTGCTTCAAATCGAGTAGTAAATAGCCGTGCGGTTCGGCGGTGGCATCGCGGTAGACTTCCTGCACGAAGCGCGGATTTTCAGGAAACACCTGTCTCGCCAGATGCTGTATCTGCGCTCTGTCGCGCGGATTTTTAAACACAACGATGTAGTTTGCGTTCAACGAAATATCGCGCTGCCCTGGCCCCTGATGAAAGAGATTCTGCGTAATGAAGATCACGCTGATATTCTTATGATGGCTGCCTTTGGTAAAAAGGTCGACCACCGTGTTATTGGACGACTCCCTCATGAGATCGTCGATGATGACGAGTTTCGGGCGTGGGTCGTTGCCGTAATCTGTGTTTTGCGGCAGTCCCTCGTGAAACTCTATAGTGCTCCCGTACTCCCTGTACCCCTCCTGCCACTCTGCATAGTGAAAGAGAACGCGCGCAAATCGCACGTCACTCATGTCATCGATGAACCGTAGGAATTTCTTTACGAAAAACGTCTTCCCGCACCCCGTTGGCCCACAGACCATCGATGTCCACGGGTGCTTCCACCGCGTGTCCATTATGCCAAATGAGTCTATTTGGTGGTGTCCTTTACGAATATACTGTTACAGAGTCTGCTGAATTTTACACGCTCCCCCCTTTCATCGCGGGGCCCGTCCGCGGCGGGCGCGCGACACGCGTGAGGCTCGTGACGTCGCGCGCGCTTGCTAGCTCTTATCGGTGACGTTGCTAGCCCCTCGTCCGGGTGAGCTCATCGTGCACCTGTGAGCTAGTAGTCGGCATGTATGTGTGTCAACCGCATAGCTAGCCATAGCGCACGGCTAGCATGTCCGAAGCGTCGCTGAAAAAATAAATAACATGGTCGGGTTGATGGAGTCTTCGGGAATAGATCGATAAAAGAGGTTTTTTCAAATAAATATGTTTTATTATTATTATTGTACAGGCGATGTATATACATTTATACATGTTTTGTTTGTAATATTAATTACATAAATCCGTAGGGCAAAGAGCCGAAACGACCGTCGCGTCGCCGCTTTTGAAGCTCTGTCGGTTTACACGTTTTTGATTCCAGACGCGTCACTACGTCGTGAAACGGTGTACGCCGTATCGCGTCATAGTGTAAAACGACAGGCTCGCTGGTCTCTCCCGTCACATAGGAGCGTATCCAGTTGTAATTAATGGCCAGGCTCGTAGCGTAGTCGATCGTGATACCTTTGACCTTACAGACCTCAGCGTAAGAACCGTCTGGCTTATGCACTCGGTACGCATAAAATTTCGGGCCTCCCGAGACAAAAGACGTGATATAGCTACCAACACCGTATGACTCCAACTCATCCGTTAAATCGCCCAAAAGACTACCGAGTGGTGGCTCGTAAGCGTTATCGGCGTGCCGTCCACCCGATACGTATATACACGAGTCGGTGTCGTAATACAGAACGCGTCTATCTAATTTCTCGAGGTAGTCGTACAATTTCAGACGCGCCTGAGCCGTGGTATACGCGGCTATAACAACGTTTGTGTATGCCGTGGGTATCAGCGCGTCGTTCGTACTACGCGTACCGACGTAAAGCAGCTCGTCATCTACGGGCAGAATACCTGTAATCTCGACCTCCGGACACGTAAGCAGACTCACGAGCTTTTGACGAGTCGTCACAATTTCAGTCTTTGGCAGATTTTCGCGTTGCCCAAACTTGCCCCAAAACGAATTCAAACATAATTTTGCGACTGACCGCAGACCGGGATTTGATTTTATATTTCCAGGGTCCAGACGAATACCCTCGACCCGATCGTACTCCTCTATATACAGTTTTTTGGCCTCGTCGTCGTCGCCACACTCTCGCGGCAAGCCGCTAGCTTCCTGCTTAATCTTTAGGAACGTGTTTATGTAATCGGCAAAGTGACCGCCCGTCCGTGTCGTCGGATCGTACTGAGTAATCTCATACTGCCATATTTCGTGTATCGTCGTTATTTGATACCCTTTACGTACGGCGCGGTTGACCTCGTCCACGACCCAGGTCCCTTCGAATACTCTATCCGCGGGATTCTCGTGAGGACATGGCCCCTGTAGCATGGCCTCTGCACAGGAACGACACAAGGCGAACAGCAGTTTACCATGCATGCGTACCGGTAACACGGGATGATACAGATCTCGCGGTGGTAACACCACACACTTAATCAAACCCTCCACGTTATCGATGTTGTTGCGATCACCCGTTAATTCACGACAGTCATCGCCCACGTACACTGTAGGGTGACCTACAGGGAATTTCCCCGTTTTCGAAATGAAGGGGTAGAGCGAGCACACATCTACGTAATGTATCCTCTCAGACCCCTCGACTTCGTAAAAACTGACGGTATTTCCTGTACGGCCACCGAAGAAAGCATCGCGGGGTTCGAGCGGTGCCTGCGATACCAGAGGGTTCTCATTTAGCGATCTATATAAAGCGGCCTGTTCAGAATCTTTTATCCAGCGGTCGAATTCGCACTCCCAAATTTCTGTCAGCTCGTAACCGAGATATCGAATCTTATCGCTCGTAGCCTGCGTTCTCTCGAAGCGCGCGTCCATGGATCCACCCGTGTGTAAATGACTATCTCTGTTTATACGATAGCATTTTGGGCAACCATGCCAGAAACAACCCTGAAACTGGAATACGTGTCGTAGGCCTGTGTCGGTGTCCAGGTAGTAACCGTCGACGGGTGTACCATCCGGTAGACGATACTCCCGAGTGCGCCCTGCGTGAACTATGGCACAGCCCAAACGATGCTCCAGCGAGAGAAGCCATAAGACAGCCTTACGCGATTGTTTGTCACCGTATCGGTACCCGCCCGGTGGCAAAATAGCTATCTGTTCGTCCCGCAAAAAGTTTTTCCGAAAAACTCTCGAACACGCCGAGGCTATGGTTGTGCTCTCCGAGAAAGGGCAAACGCTGCCATGCTGAAGAAACATTTCGCGGAAAGAAACGCAAGCCTGCCTGAGAATGGTAACGTCTGATCTACAGTAATCTATAAACTCGGTTCGAAAGTTAAATACGTATCCCGCAGAGCACTGCTCGTTGTACCATGCTAAAAACTGATTACGCTGAGCCGACGACATCGTATCGGGCGAATAAAACTCGAGCGCTGGTAACGGACCGATATAATGCTGATTCTCAGGTGTATTGAACAGATGCGGGAAGACACCCTTTTGTTTCAAACCGACCGCATCCGCGAGGCCGAAGGCTTTCGGTAGTGCGCTCAGCGGCATATGAAAATAATTAAGACTGTCTATGAATGTTACACGCCCCGTCTTCATCATTATGATACTCGTACCGCTGAGTAGCAGCATCGGCGGCTTTAGGCTTTTTCTTCTACGCTTCACGATGTACCGTAGTACAAACTGCGCGTCGAAACCCTTGGCATTATGCGCCACGCAGACCACTCTCTGAAACGATTTTCTTTTAGGATCGCACGCGAAATCTACAAACTGCCTTACAGGGTCCTCTTCGAAGATGTACTCGTGTACACCGCAAGACGGGCATACCCTCGCGAGATCTGTATCGTTTATGCACGCTGTACACACTTGCTGAACGACGCACAAGTTTGGTGTGTGGATACGCACCGCGTCGTCACCGGGCAGCTTCTGTATCTGCTGTGTTTCAAAATCGTAGAAGATGTACAGAATATTTTTTTCCACGGGCGCCTTTTTTACCGGTCTGACGTAACACCGATGTCCAACGTCATTAACACTCTTGCAGACGCTGCAATACACCTTATCGCAAGAGTGCTTACGAGAGGTTCCTTGAAGAGGTCTAAGACACTGCGGACAGCTGCGAACGGTCTGACACACGCTCTTTTCTCTGCCCTTCTGTTTACTAAGCAACGTATTTATGTGATTATCGAAACAACGTTGACCAAAAAAGTACCTATGGCACTCGCGACAATACATTGTGGGTAGAGCCGAATCGCAGGGCGGTTTTCCGAAACATCTAGCGCATTTGTGGGAGCACTTATGCTCTGCCTCGCGCGTGTAAGACCTGTTACATGGTATGCAAAAACCACGACTACCGACCGCACCCCGCATATTTAAAATAGGTTGATAATGCTGCGAATTATTATAATACAGGATGCGGAGAGTCTGCCGTGGTTTTCCTGAACCGTACGCGCTATCGACTATCTGCGATCCGTCGTACACTGGTTTCTCACCGTTGCCTATACTATCGAACTCGTAAACAACAATGGCTATGCCATCCGGAGCAAGATACCTTTGAAATTTATCAATTTCCGGAATACCACAACCATCAGGCGGTATGTCTACACGGGCGTTTGTCACAAGCTCGAGAGCTAATTGTTTTTGAAATTTACCCCGTTGACGCCGTACTGCGTTCCATCTTTTATGCAGTTCCCCGGAGCGTACTTCCCCGCGTTCAGCGTATACAGAGAGAGGTTATCGCTATTCGCTATGGTCAGTATAGATTGTTTATTTACAAATTCGTGCGCTAATTGCACGCGGCCCGTACCTCGCGGTACTTCAACTATACACGACTCGATGACAAAAGACCTATCTATCTGGAATGCCTGGGCGCTTTGTGCGACGGACGATATCACACCCCACACATCGTTTTCGAGAAGTTCTCGAGCCGGTCTGTACGATACCCACGCTGCCCCGCACGCAAAACTGTCTGATTTGATCGTCAGGCCTATATAGTCCTGCGCGGTACACGAGCTTGTGAGGTACGCGTGTATATCTCTGACTGCTCCGTGTAACCATGATACCGTATTCGTATCAGGGTCTTCGGGCGGCCTCCTGATAGCCATTGTTATTTCGCGTCCGTCTAATCGAAACCGATTTATGCGACGCGTCGTTTCGGATTGCACGGTGAACCTATGCCCTGGCGGTAACACATCGCTATCGCTGACTTCCTCGTTGTCAGTGTCTTCGGCTGCGCAACTCTGCGACTGAAGAAGGGGTCCCCCGCCGGTCTGATATTGCGCACCCGCATCTAACGTTTGGAAAAAGAGTTTTTTTTATTATTTTTTTTTATTAATCAAGAAAAAAAGAAAGAGTATTTGGCTCATACTGACTTCTCATTCCTCACGAGGATTAAACATCGACCCGATGTATGAGAATACAGCGCCTACCAGGTTTTCATCATATCCTACATTTTTTGTTTAAAGTTAGCCGTTTCGCCAAAGAAGGCTTTAAATGTTAAAGAATATCTCTTTCAACGCTACCTTCTTCTTCTTCGAGGGTATCCGCGGCGCCCGGGACCTCATCGAGCACCGCTAATGCATCGGCCGCTTCGTCGGCATCCGCTGCCTCGTACACGCCGTTCCTGAGAACCCACAGTATCGGTTCTTCCGCGTCGTCGTCGTCGTCGTCGTCGTGCTCCTGTAGCGACCGTGCGTTACCCGATGCAATGCGGTCATTGTAACCAGCAGTCTCCAACGGATCTACAACTTTTTTTTACTTTTTATTTTCACACAGATGAGTTTTCAACGATATCTGTAAATTTATAATTATTACATTGATAGCTCTCGTTAGAAGCGTTGGACGTGGTGGAGTGGTCATCCTCATCACCATTGTCATGGTCACTATGGTCGCTAACGGCCGATACTATTGACATGATCTCATCTGTAAAGAAAATTATGAAGCAAATTGCATTTGTTTTCCTTTTGTTTCCGATGCTGTTTAACGCATACTCCACGTATCGACCTCTTCTTCTTCTTCCTCCATCGATTGTATGTTCAGCGCTGTCGATGGACCTGCCACTTTTTTTAAAATAAAACGTAAATTAGACGTAATCTTTTTTTAAAAAAAAAGTATGTTTTACCGTTATCATGTTGCATCCGCGCCGCCGTGCTGGTGCGGGGCTCCGAGTAAACATCCTCTACACAATCGAGGCACCCTAGGAGCAACTGCTCCTCCTCCTCGGGGACGACTTCGTGATGAAAGCGCGTCAATTCTTGTAAAATTGATTTATGTTTTTTTTTAAAAAAAGCAATTTGTGTAGGAGCTATTGCTGGCAAGCGACAAATACATACCTTCGTGAAACAGATGATCGGATATAATAGCCCTGGTGATATGGCTATCACGCACTCCGCGTTTGTTGATACACTCTACGGCTAGCGAGAGTATGTACGGATCGTTCTTGAAGTATCCTCTTTCATGACCCCTCGCTAGCACGCGCAGAGAACAATGGGCAAACACACTTTTTAATCTACGCGTTAACGTGCGAAAACCGAAATATCGTAACTCGCGACACCACACTGGTGAAAATAATCTCGGGTTTCTAGGGTTATTCAAACGACGTGTCCGGACGAAATCGAGGATACAATCGCGAATATTCACCAAAGATGACATTTTTTTTCTTTGCTTAGAGCTGGTGATTGATGACTATCTCCCAAGACGTCGTGATACGAACTAAAACAGGGTACGTCCAGTCCGCGGACGTCTTACAGTCACGGCGATATTAATTTCAAAACAATACCATGCGATACATTTGAATCAGCAAAAAATGGCACGACTTTCTTATTGAAGCGTTATTCGTCAAAAATCGGATAGAAGCGTTTTAATCGTAAAAATGAATTACATATTATTGATCGCTCGTTCGCCGATCGCGAAATATTACGTATCCATAATACGGATAAAAAAAAACCCTGTATAGAAGTGTTGCGTCGGAAGCTGCAGCGATCTGCTGACGCGCACCGTTTGAGGTTGCATCAGCATCTCATCGTCGTAGTGTAGGGTTAGAGATACGAATCATACTACGCCGTGTACATAGGTATTTTTTACTTTATTTATATTTATCAATTACAATCGACTGGTACCAAAAGATCATACCAATCTTTTACAGCATCGAACTCATCGATATCACCACCGATAAGCTGTACGTCGATATCTTTTCCGCCACGGTCATCCCGCAGCAGTGTTTCGCAGCTCTCGTCGCGAAAAATTGCCATACACCGTATATGCCGTATGTTGCGTCGGGATGCTGTTCGTGTGTCCATTGCGTAGTACGTCAAATTGCTCGATCCTTCGGCGTGTTCCCTCTCCGCATCGTTGTAAACATCGTGGGGTGTATAGGTTTCCCACGCATCGTCGAGTGCCTCCAGGTACGCGTAAAGACCGTGAGGCATGCTGACCACGCTTGTTCGGCATTCCTTGTAGTGTAGGAGCGGTGGACCATCCCGCGTCGTCAGGGTAACACACCCAATAAACTCTGTCAAACTGCATCGTTTCTCCAGAGTACGTAGCGCTGCCTCGTATGCACGCATAGCCCTCAGACACCACAGTGTGACGCAGCTTTCGCGTAATCTCTCAAGATGATTGAATGCCGCTAACCAGGCCTGCGACTCCAGACGCATAGGTGCACGACGCGGTAGTTCTTCCGGTGTGGGCCTGCCACACCTTTTCCTCAATATCGTTAGCTCTGATTTGGCCATAGGGCGCCGATACGTGATGCGACATTTGGGATTACTATCGTCGGACATGCACCATTCATGTTTCGCAAACCACTCATTGGTACATATGCGCTGCGCGTAAGGGCTATCGTTAGAACGCTGATCGGAAATAAAACCCAGCGTTACGCTACAGCGTGTGAAATCACGGTGTCCTTTATCCAGTATCGTTGCTATAGACAGTTCGGGTAGTATCACGGGTCTTACACCCGACGGCCAGCCCTTACGACAGATCATGTCGGGGTTATCAACGCCTATGTCTTCAATGTTCAGTGCTCCCGGTTTCGTCATGTATATTGAGGCTAGCGGTACACCCGTTAAATGTCCCAATCTCAGCCACTCCCGTACGGCCTCTTTCTTTGGATCGTACTCGGGATTTGCGTACCGATAGAGGGCTCGTGTCTTCGCCCACTGCACATCTCTATGCCTCAAAAAGTCGTTGTCGTCGTCGTCGTCGTAGCGATCCATTTCTTTTTTCTACGGTAGCTGTCGGTAAATTTTTCACTGTAACGATTCTACTGCTTTTCTTAGACTGTACATCGCTGCCTGCTCGCGCGTGCCCCAGCTGCGTGTTTTCTTTTTTCACAGGATCATCTTAACGCTGATGCAGATGCACCCAGCAGTACAGTGATTCACGTGAATCACTCGCTATAGGATATCAGCATTTCGTCATCTTTGATACATTCTGCGATATCAGCAGTATCATAGCCATAGGCTCTTTGTTCGCTGCATCCTATGAAAACGGGGTGTGGCTATGGTGGCGGTGGTGGGGGACATGTTCACCAATATTTCGATGACCTGCTTTTTAGATATTGCCTTAGACAGTACTGCTCAGACCCTCGCACCGATCGTATAATACCATTTACTACAATCATGTACAAGAAGCAAGTACTGCTGCCCGCTGTGTACGGTCTAAACCGATCGTTTTCGAAGCAAGTGATTACCGGCCTCTCTCTAAATCGTTCGGGAAGCTTATCAATTGTCATACGCATCGTTAATCAAGATTATTCCGGCGTGGAGTTCGAACCTACCGAATGGTCCATCATCACCGACCACTTCCCCGTCATCGACAAGTTCTTCACCGCCGAGGATAACATCAAGGAGGTACCCGAGGCTTTTAACAATCCTATTCTCATGACCACTCATGAGATAGTCTTCACGTACTCATACGGTGAGCGGGCAATTATTATCAAGCCGGCGATCCCTGTGTCTACGGAAAACGATGGCTCTGGTGTTAAAAGAGCTAGGGCCTACACACCTACTGTTGTGATGAAGAGGGTGTCCTACCTCAATCTCCAGAGGGTCTTGCGCTGCGTAACCTTGCAAATAACCAGGCTACGTGCGATTACCGACAGTGCTAACAACTGTAAAGACACATTGATTGCGGAACTCGACCGTCGCGGAGATGACGCCTCCTCCAGGGACAGCATATTGGGCGATCTTCGACTGACTCTGGAGAAGAAAGGCCTGTGGTCGCCGGTACTTTACCAATTATTAGTGGAGCTGCTCTCCCTGTATAACCACGAGTACCTCTCCTTCGTGCGGAGCACCATGGAGGACCAGAACAACCATGCATAACACTTATTTTCTTAATAAACCTGTATGATTGATGTATCCTGCAATATGCTTATAATATATTTTTATTTAAAACTTTTTCTTGTTTTGTCTCCTACACCTCAGTCTCCCTATATCCCCAAAAAACACTTACGTGTAAAAAACTACGCCAAGTACAGGTGTGCTGTGTATTCCTCTAATAAAAAGTATTGATATCAGATTATTGAGGCCAAGTACATAAGTCACTACATGTTTGCCTATTTTATGATCTAGCACTGGCCCATCATTTTAATTGTATTTTCAAAATTTCCTATAACGTTTTCACTACTCTTTTACATTACTACTGTTTCTCGTAGTTGATTATGAATTAATGGTTATTTAATAATTAATAAAACTTTAGCTGATTCCTTATCGAGTACTACTTGGCGGGTCCGTGCAATTCTTGATATAAATTTGCATTCATAATGCCAGTCATTAAACTCAAAACCAATGTCAACTTTCTATATAGAGCTTATTTACGATAACTCGTTAATAATAATCACGGTAAAATCTTAATAACAAACATATAATTTTAGGATACTATTAGTACGTTCAAAGTAAGTACTTTGGAATTTCTGGCACGGACCCGCCAAGTAGTACTCGATAAGGAATCAGCTAAAGTTTTATTAATTATTAAATAACCATTAATTCATAATCAACTACGAGAAACAGTAGTAATGTAAAAGAGTAGTGAAAACGTTATAGGAAATTTTGAAAATACAATTAAAATGATGGGCCAGTGCTAGATCATAAAATAGGCAAACATGTAGTGACTTATGTACTTGGCCTCAATAATCTGATATCAATACTTTTTATTAGAGGAATACACAGCACACCTGTACTTGGCGTAGTTTTTTACACGTAAGTGTTTTTTGGGGATATCACAAGTTTTTGTTGTTCAACGGGACATAGACGCTCTAAGCACTGAAATCTATATTGTCACAGATATAAAATGTAAATGCATTATGATGTTGCTAATCAGAAAAATATATTGCGGTGTCGAAAATGTTTAATGGCATATAAATTTAATTTGTAAGTCCCTTTTTCTAGAAATGCATAAAGACATATACAAATTTTTAAAGAAAATGTAATCTTCAATGCATATAAGCGTCGTTAATGGTGTCCAGCTTGTTGAAGCCGTGTGGTAAATGTAAGAGAGGAGAGTATGCTGGATTATTTCAGGCCTTGTACCTTAGGCCGTGCGAACATCAAAGAGGATACTATAGTTTGAGCGAAGCGCCAAAGCTTGTTGCACACTTTTCTGGACTTCTACGTCCTACACTTAGGTACAAGAAACTACGGAGCGGAAAACCCTGGACTTCCACATCCAACACCTGGACACAGGAAACTACGGAGTGGAATACCTGGACACCCTGGACTTCTACATCCAGTACCTAGATACAAGAAACTACGGAGCGGAATACCTGTACACCCTGAATTTCCACATCCGACACCTAGATACAGAAAACTACGAAGCGGAATACCTGGACACCTTGGACTTCCACATCCGACACCTAGATACAGAAAACTACGAAGCGGAATACCTGGACACCCTGGACTTCCACATTCGACACCTAGATACAGAAAACTACGAAGCGGAATACCTGGACACTCTAGACTTCCACATCCGACACCTAGATACAGAAAACTACGAAGGGGAATGCCTGGATACCCTGGAATTCCACATCCAGTACCTAGATACAAGAAACTACGGAGCGGAACACCTGGACACCCTGGACTTCCACATCCAGTACCTAGATACAAGAAACTACGGAGCGGAATACCTGGACACCCTGGACTTCCACATCCAGTACCTAGATACAAGAAACTACGGAGCTGAATACCTGGACACCCTGGACTTCCATATTCGACAACTAGATGCAGAAAACTACGAAGCGGAATACCTGGACACCCTGAACTTCCACATCCGACACCTAGATACAGAAAACTACGAAGGGGAATGCCTGGATACCCTGGAATTCCAAATCCAGTACCTAGATACAAGAAACTACGGAGCGGAACACCTGGACACCCTGGACTTCCACATCCAGTACCTAGATACAAGAAACTACGGAGCGGAATACCTGGACACCCTGGACTTCCACATCCAGTACCTAGATACAAGAAACTACGGAGCGGAATACCTGGACACCCTGGACTTCCACATCCAGTACCTAGATACAAGAAACTACGGAGCGGAATACCTGGACACCCTGGACTTCCATATTCGACACCTAGATGCAGAAAACTACGAAGCGGAATACCTGGACACCCTGAACTTCCACATCCGACACCTAGATACAGAAAACTACGAAGGGGAATGCCTGGATACCCTGGAATTCCAAATCCAGTACCTAGATACAAGAAACTACGGAGCGGAACACCTGGACACCCTGGACTTCCACATCCAGTACCTAGATACAAGAAACTACGGAGCGGAATACCTGGACACCCTGAACTTCCACATCCAGTACCTAGATACAAGAAACTACGAAGCGGAATACCTGGACACCCTGGACTTCCACGTCGGCCATCTAGATATAGAAAACTACGAAGCAGAACAGTTGGACAATCTGTCACCTAAAATACGAGGAATTATGCCGAAGCACACATATACATACACCCATATACGCGCGCTGCACATGAATGCTATTAAAAACTGGATAATTCTATACTGTTGTGAAAGCACCCTTATACTAACTGGAAATTCGGTATGAACGGTAGCTTCACGTATAAAGTGTATTTGATTGTATTGTGTATTCGTAAATTACTACCACCATACAGAGTACAAATAGGTAAAGAAGGCACAGCAGTCAGCGCCATCTGTCGTGTAAAAAATGCGATGGACGTGCGAAGACGACGACGACGACGACGACGACGACGACGACGACGACGACGACGACGATGACGACGACGACGGAACTGAAATAAAATCATCTCGCTCGCCATCTCAATACACCCTGATCTCGTATACTAATCGTATTGAACGTGGGGGCAATCAATTCAGGACCCTCAATTCCTATAGTGAATGTATCAATAACTTTTTCTCATGTATAGCGGTTAATAAGATATTTCGTTCCAAACACAGGTATAAGAGTTGACTCAAGTAAAGAGTCTCGGCGAGCTGCGCCCTGTACAGCCGGTTGCCTGTACTTGGCGCGAGACTCGACCGAGTCTCTTGATCTTTTCCTCTGAGGGGGTGGCGCCGTAGTGCGGTGCGGGGGACACAGCGCGGCGCGCTCCATGACTCATAGGGGACAGTGGTGGGGGTTTGTTGTGACGGCCAGGAGTGGTCTGTAACTACTCACGCGTACCTTACAAGCTCGTGTACCGCGCGGGACTATGTAGGTCTAACGATCAAATCCGACAGTTTTGCGTGCGGGGCTGCGTGGCTGTCGTACAGACCGGCTCGAGAACTTCTCGAAAACGATGTGTGGGGTGTGATATCGTCCGTCGCGCAGAGCGCCCAGGCATTCCAAATAGATAGGTCTTTCGTCATCGAGTCGTGTATAGTCGAAGTACCGCGGGGTACAGGACGCGTACGATTAGCGCACGAATTTGTAAAAAAAAATTCTATACTGACCATAGTGAATAACGATAACCTCTGTCTACCTAGGTCGCTCGTTGTGGCGATGGTACACGCTAAACGAGGGGAGGTGCGCTCTGGGGAGCTGCATGAGCGATGGAACGCGGTACGGCGTCAACGGGGTAAATTACAAAAACAATTTGCTCTCGAACGTGTGACAAACGCGTGTGTAGGCATACCGCCGGACGGCTGCGGTATTCCAGAAATTGATAAATTTCAAAGTTACCTAGCCCCGAGCGGTATAGCAATCGTTGTTTACGATTTTGACAGCATAGGCAGCGGCGAGAAACCGCTGTACGACGGTTCGCAACTAGTTGATAACGCGTACGGATCAGGGAAACCACGGCAAACGCTCCGCATCCTGTATTATAATAATTCGCAGCATTATCAGCCTATTTTAAATATGCGGGGTGCAGTCGGTAGTCGTGGTTTTTGCATACCATGTAACAGATCTTATACGCACGAGGCAGAGCATAAGTGTTCCCACAAATGCGCTAGATGTTTCGGAAAACCGCTCTGCGATTCAGCTCTCCCCACATTGCATTGTCGCGAGTGCCATAGGTACTTTTTTGGCCAAATCTGTTTCGATAACCATATAAACACGCTATTTATCAAACAGAAGGGAAAAGAAAAGAGCGTATGTCAGGCCGTTCGCAGCTGTCCACAGTGTCTCAGGCCGCTTCAAAGAGCGCTGCGTAAACACTCTTGCGATAAGGTGTACTGCAGAGTCTGCAAGAGCGTTAACAGAGTAGGCCATCAGTGTTATGTCAGACCGGTAAAAAAGGCGCCCGTGGAAAAAAATATTCTATTCATTTTTTACGATTTTGAAACACAGCAGATACAGAAGCTGCCCGGTGACGACACGGTACGCATCCACACACCAACCCTGTGTATCGTTCAGCAAATGTGTACAGCGTGCATAAACGATACAGATCTCGCGAGGGTATGCCCGTCTTGCGGTGTACGCGAGTACGTCTTTGAAGATGACCCCGTAAGGCAGTTTGTAGATTACGCGTGCGACCCTAAAAGAAAATCGTTTCAGAGAGTGATCTGTGTGGCGCATAACGCCAAGGGTTTCGACGCGCAGTTTATACTGAAGTATATCGTGAAGCGTAAACGGAAAACTCTAAAGCCACCGACGCTGATACTCAGTGGCACGAGTATCATAATGATGAAGACGGGTCGTGTAACATTCATAGACAGCCTTAATTATTTTCACATACCTCTGAGTGCCCTACCAAAAGCCTTCGGTCTCGTGGACTCGGCTGGTTTGAAACAAAAAGGTGTATTTCCGCATCTATTCAATACTCCCGAGAATCAGCATTATATCGGTCCTCTACCACCACTCGAGTTTTATTCACCCGACACGATGCCTACGGCCCAACGTAATCAATTCTTAGCATGGTATAACGAACAACGGTCTGCGGGCTACGTATTTAACTTTCGAACAGAGTTTATTGATTACTGTAGATCCGACGTCACCATCCTCAGACAGGCATGCGTTTCTTTCCGCGCAATGTTTCTCCAGCACGGTGGCGTTTGTCCTTTCTCGGAGAGCACCACCATAGCCTCAGCGTGATCGAGAGTTTTTAGAAAAAACTTTTTGCGGGACGAGCAGATAGCCATTTTACCACCGGGTGGATACCGTTACTGCGAGAAACAATCACGTAAGGCCCTGTTATGGCTCCTCTCGCTGGAGCATCGTTGGGGTTGTACCATAGTTCACGCGGGGCGCACTCGGGAGTACCGTCTACCGGAGGGTACGCCCGTCGACGGTTACTACCATGACACCGATACAGGGCTGCGACACGTCTTGCAGTTTCAGGGTTGCTTCTGGCACGGGTGCCCAAAATGTTATCGCATAAACAGGGATACGCGGTTGCACACGGGCGAATCTATGGATGCGCGCTTCGGGAGAACGCAGGCTACGAATGATAAGATCCGATATCTCGGTTACGAACTGACGGAAATCTGGGAGTGTGAATTCGATAGCTGGATAAACGATCCAGCACAGGCCGTATTATATAGAACATTGAATGAGAACCCGCTGGTAGCGCAACTACCGCTGGAACCTCGCGATGCTTTCTTCGGTGGACGTACAGGGAATACCGTCAGTTTTTACGAAGTCGAGGGGTCTGAGAGGATACACTACGTAGATGTGTGTTCGCTCTACCCCTTCATATCGAAAACGGGGAAATTCCCTGTAGGGCACCCTAGAGTGTACGTGGGCGACGATTGTCGCGAACTAACGGGTGATCACAATAACGTCGATAGCGTAGAGGGTCTGATTAAGTGTGTCGTGTTACCACCGCGAGATCTGTATCACCCCGTGCTACCGACACGCATGCACGGTAAAATGCTTTTCGCACTGTGTCGTTCCTGTGCAGAGTCAACGCTGCAGGGCTCGTGTCCTCACGAGAATCCTGAGGATAGAGTATTCGAAGGGACATGGGTTGTGGACGAGGTCAGACGCGCTGTACGTAAAGGATATCAAATAACGACGATACACGAAATATGGCAATACGAGATCACCCAGTACGATCCGGTCACGCGAACGGGCGGTCACTTTGCCAATTACATAAATACATTCCTGAAGATTAAGCAGGAGGCTAGCGGGTGGCCGCGTAAGTGCAGCGACGACGAGTCTAAGAAGCTGTATGTAGAGGAGTACGATCGGGTCGAGGGTATTCGACTAGACTCTACTAACATAAAATCAAATCCCGGTCTGCGGGCAGTCGCCAAACTATGTCTGAATTCCTTTTCGGGTAAGTTCGGGCAGCGCGAAAATCTACCTAAAACGGAAATCGTAACGACTCGTCAGAAGCTCGTGAGTTTGCTTACATGCCCGGAGGTCGAAATTACGGGTATTTTACCCGTAGATGACGAAGTACTCTACGTCAACACGAGTAGTACGAGCGAATCGGTGATACCCACAGCGTACACAAACGTTGTTATAGCCGCGTACACCACGGCTCAAGCTCGTCTTAAGTTATATGACTATCTCGAGAAATAAGATCGACGTGTACTATATTACGACACCGACTCGTGTATATACGTATCGGGTGGCCGTCACGCCGTTAACGCTTACGAGCCGCCGCTCGGCAGTCTTTTAGGCGATTTAACGGACGAGCTGGAGTCGTACGGTGTTGGTAGTTATATCATGTCTTTTGTATCGGGAGGCCCGAAATTTTACGCGTACCGGGTACGTAAGCCAGACGGTTCTCACGCAGAGGTCTGCAAAGTCAAAGGTATCACGATCGACCACGCGACGAGTCTTGCCATTAATTATGACTGGATACGGTCTTATGTAACGGGAGAGACGAGCGAGCCTGTTGTTTTGCACTACGACGCGATACGTCGTACGCCGTTTCACGACGTAGTTACACGCCTCGAATCAAAAACGTGTAAACCGACCGAACTTCAAAAACGGCGGCGCGCCGGTCGTTTCGGATCCTTACCGTACGGCTTTATATAACTAGTATTACCAAAAAGTTGTACAAATGTATATACAACCCTGAACAATATTTTACCGTACAGTCTTATGTAACTAATATTACCAAAAAAAAAAATGTACAAATGTATATACATCGCCTGTACAATAATAAAACATGTTTATTTGAAAAACAAAAAACCTCTTTATCGATCTATTCCCGAAGGCTCCACCAACCCGCCCATGTTATATATTTTTTCAGTGGCGCTTCGGACATGCTAGCCGTGCACTATGGCTAGCTATGCGGCTGACACACATACATGGCGACTATTAGCTCACAGGTGCACGATGAGCTCGCCCGGACGAGGGGCTAGCAACGTCGCCGATAAGAGCTAGCAAGCGCGCGCGCAACGTCACGAGCCTCACGCGTGTCGCTCGCCCGCCGCGGCCGGGCCCTGCGATGGAAGGGGGAGCGTGTAAAATCCAGCAGACTCTTTAACAGTATATTCGTAAAGAACACCGCCAAATTACCTCATTTGGCATAATGGACACACGGTGGAAACACCCGTGGACGTCGATGGTCTGTGGGCCAACGGGTTGCGGGAAGACGTTCTTCGTAAAGAAATTCCTACGATTCATCGAGGACATGAGCGACGTGCGATTCGCGCGCGTTCTCTTTCACTATGCAGAGTGGCAGGAGGGGTACAGGGAGTACGGGAGCTCTATAGAGTTTCAGGAGGGACTGCCGCAGAACACCGATTACGGCAACGACCCACGCCCGAAACTCGTCATCATCGACGATCTCATGAGGGAATCGTCCAATAACACGGTGGTCGACCTTTTTACCAAAGGTAGCCATCATAAGAACATCAGCATTATCTTTATCACGCAGAACCTCTTTCATCAGGGTCCCGGACAGCGCGATATCTCGTTGAACGCCAACTACATCGTTGTATTTAAAAATCCGCGCGACAGAGCGCAGATACAGCATCTGGCCAGACAGGTGTTTCCTGAAAATCCGCGCTTCGTACAGGAAGTCTACCGCGATGCCACGGCCCAACCGCATGGCTATCTACTACTCGATTTGAAGCAGTCGACCCCCGATAACTGCCGCTTTCGCACTTGCGTGTTTCCTTCGGACCCGTTCCACTACGTGTACGTACCGCGAAAGGGTATAAAGGGAGGGCACACCGATCGAGACGTACCAGTCATTCGGTTGTAATGGTATCCGGCGCACGCTGCTCTATAGGGCGCAAACACGCCGCAGTGTTAAAGGCTATTTGCCATCTGGATAGCAAATAGCGTAGCACTTTGTTACGAGTGGCCGACTCACGACTCGTCAACTGTATATGCGAATGTGCTCTGAATATTCTTCGCGGTAACGTGCCTCTCAAGACGACGCAGAAACGCCGCTTACGAAAACACGCATCGCTGTTGAGACGTTTATCCAGACCGGGTTCAGCCGTCAAAACTAGAAAACGTCTTATCGTTCAGAGCGGTGGTTTTTTACCTCTCCTGCTAGCACCCATACTAGGCACCGTCATTTCGAAACTCATAGGGGGAGGCGGATAGGGGTATACGTCACGAAGAGCGAGAGAAATCGAGATGGAGCATGCCAAAAAGATGGTTCTAATCCCTCAGGAGAGCGTGGAGCAGCAGCACTACCGACCAATGCCTCATACATCCCACCACCACCAGCAGCAGCAGCAGGAGCAGGGTGTCGACACCGTAAACACCGTGCAGACCCCCGGGAGCCCCTTAAGCAGATTAGACGCATCCATGAAGGAGATCCTACACTCACCGAATTTCATCGACGTGCGCGAAAAGTGGAAGATGTACAATCAGGTGCTGCAGCGTTATCTACACTTTATCGAGGATCTGCGAAATAACGTCGACGAAGATAGGCGAGGCGATAACGATGCCAAGAAAAAAAATAACAATTTTGCGGAGGATGTCAGGAGTTTGACCGACGATGGCGACGACGACATCATCGCTAGCGTGCCCCAAAAGTACAGAGCCAAGGCTATGCTTTTACTAGGAAGGCTGCGCAACACTGGTTCGCCACGCATCTCGTGGAGTAAACAGGGCGTTACGCGTATCGGCGGAGCCGTCATGCAGGACGCCAACATCGTGGATTTAATCAACGACGCTATGCGTGAGAGAAAAACAGCGAGACCGGCGGGGAGTCGGCAGTTTGCGCGGTTCCTCCGTACTGCAGGTATACCGCGTGAATATATCGGCAATCAACGTCTATGGAGGGAGGGGAGCAACACGACGTCTCTCGGTAATCAGACACCGCGCCGTGTAACAATCGTGCCGCGACCTATCGAGCAGACTCAGAGCTCGTCTACAGAAGAGGAATTCGGCGAGGCGTTTCAGGAAGTGTTTAGAGACTCCGGGGAAGAAGGGTTCGTGGGGAAAAAATATACGCGATCCGCGTCGGCCGGTACAACCAGCGATAGCGAGAAAAAGAAAAGATTAGAATGGTTAAGGCTGCCGTGAAACGGAAGAAGAAAAAGATATCGGCTGATGATAGCTTTCTGAGGCGTCTTTATTACACGCCAGCAGAACCGTCTTCGTACGCCGGTATCGGTAACCTAGAGCGAGCAGCTAGGGGCAGGGTAAAACGAGATTCCGTCACGCGCTGGTTAGAGGTGCAGGACGCGTATACGTTGCATAAGCCCGTGCGACATACGTTTCAGCGTCGCTCTTACACCGTCAGCAATATCGACGACGTTTGGGAGGCCGATCTTGTGGACCTTCGATCGTTGAAGGAGTACAACGATGGTTACACGTTGTGACGTATTTTCACGCGATCGAACCTCACCGGAAACTATGAGGATGACCGGTGCACAACTTACGCGATTCCTTCGCGTGTCCAGGCGACCCAAGGGCTAACAACTGTTCCTGTAAAATTTCTACGATAGTGTTGGGCGCCAGGTTCCAAACGGGAACCACGTATCCTTCAAGTCGATCCTTTCCTTCCGGCCTTTCTTGGCTAACTCAGTACCGCGGAGGCGTCGGGGTTCGGAACAATAGGTCGGATGGGTCAGACGATCACGCGACACACAAAATCAGTCGAACACTTCGATTTCAATTAATGGTTCGGTTTATTAAATAAAATCGGCGGCGCGAAGCGCGACGATTTTGTACAATACCGAATTCAGGAGTTACAAAAGAAAATAGAAATTCGAGATAACTCGAAACGACAAAACAAAAGTACAATCAAAAGAAAAATAGTAACGGGTACTTCGCGTACCGTACGAATTCAAAGCTACAATCGTAACACGGCTAATCCGCGTATGCCACAATACGATGACCGACCGTCAAGGACCTGTCCGCGTTCTACGCGTTACCAAAATAAAAAAAAGGTATGAATGCCTGACGGGCGGACGACAAGACACAATTCGGATAACTGACAAACTTCGAATCCAAAAATAATATCAAACCAAAATTTCTAACAGTGAACCCTGCCGGTCGACGGACCTTCGTGCCTTGGTCAAATTCGAGGTGAGGGATTGTCCCTCCGCGTGTCCGTTACACGCGCGGTCAAAACTTACGAAAACAAACAAAATCCGATGCCAAGATTCGCACGAAGTTACGTCGCTCACAAAAGTCAGTTAGACTCGCTTACCGTGTTGTTCCCTGGTCGTGTAATCCCAGAAAACCAAATCGACAGCTCAATGGCACTTTGTGCACTCGCGTACTCACAATTCAATTCCGATAAAACCAAACGTCTAACGTCTACGCGTGTCCAAGCAGGAATCTCTCGATCTTCATGCGCTTTGTCTTCGCGTGAAGGATAGCACCCCCTCCCTTTAGGCTAATGGGCGGCGATTCGCCCTGCGGACGAATCCTTCAACCCAGCGTCTTCGCCACGCGCCAGTTTCGAACATGTCATCGCGACAATTAATAATTTCCAGATCTCTCGTGGACAATTCATACAATGTCGGGTCCTACGGAGAGTAACATTCGTTCTCTCGCGAGGGTGCACCAGGCGTTCCCTGGATTCCCAACTCGCGGAAATATAATTATGTGCACTGGCGATGGGCGCTCTGCCATAGGGGTCGGTGGTGGTGCTCATTCGGGTAGCGCTGTGGGCGCCGCTTCCAGTCGTGGTTGAGTACCAGCTGAGTAGAGCGCGTTGCTGCCGCGTGACGTCAAGCTGTCCCGCGTTGCGCGCGCCTCCGGGGCCAGTAGAGCTGCTCTCCGCAGATAGCGCGAGTGTCGACCCTCGCGTGTCGCAGCTCCCTCCCTCCTGGGACTCCAGCTGGCTCTCCCCTCTCTGTCTTCTCCGACGTCGCGTCTTCTCGGGCACGGCGAGCGAGAAACCTAGTCGAACTCCGGCAGAGTACACGCAAAACAAAAGAAAATAATAAAATAATCTATCGAATTTTCCAATAGGCCCTTGCGGTCGGTGGATCCTGCCTGGACTTTGCAATGGCCTTTTAGGCCCGTATCGCGTTTCGGCGTGATTTTCCGCCGAGGACCAGACGGGTGAAATCCACCACGTCACAACAGCCCTCCCCCAGGCGGGAACTCACGCGGTAAACGATTGTGAGCGATTCTCGACAGTCATGTTGCTGTTGTACTACTCGAATCTACCGCGAGTCCAGGCACGTCAATCCACCTTCCGGCCGAGCTCTTCGGCCCTATCAGGGCGATTCAGTCAGGTTCTTTTCCTTTATCCGACCATCACCAGACACATAAGGAAATTCAGCACAACACAATTTACTAAACGGATTCATTATCTTTACTACATCCCGCGTAAGGTAGCGCGGGTTACTCATCGTCATTTTCGGGTTTATTCTCGTTCGATTTACTCATTCAGTTCTATCGTCTGTCAGTCGTAACCTCGCGAAGTCCGGCGACTTCCTCAACGGCGAGGCCATCCCGCATTTCCCACGGGATCGTTTCTTTACTCGTCGCCGTCCACCATAACTCGGTGAGGCCGTCTAATCCGATTCCGAAATCTCGTATCGCGTCAATTCCTAGGATCAATTCGCTCATTAACTCCGGTATGACTTGACAAGAGATTACTTGCGTTTCGTTCAGAATTGACATGGGAATACTCGCGTGACCGTCTACACGTGCTGTCGCACCATTGGCCATCGCGACAGTTTTTCCCTGGACTTCGTTCAACGCTATTCCTAGATCCTTAATCCATTCGTGCTTAATCGTTCGCACACACGACGCCGTTGCACCTGTGTCGAGTAGCGCGTGTACAAGATCTTCGCCTATTCTTACCGGTAAATAAATTCGCGTACCACGAGGTCGCGGGGCAATCGGACACAATTTTGATTCGCGGTCAGGCGGGCCCTGCTCAACGCGCGAAATCACACCTATTGCGTCATCTTCCTTTCTTCCAGTTTCTCTAGGCTTCGACATTCTTCTAATGCACTCTCCTTCTGAAACTACTCCCGAGAGGCGTGCTCCCTCCGCTTCTTCCGCCTCCGAATACATCTCGGGGTACGGCAAGACAGAGAAATTTTCGCCCCTTCGCGAATCCGAATCTTCGGGGTCGTCACTACGACACATTTCCGCCACGCTGGCGGGTGCTAACAAAATCGTTAATTTGGCGTCGAATGGTGAAACACTACGGGTCAATTCATTTTGGTCCTTCGTCACTACGCTTGGTCGATCTTTCGTAAATCTTTCGGCTGGAGGTAAGCTCGAACGCGTTTGTTCGTTTTGCTCGCCCTCCTTAGGAATGACGGACACTCTGGTCCGCTCGCGTATCGGAGGCAGCCGGGGACCGTCTATTGCTGCCGTCCGTTCGCGTTTCCCGAACGGTTCGCGAGCCGACCTTTGCACCGCGAACACTCGCTGACCGTCACCCCCCTCAGTCCGCACCAATAGCAAAATATACCGTTCCGATCTTTCTTACAATCGCTATGGTAGTGTCCTTTTTCGCGACAGTTCCAACACGTAATCGGCAATCCGTCCGGAGTTGCGCGTTTCGCACCTGAATTCGGCGAATCTTCTGTAACTGCCGATACGTCATTCGTAGGTTCCGAGCGTGTATTCATCCGACCGACTCGGGACTTGTTTCCCGTATTTTTCGCGGCGGTTTTTGGTTTTTCCCCACGTTGGGCGCCAAAAAGTTGTGACGTATTTTCACGCGATCGAACCTCACCGGAAACTATGAGGATGACCGGTGCACAACTTACGCGATTCCTTCGCGTGTCCAGGCGACCCAAGGGCTAACAACTGTTCCTGTAAAATTTCTACGATAGTGTTGGGCGCCAGGTTCCAAACGGGAACCACGTATCCTTCAAGTCGATCCTTTCCTTCCGGCCTTTCTTGGCTAACTCAGTACCGCGGAGGCGTCGGGGTTCGGAACAATAGGTCGGATGGGTCAGACGATCACGCGACACACAAAATCAGTCGAACACTTCGATTTCAATTAATGGTTCGGTTTATTAAATAAAATCGGCGGCGCGAAGCGCGACGATTTTGTACAATACCGAATTCAGGAGTTACAAAAGAAAATAGAAATTCGAGATAACTCGAAACGACAAAACAAAAGTACAATCAAAAGAAAAATAGTAACGGGTACTTCGCGTACCGTACGAATTCAAAGCTACAATCGTAACACGGCTAATCCGCGTATGCCACAATACGATGACCGACCGTCAAGGACCTGTCCGCGTTCTACGCGTTACCAAAATAAAAAAAAGGTATGAATGCCTGACGGGCGGACGACAAGACACAATTCGGATAACTGACAAACTTCGAATCCAAAAATAATATCAAACCAAAATTTCTAACAGTGAACCCTGCCGGTCGACGGACCTTCGTGCCTTGGTCAAATTCGAGGTGAGGGATTGTCCCTCCGCGTGTCCGTTACACGCGCGGTCAAAACTTACGAAAACAAACAAAATCCGATGCCAAGATTCGCACGAAGTTACGTCGCTCACAAAAGTCAGTTAGACTCGCTTACCGTGTTGTTCCCTGGTCGTGTAATCCCAGAAAACTAAATCGACAGCTCAATGGCACTTTGTGCACTCGCGTACTCACAATTCAATTCCGATAAAACCAAACGTCTAACGTCTACGCGTGTCCAAGCAGGAATCTCTCGATCTTCATGCGCTTTGTCTTCGCGTGAAGGATAGCACCCCCTCCCTTTAGGCTAATGGGCGGCGATTCGCCCTGCGGACGAATCCTTCAACCCAGCGTCTTCGCCACGCGCCAGTTTCGAACATGTCATCGCGACAATTAATAATTTCCAGATCTCTCGTGGACAATTCATACAATGTCGGGTCCTACGGAGAGTAACATTCGTTCTCTCGCGAGGGTGCACCAGGCGTTCCCTGGATTCCCAACTCGCGGAAATATAATTATGTGCACTGGCGATGGGCGCTCTGCCATAGGGGTCGGTGGTGGTGCTCATTCGGGTAGCGCTGTGGGCGCCGCTTCCAGTCGTGGTTGAGTACCAGCTGAGTAGAGCGCGTTGCTGCCGCGTGACGTCAAGCTGTCCCGCGTTGCGCGCGCCTCCGGGGCCAGTAGAGCTGCTCTCCGCAGATAGCGCGAGTGTCGACCCTCGCGTGTCGCAGCTCCCTCCCTCCTGGGACTCCAGCTGGCTCTCCCCTCTCTGTCTTCTCCGACGTCGCGTCTTCTCGGGCACGGCGAGCGAGAAACCTAGTCGAACTCCGGCAGAGTACACGCAAAACAAAAGAAAATAATAAAATAATCTATCGAATTTTCCAATAGGCCCTTGCGGTCGGTGGATCCTGCCTGGACTTTGCAATGGCCTTTTAGGCCCGTATCGCGTTTCGGCGTGATTTTCCGCCGAGGACCAGACGGGTGAAATCCACCACGTCACAACGTATATACTTGTAATAATCGATGTACTCAGCAAATACGCTTGGGTCGAGCCTTTACGCGATAAGACCGGTGCGGCGGTAGCCGCGGCATTCCGGAGGGTTTTGACACGTAGTAAGAATAGGATACCCATGTACCTACAGACAGACAAAGGTAAAGAGTTTATCAACGGTGTACTGCAGCGTCTACTCGAGGAGCTTGGTATAGGATTCCGTGTAGCGCGCAGCCCCGACGTAAAGGCTGCTATCGTCGAACGCTACAATCGTACTCTGAAGGATCGTATGTGGCGCTACTTTACACATAGAAACACTCGGCGGTACATAGATATTCTTCAGAATCTCGTGGACTCGTACAACAGGACACGCCACTCCGCGATAAGAATGCGCCCGGTTGACGTAACCTTGTATAATGCCGCTAAGGCTCGTATGAACCTATCTATGCGATACGCCGCAGCGCGCCCGCGTGTCCCTAAATACAGTGTCGGCGAACTGGTACGCATCAGTAGCGCTAGGAACCCTTTTGCGAAAGGTTACGAGGGTGGGTGGACTCGAGAGATTTTTAAAATCGTACGCCTAGGTACAACGAGGGAACCACCGGTCTACATCTTAGAAGATCTCGCCGGAGAGGAGATTGACGGTATTTTTTACGAAGAGGAGCTCGTTCGAGTTCGCAAGGACCTCGCAAAGGACGCGTTTCTCGTCGATCGTGTAATAAAACGAAGCGGTCGTGGGAAAGCCCAAAAAGTACTGGTCAGTTGGGTCGGTTACCCCGAGAAATTTAATTCGTGGATACCGGCATCCCACTTGAAGAACAATGAAGGACCAATTTTATCTCGTTCTTCCCAGTAACAGCAGTATGTCGTACTATCCCGAAAATAAAACTACCAGTTTTACGACACATCTACCGCATCAGATCGATTTACACGGGGCATGGTCTGTTGCTCTGGTTGAAATACAGTTTCCTATGACCTTTCTGCACGTGCCGGTGGCGCTAAAAGATTGGGATCACGTGGTCGTGGTCACTACCCGTACCAAACCGCAGAAGAACCACAAAGAACCGATAACCGGCTTTATAGTGTCGGGTTCTAACGTAGCGCACGGTGTTTACGATGACGTGAAGACCCTCATTGACGAGATAAACGCTACCAGGGCTATGACGGGCCGTCTGAAGCTAGAGCTCTGCAGAGGTGGTTACGTGAGCGTATCGCTCGTCTCTACCGATAACGATCTAGACGATCCGCACGAGCTGAGACTCTGCCGCTCTCTGGCTCGCATCCTTGGCTTTACCGAGTCGGTCGTGGTATCGAAAGCAGAATCCCCTGTGATGGCCGATCAACCGGCTAGTCTGATCAACGCCCTATCCAAGATGCTTTTCGTTTACACCGATGTCTGCGAGCCGTATATCACCGGAGACGTCCAAACACCCCTGCTCCGCGTGGTTCCCCTACAACCAGATAACAAATACGCGTACGCGGCTGTAAAAGTGCTCTCGTTTTCGCCGTTAAAGTACATACCGCTACTCCGAACGACTTTTCAAACGATCGACATCGATATAAGAGACCACCTGGGCGACCCCATACCATTTGAATCAGGAACGCTCTCCGTAACACTACACTTTAAACGGTTAGAGTGATGACTCATTACACCGATTACTACGATTCGCAGATAGGCGGGGGATATTCCACGAAATTCCGGGTGTTCACGGGGTCGCCGCATCAGCGGGGTCATTGTATCGGTAGCTTTCTCGGTGGCCTGTTTCGGCGTGTGTTACCTTTGCTATCGAGAGGAGCCCGAGCCGTCGGTAAGGAGGCGGTGCGCGCGGGCATGAATATCTTGACAGACGTCAGCGAACGCGGTGCTCCGCTCAAGCAGGCGTTTCGCACCAGGGCCACCGAATCGGGTATGAATCTTAATCGTAAGGCGGAGGCGAAAATTGACGAGCTCATGAAAGGATCGGGCTATAAATCTGTAAAACGATCACGCGGCGCCCACTCTATCATCGGCGTCGCTGGAAGGCGCATCGCCTCAAGAACTGCTAACAAGCGTAAGAGACGTACGGGGAAGAAGGCTGCTCCGCGTCGAAAAAAAAAGTAGTAAAAAAAATAAAGTCAAAAACCAAGAAACCCAAAAATCGTCGTAGGATCGCTAGTAAGAAAGTAAAGCGGAGTGTGCTGGATATCTTCTCCTAAACGATACCTCTATCATGGCCTTCCTACACGCGCACTCGTGCGAGTGCATGAAATCGGAGCTCGAACTCTTTACACTACCACCGACGCAGACTACTATAGAGAGCGCGCAGTGGGTACACTACAAACCCATCTCATCGCTGACCGATGACTCGCCCATTGAATTTGTCGTGCCGGGTAACGGGGATGAGTACCTCGATCTAGCACACACCATGCTGAGTTTACGCGTACAGCTGCGCTCCAAGGACGCGTCAGCAGCGGACGCTCTGAGCAAAGCGGCCCCTGTTAACAACCTGCTACACTCGCTATTCAATCAGGTGGACGTATTTCTTAATCAGAAACTCGTATCACCGCCTAATAACGCGTACGCTTACAGAGCTTACATAGAGACGCTATTAAATTACGGGCCCGCCGCTAAGGGGTCGCACCTTTCGAGCGTGCTCTGGTACAACGACACGCCCGGCCATATGGACGATACAGCGGGCAAGAATATAGGCCTCGCGAATAGGCAAGCGTTCGTCGGTAAAGACAGGACGGTCGATCTGATTGGTCATTTACACTGCGATGTGTTTAACCAAGAAAAATTTTTATTAAATGGTGTTGAGCTCCGTTTACGCCTCGTACGCACGAGAGACGGTTTCTCCCTCATGGATCGAAAGAGCGAGTGTTCTTTACATATAACGGAGGCCACGCTCCTCGTGAGACGCGCCAGAATAAGCCCCGGTATTCTAATTGCGCATTCTAAAATGCTATCAAAGACAACTGCAAAGTATCCGCTTACACGTGTGGAGGTCAAGGCCCTGACGTTGCACGCCGGCTTGCACGGTGGCACGATGGATAACGTGATTCTCGGCCAATTACCTAAGCGTATTATAATAGGTTTCGTCGATAATAAGGCCTTCAACGGCAACTATCAGCTTAATCCGTTCAATTTTAAAAACTATTGTATTAATTTCTTATCGCTGTACGTCGACGGTGTTCAAGTACCCTCGAAAGCACTGCAGACCGATTTCGGCAAAGCCGGTCTTTACGTGGACGCGTATCACACCCTCTTCAGCGGCACGGGTATACACTTCCTCAACGAGGGTAATTCGATATCTAGGAGTGCTTACGCAAACCGTTACTGCCTGTTCGTTTTCGATCTTACGCCCGATCTCTCGGCAAATAGCAACACCCACTGGAATCTGATCAAGCACGGTAGTGTACGAATCGAGGTGCGCTTCGACGAACCGCTGGCCACCACCGTGAACTGTATCGTCTACGCTGAGTACGATAATGTTTTGGAGATCGACGCTGCGCGGCAAATCGTCGTAGATTACGGCGGCTAAACAATCGAAGAAAATGCATAGGTCAGCAGTTTGGGGTCTGCGTCATCATCTTTTGAGTACTCGGTATCGCGGGTGATCGTTAGTTTCTCGTTGAACGCCTTCGAGTTAGCATCACGACCATGGATTTTGTCATCGAAATCAAATACTTCAAAGACTCCGAGGGGCGTCTGGCGCCGAAGGAGATCGGCGTCGTGGCTGTGGAAAGAAAATACATAGGCCACTGGATCGTTTCACCACCTTGTGATTTCAACGAATTACCACCGGCGATCAGAAGCGAGAACAACACCATGACCCGCTATCAACACGGTCTAGAGTGGTTCGACGGTGGTGTAACGTACAAGCAGTTATACACCAATCTCCGAAATATAGCTGGTATTTCACGAAGCATATACACGAGGGGTTCGGAGAGCGTACTTTTTCTGCAGACCGTTATGGCCCGGGAAGTTATAAATTTGGATGAAACCCCCAATAACTCACCATACGAGGACTTCCCGCCGAATTGTGACCATTACGAGTGCATCGTTCACGCCTGTAAGGAGACCCGAGGATCGTTTACCTGTGCTCTGAACAACGCCTTACGCCTTGAATTTTGGCTTCGGAATAACGGACCGCATATATGAACACGCTAGACCTCTACCTCGGTCTTCGCGGTATATTGGCTCATACGACGGGTGTCTACGCAGCTGATAGAATACCCCGAAACTGGTCGAAGCCCGCTGCCATTATAGCCAACACGGACGATCATACGAAGCCAGGAGCGCATTGGGTTGCCATGTACGTGGACGCTGACGGAGACGGTTACTACTTTGACAGTTACGGATTACCACCGCTGAATCATCACCATGCATCGAGACTACGACGGAACTGTCGATCCTTCCGATGGAACACTCAGCAGCTTCAGAGCGAGACGTCGACGGTGTGCGGCCAATTCTGTATGATGTTTCTACACTACCTCTCCTCCGGCTTCGGGATGCATGCCTTCCAGAATGTGTTTAGTAGTGATTTGCGGAAAAACGATAGAATCGTACGAGAATACTACGACGCTTTTGTGCGAAAGAAGCGTTTGGCGGATCGCCAGTATGCGCACGATAACAAGATCTATGGCGGCGGTGGCGGTGGTAAGATACAGTATTCACGATGTAAATCAGGCTACATGAGTTAAGGTGCGTGGTATGTGCATTTAATTATGTAAATTAAAGATATAATTTTGCTAATTTTTATTTTATTATAAGCTGCATATATATTAATATAATAGTACTAGTAACAAAATAAAAATAGCGTATAATAATAATATATGTATAACAATGATGTATGTAAGCAATAATAATAAGTATATATATATATGTATGTATAAGGTCGTAGCGAGTAAGTTTAATAATAATAAGTATGTAAGTAAAAAAAAAACGTATAATAGTAATAAATGTAATGTGGACATGTAAGTTAAAAAACGTATAATAATAAATGTATGTATGTAACTCTACTTTTTTACTACCTAAACTAACCTAATCGGGCCTGGCCTAACGTCCCCGTACCCTAAACGCATCAGGGAGGCTCTGTGCCCCTCATAGTACAGTACGCATCCCGGGCAGCCACCGGGTGCGTACTCGCGAAACACGCCCCGCGCACAAGTCGTGCAACGGCCCACGTTAAATACCATCAGGGTATTCAGTAACAGATAATGTAAGCTGTGGACCGTGAATGCAGCCTGCTCGTGCGCGGGGCGTGCGAACACACACTCGGCACACAGCTCTTCTTCCCGGGATGCGTAAATATACCCGAAAAGACAGAGGCCGTTATGCAGGTCGTCGTAGAACGTATCCTCCAGGTTAGGAGGAGTCGGTGAATTTCGACCGGCCTCCTCCTCCTCCCCAAACCCGTTGTCGTTCCGCTCGAAAGCTGATCGTGGCGCCATTTCTAGAAACAAGTGTGAAAAAACGAGATTAAGACAAATGATTACAAAAAACACACACACACATATACATATATGTACATAGCTCACAGTTCATATTCGGGGTGGGGGAGGAACTTCTGCAGCCCCTTGCCTTAATAACCCCTCCCGGTTATCGCAAAAATAGCTTATGCATGCTAGGCAATCTCCGGGTGCATACGCGTGCAGCACACACCGAGCACAGCGTACACAGATGCCCGCACGCAGATGTATTGCGGGGTCAATCTGTAGGTAGTGTAATACACGAGGCGTAAACTGGGCCCTGTGCTCGGTGATCTGCTCACGCATGCACCCGTAGCATAGCCCCTCCTCCACACCCCGCACGTAAACACACCCGAACAAGCACTGCCCTTCGTGGAAGGGGGCGAAGAACGCATTGAGGGGCGGCGGTATTCCGTCAAGCAGCAACCCCCCCAAATGGTCCTTCGGCCCCCTCGGGAGGCGTATCCGGGCGCCTTGGTGCCATATTCTGTAACAGTTCAGTTTTTTTTTTTAAATAAATCTGTTTAAATCAAATACAAAATAGTGTAGTCTTAAAATTATTACACTTACCGGTCTATTAATGGACCCGTACGCTGTTAGCTAAGATGCTGCTGCTGCTGCTGCTGTTGCTGCTGCTGCGGCCTGTCGATGTCTACAAATAAGCGTGAGAAGCGATAGAAAGGCAATACTTTTAATCAAATAAAAACGGGTACTAGCTTAAGGTTTCTATACATACCACTTTCTTTTTAATATCCCGCACAAATAGCCGTCCTCGTCGGGTAGTCTGGTTATTATTCTACAAATAAAAGTAAAAGATGCCACATATAATTTTTAATCAGATAAAACGCTGGAGCCATATTCAGCTCAACACAGTTATACATACCACTTTTTCAAAAACTTCCACTATTAAGGTTTCCCTTCTTCTTTTTTCAATTAAACTTTTTTTGGAGCTATTGTGCCTTCTGCTTGTCACCACTGTAATGATAGGATGCTGCGAGGACGGCTCACAGGTAACCATCTTTCTCCCACCATGGCCCTTATTTTTTGCATAGTTGCAAATAAGAGATACATGTAGCAGTTTACGCTGCTAGGACAATGGTACCCCCACGCCTGATGTGTGTGGTGCATCGTTAGCTAGATGATCCAAAAAGTAGGGGTGTAATCATCCCAACAGTTACGTGGTATGTACAGGATTCACCCCAAGTAAAATATTAGGGGTTGGATAGCCACCCATCGATAGCTAAAAGGTATCGAAAAAGTATCGCCAATGCGCGTGATACTTGTATAATATAAGGTATTTCTTACAAAAAAAGAACCGTGTTCTACCTTACCACGCCAGCCCCTTAGGGTAATTAAAATATTACCGACCGGCGGTCAGTGCATAGTTACCGACCGCGATAGGCCCCCTGGGGGCATGCAACGCCGGTGCTACTGAGTTTCGGGCCTTAGGACCGGGGCTGCGTGGTGGGGATCCACCACAGTGTCGCAGGTGGAGGGGAGCGCTGAGTACATGGGTGAGGGGGTGGCGCCATAGTGCAGTGCGGGGGACCGCAGCGCGGTGCACTCTATGACTCATAGGGGCAGTGGTGGGGGTTTGTTGTGACGGCCAATGGTGGTGTGTATCTACTAATAGGTAATCCCATGGTTCAGCCAATTTCAAGTAACGCGTTATTCCTCTTGCAGAACTGTCCTGCTGACGGCAAGCCGCGTAATCTCCAGAGAAACGGAAAAGGGGTTTACGGTAACCACGTTTGCCAGCAACCCGAGAATATTCTATGAAGAAATCGGCACCCTCTCGGAAGCCAAGGCCACATGAAGAATAGCCGTTACCATGGATCTCGCGGCCTTAGAAGCCCTATCATCCTGCGACATATACCTAACCTCGACCATAGACCCAGTATGGATATACCTAAACGCACTCAAAGGATGGCTCTACTCAGCAGCAGTATCGGAACCCCTGAAATTAATCTGCAACGGGAACCTCACTGAAACGATACCGCTCGATGGCGCAGGAATTCTCCAAGTTCGCCCGGGTTCAGTGTGCGCACGACCTACATTTCTTTAACGGGAATAGAAATGATTAACGAAGCCGAACAGTACTTCTACATACCATCTGTGTCGCTCGAAATCGGTAACCTAGTACCGGAAATACACGAGTATTATCGCCAAATCCACCACGAGCTCATGCAACCCTCGAACTCAGAACGAACAGCGAGTACGAAATATAAACAAGGCGAAATATCGCTGAATCAGCTAGTCACTGAGTTAAATGAGATCCAGACTCACCTTCGCGAGCGCACGGTGCACCGACCCCTCCTGTACAGTGCAATAGGGGGAACGGCCTTGCTAAGTATCGCGATTACACTCTATCTCCTCAAAATGTGGATGATGAAAGCAGGCGTCCAAGCCATACGCTGTTGCAGATCCAAGCGTAAATACGACCCCGAATCCGCCAAAGAACCAACACCCAGCGATGAAACAGCTACTCAGCAGGCCCCGCCACCAGTAGTCCCCAAACTCATGCTCCCCGTTCAATGAGCCTTCAATGGTAAATACTATGAAGGGACAGGAAACCAAGAAACCCACACCAGACGCACGTAAACTTATAGGCATATATTTATTGAAAAAAAATAACTATTTGACTACACATAACTATAAACACTACTATAAGACTACAAAAATGGGGGCTCGGCAGGATTTCTCCTCACACCACAACTGGTGGACGTTCTGTAACAAAAAAAAGGGGTTAGAGATGTCAAATGAAATATATTATCAGCAGTACCACCAGCTGTCTACATCGATCTCAAACGGGGAGGTGCCGAAGAGGGGGCCGAAGAAGAAAATATCCTCCCCGCCCCAGTCCTCCTCCTCGAACAACCTCCAGCCGGCTAGGGCGCCGTGGGCATCCCGCCGAGCCCTCCGCACGCCGACCATGTCCGCTATGCGCACATAACCAACCAGCTAAACAAAAAAGCGTCCAAATTATAAAAACAGTAGAGTACATACCCAACATCAACACGCAGGCGACACTAGACGATCTTAGTTACTGAAATTGTCACAACCGAGACACCTATGTCTTTATATTTTTTTTCTTTTCTCCGCACTTTCTTTATCGCTCCGTGGACAAAGCGAGAATGTAAAGGTAACGGAGGTGGTGGATCTTCACTATGGTCAGCAAAATCACAGTCACATCATGCACCATAATACTTACCTCGGAGCAAACACAACCAAAATCGTAATGTAAACTACACTCGCGAACACCACCACGCGACTTCCAAGAAACTCTGTAATACCATCGAAAACGGGGAAATTACAATTAATCTCCCCCGAAGATGAAGAACGCATGCCGAATCGCGAGGATCGGACATAGGAAATTGTTACGCCTTCTACACCCACCTCACACTCATGACCCGCTTCAAGATGTCACCCTCTATGATCGACAACCAGGAAGGAAGTCCACCTCGAAAATCACCCGGAGGGACGAGAGGAAGCATCACCAAAAAGGGCGATGTTCCATCTGAGGAGGGAGATGTTACGTCAGACGCAACCCCATAGCCCCCCCCCCTCAACACCCCTCAGTACTCCCATTAGCAAAGGTCGAAGACCACAACAAATGTACCCTATACTTGACGAACATGCGCTAGTTATTATAAATTATAAGTTATACAGGGTGTCTCATTTTAATCTTACACCTGATTTATTTCGTAAAATAGGGCTCCGATCGAAAAATGAGTCCTATGAAAGTTTTAGGGTTTCATAGGGGACGTCTGAAAAAAAATAGTATTTCAATCGAAATTTCAAAATGGCGGCGTTAAGGAGGCTGACATGTTTTTTTTCAATGGAAACATTTTTTTTTCGTACCAAAAAAATTGTTAGATCGAAACTAACAACTTTTGTAGGAACTCTTTTTCGATAAAGTCCATATTTTTCACTTTTTTAGCGTCACCCAGGATGTACCACGAGGAGGTAGTCTTCAGCTTCCAGTGTGTGTGTGTGTGTGTGTGTGTGTGTGTGTGTGTGTGCATGCAACACTCACAAGGATAAGGTCTCAAGGATAAGGATAACAAAATTTTCACACTGACGCTTCGAACTGACTTTTGTGGATCACGCGTTTTGGATGGTACATTTGTAAAAGTTTACGGACGAAAAGTTAACGATGTCTGATTTCAGTCCGAACAAGATTGTCGACATGCTCCTCGTTTTGGGGATATGTCATTGCAATTATTTTCGGGCAGCAAATTTGTATCGTCGCGAATATCCGAATCGTCGTCACCCATCGCGGCAGACGATTCGAATGCTGGAACGGAGAGCGAGGGCAGGACACATCTCGTGGTACATCCTGGGTGACGCTAAAAAAGTGAAAAACATGAACTTTATCGGAAAAAAGTTCCTACAAAAGTTGTTAGTTTCGATCTAACAATTTTTTTTTGTACGAAAAAAAAAACCATGTTTCCATTGAAAAAAAACATGTCAGCCTCCTTAACGCCGCCATTTTGAAATTTCGATTGAAATACTATTTTTTTTTCAGACGTCCCCCTTGAAACCCTAAAACTTTCATAGGACTCATTTTTCGATCGGAGCCCTATTTTACGAAATAAATCAGGTGTAAGATTAAAATGAGACACCCTGTATATATGTATATGTATTAATAATTTAGAGATACCATTATATTACACTATATTGTACACGACATCTCATACTCTCTCACATTTCCAGAAATCACACCACACTGTGGCATGACAGGTGGATGAGCGGGAAGAAAGAGAGATTACGGCAAACAAAGAACAAGAACGGCACGTTCAGTAATGCTGAACATTGAACATGAACAAAGAGCATTTTTATTATAGCACCGCGAATACCGCGCACGCCAGAACTCCTACCCGTCACCCTAGCACCCACCTCACCACCAAGATAATCCCGAGAATACACTAATCCAAGGAAGAATTCGCGATCGAAGGTCTGTAACGAGAATTCTGTTGAATGACCGGATACAACTGCCTCGATCACGCCATAACACGTATCCAAATTCCCCGAAATTCCTGACATTGCACTCTATCCCCTCCAAACTCAAAATCCTCCTTACGAACATCGATGCCGATCATCCTCAGTTACTAATCGTTCCTCTGGTAGAGCAGTATCCATTTTGGAGTCTTGAACCGATTGTCCGCGTCAGTCAAGTGTTGTGCCGATCAAATACTTTAGGGCCTATTTTGATCTAGCTTGCCTTAGGGCCCAAGCGAAAAGGTGGGTATGGCGGTGTTCGGGAGGCTTCACTGATGACGGAAATGACCTTCTTTTTGTCCGGAAGGTCATAGTTTTTAAATGGGAGCAGGTCAAACTTGACCAATCAGAGTGAGGCGTCAAGAGAAACGTAGGCACCTGCGAACTCTGAGTTTTCTTCCCTCGCTTTTGTTTCTCGGTGGCTTCGGGCAGGATGACGTCAGTCGAAGACATGCCTATTGGAAACAAGAAACAAGCTACCGAGAAACAAAAGTGAGGGAAGAAAACTCAGAGTTTGTAGGTGCCTACGTTTCTTTTGACACCCCGTTCTGTTTGGTCAACTTTAATCTGCTCCCATTTAAAAACTAAGAGCTTCCGGACAAAAGGAAGGTCATTTTCGTGATCAGTGAAGCCTCCCGAACACCGTCATACCCACCGGGTCAGGTAGTTTCGGAACACCCTGTATATATATTGTAACGTATTTCTTTTCGTGACCCGACACCGATAGCAAAACTCAGAGAACGAACTATCTTCGAGAACCAACCTACGTTACCTTCGGCCGTCCACCCGTCGTTCGTGCATCCGCAAGCCAGGCGGGCGCCAGTCAATTCTTTTTTCACCGGGAACTGACGAGCCGGTATAAACTGGGAGTTGGGGTGCAACAGGCCCAACTCCACCAAGAACGAGAGCTCTGACGGAACCTATCAGACGAGGCGGTAGCTTAACGGATCCTTTCGATTTTTGGGGACGCGTGAAATCGAGAAACGCAACCGTAGGTGCTGATCTTTGGGGTCGCGTAAAATCAGCAAACGCAACTGGATACACGAACGGGAGCAGACGGTTACGGAAATGCACGGCCGCTCAGGCTGCTAGGTTTGAGGTAGAGAGGGTCGGAGTACGAGTCCGGCAAATAGTGCGAGGGATAGAGAGCGACGAACCGAGAACGTATCAGAACGAATCTAAACTATCCATCGAGATCCCTTAACCAATTAATAAATTGGAAGACTCACCGGAGCTGATACAGCTAATCCGGGGAGGTCGAGAACTGCATCCAAAGGACACTCTGGCGAGCACTGCACTAAGGCACAGCACTACACCTCCGTAACACTCACAGGAATTCATAGGATTCCTGGATATCGCGAGAACAACGCGAGAACTGTACGATTCGAGAACTTGCTATACCGGAGCGAAACACGGCAAGAAAAACTATCAACAGATAGCACGGGAGCACGAGCCAGCCCGTGACACCTCGGTCGGTGCCCCGAGACAGACTGCTTTGACAATAGCCAAATCCGAGAACTAATCATTCTGATTGGTCGAGAGCCTTTTAACCGATAACACTTCTATCTCCTTCGGATCGTCCCTTTAAACCAAATCGAGAGCGTTCCTTAACGAATCGGTACGTAACTTCTGGAGATCCTCCACGGCCGCTTCCCCAGGGCATCGGGCGACAGCTGGGCACCACATCCTTAACTCGGGCGGGAGGTTCCTCTCCTGCCCTTAACTGTATCAAAACTATATCTCCGCCCGCTCTACAGCCCTTTGCCCATCTCCAGCGGGGCGCCGGTATTTCACCCGGGCTTCTGCCGGTCCGTGGAGACGTCTCCGTCGGGTACTCTCCTCTGCCGGGCAACTCGGTACGTCGAGCCTATCTCCCCACGGCAGATTCGAGCACCTCGACCTCAACTAACCAACAACGAAATCTTCCGAGAGCCTTGACATATCTATGCGAATCAATGCGAGAGCGTAGCTTCTGAGCAGGGTGGCGATCCGAAGAGAACCAGAAATCGAGAACGTTATCTGTATCGGTAACCGGAGCCGCCTTGGGACCGTGATTCGAAAAATCACGTCACAATATATCTTTGTCACTCACACTACACAAGTTGACGATCACACTTACAGTGTGGTATTCATATTTCACTTTGTTAGTAGATAAACGTACTCCTACTGCACCTAACTGTTGCAGTTACTTGTATTCCTGCTTATTATTTTGTTATGCCGTGAGTTCTCGATAACGAATGAATTCGGCAGAGAGGTTAGGGCTTAGATATTTTAGGGATCGTAGCTGGTTAAGGAGTTGGAACTCGCTTGAATATAGCAAAACTAAGAAGAGTTTATTGAAATAATCGAAGAAAGGTACTATCTGTTCGACGTACGTCGACTTGTAGAATATAGATATCGTTTACTAATTGGCTTTCTTCTGTACCGAGTCTACCCCTTGAGACCACCTTATCCGTTCGGATTCTAATCGTAGACTGTCGGTTTTCGGATGCACAACCATAAGCTGCACTTCCGAAAATATGACTCTTGTGCGATTTTGTGATTTCTACATTTCGGTTGCCAGGCCGTCTTTAGTCCTGACTTAGTGCATTGCTACACGCGCGCACTGCTTGGCCTGGCGTTCCTCGATGGACTCAGGGAACCCTCAGCGCAACATCCCGCCCCCCTTAAAGAAAATCGCGCAATTGTTACATGGCGTTCGCTTCTGGTGGTGGCTTCGAGTGAAGACTTAATTGAGATTGTTACCCTAGTGGAGCACAGCTTACATCGTTATGTGAATACAAATTTTATTTTATTTCAGCCGGGGTGTCCGCCCGTAGCATTAGTCCTGTCTTGCGGCTCATGATCAGCCCGACGAAAACGTCTTTCGCGTGCTCAGTTTAGAGTTGCTTGCAGGCTATCGGGCCTTAATACTAGCGGTTCCAATTGAATATTTACCGCGGGTGACACCGGGCTCGAAATGGTGGCCGGTGTCGTTGGTGCCGGAGTATGCTTACGCCTGTTACATTTGTAGACGGCAAAACAAACCAATGCTATCGGCGCTATTGTACCCAATGAGTAAAACCCTAAATTATGGCAAAACTGTTCGATGTGCTGGTCGTCATGGTCCAGGCTTGCCTTAATTCTAGACATTCGCGTTCCGAGGAGCGCTAACTCCTCGGGGTTGCGTAGCACCTTCACAAATTTCACTTTTCCGGTCGCACTGGTCACCCGCGGGGGAATAACTTGGTCAATTTCTGATAGAGAGAGATTAAAAGGGGGCAAGTAGTCCTCGTTGGCGGCCTGTGTAATGCATCGGATGGTTCGCAAGTTGAAGTTCTGGACAGTACACACGCCTACCAAAGCCAGTACACCTACGTGTCTTAACGTTTCATGTGACACGGGATTTCCGTCGCAGGTAACACTAATAGGTTCGTCGGTGGGCGATACGTACAACCATCTACCCGGTTGGTGCATCGTGATCACTAGGGTATGATCGAGCGTTACGACCTGCTTCGGACAGTGAAGGCCGTTGCCCGTGTCCATTTTCGCAAAGGTCAGCACTTCGCACGGTGCCCAGTTCGTGAGAGGTATGGACGGATGCAGGGGATTGCAGATGTATCTATTCGCAAATTGTTTACAGCTCTTCAGCTCCAGGATAGTCATTCGGAGGTAGTTTCTATTTTCCTGGTCCACTATAGCGAGATCTTCCGAGACGTCGGGATAGTAATATGCCCCGTTCTCTGACCTCACGGGTATCGGATATACTTTGCTTACGCAGTACCTCTTCTGGCTTATTAACGGAAAGTCGAGTATGACGACGATGGCGTTCCCTTGACTGAAGGCCTTCGTATCGGCTAGTCTCATTAGGGTAGATGCTTCGTTGTGTTCGATTGGCACCGGGAATCCAGTTCCCGTTGGTAAGTATGGTAGTGCATCTGTGAGGTACTCTACGAGTTTTCTCGGTGGTAGCACTGCCGCACTCACTTTGCCGCTCGCAATTTCAACTAGTAGCCACACTAGTTCCTTTACGTCGTTTAACAGAGCCTTGACTATCACGCTTAGAGCTGTGAGGTCCTCGTCTAGCCTTTGTTCCTTCATCAAGATACTCATGTCTGCCGTCAACGTAAGGTTTACTTGCGCGACGAGTTCTTGCAGAGCCAGTTCGTTGGTCTGAACATTAGTGAAGGTGTCATTGAAGAGGTGCAGAGTGGACTCGACCACTTGTAATTGGTCCTTCATACTCTCCTTCACCGTTCGCTGGTTCGAGCGTATGGCGGTTATCTCCTGGTGTATCTTTTCCGCGTCCGCGGCGTCCATATTTCCGGTAATGGACTTTATGATTGATCCTAGCCCGTCGATCATTCCCCTGCGCTTACGCGCTGCATCCGGTTTCACGAGGTCATGTACTGTTTCCATTTCGGCTTCTATTTTTTTCACCATCCTTGTCACCGAATCTTCGACGGCTGGACAGAGAGGGTCACATCCTCCTTGTTTGTCGCATATCTCTAAAAGCAGCTGCAAATTGGATTGTTTCTGTATTTCGCCATGGTGTCGGTGATGTGTCTCCTTTGTTTCCATAATATTAGCGTCGCTTCTGATGTAGGCGCGTTTCCAAATCTATATTATGGTTTACAACATGCCTATCCCCATAGAAAAAGGAAAGATCCATTCTCATGGACTTTTCTTTTAGTCTTTCGATTGTTTTATAGGTCGTTGTACTGATTACCTGCCTCGTAATTCGCTTGCATAAATTTTACTGACATCGGATTCAGTCACCCGAGTGTCTTGTAAGGTGTACATTTGTTTTACTTCCCGTGTACATTAGTTTTATTACAATCGAGTCTTATACTGGATTTCGGGAAGAGTTTCCTATTACTATTACGCTAGGTGGAGTAGTTTCTCCGGAAGTAGTTGAGTTTGCCCTTTTTCTTAGGAAATAAATTACTATAATTAGTATAAAAATAGTGATACAAAAAATGGTCCCTATTGAATAGGAGATAGGTGATGATATGATATCTACGAAGGTATCTATATTATCCCCTTTTAGGTTATTCTCAATTTCTGACATTTTCTTGCTTAGTGCGTTTAATTCGCTAGGGTCCTTTATGAGACTTCCTAGCTTAGGTTGTATATTATTGTTATTAGATACAATATTTGGTACATAGTTATCAATAATAAGTGTTAGGTTTAGAGGAGGTAAATAGTTTAAAGTTACGTCTAACTTATATTTTCCTTCGGTTTCTAGAATGGAACCTTCGGTGGTTAGTTTACATTTTCCTTTTATTTCAATTATACCTGAGCCTTGCATAACTACCCTTTTTAGATTTTCATTAGTACATGATACCATCATTTTTTCTGGGTTGTCCGCTACTTATAGCCAAGAGTTGGGGTTCTCTATTTCGATTAGGAGCGTCTTTTCGATTTTGATTTGCTTTGTTTCGCATGATGGAGGGTACGGCGATAGATTTGTAAAAAGTTGGGTTTCGCAGGAACCGTATGGTCTAATGTTGAATACTGGGTGTCTTGCTTCACACAAGTATTGACCCTTAATTTTCTTATAGTTGTCCAATTCGGTTCGCGTCATCCTGATGAACGTTTGCATTTCGTGTCCCACTATTGCGTAGTTTTCTTCCGCCTTTATATAAGCGTACGTGCCATTTTTCATGTGGACAGGCAGAGAGTGTATTCGGTTTACGTGGTACTCTTGGGATGATATCAGCGGTATTTTGATTATTGTAACGATGGAGCTACCTTCACTATAGGCCTCTATTTCTGAAATTTCTTTGAGGTATCTTGTGTTTTCGGGTATCAAGGCTATTGGGTAGTTTAACCCTTGAGGTAAGTGTTCTAGGGATTCTTTCAGTAGTTTAATTATTTTTGGATATGATACTATTCCTGGGTATAAGACTCCCTTTTGGATTTTTACCAGATATTCTACAAGATCCTGAACACATCCATGGAACATTTCGATGTATAACGAAAGGATAATAAAATGCTCATCGAGTTCTTCTCGGAAAGATTCCAGTGTGAATCTTTCGTCCATTTGTTGTTTACTATGAGATGCGAGGTTGAGCAGCATCATCTCGTTGTGTTCAGCGTTAGTTGAGATTTCGTTTATCATCCGCAAATTTGCTTTGGTGATCTGCACCTGATTTTTTAGAGCGGTTTTTAATGCGCTTCCTTCTTTATGAAGAGCCGTTATCTGCTCATTTATCAGTTTGGCATTTTCGGCAACCATTGTACCGAACACGGATTTGGCTAGAGATCCTAGTCCGTCAATTAGTCCTCTTTTCCTTTTTGATGGTGGATCGAGTGTGGTTTCCTTAACGTATTCTAATTTAGCTTCTATTTCCTGAAGACGAACCTTAGTAGAAGTGCCGAAAGCCTTGCATATTCTTTGCAATTCTAGAGTGGTTGTTCCACACATTTTTTTAGTTTTTGATAAGTAATGCTTGATGGTAGCCTCTCTTTCAAATATGGGGCTTAGGTCAGTGTGAATGACCAACTTCCAAGTATCCTTATAGTTCACGAGGTTTCCCATTTTTTCGAAGTATATTCCTGGAGTAGTATCGAATTCTCTTATCGTCAATTGCTGAGCTGGTGCGTTTTGGATTTGGGTCGTCCCGAACCATAGCGCGGTGAACCTGCATAATGTGCAGTTTGGCATTGTAAGAAAGGTAAGTACAATTTGCCATTCAGCTTTTGTGACGTATAAGTTTTCGTGGCTATATAAAGCATGATTAGCTGTTGGTGCTCATTAAGCATTAAACCATGTGTCCGAATAATACTTCAAATTCAAGATTGTCGGCGGAGGCTCCTTTCCCCACAGGGGTAAGGGTCCTTTCTGAGGCGGAGAGGACCGCCGACCTTTTGCGGAGGGCCGAGGCTGTTCTCCGGAAAAGGATTGAGAGGGCGCTAACCATTTCTTTGGCCGGAGTGAGTATTTGAACTTTCATTTTTTCTTTAGAATTTGCTTGTCCTTTGCATTTATTCATTGTCTGTTTCCCCCTTTTTTTCTAGCTCGATTTCATCAACATTCGCGAAATGGGAATGAGAAGGCGAGTCCGGGCGGATCTCCGATCCCTGGTGGACTGGCACTGGGGAGAGGGGAGTGTAACGGAGTCGGATCTCTTCTGCCTGAACAAGCTATTCGGGGAAGATGATTATGAACCGCAGAGTTTGTTTTGATCAATTTTGTAGAAATGTCATATATATTTTTGTTTGTTTTGTTTTGTTATAAATGATGTTGTTTTGATTAATCTACGTTCATTTTTGTCCTCACTCCGATCCTCTGCTCACCTCTTTCTTTTAACTTAAGCGAGGTAGTGCTTAAGGCGGTTCACATGAACCTTCAGTAGTTTCTTATTTACTTTTATCGTGTAGTTTACTTTAGAATTCTTTTCTAATATTTCGTAAGGTCCCGTCCATTTAGCAGAGAGCTTCTTGGAACGTCCTCTTCGTAATGCCTCATCAAACAGGAGGACTTTATCGCCGATTTTGAATTCGTTCATTTCGGTCTTCTTATCGTAGTAGTCTTTTGATTTTTCTTTAGCAGTAATGAGATTATCTCTAGCGACTTGCTTTGCGGCTCTGAGTCGTTCTCATACTCACGCATAACCTATTCGCCAGATACATTACCCATACCAGACACAGTATATTGAATTGTGTGTAATCGGATGTTTCGTAATTGGAAATACAATATCCGTCTCCAGGTGGTTGAACGGAATATTACATCTAGTCCGAGCTTTAGGATATGCCGAGTGAGCGCCAGTAATTAATCCGTCATATTATTCCAAATGAATGAGATGGTGTAAGTCATCAATGCTTATCGAAGAAGAAATTAAATAATACAAACAAAACCCTGACGTCTGTTGATAAGATATATAAACTACCATTAGTAATAAATTTCAATAGTTACTTATAAGAGAACGGAAAGTACGTGTGTTTTGTTCAGCGGTTTTTGGGCGAAAGGGACGAGTCCTCTTAACAGCTAAACACCCAATCGCTTTGATTTTAATTTCAATGAGAGGGGGAACACGATATTAGCATACTCTCCCGGATTTTGGAGAATTAAAAAGAAATTATCGGTTGGTATTTTGGTTAGTTATGGCAGAACACGTTACAGTGGCTTGGACAATATCCAGCAAACAGTGCTGAAACATGTTCCTGAAAAAATAGGACAAGGCTACACTATTTTATTCGATAATCCAATTAATAGTTACTACTTCCCAAAAAGCTGAAAATGCATTAACGTACTTGCAATTCTTAAAAAAGATAAAATCCTAAATTACACATCGAACTAGCGACCCAAAGGAATCACCGTGAGCGATATTAAGGTATATGAAGTGGTGATCGACGCTAACAATAAGAAATTACCACATTTTGTAACTAAAACAACATACACTAAACTCTCTCTAACTTCTTTGGATCGAGGCTTTGGGTTTTCATAAATAAGTAATTAAAAGACTTCCCCGTCATAAAAATTGAAGTACAGTTTTAAACAGTCACAATGGTATTTTTAAAAGAGACAGAAATATAGCATTCAGCGCTATCATGTGATAAATGGCATAACTAGCAAACAAACAAGAGCGTACTACTTGTAGCACGATATTGGGGAAGCCTTTCCCCTCGACTGCTGACGAGTCGAGGGGAAAGTAGAAGTTACCGAAAGTCCACTGTAATTCCCGATTAACAGTTTGGCTTTGAACATAAGTACTCAACGATTCATGCTACACATAAATTACTTGCAGATCTCAACAGACAAGCAGGCAATAACCAGCTGGTGAGAACTGTGTTTTTAGGCCTTGAGAACTATTTACTACCGAATTATGTCAACGTTTACATTACAAATGCTTATATGTATATGCATTCATACACATACGTAAAGATATAAATATGTGCATCATATATTTTTTTCTCAAGCGGAAAAAGAATAATTTGTCACTGCAACAATAATTTCGATACTGTTACTACAACCTCTAGTAAATATAGGGACAGCATTTCTGTGCAGTTGTCACGTGCCGTGCCTTTTGGAATTTGGATCTCGCATACACATAGATACGACTGACGATGCAACAGATAAATCACATGATTTTGGAGATGCCGACTCTAGCAATATATGAGGAAGCTAGCTTCCGGTCTTATCGCACCAAGAACGTGCCTAAACGTGTGAACTAAAAATTCCAGGATTCATGCGAGCGGGTAAAACCGCTGAATTAGTAAGATTTGCCCCTACCTGTCCACCTACTTTCAGCAGAAAGTAGGATGGATCAGGGAAGACAAATTAGTCTCCAGATACACACCAGAGCGCATAGTTTGGGCTGGAATAGCTCCTCACAAATTGCATCGCGCGGCGGCTATCATTCTTACGGGAGTTCCGCGTACTATTATCTATCGCCGTTTGTAAGTCGATTAAGACGTATCGAGCCCTACGAGTTGCACGCGTAGCGTATTAGTCAATGTGAGTTTAGATGTTAGTACTTTGATTTTTGCCACTAACAATATTGTCGTGTAGTTTAAGTGATTATTAAAGTGAAAGATCTCGAGTCGTGAGAAGAAGAATAGCGAACACCAAGGCAGCGTGGGCGTCTAACGTTGCCCGCTGAACAAACGTATGAGAGTGATTACGGAGGAGTGAGTGTGGGCACGGCATCATAAGATCTTTGTAAACCTAGTTGTAAGACCATCTGGCACTTTCTTTATTTCTATTTAAACTAAACCTATAAGCAAAATTGGGTTGTAACAATATATTCGAATCATTTAATTGGGATTACTGCATCTTGGATTTAAATTGACCATACGCCAATTCCTCCACCTAACGGCAATCCAAAGGACCGGGCCTGTATAGGACGGCAGTCGAGAACTTACCCAGAACAAAAATAAATATAAACTTCCACGCGTAGCATGGGAGATTAACTTTACTAGACGTGTAATAACGCCCTACACGTCACACACGTACACAATTGCAATACAACCATTGTAACGCGAACAACACAAACAACATCATAACACGAAACCACAGATATCAACCGACCAATTTTGGGTCCATCATACCATTGTATCATTTTTTTATATTCATTAACAATATACTAGATATTGCTTATCAACCAATACACACTGGCATTGTTCAGAATCATTTCTTGAATACCTAAATTTTCCATCATCATATATACTGTTATGCTGTCATGAGTTCTTTAGGATCACAAATAAATGATTGCACCGATTTGGAATTATATAGAGAACTATTATAGTTTATTGAAGTTCGTATAATGTAAATACTAAGGTAATACAAGATTTACTAGGAGGAGGCACAATGATACTAATTATTCACAGCTATGGAATACGCTCCAGGATTTCATTCTTAGCTACGAACTTTGTGAGTGACCGCTGTGGCTCACAAGGTGTCTCTCATCGCTTTTATCTTAACGCCTTATGCATAGGGTCAGCATTCGTCTAATGCTGACTTTGCGTCTGGAGATTAATTATACGACGAATCCTATCGTGAGGCATAACCATATATATATATACATACAGCGAGCCTGGTCATCGATCTGCACCAGTCCGAAAGAAGCAACAGAAAGCAGTCGGGTGTGCATAAGCATTTTAAGGTGGCAAGAATCCCAAAAATAAGTAAGTTCGCCCTCCGCGTACTTCCTCCTCGGAAATCAGACGTGTCGGACGTAACAAAATTTTGTGGAAGCGGTGGGATACTTGCCGATAATCGCTGCTTTCTGTATACTGAATCACACATACACACTTACATACACCTATAATAAGATTGCCATTAAGCTTAGAATTCAGGACATCCGACTGAGCTCTTGAGAGTGAACACAGTCCAGAATCATGGAAACTACCGCCATGGTAACGCACAATCAGTCCGTAACCGATGCAATGAATTCATTAGCCGAATACTTCTCAGTGCAGACCGCGGTAAAGCACGTACCATATTTCGACGGAAGAAATATCCCTCTAAAAACCTTTGCTTTGGATGTGGAAAACGGACGAGCACTTGTATCAGAGGCATGCGAAACCTCGTATCTGCGAGGTGTGTTATCAAAACTCAAGGGCCCAGCTCGAATGAGCTGTTGCGCTGGGAGTTTCCTGACCCCATTTAAATACGCCACGCCTGGTAGTCCGCGCGTGCAGCAATGCGCTAAGTCAGAACTAAAGGCGGCTTGGCAACCGAAATGAAGAAATCATAAAATCGCACAATAATCACTTTTCGGAAGTTAGCTTATGGCTGCACATCCGAAAATCGACAGTCTACATCATTTTTTCTGGGTTGTCCGCTACTTATAGCCAAGAGTTGGGGTTTTCTATTTCGATTAGGAGCGTCTTTTCGATTTTGATTTGCTTTGTTTCGCATGATGGAGGGTACGGCGATAGATTTGTAAAAAGTTGGGTTTCGCAGGAACCGTATGGTCTAATGTTGAATACTGGGTGTCTTGCTTCACACAAGTATTGACCCTTAATTTTCTTATAGTTGTCCAATTCGGTTCGCGTCATCCTGATGAACGTTTGCATTTCGTGTCCCACTATTGCGTAGTTTTCTTCCGCCTTTATATAAGCGTACGTGCCATTTTTCATGTGGACAGGCAGAGAGTGTATTCGGTTTACGTGGTACTCTTGGGATGATATCAGCGGTATTTTGATTATTGTAACGATGGAGCTACCTTCACTATAGGCCTCTATTTCTGAAATTTCTTTGAGGTATCTTGTGTTTTCGGGTATCAAGGCTATTGGGTAGTTTAACCCTTGAGGTAAGTGTTCTAGGGATTCTTTCAGTAGTTTAATTATTTTTGGATATGATACTATTCCTGGGTATAAGACTCCCTTTTGGATTTTTACCAGATATTCTACAAGATCCTGAACACATCCATGGAACATTTCGATGTATAACGAAAGGATAATAAAATGCTCATCGAGTTCTTCTCGGAAAGATTCCAGTGTGAATCTTTCGTCCATTTGTTGTTTACTATGAGATGCGAGGTTGAGCAGCATCATCTCGTTGTGTTCAGCGTTAGTTGAGATTTCGTTTATCATCCGCAAATTTGCTTTGGTGATCTGCACCTGATTTTTTAGAGCGGTTTTTAATGCGCTTCCTTCTTTATGAAGAGCCGTTATCTGCTCATTTATCAGTTTGGCATCTTCGGCAACCATTGTACCGAACACGGATTTGGCTAGAGATCCTAGTCCGTCAATTAGTCCTCTTTTCCTTTTTGATGGTGGATCGAGTGTGGTTTCCTTAACGTATTCTAATTTAGCTTCTATTTCCTGAAGACGAACCTTAGTAGAAGTGCCGAAAGCCTTGCATATTCTTTGCAATTCTAGAGTGGTTGTTCCACACATTTTTTTAGTTTTTGATAAGTAATGCTTGATGGTAGCCTCTCTTTCAAATATGGGGCTTAGGTCAGTGTGAATGACCAACTTCCAAGTATCCTTATAGTTCACGAGGTTTCCCATTTTTTCGAAGTATATTCCTGGAGTAGTATCGAATTCTCTTATCGTCAATTGCTGAGCTGGTGCGTTTTGGATTTGGGTCGTCCCGAACCATAGCGCGGTGAACCTGCATAATGTGCAGTTTGGCATTGTAAGAAAGGTAAGTACAATTTGCCATTCAGCTTTTGTGACGTATAAGTTTTCGTGGCTATATAAAGCATGATTAGCTGTTGGTGCTCATTAAGCATTAAACCATGTGTCCGAATAATACTTCAAATTCAAGATTGTCGGCGGAGGCTCCTTTCCCCACAGGGGTAAGGGTCCTTTCTGAGGCGGAGAGGACCGCCGACCTTTTGCGGAGGGCCGAGGCTGTTCTCCGGAAAAGGATTGAGAGGGCGCTAACCATTTCTTTGGCCGGAGTGAGTATTTGAACTTTCATTTTTTCTTTAGAATTTGCTTGTCCTTTGCATTTATTCATTGTCTGTTTCCCCCTTTTTTTCTAGCTCGATTTCATCAACATTCGCGAAATGGGAATGAGAAGGCGAGTCCGGGCGGATCTCCGATCCCTGGTGGACTGGCACTGGGGAGAGGGGAGTGTAACGGAGTCGGATCTCTTCTGCCTGAACAAGCTATTCGGGGAAGATGATTATGAACCGCAGAGTTTGTTTTGATCAATTTTGTAGAAATGTCATATATATTTTTGTTTGTTTTGTTTTGTTATAAATGATGTTGTTTTGATTAATCTACGTTCATTTTTGTCCTCACTCCGATCCTCTGCTCACCTCTTTCTTTTAACTTAAGCGAGGTAGTGCTTAAGGCGGTTCACATGAACCTTCAGTAGTTTCTTATTTACTTTTATCGTGTAGTTTACTTTAGAATTCTTTTCTAATATTTCGTAAGGTCCCGTCCATTTAGCAGAGAGCTTCTTGGAACGTCCTCTTCGTAATGCCTCATCAAACAGGAGGACTTTATCGCCGATTTTGAATTCGTTCATTTCGGTCTTCTTATCGTAGTAGTCTTTTGATTTTTCTTTAGCAGTAATGAGATTATCTCTAGCGACTTGCTTTGCGGCTCTGAGTCGTTCTCATACTCACGCATAACCTATTCGCCAGATACATTACCCATACCAGACACAGTATATTGAATTGTGTGTAATCGGATGTTTCGTAATTGGAAATACAATATCCGTCTCCAGGTGGTTGAACGGAATATTACATCTAGTCCGAGCTTTAGGATATGCCGAGTGAGCGCCAGTAATTAATCCGTCATATTATTCCAAATGAATGAGATGGTGTAAGTCATCAATGCTTATCGAAGAAGAAATTAAATAATACAAACAAAACCCTGACGTCTGTTGATAAGATATATAAACTACCATTAGTAATAAATTTCAATAGTTACTTATAAGAGAACGGAAAGTACGTGTGTTTTGTTCAGCGGTTTTTGGGCGAAAGGGACGAGTCCTCTTAACAGCTAAACACCCAATCGCTTTGATTTTAATTTCAATGAGAGGGGGAACACGATATTAGCATACTCTCCCGGATTTTGGAGAATTAAAAAGAAATTATCGGTTGGTATTTTGGTTAGTTATGGCAGAACACGTTACAGTGGCTTGGACAATATCCAGCAAACAGTGCTGAAACATGTTCCTGAAAAAATAGGACAAGGCTACACTATTTTATTCGATAATCCAATTAATAGTTACTACTTCCCAAAAAGCTGAAAATGCATTAACGTACTTGCAATTCTTAAAAAAGATAAAATCCTAAATTACACATCGAACTAGCGACCCAAAGGAATCACCGTGAGCGATATTAAGGTATATGAAGTGGTGATCGACGCTAACAATAAGAAATTACCACATTTTGTAACTAAAACAACATACACTAAACTCTCTCTAACTTCTTTGGATCGAGGCTTTGGGTTTTCATAAATAAGTAATTAAAAGACTTCCCCGTCATAAAAATTGAAGTACAGTTTTAAACAGTCACAATGGTATTTTTAAAAGAGACAGAAATATAGCATTCAGCGCTATCATGTGATAAATGGCATAACTAGCAAACAAACAAGAGCGTACTACTTGTAGCACGATATTGGGGAAGCCTTTCCCCTCGACTGCTGACGAGTCGAGGGGAAAGTAGAAGTTACCGAAAGTCCACTGTAATTCCCGATTAACAGTTTGGCTTTGAACATAAGTACTCAACGATTCATGCTACACATAAATTACTTGCAGATCTCAACAGACAAGCAGGCAATAACCAGCTGGTGAGAACTGTGTTTTTAGGCCTTGAGAACTATTTACTACCGAATTATGTCAACGTTTACATTACAAATGCTTATATGTATATGCATTCATACACATACGTAAAGATATAAATATGTGCATCATATATTTTTTTCTCAAGCGGAAAAAGAATAATTTGTCACTGCAACAATAATTTCGATACTGTTACTACAACCTCTAGTAAATATAGGGACAGCATTTCTGTGCAGTTGTCACGTGCCGTGCCTTTTGGAATTTGGATCTCGCATACACATAGATACGACTGACGATGCAACAGATAAATCACATGATTTTGGAGATGCCGACTCTAGCAATATATGAGGAAGCTAGCTTCCGGTCTTATCGCACCAAGAACGTGCCTAAACGTGTGAACTAAAAATTCCAGGATTCATGCGAGCGGGTAAAACCGCTGAATTAGTAAGATTTGCCCCTACCTGTCCACCTACTTTCAGCAGAAAGTAGGATGGATCAGGGAAGACAAATTAGTCTCCAGATACACACCAGAGCGCATAGTTTGGGCTGGAATAGCTCCTCACAAATTGCATCGCGCGGCGGCTATCATTCTTACGGGAGTTCCGCGTACTATTATCTATCGCCGTTTGTAAGTCGATTAAGACGTATCGAGCCCTACGAGTTGCACGCGTAGCGTATTAGTCAATGTGAGTTTAGATGTTAGTACTTTGATTTTTGCCACTAACAATATTGTCGTGTAGTTTAAGTGATTATTAAAGTGAAAGATCTCGAGTCGTGAGAAGAAGAATAGCGAACACCAAGGCAGCGTGGGCGTCTAACGTTGCACGCTGAACAAACGTATGAGAGTGATTACGGAGGAGTGAGTGTGGGCACGGCATCATAAGATCTTTGTAAACCTAGTTGTAAGACCATCTGGCACTTTCTTTATTTCTATTTAAACTAAACCTATAAGCAAAATTGGGTTGTAACAATATATTCGAATCATTTAATTGGGATTACTGCATCTTGGATTTAAATTGACCATACGCCAATTCCTCCACCTAACGGCAATCCAAAGGACCGGGCCTGTATAGGACGGCAGTCGAGAACTTACCCAGAACAAAAATAAATATAAACTTCCACGCGTAGCATGGGAGATTAACTTTACTAGACGTGTAATAACGCCCTACACGTCACACACGTACACAATTGCAATACAACCATTGTAACGCGAACAACACAAACAACATCATAACACGAAACCACAGATATCAACCGACCAATTTTGGGTCCATCATACCATTGTATCATTTTTTTATATTCATTAACAATATACTAGATATTGCTTATCAACCAATACACACTGGCATTGTTCAGAATCATTTCTTGAATACCTAAATTTTCCATCATCATATATACTGTTATGCTGTCATGAGTTCTTTAGGATCACAAATAAATGATTGCACCGATTTGGAATTATATAGAGAACTATTATAGTTTATTGAAGTTCGTATAATGTAAATACTAAGGTAATACAAGATTTACTAGGAGGAGGCACAATGATACTAATTATTCACAGCTATGGAATACGCTCCAGGATTTCATTCTTAGCTACGAACTTTGTGAGTGACCGCTGTGGCTCACAAGGTGTCTCTCATCGCTTTTATCTTAACGCCTTATGGATAGGGTCAGCATTCGTCTAATGCTGACTTTGCGTCTGGAGATTAATTATACGACGAATCCTATCGTGAGGCATAACCATATATATATATACATACAGCGAGCCTGGTCATCGATCTGCACCAGTCCGAAAGAAGCAACAGAAAGCAGTCGGGTGTGCATAAGCATTTTAAGGTGGCAAGAATCCCAAAAATAAGTAAGTTCGCCCTCCGCGTACTTCCTCCTCGGAAATCAGACGTGTCGGACGTAACAAAATTTTGTGGAAGCGGTGGGATACTTGCCGATAATCGCTGCTTTCTGTATACTGAATCACACATACACACTTACATACACCTATAATAAGATTGCCATTAAGCTTAGAATTCAGGACATCCGACTGAGCTCTTGAGAGTGAACACAGTCCAGAATCATGGAAACTACCGCCATGGTAACGCACAATCAGTCCGTAACCGATGCAATGAATTCATTAGCCGAATACTTCTCAGTGCAGACCGCGGTAAAGCACGTACCATATTTCGACGGAAGAAATATCCCTCTAAAAACCTTTGCTTTGGATGTGGAAAACGGACGAGCACTTGTATCAGAGGCATGCGAAACCTCGTATCTGCGAGGTGTGTTATCAAAACTCAAGGGCCCAGCTCGAATGAGCTGTTGCGCTGGGAGTTTCCTGACCCCATTTAAATACGCCACGCCTGGTAGTCCGCGCGTGCAGCAATGCGCTAAGTCAGAACTAAAGGCGGCTTGGCAACCGAAATGAAGAAATCATAAAATCGCACAATAATCACTTTTCGGAAGTTAGCTTATGGCTGCACATCCGAAAATCGACAGTCTACAGTTAAAATCCGAACGGATAAGGTGGTCTCGTGGAGTAGACTCGGTACAGGAAATAGGAAGACCGAACGGTGCCTATATTTTTCCAGGTCGAAGTACGTCGACATACTGTACACCACTCTTGATTATTTTAATAAACCTTTTCAGTTTTGTTATATTCATGCGAGTTCTAACTCCTTAACCGGCAACGATCCCAAAAATATCCAAGCCCTAACCTCTCTATCGAACACCTTTGTTATCGAGACGTTACGGCACAACAAATTTGGTGGCAGCCGTGGTATACTGCCAAAGTGAATTAGCGAAACGGAAGTGTCTGAAGTGATCAAGCAGCCCGAACGGGAAATAATCGGAAACGGTAAACGAAACCCAGAGCTGAACCCGACACGCGGTAGTTGAATCAGAAACAAGGTCAGACTCGACAAGGGCATCGAGGAACGGACGGCAAAACGCTACGCGGTAAGCGTCATTGCAAAGAGAAGTCGCGCAAACGTTGCCGACACACGAGACCACACCAAGGGTCAACGACGCCTGGAAGGACGTCCACGACCGAGAGCGGGATCCAGACATCGCCGCTACCGGGATCAAGACGAGTACGAGTTAACCGACGATTGCTACCAACGTCATCCCGAAGGGTCAACACCATAGAGTGGAGCATCATCCTGTAAGTGGCGGTTACCAATTTATAAAGCCTATAAAATTTCTAAAGCCAGTAGGTAGGTTAGTCGAAAACGTTCTCACCGATAGTTGTCTCTAAACAGCTAGTCGCGGTAAAACCCTGACAAACTCCGCGCGAGTCAGCACATGCCGGGCGATACTAATCCGCGCCCCTTACGTAGGGGAGAATCATTTGACTCACCTTTGGATAGGGAGAACGTTAACGCCATAGCCGGATTAGAAGCCGCGGTCGGAGATATAACCTTTAGAGCTAGGAGAGTACTGCAAACACTCTCGCCGTCAGGACGCTTACCCGCGGGTCGACAGGCGACTATCTCGGGTAGCCTAAACGCTCGATTCGGGGTAGTTTCGCGAAGGGGATCGGCCATTGACGAGTACGACGACACTCTCTTGGACCGGCTGGGCGATATGGCCTGCGGAAGACAGACTCCTCCTGCGGGAGTGTCAGATTCTATGGTGAACGAGGAAATCGCGCGTCTACGTGGGCGGACTGCCGTCTCAGACCCCGTAAATGCAGTAACTATGGCTCGAGGCCACTCCCCTAACGCCGCACAGATGAATCGCGAAAGACGACCCTTAGGGACGCCCAACCGCGACCCAGCTGACCTGGGAACATATCTCGATGGGGAGGGACGACAAGACGAGGTCTTTGAGTCGCAAAGACGCCGGTCAGAGCATACTCCGAACGCGAGAAGAGATTTGGCTCAAACTCTAGACGAGGTAGGAGCGCATGAGTAGGAACTCATAAACGCCTTACAAGACCAGATCAGCGCGCTCACCAGACGCCTAGAACGGCTCGAACCCGAACGGGACCTGAGGACCAGGGCGAACTTAAGGTGGCGGCCGGAACCAGCAAGAGAAAGGCGAAGCAGACCCTCGACCGTCGGACCACAACGGCTAGATATAGGGTTAGCGTTGAAAAACATCAAGACATTCGATGGAAGCGACGCGAATGAATTAGACGGGTTCATAAGGTCATGCGAAACCGTATTTAGAAGGGTTGCCGAAGCGGACCATGAACTTTTGCTGGAACTGGTGCTCAGCGGTAAGTTAAATGGGAAAGCCTCAAGGGAGCTGAAGCACAACACTATCACCGCCCTAGACGAATTAAAATACGAACTAGAGGCTCTGTATGGGCAGCGTAAATCGCTGGCTGCCTTCCGAATGGAGTTCAATTCCCTGAAGCAAAACCCGGGAGAAGACGTCACCACGTACGCAACGAGAGTTGAAAAAATAACAGTAGATCTCGTGGAAAAACTATGTGAGCTGGTGCCCACAGAAAGGGATGCGCAAACGGTCGAAACCGTCACGCGCAACTGCGCACATGCAAATTTCGAAAACGGACTAAACAGCCAGGTGCAGATCTTAGTGCGATCAAGAAATTATGAAACTCTTCATGAGTCGGTTGCTGGTGCCATCGAAATTAGCAGAATGGTGCAACCAAAAGGGACTACAACGGGACAGTCCCAAAACGCGAGGAGGTCCATGCAGGGCCAAACGGCAGGGGGAAAAACCTGTTACAATTGCGGTAACGCCGGGCACATGGCACGGGATTGCAGGCGTAAGTCGGGTCGCGTCAGCCTACAGGCACCACAACAAAATAAGACCATCAACCAGGTCGATGTTGTCTGCACGTACTGTAAACTCAAGGGTCACACTTGGAAGGAGTGTCGGAAGACGGCGAAGAGGAAACAAGAGAATGAACACGGATCGACGCGAGATCCGCCCCGGCAAGGCGTTGCCGATAGGCGGAATGCGCCTGATTCTGGTCAAGCGTCCTCTAGCCGCGAAAATACCGGTCAGCGAACCTTAGGTACTTTAAGCCTCAACGCGCTCCTTACCGGGAAACAGGCAAGAGAATCTCGCCCGGGAAAGCAAAGAAACCCGAAGCGAACGATGCAACTATTTCAGGTAACCTTGCCTCAAAATACCGCATCCGCAAGCGATTTCGACATCGTGTCGCCACACGCAGTCGGAGGAGTGTTGACGCTGAAGGCCGACATCGGAGCGCAGTGCAGCATCATCAAAAAGAGCTGCCTGAAGCCGAATACGGTCATCGAAGATAGCGAGGTAGAACTGCAGGGTGTGGGAGGCGAGAAATTCACACCCTTGTGCAAGGCAGAAGTCGTCCTTGAAACCCCGGCAGTAGATGTGAAACATTGGTTTTACGTGGTACCAGACGAGGTACCGTTGACCGTAAATGGACTGCTGGGGATGGAATTCATCAAGGGACACAAGGCAGACATAATCAGCGGAGAAACCTTCAAACTTTACGGCCATTGCATGCCTCTGCTAGATAGGAGGTCAAAAATGAAACTTCCTCCTAGAAGCGAGACTATCGCTTACGTAGCTACCACCAGCCGGCGCGTCGGACTACTTGCGAAGTCCGAAGTCAGCACGGGCGTTATCATGGGCTCGTGCCTGACGCAGCCGAAGGGCAACAGCTGTGCAGTGAGCCTCATCAACATGACCGAGTTAGAAGCGGAGGTGCAACGCCCGACCGTGAAATTTGAACCGATGGATGCCCCCACTGAAGAAGGAGGCGATAAGGCTGAGACGTTGCGCGTAAGCGCCATAAGCACGGAGAGAGGTGCTAGACGCATAGAGCGGTTGCATAGTGAACTCGATCTGGTGCACCTCAACAGCGAAGAGGAAAAGGCCCTTGCAGGACTAATCAGCAAATACGAAGAGATATTCCACCTGCAAGGAGACAAACTCCCGTGCACCCACATGGTAAAACACCGGATCCCGTTAAAGGAAGGGGTAAGACCTACCAAGGTACACCCATACCGCCTGCCCGAATTCCATAAGAAAGAGGTCGAAAAACAAACGGCGGAAATGCTGGCCGACGGCATAATACAGCCCAGTAGGAGCCAGTGGAACGCCCCTTTGCTAGTAGTAGCAAAGAAGCCCGATGCAACGGGCGAGCGACGCATGCGAGTGGTGGTGGATTTTCGAAAACTAAACGAAGCCACCATAGGAGACTCATACCCACTGCCCAACATCAACGAAATATTGGACCAGGTGGGAAAGGCACGATATTTTTCAACCTTGGATCTCACCTCGGGATTCCATCAGAACCCGATGGCGAAAGAGGACAAGGAGAAAACGGCGTTCTCTACACCGCAAGGGCACTTCGAGTATAATCGGATGCTATTTGGGTTAAAAAATGCTCCTTCAACCTTCCAGAGATTAATGAATTCCGTACTAGCCGGACTCCAAGGAGTAAAATGCTATGTCTATCTAGACGACATAGTGGTGTACGGAAAGAACCTAGCCGAGCACAACGCTCGCCTGAGAGAGGTGTTCCAGCGCTTAAGGGAAGCCAAACTGGCCATACAACCAGGTAAGTGCCAGTTTCTACGAAGGGAAATGCACTACCTAGGCCATATTATCTCGGAAGAAGGTGTGCGAGCGGATCCAGAGAAACTCGCTGCGGTAAAAGAATTCCCCGTACCAAAGGATGTCAAAGGAGTTCAATCGTTCCTAGGCTTGGCCGGATACTACAGGAAATTCATAAAGGATTTTTCGAAAATCGCCAAGCCTCTAACCGAACTTATCCGGAAGGATACGAAGTTCGAATGGACCGCAATCCGAGATGCCGCGGTCGAAGAATTGAAAAAAGCACTGACATCAGCACCAATTCGGATTTCGGGAAACCATTTATCGTGACAACAGATGCGTCCGTCAAGGCAATCGGCGCAATCTTGTCTCAGGGCAAGGTCGGAGAAGACCTGCCAATCTGCTATGCAAGCCGAACGTTATCTAAAGCGGAGCTCAACTACACCACGACCGAAAAGGAGCTACTCGTCATCGTATGGGCGATAGCACGGTTCCGACCGTATATCTACGGCACCCGGTTTAAAGTCGTGACGGATAACCAGCCGCTGACTTGGCTGTTTGGATTCAAGCACCCGGGCTCCCGGCTCATGAGATGGAGAATTAAACTATCGGAACATGAGTTTGACGTGGAGTACAAGGCCGGGAAAAGAAATACTAACGCGGACGTGTTAAGTCGTATTTACGCTACGACAAGGGCCCAGAAGAAGGCGAGGGAAACCTCCGAGCCGAACGGCAGCCTAGGGCCAGAAGAAAGCGCGAAGGACTCTGAACGTCCCACCACAAAGCTGTGCAGTTGGGGCAGAGATAGCGCAGAAATCCGTATGGAAAGAAGCTCGGAAGAGCAGAGCGAATTCTCATCATCCTGTAAAGAAGAGGACAACAGTTCGAACGACGAACTTGATTATGGCAGCGGCGGAACCTGCCTCGCGGTAGAAGACCGTGAGAAACTCATCAAAGAGTACCACGATGCCCCTCTAGGAGGGCACCAGGGCGTCAAGAGAACGCTACAACGTATTCGAATGAAGTACGACTGGCCAGGAATCCGAAAGGAGCTGGAAGATTATATCTCCACGTGCCGTAACTGTCAGGTAAATAAATTGCGTAAAAAAGGAAGGGTCCCAATGATAATAACGGACACACCCGCACGGGCCTTCGAAAAAGCAGCGGTCGACATAGTAGGACCGTTGCCAGAGACAGCATCCGGAAACAAGTACACACTTACCTTCCAGGATGCCCTCACTAAATGCAGTGAGGCGGTAGCCATCCCCAATCAAGAAGCCAGAGCCGTGGCGAAAGCCCTCGTTGAAGAGATCATCTGCAGATATGGAACGCCAGAGTTGATACTCTCAGATAAAGGAACGAATTTCCTGAGTTCGACTTTCAAGGAGGTGTGCAAGTTGCTGAGAATTAAGAAGATCCAGACGACCGCATATCATCCAGAAAGCAACGGCGCATTAGAGCGATCGCATCGCACGCTCGCAGAATATCTTAAGAACTACATAGACGAGGATCAAGGAAATTGGGATAAATGGTTATGGTACGCAATGTTTACCTATAATACTACGCGTCATACAGCGACCGGATTGTCACCGTATACGCTAGTCTTCCAGTGGGAAGCAGAGCTCCCGACGGCAGTGAAACAGGAGGCGCGAAACTCCTAGTCCTTAGACGACTACGCGCAGGAACTAAGGGAAAGGCTACGCGCCGCATGGACGGTAGCCGGGGCTAACGTACGTTACGCCAAAGAAAGGTCTAAACTGACCTACTACGCGAACGCGAAAATAGAGAAATATCGGATAGGAGATAGGGTCCTCCTACACAACGAAGCCGTACGGCGCGGTCGTTCAGCTAAATTGACCCCGAAGTGGATAGGCCTGTACGAAGTAATCGCGAGAAATTCAGCGGTTAACTACACTATAAAGATGGATCGGAAGACCATGTTAGTTCACGCGAACCGCCTAAAGAACTTCGCCGAGCACTAGAATGGCAGCGAGGTTGGGACGCAACCGGAGGACTAACGGAAGTAACTCAAGAACACAGCACTTAAGGTTAAGGGGCACACACTATTTATTGGAATTTCGCCCTACACCTCTTGCCCACACACCAGGCACACCTCACGAAATAGCCTTCGAAGCCCCAAAAAGTCAGGTGGGTCTTCATCCCCGGCGAAGACGCCGAGACTCCATGGGGCGTCCACGGTCCTCCGGCACATCGACCGTCTGCGCCTGACCTCCCTGAGGTACCTGATGCAGGCCCTCTCGAGTGAGGAACGCCTGTCCCGCCTCGAAGGGATCACCAGTCGGTCCTAAGGAGCAAAAAACAAATCGTGAAGAAAAGATGCAGCTAACCCGCTTCTGGCACACACGCGGAAAGGGGATAGTCCCCGACACCTACCACGAGGCCCAGCACCTCTGGTCCCACAGCCGTCCCCTCGCAATACAGCACTCCGTAAATAACGTCCATAACGTCCTGCAAAACGGAATGAGCCTCCGAGAGCTCGTCGCGACCGAAACCGGCGAAAATAGGGAAGCAAAAGAAAGAAAGAATTTGCGCTGAATAGGCAATCCCACGGGTTAGCCAGTTTCAAGTAACGCACTATTCCTCTTGCAGAACTGTCCTGCTGACGGCAAGCCGCGCAATCTCCGGAGAAACGAAAAAGGGGTTTACGGTGACCACGTTTGCCAGCAACCCGGGAATATACTATAAGGAAATCGGAACCCTCTCGGAAGCCAAGGCCACATGGAGACTAGCCGTTACCGTGGATCTCGCTGCAGTCATGAAACGAGAAGCCGACGTCAGCGCTAATTTGCGGCTGCTACTAGACATCTGCGAGAAACAAGGAAGAGGTGACCCTCTCTGTCCGGCCATTGCAGATTCCGTGGCCAGGATGGTGCGGAAAATAAAAGACGGAATGGGAACTGTTCACGACCTCGTGAAACCGGACTCAGCGCGTAAGCGTAGAGGATTGATCGACGGGCTAGGTTCGACCATAAAGTCCATCACAGGAAATATGGACGCCGCGGACGCGGAAAGGATCAACGAAGAAATCGCTGCCATACGCTCCCACCAGCGGACGCTGAAGGAGAGTATGAAGGGTCAATTACAGGTGGTCGAGTCCACGTTGCACCTCTGCAACGACTTCTTCACTAACGTGCAGAGCAACGAACTGGCTTTCCAAGAACTCATTGCTCATGTAAACCTTACACTGACGGCAGACATGAGTATAGTGATGAAGGAACAAAGGCTGGATGAGGGCCTCACCGCCCTAAGCGTGATAGTCGAGGCACTACAGAACGACGTAAAAGAATTAGTTTGGCTAATAGTTGAGATTGCGAGCGGCAAGGTGAGTGCGACGGTGCTACCATCGAGAAAACTCGTAGGATATCTCACGGATGCACTACCACACTTAACAACGGGAACCGGGTTCCCGGTGCCAATCGAACGCAACGAAGCATCCACCCTAATGAGACTAGCCGATACGAAGGCCTTCAGTCAAGGGAACGCCATCGTCGTTATACTCGACTTTCCGTTGATAAGCCAGAAGAGGTACTGCGTAAGCAAGGTACACCCGATACCCGTGAGGTCAGAGAACGGGGCGTATTACTATCTCGACACCTCCGAAGACCTCGTGATCGTGGATCAGGAAAATCGAAACTTCCTGCGAATGACCAACCTGGAGTTGAAGAATTGTAAACAATTCGCTCATAGATACATCTGTAACCCCCTGCATCCGTCAATTCGCCTGACGAGCTCAGCACCATGCGAAGTGCTGATGTTTGCGAAAACGGACACGGGCAACGGCCTTCACTGTCCGAAGCGGGTCATCCCGTTCGACCATATACTAATGATCACTATGGATCAGCCGGGTAAATGGTTATTTGTAGCGCCCACCGACGTACCAGTCAGTATTACCTGCGACGGAAACCCCGCGTCGCACGAAATATTAAAAAACGTAGGTGTATTGGCTTAGGTAGGCGTACGTACGGTAACCGCCCGTAGTTTCAGCTTGCGAACCATCCGACTCATCACCCAGGTCGCCAACGAGGACTACTTGCCCCCCTTGAATCTCACACTATCGGAGATGGACCAAGTTACTCCCCCGCGAGTGACCAGTGGTATCGGACAAGTGAAACTTGTTAAAGTGCTACGGAACCCCGAGGAGTTAGCGCGCCTCGGGACACAAGTGACTAGCATTAAGGGAGTAATGCCCACTGGCACACAACCCGATTGCGCACACGCCCAGTTGGACACAAATCCTTGGACACAACACGATTGGACACAGTGTCCATTCCGCACAGCAAGAATGGACACAATGCCGATACGACACATTAGTTTTGGACACAGACCGTTTAGCATGCGATAACATTGGACACATTAGAATTGTGTTCAATCTTGTTGTGGCGAATGGGTTTCGTGTGCGATCTGACTACGTAAGGACGGACCGTGAACTTGGACACAGATAGTTGTAGATAAATTTCAGATAATTCATTGGACACAAAGCTAGCTGCACAAATATTATACATACGAGATCAATGGAACAGGTTCTTACGTACTCTTCTGAAATAATGTTGAAGTTAGTATAGAAATGTTACATGCTAGATTATAGGGAAGTGAACGCTCATAAGTTTATCCCAACAACATTTAAATACATATATGCATATTAAAAAGCTGCAATATCAAGGATTCAAATATGAGTGACAAAATAGTATTGTGACGTATAACTGTTCTGTACGGTTACGGGGTAAAAATCTGGCCCATTATTACATTATTATAAAATATTCATCAATAGTCGTATTCTTTACAAAACGTGTGACTTTCAACTCACGAATAAATTCCATTGGCTAGTGTAAATTATCATGTTATAATTAAGATAATAATTAAAAATGTTATTAAAATGCATTACCAAGTCATTAACAAGAAACATTGAACATAGAATTCATTTATGCCTGATGACGATTATCTCTACCTATTTGACGCGAACACTTTGTAAAGTTACAAATATTGGAAGATCATTTTTAGAAGATATATAATAAATTTATTATAAATGTACCACAGCAGTTCACATTCCCTCACTTCTTGTAGAGTTCTGGTTACATCGATATACCTTATTGTAAGAACACCTGGAGAGATAATAATTATTAAATGCCAATACTGTAAATTTTGTCGTTTTAAATATCTAGGCATTGCTCTTTGCTATCTTCTTTCGTCGTTTGACTGTACTCTTCCTTCAGCCTTTTTAAACTATTGAAGTTTAGCAATTGACATGCTTCCCAGTGTCACCAGTAATATCACCAATATAGTAACTGCATTGCTGCTTCAGTCGAAGAAATTGTACTCATTGATCATGTCCCCTTTCCTTATATTCACGTGTTACTGTTATATAGTCATTTCTATAGTACTTTCTTATTTTCTCTTTATAAATATGTTTAGATCAGATGTACCTGGAAAAGATCCTTTTAAGTAATAGAAACTTTATAGACTGTCTTATATTGATACGAGATAGTCATTCATTAATTTATATTAATATTAAGTCAAAAATGCAGAAAGCTGATCTATTTGTAGCGTATGATCTTATTCAGATCGAAAGTAGGGAGCAGCAAACATAAAGCGATATGTAAAGAACATTGGGCTCTCCATAATTGTAATAACAGCGTCATAAATCGATTCTAACGAGTACTATCTATTCGTTAGTGATACTAGGAGCTCATTACTTATGCTCTTAATCAGACTTTCGGGTACTATTATATTAATCCAACAGAAGATTCGTTGTACGCATGAAATATGTCTAGCTGAAATGGAACAACTATTTTGTAACGTGAATAGTATGCAATTTCATTTACAAGGAAACCTTTAGGTAACTGGGCCAGGGATTGTTTTCATATTTATGGTACATAAAGGTCAGACCCCCAATAACAAATTAGCAAAGCCATTCCGCTAGATGGCCCTATAATCTAGCATGTAACATTTCTATAATAACTTCAACATTATTTCAGAAAAGTACGTAAGAACCTGTTCCGTTGATCTCGTATGTATAATATTTGTGCAGCTAGCTTTGTGTCCAATGAATTATCTGAAATTTATCTATAACTATCTGTGTCCAATTTCACGGTCCGTCGTTACGTAGTCAGATCGCACACGAAACCAATTCGCCACAACAAGATTGGACACAGTTCTAATGTGTCCAATGTTATCGCATGCTAGTAGATACACACCACTCCTGGCCGTCACAACAAACCCCCACCACTGTCCCGATGAGTCACAGAGTGCACCGCGCTGCGGTCCCCCGCACTGCACTATGGCGCCAGCCCCTCGTCTATGTGCTCAGCTCTCCCCTCCCCCTGCGACACTGTGGCGGACCCCCCACCACGCGGCCCTGGTCCTAAGGCCCGAAACCCCCAGTAGCAGCGTTGCATCTCCCCAGGGGCTTATCACGGCCGGTAACTATGCAGTGACCTCCGGTCGGTTATATTTTAATTACCCTAAGGGGTGTAACATGGTAAAGTAGAACACAGCTGTTTTTTTTTGTAAATAATGCCTTATAATATAACGGTATCGTATGCAGTGTCGTTTACTTTTTCGATACTTTTAATTATCGAATGGCTACCTGTTTTAAGTAGTAATACTGGGATTAATAGGTGGGACATAAGGAGTTTGAAATAAAACACAACTTACTTAATTTTAATATATAAAATTTATTATTAGAAGGAAAATATAAAATCACAAAATATAAAAATTTTAAAATATTGTATATTACTAAAAAAACATAAATATAAAAAAGATAAAAATATACAAAAATTTAAAAAACAAAACTTATTAATTTAAAATATAAAATATAAAAAAAAAAACAAAAAAAACTTAGTAGTCATCGTCTGACTCATAGTCCGAGTCCCTGCAAAAAATAAACAATAATATTACTACTCATGTGCGACACACACGTACAGGGTGTTCCATATATAGAATCGATTAATACGCACCAATTATAATAGGAGATTTGAGGCAGCCCAAAGAGTTGCCTCAATCCAAAAATATCCGTGGCGCCCCAGTCCAGCTCCTCGAAGAGGAGCCAGCCGTTGAGCGCCCCCCTTTGAGTACAGCGCTGGCTCCTCTTCTCCAGCATATCCTTAATGGAAATGTAGCCTTTGAGCTATAATAAATAAATAATACGTTACATAATGAAACTTCTTTGAAATATTTAGGCTGTGTATTAATAGAAACTTAGAGAACACTACACTCACTGTTAAATGAATCTCACAGCGTCGATCGATCGTCACAGACGTCCCACCATGGCTGCTTTTTCTGTTCTAACTCTGAGTCGAACGGCTGAGCCGAGGCGAGGAGGATGAAGCGCTCCACCTTACCCCCCACTTGTAGCTCGTAGAAACGATGCTCTAAATGCACACATTCTACTCTCTCCCCCACCCGCTATCATTATTGACAAGATATGGGGAGATGGGGGGGGGGGGGGGTGAAGGAAACAAAGAAATAAAAAATAGGTATTTTTTAAATATATATTGTATATTGCAAGAAACAGTAGCTGTACATATTTATTAAGAGCATAAGTCCTTAAGCATGGCCATTCTGGGCAGCCGTGGCGCTCCGCACGAAGGAGAGGTACTCGTAGTTATACAGGGAGAGTAGCTCCACCAATAACTGATAAAGAGCCGGCGACCACAGGCCTTTCTTTTCCAAAACCAGCCGAAGATCGTCGAATATGTTGGCCCTGGAGGAGTCATCCCCACGGCGATCGAGCTCCGCAATCAGCGTGTCTTTGCAGCTGTTAGCGCTGTCGGTGGTCTCGCGTAGTCTGCTTATTTGGACGGTCACGCAGCGCAAGACCCTTTGGAGATTTAGGTACGACACCCTCTTCATTACCACCACGGGTGTGTACGCTCTAGCTCTTTTAATGCCCGAGTCGTCGCCACTCGTAGATAGCGGCACCGATGGTTTGAAAATAATGGCCCGCTCGCCATACGAGTACGTGAAGATTATTTCGTGAGCGGGCGTGGAAATAGGTGTGTTAAAATCCTCAGATACTTCCTTCATGTTGTCCTCGGCGACGAAGAACTTGTCGATGACGGGGAAGTGTTCGGCGACGATACCCCACTCGCTAGGTTCAAACTCCACACCGGAATAATCTTGATTAACGAGGCGTATTACAGACGACAAGCCTCCCGATCGATTTAAAGAGAAGCCGATAATTATTTGTTTCGAAAACGAGCGGTTTAACCCGTACACAGTGGACAGTAGTACTTGCTTCATGTACATGATGATTGTAGGAAGCGATAGTATACGATCAGTGCGGGAGTCTGAGCAGTACTGCCTAAGGCGGTATCTAAAAAACGGATCATCGAAATATCATTGAACATATACCCCCACCACCACAGCCTCCGCCACACACTGTATTCATAGGATACAGCGGACAAAGAGTACATGGCCTTGACAGAGTATTCTGCTGATACCGTAGGATGTATCAGAGATGTCTAGATACTGATACCCTATACGGAGTGAGTCACTCCCGCGTGCAGCTACATCAGCGTTAACATGATCCAGAGGCACGCGCGAGCGTCCACTGATGTACAGTCTGAGAGAGTCAGTAGAATCGCTACAGAGGTACACTGCACAAAGAAATTTATAAAGTTGTACGAAGAAGAAATGGCGCACTACGACGGTGAGGAATTTTTGCGGCATAGGCGTATACAAAGGGCAAAGACACGAGTCCTCTACCGCTACGCAAACCCCGAACAATATCCAGAGGAGGAGATCATACGAGAGTGGCTGCGATTAGGTCATTTAACGGGTGTACCGCTAGTATCGATATACATGTCGAAACCGGGAGCCCCGAACGCTGATGAGCTATACAGTGATAACCCCGACATAATCTGCCGCAAGGGTTGGACCTCTGGTGTGAGACCAGTGATACTACCGGAGCTATCTATCGCTGCTATACTGGACAAGGGATACCGCGATTTCACACGGTGTAGCGTGACGCTGGGTTTTATCGGTGATCAGCGTTGTAACGATAGCCCTTACGCACAGCGCGTATGCACCCACGAGTGGCTGGCAAAAGACGAGTGGCGTATGTCCGACGATGGTAGCCCCAAGTACCACATCACATATCGACGCCCGATGATCAGGTCAGCCCTAGCGATGCTACGAAGCAGGTGTGAACGGCCCACACCGGAGGAGTTACCGCGTCACGCACCTATGCGTCTGGAATCGCAGGCGTGGTTGGCGGCATTCAATCACCTCGAGAAATTACGCGAAAGCTGCCTCACCCTATGGTGTTTGAGGGCTATGCGGGCCTACGAGATAGCGCTACACGCTCTGGAGAAACGCTGCAGTCTGACAGAGTTTATAGGGTGCGTTACCCTGGCGACACGGGATGGTCCACCACACCTGAAATATAAGGAATGACGTACGAGTGTGGTCAGCGTGCCCAGCGGCCTTTACGCGTACCTGGAAGCACTCGACGACACGTGGGATGTCTATACAAGCCACGATGTGTACGATGAGGAGGGAGAGCACGCGGAGGAATCGAACAATTTGGGGTACTATGCAATGGACACGCGAACAGCAGCTCGACGCAACATTCAACACGTACGGTGTATGGCAATTTTTCGCGACGAGAACTGCGAGACACTACTGCAAGATGGTCGTGTCGGGAAGGATATCGCCGTGCAACTCATAGGTGGCGATATCGATGAGTTCGATACTGTAAAAGATTGGTGCGATCTTCTGGTAGCTACGGATTGTAAAACAGAGTAACACGATACGCGGCTCTGACCCTTACATCACGATGGAGAGAGCGATGGTGATGCATGCTGGAACGGTGTGCGTCAGCAGATCGCTGCAACTACCGATACAACACCTCTATACTGTTTTACACGTATTATGGATACACGGTATTTCGGGATCAGTGAACGAACGATCGATAAATTCTGTATATATATATTTGTCTGTTTGCCGCGATTGAAACGGTTTACCCGATTTTCGACGGATAACGCTGCCATAAGAGGATCGTAATTTTTTACCGCTGAATCAGCTGTTTTGCATGGTCACGTTTTAAGACATAGTTTGAAACTGATATCGCAACGACTGTAAGATGGGCACGGGCTAAATGTACCCTGCTTTAGTTCGTATCACGACGTCCCGGTAGACAGACTGATCACCTACAGCAATCAACAGTTTAAAAAATGTTATCTGTAACGCATATTCGCGAATGTATTGTCGATTTTGTAAAGACCCGTCGTCTGATAACACCTACAAACGCGCGATTATTCTCGCCGGCGTGGTGCAGAGAATTAAGATATTTTGGTTTACGTACGTTAACTCTTAGATTAAAAACTATATTTGCCCATTGCACTCTACGCGTGCTAGCCAGGGGTCACGAGAGAGGGTATTTTAAAAACGACCCGTACATACTCTCGTTAGCCATAGCGTGTATTAACAAACGGGGAGTGCGCGATAACCGTATCACCAGGGCTATTATAGCCGATCATGCGTTCCACGAAGGTATGTATTTTCCACCTACCGGTAATATTGCTTAAATAAACTGCTTTTAAAAACTAAATAAATTTTACAAGAATTGACGCGATTTCGCAACGACGACGCACCCGAGGAGGAGGGCCAGTTGCTTTTAGGATGTCTCAATCGTGTGGAGGATGAGATTACCCCGGAGCCAAGCATCAGCACAGCGATGTTGCACTACGTAAACGGTAAAGCATATACTTTTTTTAAAAAAAAAGTTTACGCCTAATATACGTTTTTAAAAAAGTGCCAGGACCATCGACAGCCCTGAACACGCAAGCGGCTGAAGAAGAAGAAGGAGAAACACGTTACGACACACGGGGTATGTGTCATACAGCGTCGAAAAAAAAAGAAAAAAAATGTGTTGTGCTATTCATAAATTTTTACAAACGCGTTCATGGCTATAGCGTCGGACGCCGACGAAGACGGCGACGACGACGACCAGGATGATGTCGACGATCGCTCCACCGCTTCCAACGATTCAAACGAGCACGATCCAGGTAATAATGATAAAGTACAGAAACCGCTGAAAATTTATTTGTGTGAAAATAAAAAAAAAATAAAAAATTGTAGATTCGCTCGATACGGATATAGACAGCGATAGTCGGGACCCTGTGGTACAGGGTGCCCTGCTACCACCGCCTGATCAGGCCAATGCTGAAGAACCGATACTCTGGGTTGCCAGGAACGGTGTGCACCTAGCGGCGGATGCCGACGAGGCTGCTGAAGTATTAGCAGAGCTCGATGCTGATGATGATGATGATGATGATGAGAATCCAAACGACTCGGAAGAAGGTAGCGTAAAAAGCTATGTTCCTTAGCGTTTAACGCTTTTTTTTTTTTGTCGAAATTGCTAACTTTAAAAATGTAGGGGGTGATGAAAGGCAGTTAGACGCGCTATTCTCATACATAGGGTCAATGCTTAATCCTCGCGAGGAATGAGAAGTCAGTATGCGCTTAACACTTTTTTTGTTTAACAAGTAAAAAAATAAAAACATTTTCCAAACGTTAGATGCAGAGGACGACGGGGTATGTCGACAGATCGGCGGTGGCCCCCTTCTTCGACCACAGAGCGACAACGATGACGGCGACGGAGATATCAGTAACGACGTGCTACCGCCTGGATATAGATTTACAATACTGTCTGAAACGTCGCGTCGTATAAATAGGTTTCGTTTAGACGGGCGTGAAATAGCAATGGCTATCCAGAGGCCGCCCGAAGACCCTGATACAAATACGGTATCATGTTTACACGGGGCAGTCAGAGATATACACGCGTACCTCACAAGCTCGTGTACCGCGCGGGACTATATAGGCCTAACGATCAAATCCGACAGTTTTGCGTGCGGGGCAGCGTGGCTGTCGTACAGACCGGCTCGAGAACTTCTCGAAAACGATGTGTGAGGTGTGATATCGTCCGTCGCGCAGAGCGCCCAGGCATTCCAAATAGATAGGTCTTTCGTCATCGAGTCGTGTATAGTCGAAGTGCCGCGGGGTACAGGACGCGTACGATTAGCGCACGAATTTGTAAAAAAAATTCTATACTGACAATAGTGAATAACGATAACCTCTGTCTACCTAGGTCGCTCGTTGTGGCGATGGTACACGCTGAACGCGGGGAGGTGCGCTCTGGGGAGCTGCATGAGCGATGGAACGCGGTACGGCGTCAACGGGGTAAATTACAAAAACAATTTGCTCTCGAACTTGTGACAAACGCGTGTGTAGACATACCGCCGGACGGCGGCGGTATTCCAGAAATTGATAAATTTCAAAGTTACCTAGCCCCGAGCGGTTTAGCAATCGTTGTTTACGATTTTGACAGCATAGACAGCGGCGAGAAACCGCTGTACGACGGTTCGCAAGCAGTTGATAACGCGTACGGATCAGGGAAACCACGGCAAACGCTCCGCATCCTGTATTATAATAATTCGCAGCATTATCAGCCTATTTTAAATATGCGGGTTGCGGTCGCTAGTCGTGGTTTTTGCATACCATGTAACAGATCTTATACGCATGAGGCAGAGCATAAGTGTTCCCACAAATGCGCTAGATGTTTCGGAAAACCGCTCTGCGATTCAGCTCTCCCCACACTGTATTGTCGCGAGTGCCATAGGTACTTTTTTGGCCAAATCTGTTTCGATAACCATATAAACACGCTATTTATCAAACAGAAGGGAAAAGAAAAGAGCGTATGTCAGGCCGTTCGCAGCTGTCCACAGTGTCTCAGGCCGCTTCAAAGAGCGCTGCGTAAACACTCTTGCGGTAAGGTGTACTGCAGAGTCTGCAAGAGCGTTAACAGAGTAGGCCATCAGTGTTACGTCAGACCGGTAAAAAAGGCGCCCGTGGAAAAAAAATATTCTATTCATTTTTTACGATTTTGAAACACGGCAGATACAGAAGCTGCCCGGTGACGACACGGTACGCATCCACACACCAAATTTGTGTATCGTTCAGCAAATGTGCACAGCGTGCATAAACGATACAGATCTCGCGAGGGTATGCCCGTCTTGCGGTGTACGCGAGTACGTCTTTGAAGATGACCCCGTAAGGCAGTTTGTAGATTACGCGTGTGACCCTAAAAGAAAATCGTTTCAGAGATTGATCTGTGTGGCGCATAACGCCAAGGGTTTCGACGCGCAGTTTATACTGAAGTATATCGTGAAGCGTAAACGGAAAACTCTAAAGCCACTGACGCTGATACTCAGTGGTACGAGTATCATAATGATGAAGACGGGTCGTGTAACATTCATAGACAGCCTTAATTATTTTCACATGCCTCGAGTGCCCTGCCAAAAGCCTTCGGTCTCGTGGACTCGGCTGGTTTGAAACAAAAAGGTGTATTTCCGCATCTATTCAATACTCACGAGAATCAGCATTATATCGGTCCTCTACCACCACTCGAGTTTTATTCACCCGACACGATGCCTACGGCCCAACGTAATCAATTCTTAGCATTGTATAACGAACAACGGTCTGCGGGCTACGTATTTAACTTTCGAACAGAGTTTATTGATTACTGTAGATCCGACGTCACCATCCTCAGACAGGCATGCGTTTCTTTCCGCGCAATGTCTTTCCAGCACGGCAGCGTTTGTCCTTTCTCGGAGAGCACCACCATAGCCTCGGCGTGTTCGATAGTTTTTAGAAAAAACTTTTTGCGGGACGAGCAGATAGCCATTTTACCACCGGGTGGATACCGCTACTGCGAGAAACAATCACGTAAGGCCCTGTTATGGCTCCTTTCGCTGGAGCATCGTTGGGGTTGTACCATAGATCACGCAGGGCGCACTCGGGAGTACCTTCTACCGGAGGGTACGCCCGTCGACGGTTACTACCATGACACCGATACAGGGCTGCGACACGTCTTGCAGTTTCAGGGTTGCTTCTGGCATGGGTGCCCAAAATGCTATCGCATAAACAGGGATACACGGTTACACACGGGCGAATCTATGGACGCGCGCTTCGAGAGAACGCAGGCAACGAATGATAAGATTCGATATCTCGGTTACGAATTGACGGAAATCTGGGAGTGTGAATTCGATAGCTGGATAAACGATCCAGCACAGGCCGTATTATATAGAACATTGAATGAGAACCCGCTGGTAGCGCAACTACCGCTGGAACCACGCGATGCTTTCTTCGGTGGACGTACAGGGAATACCGTCAGTTTTTACGAAGTTGAAGGGTCTGAGAGGATACACTACGTAGATGTGTGTTCGCTCTACCCCTTCATATCGAAAACGGGGAAATTCCCTGTAGGGCACCCTAGAGTGTACGTGGGCGACGATTGTCGCGAACTAACGGGTGATCACAATAGCGTCGATAGCGTAGAGGGTTTGATTAAGTGTGTCGTGTTACCTCCGCGAGATCTGTATCACCCAGTGCTACCGACACGTATGCACGGTAAATTGCTTTTCGCACTGTGTCGTTCCTGTGCAGAGTCAACGCTGCAGGGCTCGTGTCCTCACGAGAACCCTGAGGATAGAGTATTCGAAGGGACATGGGTTGTGGACGAGGTCAGACGCGCTGTACGTAAAGGATATCAAATAACGACGATACACGAAATATGGCAATACGAGATCACCCAGTACGATCCGGCCACGCGAACGGGCGGTCACTTTGCCAATTACATAAATACATTCCTGAAGATTAAGCAGGAGGCTAGCGGGTGGCCGCGTGAGTGCAGCGACGACGAGTCTAAGAAGCTGTATGTAGAGGAGTACGATAGGGTCGAGGGTATTCGACTAGACCCTACTAATATAAAATCAAATCCCGGTCTGCGGGCAGTCGCCAAACTATGTCTGAATTCTTTTTGGGGTAAGTTCGGGCAGCGCGAAAATCTACCAAAGACGGAAATCGTAACGACTCGTCAGAATCTCGTGAGTTTGCTTACATGCCCGGAGGTCGAAATTACGGGTATTTTACCCGTAGATGATGAAATACTCTACGTCAACACGAGTAGTACGAGCGAATCGGTGATACCCACAGCGTACACAAACGTTGTTATAGCCGCGTACACCACGGCTCAAGCTCGTCTTAAGTTATATGACTATCTCGAGAAATTAGATCGACGTGTACTATATTACGACACCGACTCGTGTATATACGTATCGGGTGGCCGTCACGCCGATAACGCTTACGAGCCGCCGCTCGGCAGTCTTTTAGGCGATTTAACGGACGAGCTGGAGTCGTACGGTGTTGGTAGTTATATCACGTCTTTTGTATCGGGAGGCCCGAAATTTTACGCGTACCGGGTACGTAAGCCAGACGGTTCTCACGCAGAGGTCTGCAAAGTCAAAGGTATCACGATCAACCACGCGACGAGTCTTGCCATTAAATATGACTGGATACGGTCTTATGTAACGGGGGAGACCTGCGAAGCGGTCGTGTTACACTATGACGCGATACGTCGTACTCCGTTTCACGACGTAGTCACACGCCTCGAATCAAAAACGTGTAAACCGACAGAACTTCAAAAACGGCGGCGCGACGGTCGTTTCGGATCCTTACCATACGGCTTTATGTAACTAATATCACCAAAAAATTGTACAAATGTATATACAACCCTGCACAGCATTTTGCCGTACAGTTGTATGTAACTAATATTATAAAAAAAAACCTGTATAAATGTATATATGCTACCCTGTACAATAATAATAATAAAACATATTTATTTGAAAAACAAAAATCTCTTTATCGATCTATTCCCGAAGGCTCCACCAACCAGGCCATGTTATGTATTTTTTCAGCGACGCTTCGGACATGCTAGCCGGGCACTATGGCTAGCTATGCGGCTGACACACATACATGCCGACTATTAGCTCACAGGCGCACGATGAGCTCACCCGGACGAGGGGCTAGCAACGTCACCGATAAGAGCTAGCAGGCGCGCGCGACGTCACGAGCCTCACGCGTGTCGCGCGCCCGCCGCGGCCGGGGCACCGCGATGGAAGGGGGAGTGTGTAAAATCCAGTAGTCTCTTTAACAGTATATTCGTAAAGAGCACCGCCAAATAGCCTCATTTGGCATAATGGACACACGGTGGAAGCATCCGTGGACGTCGATGATCTGTGGGCCAACGGGGTGCGGGAAGACGTTTTTCGTAAAGAAATTCCTACGGATCATCGAGGACATGAGCGACGTGCGATTTGCGCGCGTTCTCTTTTACTATGCAGAGTGGCAGGAGGGGTACAGGGAGTACGGGAGCTCTATAGAGTTTCACGAGGGACTGCCGCAAAACACCGATTACGGCAACGACCCACGCCCGAAACTCGTCATCATCGACGATCTCATGAGGGAATCGTCCAATAACACGGTGGTCGACCTTTTTACCAAAGGCAGCCATCATAAGAACATCAGCGTTATCTTTATGACGCAGAACCTCTTTCATTAGGGTCCCGGACAGCGCGATATCTCGTTGAACGCCAACTACATCGTTGTGTTTAAAAATCCGCGCGACAGAGCGCAGATACAGCATCTGGCCAGACAGGTGTTTACTGAAAATCCGCGCTTCGTACAGGAAGTCTACCGCGATGCCACGGCCCAAACGCATGGCTATCTACTACTCGATTTGAAGCAGTCGACCCCCGATAACTGCCGCTTTCGCACTTGCGTGTTTCCTTCGGACCCGTTCCACTACGTGTACGTACCGTACCGTTTTTTCAGCGACGCTTCGGACATGCTAGCCGGGCACTATGGCTAGCTATGCGGCTGACACACATACATGCCGACTATTAGCTCACAGGTGCACGATGAGATCACCCGGACGAGCAGTGTTGGGCATCACTAAATATTTAGAGTAATTAATTACATTCAAATTACCAATTACACTTGTAATTTGTAACCAAACATTTTTTTAATTACAAACTACAAATGTAATTAGTAATTTAAAAAATTCTAATTACAAATTACAAAAGTAATTGGCAATTAAAAAAATGCTAATCACAAATTACAAAGTAATTAGTAATTAGAAAATTTCTAATTACAAATTACAAATGTAATTAGAATCAAAATATGAACTAATGATATACAATTAGTATATAATTGACTCAGTGTTAGGCATCACTAAATATTTAGAGTAATTAATTACATTCAAATTACCAATTACACTTGTAATTTATAACCAAAAATTTTTCTAATTACAAACTACAAATGTAATTAGTAATTTAAAAAATTCTAATTACAAATTACAAAAGTAATTGGCAATTTAAAAAAATGCTAATCACAAATTACAAAGTAATTAGCAATTAGAAAATTTCTAATTACAAATTACAAATGTAATTAGAATCAAAATATGAACTAATGATATACAATTAGTATATAATTTACTGCTATTTCTACTGTGATTTACGGATTGTTGAAAATATTTTCATGACTAGTCATGAACACGTTTGTACGTCTGTGTGAAATAATTTATTTTCAAACAATACGACAGATATGTGTCAGTAGCATTATGTTAATATAGTATTACAGGAGTCATATAATAAAGATTCAAACACAATGTCAGTACTGGTGTCGAACTCATAATCAGAGGTATGATTCCTTGGCATTTGCCTTCAACAGAACGCGTTCCTCGAAATGTGCATCAGTTAGCCGGTTATAACGAGGTAAGTTTATCATTGTGGCAAAACTGAATAAACGTTCTACGGGAGCTGAAGATGGTAGCGGTGTATTATACTTGAAAAATACGGATCGCATGATTGGAAAATCTCGTAGCATGCCCAAATCCGTATTTGGTTTGTTTAAGTATCTGAGGAATTGAATTTCAGCCTCCCCGTGACCGAAGAGCACTGCAGCTTCCTGAGAAGCGGGTGGTTCTCCAAAATCAAAGTAATCATCTTCTTCTTCGATTATTTGAACTGACTGCTCTTGAACTGATGAGTCCTTAGCAGCTCTTAAAACCAGGTTACGTACCCTCGTCTGAGTCGCTGCATCAAGACAACCAAGCCAACGCATCTTGAATTTGGGATGGCTCACCGCAGCAATAGCTGCATTTTGGCAGGATTCAGACACACTGAAAAAGGATTGAAACCTTCTCTCGAGTGCAGATCTTAGGCCATCTATTAAAGGCCGACAGTACTGGATACGTTCATCAGTTAGTAGTTGTGTTAGTTTTCGACGCGCAGCGACTAAAGTAGGTAGCAGATATCCATAGTAGCAATATATCTCGCCTTGCAATCTATCTATTGCTTCTGCGACAGGTTTCATGGACAACAGATACTCTTCAAGATAAACGAAATCGTCGTCCCTCAATGCACTTCGAATGCCGAGAGTTGCGCTGACGTGGGGGATTCTGTCTCTTAAAGAAACAATCTGGCTGATTGCATCATATAAAGAGTTCCATCGAGTAACAACAGGGCGAAGCAGGGCTACTTCTAATACCGCGCGCATTATTTCGGACTTCCTGGGAGACCGCAGTACTTTCCACAATAATGTACAACGGCTGATGGCTTCGGAATGTGTAGCGTTTAGCTGGGGCAGGTTTTTTATAACTTTTATGGCATCTGTCGTCGCAATTAAACTTAGGGTATGACTGGCACACCGTAGATGTTGAGGCAGCCCAACCGCGAATTCTTCTTCTGTCAGTGAAGCATGATCCTCCAGGAGCGCAACGTTTTGAGCATCATCAGGTGAGTCTTCATCATCTTGACTTTCCAGAACTTCAGGAATTGTTTCTGTCAAATAAAAAAAACAAATGCATTAACGAATGGTCTACCGTATAGATCGACTAAAAGAATATAAGTTTTATTATTTACTCATCTGGAGTAATTGTGACAATCTTAACCAATTTTTGGTTTTTACAGGATATGTTTCGAGTTAGAAGGATGGTGAATAAATTATCGTGAACTGCAGTCGTCATTATTTGCATCGTTAATATAATTCAACTTTGCCAATGATATTACCATAGAAAAACTGGTCCGCTAGGTCAATTCCGAATTCCTGGAATGCTTTAACGAAATTAGCTCCATTATCAGTGACTGTAGCACACAATTTTGGAAAGTTCAATCCAAAGGACACATGAATTTCTGATAAAATCCTCGCAATATTAGTATGTGAGTGAGTTCCTGGAAACCGTCGACAAGCCACTGCTGCAGATTTTCTATCGAGGGTTTCTCGATCAATCTTAACAATCAAAAACATTGTAAGTTTTATAGTCACCGATAATTACAACAGTATAGCAATGACAATGATTGTTCATTCATAAAAATTATCAAAAATTCCTTTTTTATTTTTAAATCCCTTTCTATGAAAGTATGAATGCCTACCCAATGAGCAGTTACGCCTAAGAACCTTCTGTTTCTAGACGTCCAGATATCAGCCGTGGTACATACATAATCTGCATTCTCTGTGATAGCCGTCTTTAAGCCATCCATATTTTGAATATGAATATCCTTAATACGTCTGGCCAACGTACGCCGTGTCAGATGTCGTATAGTTACGTTATTACTGTTGATCTCGAAAGCTAAAATTAATTTTGTTGATTAGACTCGTTTGTTTGTAATGTTTTCTATTCTTTGTGTTTTCAACGATAAAATTGTCCATATATTTATAATAATCTATTTGACATCGCTTGGTTTTAATTAATATATTAATTTCAGGTGTAACAGTGAATAACGTACCATTCAAAATTTTTCGAAAAACTGGCATTTCGACCGTGTTCAGTGGTGCCATGCTCTCAAGTATATAATTTGAAATATTTGTTTCAAAATCCTGTTGGGAGAAAGTACAAGACGACCGCATCTGTCTTTTTCGTTTAGGGTTTTCATTTTGTCGCAATATTCGTTTACTCTCTTTATAAGCTCTATATTGCTCGTATATATTAGGATGTATTCGCTATAAATCAATTATAAATTTTCAGATTAATGATAAGCCACGGTATGGCATCACGGTATATAACCAAATTTTGCTACAGTTTTGGAGTTTCATTATCAATCGAAAGCCAATTGCTTTGTATTTATTCTGGAAAATTGTATTTATATCTGAAAAATCCTATTCGAATCAGGTAATTTGAGAGTTTGATGCATGTACTCCAAATATTCTACAGGTTTTAATTTTCCTACTATAACGAGTTATATTTCCTACTATACGCTGGAGTTGCTCATCGCCTTTCACGTGATCAGAAGCTACTTATTTGTGGTGTTCTTTCACAATCATTCTTCGCGTTTTCTCTTTAGTATTTAATTCTGCTGGTGAGTTAACTTACTTGTAAGTGAGTCGTAAAATTAGATGGCGCGGATAATGACCCCTTTATTTTTTTCCGGTCGGCACAGGACATACATGCAGCTACAATGGAGCCATCGCGCGAGGATGCCTGGGGATCTACCGTGAAGTATCGCCCATCCAGGTATGGACGCTTCTGACATTCTAACAGCAAGGTTCTGAGTTCTTCATCCTCACCACTGTCTTCGGAATGATCGTTAGGATTATCATTGCTTTCAGGATGACCGATTTCTTGGACAAGAATGTCATCCATAGGCTCATCGACATCTTCACCTGTGGCTTCGTTCATCTTAATATAATAATACATGCCAGTTTACGTGATACTCTAGATTTTATTGTGAAACTCCATGCGTGTGGTTATTTATATGATGAGTAAAAATATACGTTCTATATGGATTCGATGATTATTCTATATCTATAGCTCGTACGCAAGTATAGTAACATACTTTGAACTTTGTATACCTACTTAATTTAAAATATTGAAATTCGCATAAACTGTCTCAATTATCCCGTGAAATATTCTTTTTTATTTAATATCACTCCATCTTTTATATAGATTTTTATTATAGAATAGCGGCATTTCCGAATTTCCGTGCTTTCTTTTCTCGACAAAAGCATTTAGTTCGGCACCGACAATGATAATAAGGCGGGGGAACTCGACAAAAAAATTACTGACGTTTTTTTATTTTTTTATTTTTTTTTTAATGGAAAAAATATGGAAATTTGGAAAAGTCGCTATACTAAATAATTACAAAAGTTGTCTTTTGCTTTTATTGATAAGGATTTGGAAAATGAAAAAATGCGATAACCTCTGCAGTTTTCAATATTTTTACATACACTTTGGTGTGCGTAAACAGTGGACCCAGTGAAATTCTTTGTGAAATAAAAACTCTGTCATTTTCGGGCTTCGGCACCGAATATGACATGACATGAATATAAAGCTCCATTGTTGACACATGAATATGAAAATGAAACTTACCTTGTTTTGCAGTATAACACAACAATATATACGTCACTGTTATTTTATAAAAGAAACTGTTTCTTCACAGTGATACGCGTTGCGATTCCGTATTTTGAAGAGAACTCCGTTAATTGTGTCCGAGTAACTCGTGACTTGTAGAATAACCGTAGTAATAGCGAAAGAAATGTTCCTCTCGCGATATTTTTTCATAGACATAAAAGAGGTCGTCTCAAGGTTATTGGTTGTATTGTATATATTCAGAACAAAACAGGAAGGTAAAAATTGAAAGCTCACATACAATGTAAATAGAACAGGGCCAGTGGTGCCCTCGCGCCAGGTGACAGGGAGGAGTTTATTGTAACATTTTTGTTAGAATATATAAAAATATATATATATATAATATACATATATATAACATATATAATATTTTTACTAATTACTAGTAATTAGTAAAAACTAATTACTAATTACTGTTGATAAATAGTAATTAGTTTGTACGCATTACTTGTAAGTGGTGTTGATAATTAGTAAAATAAAGTTAGTCGAAATGTTTACATTTTGGACCTGTAATTAGTGCAAATTTAATCCTAATTACATTTGTAATTTGTATTTAGAAATTTGTAAGTTACTAATTACATTTGTAATTTGTATTTAGAAATTTTTAAGTTACTAATTACAAATGTAATTTCTAATTAGACATTTTTAAGTTACTAATTACATTTGTAATTTGTATTTAGAAATTTGTAAGTTACTAATTACATTTGTAATTTGTATTTAGAAATTTTTAAGTTACTAATTACAAATGTAATTTCTAATTAGACATTTTTAAGTTACTAATTACATTTGTAATTTGTATTTAGAAATTTTTAAGTTACTAATTACATTTGTAATTTGTATTTAGAAATTTTTAAGTTACTATGTCACGTGCCGTGCCTTTGGATGTTTGAATCTCGCATACACATAGATACAATACGATGCAACAGAGAAGTCACGCCGACTGCAGCAAATTGGGAGGAAGCTAGCTTCCGGTCTTATCGCACCAAGAACGTGCCTAAACGTGTGAACCGAAAATTCCAGGATTCACGCGAGCGGACAAAAACCGCTGAATTAGTAAGATTTGCCCCTACCTGTCCACCTACTTTCAGCAGAAAGTAGGATGGATCAGGGAAGGCAAATCAGTCTCCAGATACACACCAGAGCGCATAGTTCGGGCTGGAATAGCTCCTCACAAATTGCATCGCGCGGCGGCTATCATTCTCACGGGAGTTCCGCGTACTGTTATTTATCGCCGTTTGTAAGTCGATTAAGACGTATCGAGCCCTACGAGTTGCACGCGTAGCGTATCAGTCAATGTGAGTTAGATATTAGTATTCTGATTTTTGCCACGAACAATACTGTCGTGTAGATTAAGTGATTACCAAAGTGCAGTATCTCGAGTGTCAATAGAAGAATAGCGAACATCCAGAGAGCGTGGGCGTCTAACGTTGCACGCCGCATGAACGTATGAGAGTGAGTACTTAAGAGTGAGTGTGGGCACGGCATTACGAGACCATTGTAAACTTAGCTGTAAGACCATTCGGCACTTTCTTTATTTTCTATTTTAATAACTAGCACTTAAGCAAAATTGGGTTGTAACAATATATTCGAATCATTTCATTGGGATTACTGCATCTTTGATTTAGAAAGACCATACACCAATTCCTCCACCTAACGGCAATCCAAAGGACCGGGCCTGTATAGGACGGCAGTCAAGAGCTTACCCAAAACAAAAATAAATATAAACTTCTACGCGTAGCGTGGGAGATTAACTTTGCTAGACGTGTAACAACGCCCTGCACGTCACAAGTTAATTGGTGTCAGAAGTGGGATATTTCTTGACTACCTCTGAGGATTGAAAACGGAATTGGTGGATGTTCGAGATTGTAGCTATCTTTTAAAATTAACGGGGATTTAGAATCTAAATAGGTAACCTCCTTTCTTCTTTTAAACCTCGCGGCAAGGAATTTTGATCATTATGGCGACCGACCCAGACATATCTACGCGATTGCTTAATAATGTGACTGAGATGATGAGCAGCATGACGCTACAGAAACGGTTGGGGCTAGTTCCCAAATATGATGGGAAGAATATGGCTCTCAGGCATTATTTACAAGACATACAGAATGGTGCATCGTTGCTACCACCAGGCACGGAGAGCGAATACGTTAAAGCTGCTATAGGGAACCTACAGGGTGATATCAGGAATATCGTTTACGGCGAACAGATAAACACCGTCGCGGATTATATCAAATATCTAAAGAGCCGTCTTGCCTTTGGCAAAACATATGACTATTACACGGATGCTCTCTCGCGGATAAGGATGAAACAGGGCCAGCTGGTCGGTGAATTTTACGATAAGATACGGATCCTCCTTAGCGGAGGACGGTCTGCATATCGGGCGCAACATAACGTTGACCCACCGGAAGGAGAAAAGGATCCGTTAAGACAGTTAGCTCTGACCGCGTTTATAGACGGATTACCGACAAAAATGAGTGATGCCGTAGACGCAAAGGAACCGGCGACGTTGGAGGAGGCCTTTCACATAGCCCAAAGATTTGCCGATAGAGACGAACGTCGAAAACGCCGCGAAATCAGTCCAAATCGTGTCCTGTACACGAGGGAAGGCGGTAACTCTGCTCGCCCCTCTTATTACGATCGTCCCTCACACGCGGAACAGAATACGCGCTCTTCTTATCACACCAGCGATTCTCGGCCGACATACCGAGACGAGGGTGAATATCGCTACGCGCGTGAATCACGGTCACACTATCGGGATGATGACCGACCATACGATCGGCGAAGGTACGATGCGAGTCGTTATTATGGCTCGCGCACCCCATCGCCTGTGTATCGGAGTTCCCGGCGGGAATACACGGTTCGGCAGGAATCGCCTGATCCCGACTTTCCACCAAGACCGACGGGAATTTTGAAGCACCGTCCGAGAAGTGGGGACTATACCCGAGAGAGTGAACGTCACGGTCGACCCAGCAGCGAATGCTGCCATTGTTCTAAAGCACGAGTTGATCGTTCGTCTAGTCCGGGTGATCGCCAGTCTTTAAACTACCAGGAGGCTCGTCGCCCAAGTCCGACGGCGAGCCAGTCACAAGAATCGCGTCAGGCGAGTCGCTTGGACGAGAAGCAAAACACGGTGAAATTCCTAGAAAAGTCTGCACCGTCCTCTGGACGAGCGCCTCAGTAGAAACACCGGTAGTGGAAATGTCAGCCCCGGAACTCCGTAATCGAGTAGAACGATTTTTCTTGGACACGGGCTCGGACGCCAGCCTTATTAAGCTAAGGGCATTAGATGAAGATCAGATAATAAATACAGATTAGATAATCAAAGTCTCAGGAATCGCGGAAAAGGAAATACTAACACTTGGTACCGTATTAATTCACTTCACAGACAAGCCGACAAAGTTCAATGTCATGTACGATCTACCATTGGCAGCCGATGCTATAATTAGGAAACCATACTTTCGCGAGGAAAAGGCGGAGATTTCATTCAACCACAATACCATGGTTACTCAAAGTGACCCCATCCGACCAAAACCGTTCGTTGATACCAACCCTCACATAACCAATCGCATATTAACGGCGAAATCCAACCGAGTCTTCCGAATACGAGCGCGCACCCGACAGCAAGTAACGTTAGAAGTAGTAAATCGGGATTTAAAAGAAGGCTACCTGGCTCGTGTGGCGGCACCGAAAGGGCTGTTTCTGGGCGAAGCCCTAGTCACCCAGAACAATGGCCACTGCCACGTGATGGCAATTAATACCTCGAACGAGGATATAGAAATCCAGCCAGGAGCACAGGAATTGGTGCCATTTACCTACTGTAGTCCCGACGAGAAATCTGAGCTCGAGGATACCGAGTCAACGGACGTGGACGCTGTTCCCCCGGCAGATCGCGTAGACGCCATTTTAGCTGCATTGCGATTAGATCATCTCAACAAAGAGGAACAGAGACACGTTCGCGAACTTATCGAGGAATACCCGGGTCGATTCAAGCTCCAAGGCGATAAGTTACAGTGCACGGATCGCGTATATCATAAAATTCCAACTGTCGACGACTTGCCGATAAACACCAGACAGTACAGATTCCCGGTAATTCATAGGGATGAGGTCGAACAACAAGTACTGACGAAACTACGCGACGGGATAATAATTCCTTCGCAATCTCCGTATAATTCGCCAGTGTGGATAGTGCCTAAGAAACCTGATTCACAGGGCCGTCCGCGCATGCGAATGGTGATAGACTTTCGCAAACTTAATGAAAAAACGGTATCTGACGCTTATCCCCTGCCCAATATACTAGAGATATTGGACCAGTTGGGCCAGGCGCAGTATTTTTCAACGTTCGACTTAGCCAGCGGATTTCAACAAATTCCCATGGACTGCGGGGATCGAGCAAAAACCGCTTTCTCTACTTTAAATGGGCATTACGAATATGCTAGGATGCCCGAGGGGTTGAAAAATGCGCCTGCTACGTTTCAGCGATTAATGGATAACGTGCTGAGAGGACTGCAAGGCACAGAATTGTTTGTTTACCTGGATGACGTCGTGGTCTTCGCAAAATCCTTGACAGAACACAAGATCAAGGTTCGACGTCTCATGAGACGCCTTGAAGAAGCTAATCTCACCTTGCAACCTGACAAATGCGAATTTCTTCGTCGAGAGGTTGCTTATCTCGGACACATAGTGGGCCGTGACGGGCTGAGAATGGATCCAAAGAAATTAAGAGCAGTAGAGAAATTTCCTACCCCGAAGACTCCGAAGAATGTGCGCCAGTTTCTGGGGTTAGCCGGTTACTACCGACGGTTCATACCGAATTTCTCAGCGCGTGCAAAGCCATTATTTGACCTACTAAAGAAGGGGTTAGCATTCTCTTGGGGACCTCCACAGAGGAGCAGTTTCAGGGACCTTCGCAAAGCTTTATGCAAGGAACCAATATTGCAGTACCCGGCCTTGGATAAACAATTCATCTTAACAACAGATGCCTCGGACATCGCCATAGGTTCAGTATTATCGCAAGAACATGATGGGCAAGATCTGCCGATAGCTTATCATTCGAGGGTACTAACAAAGGCTGAGAAGAACTATTCCGCTACGGATAAGGAATGCCTGGCGGTCATTGATTCTATAGAGCATTTTAATACCTATCTGTATGGTAGAAGGTTTAAGCTTGTTAGCGATCATGAACCCTTGAAATGGATAGGAGCCATGGATGATCCTGGAAAACGGCTTACGCGGTGGCAATGGAAAATGAGAAGGTACGACTACGAGTTTGTCTATAAGGCCGGGAAATTGAACGTCAACGCGGACGCGCTTTCCCGAAACCCGGTAATTTCAGGGGAATCAAGCTCGGAGTGTTCCGGAAGCGACAGCACGAAAAGAGTACTCCCGATAAACTCGAGTAATGTGCCGACATCAGCACGCGGGGGAAGTAGTATAACTAGAGCAAGGGGTCGGGGGAGACCACCAGGACCCTCTAGACGGCTGGGAGTTACTAAATTTTCGGCAACTCAAAACCTTGGTGGCATTGCTGCTAGGACTCGTTCTCGCACACAATCTACCCCCGCGGTACCCACAATATCTGAAACCGATGAGTCAAGTACTGAGGCATCCGATCCGCCGATACAGAGAATGCATCGTAGTACGCTACCCGCACCACTTCTACCGTCGAGGCGCCCGCTAACTCCAACGGAGTTGCCGCCTAAGATTGCTGAACCCGAGGCGTCAGCAGGGCTGAGCGGCCCACTGACCGCCAAGACACCCGACACCGTTGTTATTAATCTGAGTTCTATTGACGAGGGCTCGGACGATAGTGTATTCGAGGAGCAGGTACAGTCCGGGGAATCCCCTATCAAACCGAAGGAACATACCGGGGAAAATCCACAACCAACTGTCCCAGAGTTGGAGGCCACTAATTCACCTTCTATGAATGACACGGGCGAATTAGCTGCGCAACTTCAAGAGTCGTTCAGCAAATTTGATGAATCCCTACGGGTACTGGAGGGGAAATTCTAAGATAAAGGGGCGAGTCCGGTTCAAGATGACGAGAACGTTGAAATCGTATTAGGTACTGTTTCGGATGGAGACTCGGTACCGGAGGAAATGCAGGAGAAGTTCGAGGAGTTGGATCCTTTCGATGATGAACTAGAGGATATGGTGCTTGCTAGACGTATTGAGAAGTTAACGAATACTGCTCCGCAGTTATCGGAAACCGAACTCCTGCGACGAGTAAGCCTTTCCAAAAATGACCTCGTTCCCCCTGTCATTGAGGAACCTACGCAAACCACAGACCAAGACAGTAAAGTGATACCGGAAAAACAGAACGGAAAAGGGGATAATACACCGTTACGCTCATATCCAGCGGAGAGCGGTGGTGGAAAAGGGTGTTCGAGAGAAGTAAGGTTCTCTTTACCAGCTGCAGGAGTAGTTCCTACCGCACGGTCAACTCCGTTTCCTTTTAACTCCACGCCAAGGCAGATATTTACTCCACGACCAAGGCCGGAAGAAACAACCTCGTGTAACGAACCATCGGAAACCATAAGATTCAGCGACAATGACCTGTGCGCCGTAGCATCAATTTCTGAAAGCGAGAATGACCAGAAAGGCAATCAAAAAGGGGAAGAGGTGAAAGTCAATAACCCCGTCGTTGGAACCCGGGAATGTCTAACTTACAAACCCGATAACTACGTCCATTTTGTATCCGCAGATGGGGAACTCGTTACGCCAATTGGGAAAATACTCTCGGATCTGGGAAGAATTGATGCGGACAGAATTAAACAGGCAAGTCCAAGGGTGGGACAAATTGTTGTCACACCTTGTGGGAAGAATAAGATCTACAGTATAGTCATAAAAACCCGGTACTTCGAAAAAACTGAAGATGAAAACATTTTTAAGGGATTAAGTAACTTGAAGAGGATTTTAGAACGTAACCACGTTGAATCTCTTCGAATATCCCGCGCCGGAGATTATACGGATTCCTTGACCGCAGGCAAACTTGTTGACAAAATTCACGAGATATTTGCGAATTCGGGGGTTGCAGTGACCATTTGTTACGGGAAAATACAAATGCCGAGGCCGGAAGATCGGAATACCATCTTAAGCGAGTTTCATGAGAGCTTGATGGGCGGTCATAGGGGGGTAACAAAGACCTACCGGAAAATCCGAGAACGCTTTTATTGGCCGTCACTTCGTAATGATGTGCAAAACTTTATCAGGCGCTGCAAGAGCTGTCAGGAGCAGAAGCTCGTGCGAGTTAAAACTCGTGAACCGATGCTGATTACAGATACACCTGTGGACGTCTTTGATAAAGTTGCACTGGACAGCGTAGGGCCCTTACCCACTACTCCGCATGGAAATAAGCATATACTAACCATGCAAGATCAATTATCGAAGTATTGTTTGACAGAGCCTATCCCGGATTTAAAAGCAGCCACCATTGCAGAGGCAATCACGCGACGGCTCATATGTCAATTTGGGGCTCCGCGCGCTATATTGACTGACCGGGGAGCCGCATTTACGAGCAGTCTTCTAAGAGAAATTGCGAAGATATTCAAAATCAAACAGCTTACAACGTCTGGATATAGACCTCAAACGAACGGTGCCCTAGAGCGAAGTCACATCATGCTGACGGAGTATATCAAGCATTATATCGGGAAATATGATGATTGGGACAGACTATTGCCCTACGCCGAACTATCTTATAACACCTGTGTGCACGAGGCGACGAATTTCACCCCGTACGAGGTAGTATACGGGAGACTACCGAGACTGCCAAGCCAGTTTCCTACGGAGCCCAAACTCTCCACCTATAATTCCTTTACATCGGAATTGATAAGGCGACTATCGGAAATTCGTGAAATCACAGGGGAAAACATCAACAAGGAGAAAGAAACCTACAAACGGTACTATGATGAAAATGCCCGGCCATTTACAGGCCGCGTAGGCGACGAGGTTTGGGTGAAAAAGGAGGTCCGGAAGGGTAAGTTTGATGGTCAATACCATGGACCATATACTATAGTAGATGTAACAGATAGAAATAATGTAATATTGAAAATGCCAAATGGTCACCTAATTCGTAAACATGTAGATGCTGTGAAATTGTCATACGAGTGAATGTATTGGAATGTTAGAATGAACATTAGGAATCGATAAGCAAATTCCCAAAATCCTCACCTGCAACACACGCTGTCTGGCGAATGAGGGGATCTAGTGACACCGGAAACACCCGAAACCATGGGGACTGCAGTTGGAAGATTTTCTCACGTTTTGCCAAGATGGGAATCCGCAACCAGGTAATGCTGACCGAAATACGAGGTCCAGTACGTGATGATAACGAGGGAAGTCCACCATAGCGACTACCGAATGTGGGAAAGCAAGGTTTGCAAAAAGGAGTGAACAGAGAGCTCGACTCCCTGCCCTCAAGGATTCAGTCGTCAGTACGCAGACAACTTGCACGGAACTCATTAGCCGCTCCGGTCTCCTCATACTTAGATATTTCAATGGTCCGCTACATTCATCTAGCCATTGAAGACAGTAAAAATTTAGAATCAGTACCGATCGGTGAAGTGCAACACGAATTAGAATCACCTCAGTTATTACACGGATCTGCAATATTTGAAGTAAACCTAGGTTACGATTTGAACTTCGTTAGAATCAGTGCTGTTGACCCGGGAGTAGTGCTTTTTGACGTGGGTGCCATACGAATAGAGACAGCAGCAGGGGAGGTACGGTCACTTGCGAGAATACTAATATACTCTCCTGACGAGCAGCATACTCCGTATTTGTTTCACATTGTAGCAGATTTCCCCGGGAACTCCGCGGGTGTCATCGGACTATTATCGACATTTACCCCAGCATAACTGGAACGCACTCGCACGTCGCCTTCGGAACATTTTCTTAGTGACTCTAGCGTGAATCCAGCACCTTGACAGCTTTAGTGCGATAACCCGCACAAGCTATATCCTGACGGGAAAATTTCTGAGCGATTACCCGCTCGAATATTCCTGCTCTTCCTATATAAGTCCTTTCGAGTGATGTTCTGAGCGATTACCCGCTCGAACATTACGTATTCCCAAAATACTGAGATTCTGAGCGATTACCCGCTCGAACCTTACGTATTCCCAAAATACTGAGATTCTGAGCGATTACCCGCTCGAACCTTACGTATTCCCAAAATACTGAGATTCTGAGCGATTACTCGCTCGAACCTTACGTATTCCCAAAATACTGAGATTCTGAGCGATTACCCGCTCGAACCTTACGTATTCCCAAAATACTGAGATTCTGAGCGATTACCCGCTCGAACCTTACGTATTCCCAAAATACTGAGATTCTGAGCGATTACCCGCTCGAATGTGTATGATCTAACCCTAGATACTCCCAGTCATCCCTGCATATTCCCCGAACCGACTACGAGTGCACCAGTAAAAAGGGAGCGGTGTCGATGTCCGACGATAGGGTTAGTTCTGATTAATATTATTGTTAGCACCATTGAGGGCTAGTAGATCAAGCCAGACTTCCGCTGCTCGTCTCGGGAATTAGTACAAAAACTCATGGTACGCCGCGCGGGAGTGAAAAATCGAGAAAAACGGGCGGAAGCTGTAGCCAGTGGTAAAGTGAAACGGTGTGATCATCAGATCAGACGACCCGAGGGACCAAAGGACCCCTTAATTCAACAAACGGGGATCGGACAGGCGAACGCGATCAGTGGCTCAACAAAAAGCTTCTATATAGCAGCGCGCTATAAGGGAAGGCCTGTGGCGATAGTGAATCCAGTGGTGACTGACCAACTATATGTGCATCCGGGCCCTCCAACATCCATTGAACCAGCATTCATTGATCAAGAAGTCCCAGTTGTAACGCTGGAGTAAGAGCTGAAAATATCCAGCAACAATAGGGGAAACATGATGGGAATCTGGATACTAGTGTTTTTGAGCCTTGTGTCTCCGGGGGAGGGGAGTCTGAACGACCAGAATTCGCATCAGAACATTGCGATAAAAGATCTTCCTGGATTATACTACGAAAGAGTGACTCCACTACGACTACAACACGTGGATTGGAGAGTAAGTGTATTTATTGAAGTTGAAAAATTCAAAAATGATTTCCCAGAAATAGGCAAGCAATTAGACAATGCACTGGACGCTTGTCAGCAGGTAAACTCGCTAGACACTTGCCGCGAACTCTTGCAACATGACCTCCTCCGGGATCAGTTAAAATTGGCCAAAACAACAGTGAGGGAGTTAGAGCATGCAGCGGTCGCGCATGAAGTTCCACCTCCCGTAGACCGTGAGCCCTTGCGTACCATGAAAAAGCGTTCTGTGCCGCTCGGAATAATTGGATCGATCAGTAAATCACTATTCGGGACCATGAATCAAGAAGACGCGGAATATATCCACTCCCAGATAGACCGACTGTTTGAGGATCAAACCAACTTGACACAACTGATAGGAAAACAGATGCACATCACGGCATCACGGTTGCAACAACTCCATGAGGATCATGTAAGCGAATCCCGAAGAGTGGATAAACTGTACGACGGATTAGATGGTCTTTGGAAGCAATTACAAACCTTGGACAAGGAAAATGCAAAGATCAGGTTTAATGCGGAACTGACGAGATTTGCGTACCGCGCTCAATTGAAATTAGAGCGGTACGTAAAAATTGGTGAGGAATATATCCGAGTGATTTCCGCAGCACGGGATGGGCGATATGATCCCGCCATTCTACGTACAGACCAATTAACAGCAATCTCCCGGGCAATTCAACTTCAAGCTCCTGAGTTTGTGTTTCCATTGCCCGTGGAGTCTTTAAGGGGTGAAATCTTGGCACGTATAGTACGCACTGACCTAGTGTTCCACCAAGGCCGCCTCATTATCGTACTGCACATTCCATTACTCGACAGAACGCGTTATCAGTTATACCACATGCATCCATGGCCGGTGCCTCAGGAAGGAGGTCGGACGGGATCGGCTTACATAACTCCAGCCGCTCCATACATTGCCGTTTCAGAGGACCGTAGAACCTATTTTTTGGCTGACGCGTTATATATCGCGGCATGTGCGCAAGTAATTTCCAAATACGTCTGCACCATAGAAGCTCCCGTTTACGATGTATCTATAACTGGAAGATGCGAAATAGAAATGCTGACTCGACCATCGATAACAGCATATCAGCAATGCAACGTCCGTGTTACTCCATGGCTTGGACCGTTCTGGAAACACCTGCCATCTCAAGGGGGCTGGTTGTATTCTCTTGCTCAACCAGAAACGGTACACATACTTTGCCCTGGACTAGTCGATACCACAGAGAAATTGAGTGGCGCAGGGGTATTTCACCTAAGTGCGAATTGCGTAGGACGAACGCGTAGTGCAACGCTGACCGGCATTAGGGCTTATGAAAGCCAGCAGCAATATTTCTATGCACCAGAGACCACCCTAAATGTGACCCTGATAGCACCGATACTAAAAGATCTTCCGGATGAGGGGGTACTGTCGCCAGCACCGGACGAATCCGATGGGAAATCCCCACAATGGAAGTATCAACAAGATGGCGAATCATTATTCGATATCGAACGGAAGATCATGGAGATTGGGACGCACAGAAGAAGCAAGCAGCAGCAACAACACTGGACCATCGTTGGATTCTCTCTCCAGGGACTCTTCGTGCTGGTCCTCTGCGGCATTCTTTGTCGGAAAATCATCCGGAAACGAACCTGTCATGGATGGTTAACTCCCCGGAAGAACGACGTTGAAGTAGGAGAAACGGTGCCATTACCACGTAAACGCTTAGGTCACCTTTATCGTATTCGCAACAGCGGAACAAGAACCGCCACGATGGGGGCAGGGAAACCCGAGATCGGGTCCCCACCAACAACTACTGGCACCGGAATTCTCCCGCGCCAGGAGGCTCAGGTCGATTAATCCTAAACTATTTCTTTAAACATACCACTATTCATAAGGTGATTGTTCACACCGGGACGGGAGATATCGAACATCAAGAAACAAAAACCGAATAGTTTTATTAAAAAGCGAAGCGAATATTTTTATTGAAAAGGAATAGGCGTCCTTTATAATATATATATGTTGCTAAAAATCCATCCGGATTCAGGCGGCGAATAGGCGGCCGAGGCCGAGTGGGTCCTCCTCGTTATTAGGGTTCAGCCATAGTATCTCGCTGCGGCACCGCAGCACCTGGCGCTGTTGTCGCACAGCGGTCCTCTCATTAATGGTCCGCCTAGGGCGGCGAACCCATTTATTTGGGATAAAAATTTTCCCCACGTACTAAAAGGGAAAAGGAAAGAAGAAAAAAATAATAACCTATCCTTTCTGAGGTAATAATATCAAAAATAAACAAGAATGGTAGGAACTTACCAGCCACACTTGCAGCTCCAAGGGAGGGGGCCCCTCGCAAATAAATGCCGTGTGTACTCCGTCCTCGTCCGGGATAATTAAAACGTCTTCCATCTTCACGATCAGTTGTAAGACTGAGGAAGTCTCCCTGGGAGGAGACCCTGAGGACCGGAGAAGAACGAATGGGCAAGGAAGGGGTACGGATTTTCCCAGACTGCATCTACGGGAATTTGCAAGGTAGCAGTCCAGGGCATCCTTCTATCAATGAGATAACCCTACTAGAGTGTTAGACCGGGTCCTGTTAGCGTATTCATTAGCTTAAGCCATAGCGTAAGATATTCACTTACCGTAGGAAAATTATATTTATCCTGTAGTTATACACTTGCCAAAATCTTTATGGTCCGTGGCCCTTGGGTATCGGAGCGTCGTTGGATTGCTCGCCAAAGGCGATCGAATCGACGAGGGCGTCGATACTTAAGGGGGGGATGCTGTCACGTGCCGTGCCTTTGGATGTTTGAATCTCGCATACACATAGATACGATACGATGCAACAGAGAAGTCACGCCGACTGCAGCAAATTGGGAGGAAGCTAGCTTCCGGTCTTATCGCACCAAGAACGTGCCTAAACGTGTGAACCGAAAATTCCAGGATTCACGCGAGCGGACAAAAACCGCTGAATTAGTAAGATTTGCCCCTACCTGTCCACCTACTTTCAGCAGAAAGTAGGATGGATCAGGGAAGGCAAATCAGTCTCCAGATACACACCAGAGCGCATAGTTCGGGCTGGAATAGCTCCTCACAAATTGCATCGCGCGGCGGCTATCATTCTCACGGGAGTTCCGCGTACTGTTATTTATCGCCGTTTGTAAGTCGATTAAGACGTATCGAGCCCTACGAGTTGCACGCGTAGCGTATCAGTCAATGTGAGTTAGATATTAGTATTCTGATTTTTGCCACGAACAATACTGTCGTGTAGATTAAGTGATTACCAAAGTGCAAGATCTCGAGTGTCAATAGAAGAATAGCGAACATCCAGAGAGCGTGGGCGTCTAACGTTGCACGCCGCATGAACGTATGAGAGTGAGTACTTAAGAGTGAGTGTGGGCACGGCATTACGAGACCATTGTAAACTTAGCTGTAAGACCATTCGGCACTTTCTGTATTTTCTATTTTAATAACTAGCACTTAAGCAAAATTGGGTTGTAACAATATATTCGAATCATTTCATTGGGATTACTGCATCTTTGATTTAGAAAGACCATACACCAATTCCTCCACCTAGCGGCAATCCAAAGGACCGGGCCTGTATAGGACGGCAGTCAAGAGCTTACCCAAAACAAAAATAAATATAAACTTCTACGCGTAGCGTGGGAGATTAACTTTGCTAGACGTGTAACAACGCCCTGCACGTCACAACTAATTACAAATGTAATTTGTAATTAAAATGTAATTAATTACAAAAATGCCCAACTCTGCGGACGAGGGGCTAGCAACGTCACCGATAAGAGCTAGCAGGCGCGCGCGACGTCAAGAGCCTCACGCGTGTCGCGCGCCCGCCGCAGCCGGGGCCCCGCGATGGAAGGGGGAGTGTGTAAAATCCAGTAGTCTCTTTAACAGTATATTCGTAAAGAGCACCGCCAAATAGCCTCATTTGGCATAATGGACACACGGTGGAAGTATCCGTGGACGTCGATGATCTGTGGGCCAACGGGGTGCGGGAAGACGTTTTTCGTAAAGAAATTCCTACGGTTCATCGAGGACATGAGCGACGTGCGATTCGCGCGCGCTCTCTTTTACTATGCAGAGTGGCAGGAGGGGTACAGGGAGTACGGGAGCTCTATAGAGTTTCACGAGGGACTGCCGCAAAACACCGATTACGGCAACGACCCACGCCCGAAACTCGTCATCATCGACGATCTCATGAGGGAATCGTCCAATAACACGGTGGTCGACCTTTTTACCAAAGGCAGCCATCATAAGAACATCAGCGTTATCTTTATCACGCAGAACCTCTTTCAGTAGGGTCCAGGACAGCGCGATATCTCGTTGAACGCCAACTACATCGTTGTGTTTAAAAATCCGCGCGACAGAGCGCAGATACAGCATCTGGCCAGACAGGTGTTTCTTGAAAATCCGCGCTTCGTACAGGAAGTCTACCGCGATGCCACGGCCCAACCGCATGGCTATCTACTACTCGATGTGAAGCAGTCGACCCCCGATAACTGCCGCTTTCGCACTTGCGTGTTTCCTTCGGACCCGTTCCACTACGTGTACGTACCGCGAAAGGGTATAAAGGGAGGGCACACCGATCGAGACGTACCAGTCATTCGGTTGTAATGGTATCCGGCGCACGCTGCTCTATAGGGCGCAAACACGCCGCAGTGTTAAAGGCTATTTGCCATCTGGATAGCAAACAGCGTAGCGCTTTGTTACGAGTGGCCGACTCACGACTCGTCAACTGTATATGCGAATGTGCTCTGAATATTCTTCTCGGTAACGTGCCTCTCAAGCCGACGCAGAAACGCCGCTTACGAAAACACGCATCGCTGTTGAGACGTTTATCCAGACCGGGTTCAGCCGTCAAAACTAGAAAACGTCTTATCGTTCAGAGTGGTGGTTTTTTACCTCTTCTGCTAGCACCCATACTAGGCACCGTCATTTCGAAACTCATAGGGGGAGGCGGATAGGTGTATACGTCACGAAGAGCGAGAGAGATCGAGATGGAGCATGCCAAAAAGATGGTTCTAATCCCTCAGGAGAGTGTGGAGCAGCAGCACTACCGGCCAATGCCTCATACGTCTCACCACCAACACCACCAGCAGCAGGAGCAGGGTGTCGACACCGTAAACACCGTGCAGACCCCCGGGACCCCTTAAGCAGATTAGACGCATCCATGAAGGATATCCTACACTCACCGAATTTCATCGACGAGCGCGAAAAGTGGAAGATGTACAATCAGGTGCTGCAGCGTTATCTACACTTTATCGAAGATCTGCGAAATAACGTCGACGAGGATAGGCGAGGCGATAACGATGCCAAGAAAAAAAATAACAGTTCTGCGGAGGATAATGTCAGGAGCTTGACCGACGATGGCGACGACGACATCATCGCTAGCGTACCCCAAAAGTACAGAGCTAAGGCTAAGCTTTTACTAGGAAGGCTGCGCAACGCTGGTTCGCCACGCATCTCGTGGAGTAAACAGGGCGTTACGCGTATCGGCGGAGCCGTCGTGCAGGACGCCAACATCGTGGATTTAATCAACGACGCTATGCGTGAGAGAAAAACAGCGAGACCGGCGGGGAGTCGGCAGTTTGCGCGGTTCCTCCGTACTGCAGGTATACCGCGTGAATATATCGGCAATCAACGTCTATGGAGGGAGGGGAGCAACACGACGTCTCTCGGTAATCAGACACCGCGCCGTGTAACAATCGTGCCGCGACCTATCGAGCAGACTCAGAGCTCGTCTACAGAGGAGGAATTCGGCGAGGCGTTTCAGGAAGTGTTTAGAAACTCCGGGGAAGAAGGGCTCGTGGGGAAAAAATATACGCGATCCGCGTCGGCCGGTACAACCAGCGATAGCGAGAAAAAGAAAAGATTAGAATGGTTAAGGCTGCCGTGAAACGGAAGAAGAAAAAGATATCGGTTGATGATAGCTTTCTGATGCGTCTTTATTACACGCCAGCAGAACCGTCTTCGTACGCCGGTATCGGTAACCTAGAGCGAGCGGCTAGGGGCAGGGTAAAACGAGATTCCGTCGCGCGTTGGTTAGAGGCGCAGGACGCGTATACGTCGCATAAGCCCGTGCGACATACGTTTCAGCGTCGCTCTTACACCGTCAGCAATATCGACGACGTTTGGGAGGCCGATCTTGTGGACCTTCGATCGTTGAAGGAGTACAACGATGGTTACACGTATATACTTGTAATAATCGATGTACTCAGCAAATACGCTTGGGTCGAGCCTTTACGCGATAAGTCCGGTGCAACGGTAGCAGCGGCATTCCGGAGGGTTTTGGCACGTAGTAAGAATAGGATACCCGTGTACCTACAGACAGACAAAGGTAAAGAGTTTATCAACGGTGTACTGCAGCATCTACTCGAGGAGCTTGGTACAGGATTCCGTGTAGCGCGCAGCCCAGACGTAAAGGCTGCTATCGTCGAGCGCTACAATCGTACTCTGAAGGATCGTATGTGGCGCTACTTTACACATAGAAACACTCGGCGGTACATAGATATTCTTCAGAATCTCGTGGACTCGTACAACAGGACACGCCACTCCGCGATAAGAATGCGCCCGGTTGACGTAACCCTGTATAATGCCGCTAAGGCTCGTATGAACTTATCTATGCGATACGCCACAGCGCGCCCGCGTGTCCCTAAATACAGTGTTGGCGACCTGGTACGCATCAGTAGCGCTAGGAACCCTTTTGCGAAAGGTTACGAGGGTGGGTGGACTCGAGAGATTTTTAAAATCGTACGCCTAGGTACAACGAGGGAACCACCCGTCTACATCTTAGAAGATCTCGCCGGAGAGGAGATTGACGGTATTTTTTACGAAGAGGAGCTCGTTCGAGTCCGCAAGGACCTCGCAAAGGACACGTTTCTCGTCGATCGTGTAATAAAACGAAGCGGTCGTGGGAAAGCCCAAAAAGTACTGGTCAGCTGGGTCGGTTACCCCGAGAAATTTAATTCGTGGATACCGGTATCACACATGAAGAACAATGAAGGACCAATTTTATCTCGTTCTTCCCAGTAACAGCAGTATGTCGTACTATCCCGAAAATAAAACTACCAGTTTTACGACACATCTACCGCATCAGATCGATTTACACGGGGCATGGTCTGCTGCTCTGGTTGAAATACAGTTTCCTATGACCTTTCTGCACGTGCCGGTGGCGCTAAAAGATTGGGATCACGTGGTCGTGGTCACTACCCGTACCAAACCGCAGAAGAACCACAAAGAACCGATAACCGGCTGTATAGTGTCGGATTCTACCGTAGCGCACGGTGTTTACGATGACGTAAAGACCCTCATTGACGAAATAAACGCTACCAGGGCTATGATGGGTCGTCTGAAACTAGAGCTCTGCAGAGGTGGTTACGTGAGTGTATCATTCGTCTCTACCGATAACGATCTAGACGATCCGCACGAGTTGAGACTCTGCCGCTCTCTGGCTCGCATCCTTGGCTTTACCGAGTCGGTCGTGGTATCGAAAGCAGAATTCCCTGTGATAGCCGATCAACCGGCTAGTCTGATCAACACCCTACCCAAGATGCTTTTCGTTTACACGGATGTCTGCGAGCCGTATATCACCGGAGACGTCCAAACGCCAGTGCTCCGTGTGGTTCCCCTACAACCAGATAACAAATACGCGTACGCTGCTGTAAAAGTGCTCTCGTTTTCGCCGTTAAAGTACATACCGCTGCTCCGAACGACTTTTCAAACGATCGACATCGATATAAGAGACCACCTGGGCGACCCCATGCCATTTGAATCAGGAACGCTCTCCGTAACACTACACTTTAAACGGTTAGAGTGATGACTCATTACACCGATTACTACGATTCGCAGATAGGCTTGGGATATTCCACGAAATTCCGGGAGCGGGGTCATGGTATCGGTAGCTTTCTTGGTGGTCTTTTTCGGCGCGTGCTACCCCTACTATCGAGGGGGGCACGAGCAGTCGGTAAGGAAGCGGTGCGCACTGGTATGAATATCTTAACAGACGTCAGCGAACGCGGTGCTCCGCTCAAGCAGGCGTTTCGCACGAGGGCCGCCGAATCGGGTATGAATCTTAAACGTAAGGCGGAGACGAAAATTGACGAGCTCATGAAAGGATCAGGTTATAAATCTGTAAAACGATCACGCGGCGCCCACTCTAGCATCGGCGTCGCTAGAAGGAGCATCGCCTCAAGAACTACTAACAAGCGTAAGAGACGTACGGGGCAGAAGGCTGCTCCGCGTCGAAAAAAAAAGTAGTAAAAAAAATAAAATCAAAAACCAAGAAACCCAAAAATCGTCGTAGGATCGCTGGTAAGAAAGTAAAGCGGAGTGTGCTGGATATCTTCTCCTAAACGCTGCCTCTATCATGGCCTTCCTACACGCGCACTCGTGCGAGTGTATGAAATCGGAGCTCGAGCTCTTTACACTATCACCGACGCAGACTACTATAGAGAGCGCGCAGTGGGTACACTACATGCCCATCTCATCGCAGACCGATGACTCGCCCATTGAATTTGTCGTGCCGGGTAACGGGGATGAGTACCTCGATCTAGCACACACCATGCTGAGTTTACGCGTACAGCTACGCTCCAAGGACGCGTCAGCAGCGGACGCTCTGAGCAAAGCGGCCCCTGTTAACAACCTGCTATACTCGCTATTCAATCAGGTGGACGTATTTCTTAATCAGAAACTCGTATCGTCGCCTAATAACGCGTACGCTTACAGAGCTTACATAGAGACGCTATTAAATTACGGGCCCGCCGCTAAGGGGTCGCACCTTTCGAGCGTGCTCTGGTACAACGACACGCCCGGTCATATGGACGATACAGCGGGCAAGAATATAGGTCTCGCGAATAGGCAAGCGTTCGTCGGTAAAGACAGGACGGTCGATCTGATCGGTCATTTACACTGCGATGTGTTTAACCAAGAAAAATTTTTATTAAATGGTGTTGAGCTCCGTTTACGCCTCGTACGCACGAGAGACGGTTTCTCCCTCATGGATCCAAAGAGCGAGTGTTCTTTACATATAACGGAGGCCACGCTCCTCGTTAGACGCGCCAAAATAAGCCCCGGTATTCTAATTGCTCATTCTAAAATGCTATCAAAGACAACTGCAAAGTATCCGCTTACGCTTGTAGAGGTCAAGGCACTGACGATGCATGCCGGTTTGCACGGTGGCACTATGGACAACGTGATTCTCGGTCAATTACCCAAGCGTATTATAATAGGTTTCGTCGATAATAAGGCCTTCAACGGTAACTATCAGCTCAACCCGTTCAATTTTAAAAACTATTGTATTAATTTCTTATCGCTGTGCGTCGACGGTGTTCAAGTACCCTCGAAAGCACTGCAGACCGATTTCGGCAAAGCCGGTCTTTACGTGGACGCGTATCACACCCTCTTCAGCGGCACGGGTATACCCTTCCTCAACGAGGGTAATTCGATATCTAGGAGCGCTTATGCAAACGGTTACTGCCTGTTCGTTTTTGATCTTACACCCGATCTCTCGGCAAATAGCAACACCCACTGGAACCTGATCAAGCACGGTAGTGTACGAATCGCTGGCCACTACCGTGAACTGTATCGTCTACGCTGAGTACGACAACGTTTTGGAGATCGACGCTGCGCGGCAAATCGTCGTAGATTACGGCGGTTAAACAGTCGAAGAAAATACATAGGTCAGCAGTTTGGGGTCTGCGTCATCATCTTTTGAGTACTCGGTTTTGCGGGTGATCGTCAGTTTCTCGTTGAACGCCTTCGAGTTAGCATCACGACCATGGATTTTGTCATCGAAATCGAATACTTCAAAGACTCCGAGGGGCGTCTGGCGCCGAAGGAGATCGGCGTCGTGGCTGTGGAAAGAAAATACATAGGCCATTGGATCGTTTCACCGCCCTGTGATTTCAACGATTTACCACCGACGATCAGAAGCGAGAACAACACCATGACCCGCTATCAACACGGTCTAGAGTGGTTCGACGGTGGTGTAACGTACAAACAGTTATACACCAATCTCCGAAATATAGCTGGTATTTCACGGTGCATATACACGAGGGGCTCGGAAAGTGTACTTTTTCTGCAGACCGTTATGGCCTGGAAGGTTATAAATCTGGATGAAACCCCCAATAACTCACCATACATGGACTTCCCACCGAATTGTGACCATTACGAGTGCATCGTTCACGCCTGTAAGGAAACCCGGGGATCGTTTACCTGTGCGCTGAACAACGCCTTACGCCTTGAATTTTGGCTTCGGAATAACGGACCGCATATATGTATGAACACGCTAGACCTTTACCTCGGTCTTCGCGGTATATGAGCTCATACGACGGGTGTCTAAGCAGCTGATAGAATACCCCGAAACTGGTCGAAGCCCGCTGCCATTATAGCCAACACGGACGATAATACGAAACCAGGAGCGCATTGGGTTGCCATGTACGTGGACGCTGACGGAGACGGTTACTACTTTGACAGCTACGGATTACCACCGCTGAATCATCCCCATGCATCGAGACTACTGTTACGATCCTTGTGATGGGGATACTCTCAGGAGCTCTCCGTCTCGATCCCAAATTTAGGATTTCTCGAACGTAGGATAAATTTAGTAGTTTTCCGTCTATCTGTGGCGCAAGACTTGTGTCCCTAAGGCTGCTTGCATGTGCCAAGTGGCGTTCCTACTTTATTTAAGGATCCTTGGAACCATCAGGAATTCCCAGGATATACCCAAGAACTCCCGTATCGGAATGGCGTGCAAGAAGGTTGGAAAGCGCTCTTACAGAGAATGAGTCTTTGTTAGAATAAAAGGATTTGCGTACCTTGATTATTCCTGGTTAGGATCTTTTCCTTAACCCTTTTTATGAGATCTTTCCCTTGGAGTCTCGAACTCGACAGATCCTCCTTCCTGAGGATTCTGGATATAGTAGAACTAGTAGAAATAGTAGGTATTCTCTTTCTTCAGAGGATACGACTTGGTAATTGTGAAGGGTACTTGTAGTGACTTCCGAAATATCTTATACTTTAAGATATTTATTATAAGTATGAATAAAGATGGTTATAAATACAACTACTTTCACAATATTTGTATGCCTTATGGCTACCTGTATGCCCTATGGCTACCGACTTGATAATACTGTAACTGACTAACGCGCTGGCTCTCGCTATACTGTAACTGACGTTTATTGTGCTCTGGTTCCCACTGTACTGGCTGCTGTTGCCGGTGGGCTTCCATTTATACTGCTTCCGAACAAAGGATTTGCCCAGAGTGGGGATACGTCCGGTGGCGTGATGTTTCATCAGCCATTGCATCACCTTCCTTTGTGGTGTTGTCTTACATAGGTTATTCTTATCTATATCCTGTTTATGTTTATCGGTATCCTGGCTTACTTATCTTATCTTAGTTTTAACTCTTATCTTATCTTATGATATATCATATTACATGCGAGTCGAGTCCTGTTAAAATAAACATCCTGATATATATGTTCTTATCAATCTAAACATCATGTTGATGTCGAACTTAATATTAGTCTTATCGAGTCCTTTGTTCTTTGCCTTGGTCCTTTAGATGCTGTCATCTGCTGGCTCCGCCCCTCACGTGATGACGTCATCTCTTGTGTGATCCATTGTACTTGGAGCTCAGTGGCTTGCTCATCTTCGTGCTGGCTGGACGTGCTCGTGCCGTCCGGTCTCTTGATCTGACTGGGCGCCGTCCCAGGCTAGATCCAAAGGGATATGTCCCCAGGATATTGGGCTTTCACCATCCCACGTTGCTGGTGTTGATAAATCGTATAGAGATGGTGATGTTGGCATCGGTGAGTAACATTGCAAATCTATTTCATCGCTTTCATTGTCACTGATAGTTATTAATTCTGGCTCGCCGTAACACTACGACGGAACTGTCGATCCTTCCGATGGAACACTCAGCAGCTTCAGAGCGAGACGTCGACGGTGTGCGGCCAATTCTGCATGATGTTTTTACACTACCTCTCTTCCGGCTTCGGGATGCATGCCTTCCAGAATGTGTTTAGTGGTGATCTGCGGAAAAACAATAGAATCGTACGAGAGTACTACGACGCTTTTGTGCGAAAGAAGCGTTTGGCGGATCGTCGGTATGTACAGGATAACAACATCTACGGCGGTGGCGGTGGTAGGGTGCAATATTCGCGGTGTAAATCAGGCTACACGTGTTAGGCCCTGTTTCATGAAAGCTGAGTGGTCTGTAATTTTTTTTTATTATGGACTGTATAATAATAATAGAAAATTAAAATAGGAATAATAATAACGTACATAATACTAGGCTAGGTTAGATGTATAAGTAACAAATAAGTTTAATAATAATAGGCGTAGAGTATATATGTAAGCAATTCATAATAATAATAAGTATATTGATGAAATTAAAATAGGAATGATAATAATAACAACAATAATATATATATTGTGACGTATATTTCGCGATCTAGCCTCGTCGGGAGATGAGAGACTGACCGGCGCACAACTTACGCGATTCCTTCGCGTTCCAGGCAACCCAGGGCTAATACATACAATTCAAAAAAATACCACTGGTATTGTTGGGCGCCAGGTTCCAAAACGGGAACCACGTATCAATGTCTACGGTTCTTCTTCGCGTGCCTACGTTGGCTAACTCAGTACCGCGGAGGCGTCGGGGATCTTCAAGAGTAAGGACAACTTCAATCAAATGAACACTTCGGCTTTTTGGGTCAACAATAACAAAATCGATCGTTTATTTTTGCGCCAATTTCGGACGCGACCACGCGGATATAACAAAATCCAAATTTAACAATTTCAGAATAAATAATGGACCCAATAAGATCGCGACTAAAACAACAACGAATGACAATATTACTTTCTAATAATGTTCTTAAACGAAATTCTACGCATAACGTTCGCGATCTATTCCGCGCAGTCCAATTCCTACGATTCGCTAACATCCATTCGTACAATTCACTAAATTCGATATTTAATAAATAATTTCACACGGTTCGATACAATTCGATCTTTCGACAATTTCTACCATTCGATTAATACTTTCGTACATTTCGCGACAAATTCGACAATTCACTTCGATATGACTTTCGGACAATTCGACATACGTTTCATTCACATACAATCTCAATATTTGAGTCGAGTCAAAATTACAACGCGATCTACTCGCGATACTTCGAACAACACGACCTCAAGGACTATTTCGTGTCTCTCGGCGACACGTCCCTAACGCGAACGCGATACAATAGGATTCGAAAATCGAAAATCAACTCTGCCGAGAGAACTTATCATTCACACACATTCATTCGCTTCGATTTACAAACGGGCGATAAATATGTCCACGATGGGCAACATATTTACGCGAACAAAGTCCCTTGCCGGTCGGCGGAATCTCGTACTTCCAAAACGAACGCGATTCTACGTGTGGGAAAATCTCCCACGTGCCTACAGGCACAATTCACAAAACGAACAACGCGGGGTTATACGAGATTTCGTCGCTCACAAAAATACAACGAATCGCTTACCGAAATCTCTATGTCTCTTCGATAAGGAGAATTTAGCCCGTATACGCGGCCTCGGACGAAGTCCGGATTCTCCATAGGACTTAACCCCAGAAAACAAACGGTTCCAAAAACACGACTCGCGTCGTCGACGGTCCAGGCAAGAAGAAGGAAGTTGCCTTCCCTTTCGATCGTAATCGGCAGCACCGGAGACTATCATCCTCTCCCTTATTCGCAACCACCGCTGATTGGTCCTACGGCCCCAATCAGAAATCCCCAAAATGACACCACGCGCTATTATTCAAATCCGTCTTCGCGACAATTCATTCGATTCGGGAACAGCGATTACTGGCTGTCCCGCGATGGGCTCCGTCGTCCCATAGGAATTCGCAACGGTTCACCAGGCGTCCCCGGATTCCCAGTTCGCGAGTCTTCGTTCCGTTCGTCGATAGCGGTGGGCCTCCATCATGAGTTGTGGTGCGTTACAGGTGCTCCGTCGTTCGTAGGTCGATGTCACGCGGAATGAGTAATAGCTCCCTTCTAGTTACTCGGTACGCGTAGACCAGTTCATGTAGCTCGGGTGATAGCGTGCGTAGAGTTGCTCCAAGTCGCGAGGTGATTGGTGCGGTGAGCTACAGCGCGCGCAGCTAGGGCCCAGCCGGCGCTCTGACGTCACTCAGCCTTTCGTCCTCGTTCCTCCCACGCTGATGATCCCTCGCTGGTTCTTCGCGAGACTCGGTAAGCCCGCGAATACAATATTCGCGGCATGGGACATAGCAAAAATCATACAACAAATTAGAAATCAACCAATTCGCAACTTCGTTAGCCCTTGAGGTGGTGGCTTCTTCCCTGGATTCTTTTCTAACACGCGTTTTCCCGCGTAACACGACAGTTCCCGCCGAGGACCTGACGGGGTAAAATCTGCCCCGTCACAATATATATAGCGTAAATAATACTAAGCTAGGTTAGGCTCAGGCTAATCATCGAAAATGTATCAAGCCAGACAGCTTTATAATATATATACCGTTTCTTACAAAAACACTGTGTTCTACTTCATGTTACATCATATATAAAAAAACTAAATCTATAAACGAAATAATATTGTGTCGCTTTCACACTCGTTGATGAAAAAGAAAAAAACTTTTTAACCATGTTTCAAATAAAAAATTGTTCTTTTCTTTCACTCTTCTCTTCTTCTTTCCTCCTGTGTCGAGGCGTATCCGTCATCTTGTTCGTCTGCTGCCTCTCCTTCGGGCTCGCTGTCGGATCCCAGGAAGACGTCGTCAGGATCTATTTCCTCCATATCCGGGTATCCGAATCTGGCTATTTTTTTTTCGACCATAAAATGGCCCAGTGGTATCCCCTGCGGTACCACTCTTGCGTTTATCCAGCACGCGGTGTTCGGGAGGTCTCTTCGCACCGCACTGGCGAAGAAGTATGTTCGGTTCCTTAGGAGCTCCCATAACCACGTGCAGGTCTCCCGTGACCATCTTGCTCCATTCGTTGGCCGGATCCTGTCTAATCCCACCGCCATGGTGGTTTCGGGAACGCTGGCCAAATCGTCCGAGATGCGGCATATCGCGCTCCGCGCGGTTGTGATGTACTCGCCGAAATCCACTAATTTCACCGTCACATCTTCCTCCTCGATCCCATGGATCGTTGCCCGGAACCACGTGCCTTCCTGGTTGACTAGGCATCCTTCTTCTACCGTGATTGAGTCCATAGGTAGTTTTGTTTCCCGGATTATCCTTTGTCGGATTTCCTCCATGTGATGTGCTTCTTCTTGTAGTCGGATGTTGAAGTTGCTTGGCGTATTATAATACGCCAAGGTTACCTTTGTTGGACAATCCCTAATTCCTTCAACGTCCGTTTTCCTTATTGCTGGCATTCTCTCCTTGCGCCAATTGCTCGTTGTCACAGTACTGACAAGATGCTGCGAAGATGGTTCACAGGTCACCGTCTTTTTCCCCCGCCATGACCATAAATTTTTGCATAGTTGCAAATAAGAGATACCCGTAGTAGGGGTTTACGCTGGCCGGGATTTCATAGGGCTGGTCAAGACAGTGGTACCCCCACGTCAGCCGTATTTGCGCATCGTTCGCTAGCTGAGCGAAAGAGGGTGTTGCGCTGGGAGTTTTCTGACCCCATAGAAATACGCCAGGCCTGGTAGTCCGCGCGTGCATCAATGCGCTAAGTCAGAACTAAAGGCGGCCTGGCAACCGAAATGAGGAAATAATACAATCGCACAATAATCACTTTTCGGAAGTCCAGCTTCTGGCTGCACATCCGAAAATCGGGAGTCTACAGTTAGAATCCGAACGGATAAGGTGGTCTCGTGGAGTAGACTCGGTACAGGGAACAGAAGGACCGAACGGTGCCTATATTTTCAAGGTCGACGTACGTTGACCGATTGTACAACACACACTTGATTGTTTCAATAAACCTTTTCTGTTTTGTTATATTCACGCGAGTTCTAACTCCTTAACCGGCAACGATTCCAAAAATATCCAAGCCCCAACCTCTCTTATCGAACACCTTCGTTATCGAGACGTTACGGCACAACAAATTTGGTGGCAGCGGTGGGATACTGCCAAAGTGAATTAGCGAAACGGAATTGTCCGAAGTGATCAAGAAGACCACACGAGAAACAACCGGAAACGGTAAACGAAACCCAGAGCTGAACCCGACATACATTCGTTGGGACAAATAGCCTGGTAGGATTGAACGCGCAGTAGTTGAATCAGGAACAAAATCGGACTCGACAAGAGACTTCGAGGAACGTACGGCAAAACGCTACGCAGTAGGCGTTATTGCAAAGAAGAGTCGAGCAAACGTGGCCGACACACAAGATACAGAGGATCAACAACGCCCGGAAGGACGTCTACAATTGACAGCGGTATCCAGACATCGCCGCTACCGGGATCCGGACGAGTACGAGTCAACCCAACGACTACCAACGTCATCCCGGAAGATCAACGCCATGGAGTGGAGCTTCATCCTGTAAGTGGCGGTTACCAATCTATAAAGCCTATAAAATTTCCAAAGCCAGTAGGTAGGATTAGTCTCTAACGGTTAGTCACGGTATACCCCTGACATCCTCCACGCGAATCGGTCCATGCCTCGCGGTACTGACCCGCGACCCTTACGTAGGGGAGGCTCGTTGGAATCACCTTTGGATAGGGAAAACGTTAACGCCCTAGCCGGACTAGAAGCCACGGTCGGAGATATAACTTTTAGAGCTAGGAGAGCGCTACAGACTCTCTCCCCGTCAGGACGTTTACCCGTGGGTCGACAGGCGGCTATCTCGGGTAGCTTAAACGCTCAATTCGGGGTAGTTTCGCAAAGAGGATCAGCCTTTGACGATTACGACGATACTCTTTTAGACCAACTAGGTAACATGGCTAACAGAGGACAGACCCCTCCCGCGGGAATATCAGACTCTATGGTGAACGAGGAAATCGCGCGTCTACGCGGGCGGACTGCCGTCTCAGACCCCGTAAATGCGGTAACTATGGCTCGAGGCCTTTCACCTCACGCAGCCCAAATGAGTCACGAAAGACGACCCTTAAGGACGTCCAACCACGACCCAGCTGACCTGGGAACGTATCTCGATGGGGAAGGACGAGAAGACGAGGTCTTTGAGTCGCAGGGACGCCGGTCGGAGCATACTCCTAACGCTAGGAGAGATCTGGCGCAAACCCTCAAGGAGGTAGGAGCGGACGAGTACGAACTGATTACAGCCCTCCAAGATCAGATTAGTGCCCTCACCAGACAGTTAGAACGATTACAGCCCGGACGGGACCGAAGAAATAGGCCAAGCTTGAGGTGGCGGCCGGAACCAGTAGGAGAAAGAAAAAGCGTACCCGCCACCCTCGGATCACCACGACTAGACATAGGGCTAGCGTTAAAAAACATAAAGACATTCGACGGAAGCGACGCGAATGAGTTAGACGGATTCATAAGGTCATGCGAAACCGTATTCAGAAGGGTTGCCGAAGCAGACCAGGAACTTTTACTAGAACTGGTGCTCTGCGGCAAACTAAACGGAAAGGCATCAAGGGAGCTAAAGAACAAAACGATCGAGACCCTAGAAGAATTAAAATACGAACTAGAGGCCTTGTACGGGCAGCGTAAATCCCTGTCTGCCCTACAAATGGAGTTCAATAGCCTGAAGCAAAATCCCGGAGAAGATGTCACTGCGTATGCGACTAGAGCCGAAAGAATCACAGTAGACATAGTAGAAAAGCTATGTGATATGGTACCCGACCAGAGTTACGCGCGATCGGTAGAAGCCGTCACACGCAAGTGTGCGCAGGCTAATTTCGAAAATGGATTGCACGGGCAAGTTCAAGTTCTGGTCCGTTCGCGAAACTATGAAACCTTACATGAATCGATCACCGGTGCTATCGAAATTAGCAGAATGGTCCAACCGAAAGGAACCATAACGGGACAGCCCCAGAACACGAGAAGGTCTATGCAGGGCCAAGTCGCAGGGGGAAAAACCTGTTACAATTGCGGTAACGCCGGGCACATGGCACGAGGTTGCAGGCGCAAGTCGGGTCGCGTCAGCTTACCGGCACCGCAACCGAACAAGGCAATCAACCAGGTTGATGTCGTCTGTACGTACTGCAAGTTCAAAGGTCACTCTTGGAAGGAGTGTCGGAAAAGGCTAAGAAAGAAACAGGAGAACGAATCAGGAACGAAGCAAGATCCGCCCGGGCAAGACGTTGCTGGAAGGCGAAACGCGCCTAGTTCCGACCAGACCTCCTGTAGCCACGACAATACCGGCAAGCGAACCTTAGGTACCTTGAGGCTCAACACCCTCGTTACCAAGAGACCGCCGAAAAGGATGATGCAGCTACTGCAGGTAACATTGCCTACAAATTCCGCATCCGCAAGCGATTTCGACATCGTGTCTCCACACGCAGTCGGAGGAGTGTTGACGCTGAAGGCCGACACCGGAGCGCAGTGCAGCATCATCAAAAAGACCTGCCTGAAGCCGAATACGGTCATCGAAGATAGCGAGGTAGAACTGCAGGGTGTGGGAGGTGAGAAATTCACGCCCTTGTGCAAGGCAGAAGTCATCCTTGAAACCCCGGCAGTAGATGTGAAACATTGGTTTTACGTGGTACCAGATGATGTACCACAGACCGTAAACGGCCTGTTGGGAATGGAGTTTATCAGAGAACACAAGGCGGACATAATCAGCGGAGAAACCTTTAAACTCTACGGCCATTGCATGCCTCTGATGAATGGGAAGTCAACCATGAAACTCCCTCCTAGAAGCGAGACAATCGCTTACATAGCCACCACGAGCCGAAACGTCGGACTACTTGCGAAGTCCGAAGTCAGCACGGGCGTTATCATGGGCTCGTGCCTGACGCAGCCGAAGGGCAACAGCTGTGCAGTGAGCTTGGTCAACATGACCGAGTTAGAAGCAGAGGTGCAACGCCCGACCGTGAAACTCGAGCCGATGGATGCCCCCATTGAAGAAGGAGGTGATAAGGCCGAGCCGTTGCGCGTAAGCGCTATAAGGACGGAAAGAGGTGCCAGACGAATAGAGCGATTGCATAGCGAACTCGATCTGGCGCACCTCAACAGCGAGGAGACAAGGACCTTTGCAGGACTAATCAGCGAGTACGAGGAGATATTCCACCTGCAAGAAGACAAATTCCCGTGCACACACATGGTAGAACACCGGATCCCGTTAAAGGAAGGAGTAAGACCTACTAAAGTACCCCCATACCGCCTGCCCGAAGTCCACAAGAAAGAAGTCGAAAAACAAACGGCGGAAATGCTGGCCGACGGCATAATACAGCCCAGTAGGAGCCAGTGGAACGCCCCTTTGCTAGTAGTAGCAAAGAAGCCCGATGCGACGGGCGAGCGACGCATGCGAGTGGTGGTGGATTTCCGAAAGCTAAACGACGCCACCATAGACAACTCATAATCACTGCCCAACATCAACGAGATATTGGACCAGTAGGGAAAAGCACGATATTTTTCAACCTTGGACCTCGCCTCGGGATTTCATCAGATCCCGATGGCGAACGAAGACAAGGAGAAAACGGCGTTCTCTATACCGCAAGGGCACTTCGAGTATAATCGGATGCCTTTTGGGTTAAGAAATGATCCCCCAACCTTCCAGAGATTGATGAATTCCGTACTAGCAGAACTCCAAGGAATAAAATGCTACGTCTACCTAGACGACATAGTGGTGTACGGAAAGAACCTAGACGAGCACAACGCTCGCCTGAGAGAGGTGTTCCAGCGCCTAAAGGAAGCCAAACTGGCCATACAACCAGGTAAGTGCCAGTTCCTGCGAAGGGAAACGCACTTCCTAGGGCACATCATCTCGGAAGAAGGCGTGCGAGCCGACCCGGAAAAACTCACAGCGGTAAAGGAATTCCCGGTACCTAAAGATGTCAAGGGAGTTCAATCCTTCCTAGGCTTGGCCGGATACTACCGGAAGTTCATTAAGGACTATTCAAAAATCGCCAAGCCTTTAACCGAACTTATCCGAAAGGACACAAAGTTTGAATGGATTGCGATTCGAGATGCCGCGTTTGAAGAATTGAAAAGGGCACTGACATCCGCACCGATATTACAATATCCGGATTTTGAGAAGCCTTTTATGGTGACAACAGATGCTTCCGACAAGGCAATCGGCGCAATCTTGTCTCAAGGCAAGGTCGGAGAAGACCTGCCAATCTGCTATGCAAGCCAAACGCTATCTAAAGCGGAGCTGAATTACACCACGACCGAAAAGGAGCTACTCGCCATCGTATGGGCGATAGCACAGTTCCGACCGTATATCTACGGCACCCGGTTCAAGGTCGTGACGGATCACCAGCCGCTGACTTGGCTGTTTGGAGTCAAGGACCCGGGCTCCCGACTCATGAGATGGAGAATTAAACTGTCGGAACATGAGTTTGACGTGGAGTACAAGGCAGGGAAAAGAAACACTAACGCGGACGCGTTAAGTCGTATTTACGCTACGACCAGGGCCCAGAAGAAGGCGAGGGAAACCTCCGAGCCGAACGGCAGCCTAGGGCCAGAAGAAAGCGCCAAGGACCCTGAACGTCCCACCACAAAGCCGTGCGGTTGGGGCAGAGATAGCGCAGGAATCCGCAAGGAACGAAGCTCGGAAGAGCCGAGCGAATGCTCGTCGTCCTGTCAAGAAGAGGACAACAGTTCGAACGACGAACTCGACTATGGCAGCGGCGTAACCTGCCCCACGGTAGAAGACCGTGAGAAAATCATTAAGGAGTACCACGATGCCCCTTTAGGAGGGCACCAGGGCGTCAAGAGTACGCTACAACGTATTCGAATGAAGTACGACTGGCCAGGAATCCGGAAGGAACTGGAAGATTATATCTCCACATGCCGTAAGTGCCAGGTGAATAAATTGCGTAAGAAAGGAAGGGTCCCAATGATAATAACGGACACACCCGCACGGGCCTTCGAAAAGGCAACGGTCGACATAGTAGGACCGTTGCCAGAGACAGCATCCGGAAACAAGTACATACTTACCTTCCAGGATGCCCTCACTAAATACAGTGAGGCAGTAGCCATCCCCAACCAAGAAGCCAGAACCGTGGCGAAAGCCCTCGTTGAAGAGATCATCTGCAGATATGGAACGCCAGAGTCGATACTCTCAGATAAAGGAACGAATTTCCTGAGTTCGACTTTCAAGGAGGTATGCAAGTTGCTGAGGATTAAGAAGATCCAGACGACTGCATATCATCCGGAAAGCAACGGCGCGTTGGAGCGATCGCATCGCACGCTCGCAGAATATCTTAAGAACTACATAGACGAGGATCAAGGAACCTTTGACGAATGGCTACGATACGCGATGTTTACATATAATACTACGCCTCATACGGCGACCGGATTGTCGCCGTATACGCTAGTGTTCGGTCGGGAAGCCGAGCTCCCGACAGCGGTGAAACAGAAGCCGCGAAACTCCTACTCCTTAGATGACTACGCGCAGGAACTAAGGGAAAGGCTACGCGCCGCATGGACGGTAGCCGGGGCTAATGTACGAGATGCCAAAGAAAGGTCGAAACTGACCTACGATGCTAAAGCGAAACTCGAGGAATACCGTATCGGAGATAGGGTCCTGCTCCACAACGAAGCCGTACGGCGCGGGCGTTCAGCTAAATTGACCCCGAAGTGGACAGGCCCGTACGAAGTAATCGCTAGAAACTCTGCAGGTAATTATACTATAAAAATGGGACGCAAGACCATGCTGGTTCACGCAAACCGCCTAAAAAACTTCACCGAGCACTAAGAAGAAGCGGGATCGCCACGGCCGGAGGACGAACGGATATAATGGGAGAACACGGCAAGTGACTGCAATCACACACTATTTATTAGAACTCGGAATTACATCCCCCGTCCACACGGGCACTCTTCTCGGAACAGTCTCTGGAGGCCTAGGAAGTCCGGGTGGTCCTCGTCCCCGGCAAAGTCGAAAAGGCTCCACAGAGCCTCAACAGTCCGCTGACACAGGTGTCTTCTCCGACGGACCTCCCTAAGCGTCCTCACCGCGAACCTCTCTATTGGCGAACGCCGATCCCGCCTCTTGGGGATCACCAGTTGGTTCTAAAAGGAAAGAAAAAAAAACGCAATCCGTCAAAAGAGGACACAGAGCATCGCCCTGCCCACGAAAGGACAAGGGAAAGTCACTGATACTAACCAACTCCCGTAGGATCTCGGGCCCCATGTCCCTGCCTTCGCAGTAGATAGTTCCGTGATGGCGATCCATCTTGCGCAGATGTAAGAAACGGAATGAGCTCCCTAGAGCCTACCGTGACCGAAACCGGCAAAGAGGGGAATTAAAGAAAGAGGGAATTTGCACCGAATAGGCAATCCCACGGTTTAGCCAGTTTCAAGTAACGCAGTATTCCTCTTGCAGAACTGTCCTGCTGACGGCAAGCCGTGCAATCTCCGGAGAAACGGAAAAGGGGTTTACGGTGACCACGTTTGCCAGCAACCCGGGAATATACTACGAGAGTAGTTATATACCACCTTTGGCCGTCACAACAAACCCCCACCACTGTCCCCTATGAGTCATAGAGTGCATCGCGCTGTGTCTCCCGCACCGCACTATGGCGTCACCCCCTCGCCCATGTGGGCTGCTCTCGCCCCACCACCAACCTATGCCGAGTTCCCCCCACCATGCGGCTCTGGTCCTAAGGCCCGAAACTCAGCAGCAGCGGCGTTCCATGCCCCCCGGTGCCTATCACAGTCGGTAATTATGCATTGACCGCCGGTCGGTAACTTTTTAATTATCCTAAGGAGATAAGTGTACCATAGTGAAGTAGAACACCGTATTTTGTAAGGCTCCTTATGTATATTATAAAGCGGCCTGGTGTGATACGTTTCGATGATTAGCCTGAACCCTGTATAGAGGAATACGCTTAATGTTTTATTCCCTCCCACCCGTTAACATTATTGACAAGATATGGGAGATGCAGGTGAAGGAAACAGAAAAGAAGAAAAATAGATATTTTAAATATATATCGTATATTGTAAGAAACAGTAGCTGTACATATTTATTAAGAGAATAAGTCCTTAAGCACGACCATTCCGGGCAGCCGTGGCGCTACGCACGAGGGAGAGGTACACTTAATTAATATAAACTATTAAAACATAAAATATAAAAGTTTTAAAATATTGTGTATTATTAAAAACATAAATATAAAAAGATAAAATATACAAAAATTAAAAAAAAACTTATTAGTGTAAAATATAAAAAAGAAAAATTAATAGTCGTCATCGGTATCGTAGTCCGAGTCCCTGCAAAAAAAAAAAATAATAATATTACTACTCATGTGTGCCACACACACACATACGTGGTGGTCCATATATAGCATCGATTAATACGCACCTATTATAATCTGTAATCGGCGCCAGCCCAAACAGCGATCTCAATCCAAATATATCCTCCTCGTCCCAGTCTTGGTCTTCGAAGAGGAGCCAGCCGCTGAGGGCGCCCCTCCGGGCACAACGCTGGCTCCTCTTCTCCAGCATCTGGCTAATGCAGATGTAGCCTTTGAGCTTTAATAAATAAACAATACGTTATATAATGAAACTTCTTTTAAATATTAAGCTTGTGTATTAATAGAAACTTAGAGGACACTACACTCACTATCAAATGCACCTCACTGTGTTCTCGCACCATCGTTACTTTTTATGTTCTAACTCTGAGTCGACAGGATGAGTCGAGTCGAGGCGGCTGAATCCCTCCAGCCTACCCCCGCCCCTAATATTTTTGTCGGGATGAACCCTCCACATACAGCGTAGCTGCTTCTGGAATGCTGGTGCCCCTCTTTCGCTCAATCTAGCGAGCGATGCGCAAATACGGCTAACGTGGGGGTACCACTGTCTTGACCAGCCCTATGAAATCTCGGCCAGCGTAAACCCCTACTACGGCTATCTCTTATGTGCAACTATGCAAAAAATAAGGGCCATGGTGGGGAAAAAGATGGTTACCTGTGAGCCGTCCTCGCAGCATCCTGTCATTACCGTGGTGACAAGGGACATACAGCGAGAGTAAAAAAAAAAGAAGCGACGAGTGAAGTGATAGTGAAGTAAAAAAGAAAAGTTGAGAGCACATACGCAGCGCATATTTTTTTAAAAAAAGCGGTATGTATAATAGCGTATATATTTATTTAGTATAATATTTGATTTAAAAAAAAAGTTTTTGTATATCTGTTATCTTTTCGTTTATTTCTAGACGATACGTCAGCCTGTCGTCTATCTAGAGACACGCAGCCTATAGGGTATAAAAAACGAAGATTGGTACGTATAACAGCGTATATATTTATTTTATATATACAGGGTGTTTCTGTTAACTCTGCACATACTTCTAGGGTGTGTAGGGGCTGCTTAGACAAGCATTTTGAGATAAGACACCCATGGTCGGAAACTCATCCTAACGGCTGTGGAGGACTTTGAAGGTTTTGATACCGCGTGCTTGTTCGTAGCGTAATGAATCAGATGTAATCACTTTCGACTCAACGCTTTACTCAGCCACAGAAAAAAGAACAACGTTGTTGTGTAAAATCAACAAAACGATAAACAATGAGAAAAATAACAAAATATTTTTTAGTTCAGAATATAATTCCTCGTCTTCAAACTGATCTTTTACAGTAGGTGTTCGAAGTGTCCGCCACCTTGAAGAAGGCACTCCATCGCACGTCTAGTCATTGCCTCAGGTATTTTAGCAAGCTCATCTCGAACGACGTCACCGGCAGCCACAATTCTTGCTACCAGGTCCATCTCCGTGGCCACAGGTCTACCGTTTACGGGGTACACTAGATCTTTCATTCTGCCCCAGAAATAAAAGTCCTACCTCTTCCAATCCACCAATCTGAGTACTTCTCGTTCAGGTACTCCCGCACAATGATATTGTAGTGGGCCGGTGCGATGGAGTGCCTTCTTCAAGGTGGCGGACAATTCGAACACCTACTGTAAAAGATCAGTTTGAAGACGAGAAATTATATTCTGAACTAAAAAATATTGTTTTGTTATTTTTCTCATTGTTTATCGATTTGTTGATTTTACACAACAACGTTGTTCTCTTTTCTGCGGGTGAGTAAAGCGTTGAGTCGAAAGTGATTACATCTGATTCATTACGCTACGAACAAGCACGCGGTATTAAAACCTTCAAAGTCCTCCACAGCTGTTAGGATGAGTTTCCGACCATGGGTGTCTTATCTCAAAATGCTTGTCTAAGCAGCCCCTACCCACCCTAGAAGTATGTGCAGAGTTAACAGAAACACCCTGTATATGTATAATGTACTTTTTGTAATCCTTAGTCTTACGCTCGTTTTTTTTTCACACCTGTTTCTAGAAATGGCGCCGCGAATGACACTTGAAGGGGGTGGCGACGGTGTGGGTGACGATAGGGACACCCCGTCGCCCAGGCCGGACGACGCATTCTTCGAGGCCCTACATAACGGCCTCTGCCTTGACGGCTACATCTATACATACCGCTGGGATGAGCTATGCGCCGGGTGCGTGAGTGAGCTACCACCGGACATGCAAGCGTTATACACTCCCCACAGCTTGCACTATTTGTTGCTTGACACTACAATGGTCTTCAACTTGGCGCGGTGCACAACCTGTGCGCGGAGTGTGTTGCTCGAGCACGCACCCGGCGCATGCCCAGGGTGTGTCCTGCTCTATGAGGCCACTAGAGACACCCTGGTGCGGTTTGGGTATGGGCAGGTTAACCTAATTTCTTGAATAATAGTAGTAGTAGTAGTAGTATAGGTTTATATTATATACAGGGTGTTCGTTATGAAACGCACTGTAGTAACACCGTCACATTCCTTTTCAAATTCTAATGAATACGTGTATTTTCATTTTTTATTTCATATATCAAAGTTTCGAGATAATCAAGGTTGAAGTTGCAGTAATGCGACCAATCAGAACGCGTTGAAAGGGAGCGTAGATGACGTCGCGAGCCAGCCCGCAAGGCCTGCTTACAGTAGACCAATAACACTAACAAGGAGAGGGTCAGGTAGCCGGGTCAGGGATTTTTTTCATATTTATGGTACATAAAGTAGAGACCCCCAATAACACATGAGCAAAGCCATTCCGCTAGATGGCCAGGCATTTTCGAGAAAATCGATTTTGAAAATATTCGAGTACCGTATATCTCTTAGATGTAGACAATGGAAGCAGTGAAGCCGTGGCTCAATGGGCAGCGCGTCAGCTTAGTAAGTGCGAGGTTGCTGGTTCGAGTCTCCCTGCATGCGGATTATTTTAATTTTTTTTTTAATTTTTTTTTTTTTTTTTTTTTCGTTCTACGTTTATTGTTGGTGGAAGCATTTGTAACGAATAACGATTTGGTTGCAAAATAAAAAAGATTGGGTCAGAAATAAAAATTTTTTTTATTTCTCCAAGTTAAAGACAAATGAAATGTTAGAGTACTGTCTAACAATAAAATAAAATTATTATACATTCACATCGGCTACTGCAACTTTCGATTTTTGTAGTGGAGTTTCACAAGAGCCTGGATGGTACTCGTCGTAAAAACATGGAAAGCAAAAGGTTTTGCGGCATCTAGCACACTGCACGAACGCTGAACTTTTGCAGGTACAAGGCATTTTTGAAATGTCTATCGGAAAACAAACCTCATTTATGTTTCTAAAAATGTTCCTATTATCGCACAGTTTCGAAGCGTACCACGCGTATTGCTAACATTTCATTTTGTCTTTAACTTGGAAAAATAAAAAAAATTTTATTTCTGACCCAATCTCTTTTATTTTGCAACCAAATCGTTATTCGTTACAAATGCTTCCACCAACAATAAACGTAGAACGAAAAAAAAAAAAAAAAAAAATTAAAAAAAAAATTAAAATAATACGCATGCAGGGAGACTCGAACCAGCAACCTCGCACTTACTAAGCTGACGCGCTACCCATTGAGCCACGGCTTCACTGCTTCCATTGTCTACATCTAAGAGATATACGGTACTCGAATATTTTCAAAATCGATTTTCTCGAAAATGCCTGGCCATCTAGCGGAATGGCTTTGCTCATGTGTTATTGGGGGTCTCTACTTTATGTACCATAAATATGAAAAAAATCCCTGACCCGGCTACCTGACCCTCTCCTTGTAAGAGTATCGTCGTAGTGTCCCTGTTTATCTGCATGTAATTGAGTAAGATACAAGAGACGATATTTTTAGTGTTATTGGCCTACTGTAAGCAGGCCTTGCGGGCTGGCTCGCGACGTCATCTACGCTCCGTTTAAACGCGTTCTGATTGGTCGCATTACTGCAACTTTAACCTTGATTATCTCGAAATTTTGATATATGAAAAGTAGTTACAGGCCACTATTGGCCGTCACAACAAACCCCCACCACTGTCCCCTATGAGTCATGGAGCGCGCCGCGCTGTGTCCCCCGCACCGCACTACGGCGCCACCCCCTCGCCCATGTGGGCGGCTCTCCCCACCACAAACCTATGCAGTGTTCCCCCACCACGCTGCCCTGGTCCTAAGACCCAAAACTCAGTAGCAGCGGCGCTGTATGTCCCCAGGGGCATATCACGGTCGGTAATTATGCACTGACCACCGGTCGGTAACTTTTTTAATTACCCTAAGAGTGTACCCGTGGTAAAATAGAACACCGTATTTTGTAAGACACATTATGTATATTATAAAAAGCTGTAGTGTGTGAATACGTTTTCGATTATTACCGTATTATTGACGCGAATCTACTTTAAGTCGTAAAAAACGTATTCTGATTAATTGGTAAGGCCTGGTCCCCCCGTTTCCCAAGCCGCGTGACTTTAAGAATGTTATGCTCAAGATATTCTCCGAACAATGACGTACTCATGGTTCAGATCGCCTCTGAAGAATGTCTTTATCTCAGTGAGAATCCCTGCAGGTGTGCGATGGCGTCGTATAACACTCATTTCCAATGATGAACATCGTGCAGAGGAAAAGATATAGGGAGATTGAGGTGTATGAGACAGAACAAGAAAAAGTTTTAAATAAAAATATATTATAAGCATATTGCAAGATACATCGATCATACAAGTTTATTAAGAAAATAAGCGTTATGCATGGTTGTTCTGGTCCTCCATGGTGCTCCGCACGAAGGAGAGGTACTCGTGGTTATACAGGGAGAGCAGCTCCACTAATAATTGGTAAAGTACCGGTGACCACAGGCCTTTCTTCTCCAGAGTCTGTCGAAGATCTCCCAATATGCTGTCCCTGGCGGAGGCGTCATCGCCGCGACGGTCGAGTTCCGCAATCAGCGTGCCTTTACAGTTGTTAGCACTGGTGGTAATCTCGCGTAGCTTGGTTATTTGCAAGGTTACGCAGCGCAGGACCCTCTGGAGATTGAGGTAGGACACCCTCTTCATCACAACCGTAGGTGTGTATGCCCTAGCTCTTTTAACACCCGAGCCATCGTTGTCCGTAGACACAGGGATTGCCGGCTTGATAATAATTGCCCGCTCACCGTACGAGTACGTAAAGACTATCTCATGAGTGGCCATGAGAATAGGAGTGTTGAAAGCCTCGGGTACCTCCTTGATGTTATCCTCGGCGGTGAAGAATTTGTCGATGACGGGGAAGTGGTCGGTAATGATGGCCCATTCGGTTGGTTCAAACTCCACGCCGGAATAATCTTGATTAACGATGCGTATTACAGGTGATAAGCTTCCCGAACGATTTAGAGAGAGGCCGGTGATCACTTGCTTCGAAAACGATCGGTTTAGACCGTACGCAGTGGGCAGCAGTACTTGCTTCTTGTACATGGTTGTAGTAAATACTATTATACGATCGGTGCGAGGGTCTGAGCAGTACTGTCTAAGGCAATATCTAAAAAGCAGGTCATCGAAATATTGGTGAACATGTCCCCCACCACCGCCACCATAGCCACACCCCGTTTTCATAGGATGCAGCGAACAAAGAGCCTATGGCCATGATACTGCTGATATCGCAGAATGTATCAAAGATGACGAGATGCTGATATCCTATAGCGAGTGATTCACGTGAATCACTGTACTGCTGGGTGCATCTGCATCAGCGTTAAGATGATCCTGTGAAAAAGAAAACATGCAGCTGGGGCACGCGCGAGCAGGCAGCGATGTACAGTCTAAGAAAAGCAGTAGAATCATTACAGTGAAAAATTTACCGACAGCTACCGTAGAAAAAAGAAATGGATCGCTACGACGACGACGACGACAACGACTTTTTGAGGCATAGAGATGTGCAGTGGGCGAAGACACGAGCCCTCTATCAGTACGCAAATCCCGAGTACGATCCAAAGAAAGAGGCCGTACGGGAGTGGCTGAGATTGGGACATTTAACGGGTGTACCGCTAGCCTCAATATACATGACGAAACCGGGAGCACTGAACATTGAAGACATAGGCGTTGATAACCCCGACATGATCTGTCGTAAGGGCTGGCCGTCGGGTGTAAGACCCGTGATACTACCCGAACTGTCTATAGCAACGATACTGGATAAAGGACACCGTGATTTCACACGCTGTAGCGTAACGCTGGGTTTTATTTCCGATCAGCGTTCTAACGATAGCCCTTACGCACAGCGCATATGTACCAATGAGTGGTTTGCGAAACATGAATGGTGCATGTCCGACGATAGTAATCCCAAATGCCGCATCACGTATCGGCGCCCTATGGCCAAATCAGAGCTAACGATATTGAGGAAAAGGTGGGGCAGACCCACACCGGAAGAACTACCGCGTCGTGCACCTATGCGTCTGGAGTCGCAGGCCTGGTTAGCGGCATTCAATCATCTTGAGAGATTACGCGAAAGTTGCGTCACACTGTGGTGTCTGAGGGCTATGCGTGCATACGAGACAGCGCTACGTACTCTGGAGAAACGATGCAGTTTGACAGAGTTTATTGGGTGCGTTACCCTGACGACGCGGGATGGTCCACCGCTCCTACACTACAAGGAATGCCGAACAAGCGTGGTCAGCATGCCTCACGGTCTTTACGCGTACCTGGAGGCACTCGACCATGCGTGGGAAACCTATACACCCCACGATGTTTACAACGATGCGGAGGGGGAACACGCTGAAGGATCGAGCAATTTGACGTACTACGCAATGGACACACGAACAGCATCCCGACGCAACATACGGCATATACGGTGTATGGCAATTTTTCGCGACGAGAGCTGCGAAACACTGCTGCGGGATGACCGTGGCGGAAAAGATATCGACGTACAGCTTATCGGTGGTGATATCGATGAGTTCGATGCTGTAAAAGATTGGTATGATCTTTTGGTACCAGTCGATTGTAATTGATAAATGTAAATAAAGTAAAAAATACCTATGTACACGGCGTAGTATGATTCGTATCTCTAACCCTACACTACGACGATGAGATGCTGATGCAACCTCAAACGGTGCGCGTCAGCAGATCGCTGCAGCTTCCGACGCAACACTTCTATACAGGTTTTTTTTTATCCGTATTATGGATACGTAATATTTCGCGATCGGCGAACGAGCGATCAATAATATGTAATTCATTTTTACGATTAAAACGCTTCTATCCGATTTTTGACGAATAACGCTTCAATAAGAAAGTCGTGCCATTTTTTGCTGATTCAAATGTATCGCATGGTATTGTTTTGAAATTAATATCGCCGTGACTGTAAGACGTCCGCGGACTGGACGTACCCTGTTTTAGTTCGTATCACGACGTCTTGGCAGATAGACTGATAACTTACATCAATCACCAGCTCTAAGCAAAGAAAAAAAAAAAATGTCATCTTTGGGGAATATTCGCGATTGTATCCTCGATTTCGTCAGGACACGTCGTTTGAATAAACCTAGAAACCCGAGATTATTCTCACCGGAGTGGTGTCGCGAGTTAAGATATTTCGGTTTTCGCACGTTAACGTTTAGATTAAAAAGTGTGTTTGCCCATTGTTCTCTGCGCGTGCTAGCGAGGGGTCATGAAAGAGGATACTTCAAGAACGATCCGTACATACTCTCGCTAGCCGCAGAGTGTATCAACAAACGCGGAGTGCGCGATAGCCATATCACCAGGGCTATTATAACCGATCATCTGTTTCACGAAGGTATGTATCTGTCGCTTGCCAGCAATAGCGCCTACACAAATTGCTTTTTTTTTAAAAAAAAAAATAATAAAATCAAATTTTACAAGAATTGACGCGCTTTCATCACGAAGTCGTCCCCGAGGAGGAGGAGCAGTTGCTTCTAGGGTGCCTCGATTGTATAGAGGATGTTTACTCGGAGCCCCGCACCAGCACGGCGACAGTGATACAGCGTGCTAACGGTAAAACATACTTTAAAAAAAAAAAGATTACGGCTAATTTACGTTTTATTTAAAAAAAAAAAAAGTGGCAGGTCCATCGACAGCGCTGGATATACAGTCGATGGAGGAAGAAGAAGAAGAAGAAGAAGAAGAGGCCGAAGAATCGTTCAACGATACGTGGGGTATGCGTTAAAACAGCATCGGAAACAAAAGGGGGAAAAAAATGCAATCTGCTTCATAATTTTCTTTACAGATGAGATCATGTCAATAGCATCGGCCGTTAGCGACCACAGGGACCATGACAATGGTGATGAGGATGACCACTCCACAATATCCAGCGCTTCTAACGAGAGCTATCAATGTAATAATTATAAATTTACAGATATCATTGAAAACTCATCTGTGTGAAAATAAAAAGTAAAAAAAAAAGTTGTAGATCCGTTGGAGGCTGCTGGTTACAATGACCGCATTGCACCGGGTAACGCACGGCCGCTGCAGGAGCACGACGACGACGACGACGACGACGACGACGTGGAAGAACCGATACTGTGGGTTCTCAGGAACGGCGTGTACGAGGCAGCGGATGCCGACGAAGCGGCCGATGCATTAGCGGCGCTCGATGAGGCCCCGGGCGCCGCGGATACCCTCGAAGAAGAAGGTAGCGTTGAAAGAGATATTCTTTAACATTTAAAGCCATCTTTGGCGAAACGGCTAACTTTAAAAAAAAAATGTAGGATATGATGAAAACCTGGTAGGCGCTGTATTCTCATACATCGGGTCGATGTTTAATCCTCGTGAGGAATGAGAAGTCAGTATGAGCCAAATACTTTCTTTTTTTCTTGATTAATAAAAAAAATAATAAAAAACTCTTTTTCCAAACGCTAGATGCGGGCGCGCAATATCAGATCGGCGGGGGACCCCTTCTTCGGTCGCAGATTGATGACAACGAAGACGCCGACAACGAGGGAGTGAGCGATAACGACGTGTTACCACCAGGGCATAGGTTTACCGTACAAGCCGAAACGACGCGTCGCATAAATCGGTTCCGATTAGACGGTCGCGAAATAACAATGGCTATCCGGAGGCCGCCCGAAGACCCTGATACAAATACGGTATCATGGTTACACGGGGCAGTCAGAGATATACACGCGTACCTCACAAGCTCGTGTACCGCGCGGGACTATATAGGTCTAACGATCAAATCCGACAGTTTTGCGTGTGGGGCAGCATGGGTGTCGTACAGACCGGCTCGAGAACTTCTCGAAAACGATGTGTGGGGTGTGATATCGTCCGTCTCACAAAGTGCCCAGGCATTCCAGATAGATAAGTCTTTTGTCATTGAGTCGTGTATAGTCGAAGTACCGCGGGGTACGGGGCGCGTGCAATTAGCGCACGAATTTGTAAAAAAACAATCTATACTGACCATAGCGAATAGCGATAACCTCTGTCTACCTAGATCGCTCGCTGCGGCGATGGTGCACGCTGAACGTGGGGAGGTGTGCTCTGGGGAGTTGCATGAGCGATGGAACGCGGTACGGTGTCAACGGGGTAATTACAAAAACAATTAGCTCTCGAGCTTATGACAAGCGCCCGTGTAGACATACCGCCTGATGGTTGCGGTATTCCGGAAATTGATAAATTTCAAAGGCACCTTGCTCCGGATGGTATAGCCATTGTTGTTTACGAGTTTGACAATATAGGCAGCGGCGAGAAACCACTGTACGACGGATCGCAGATAGTCGATAGTGCGTACGGTTCAGGGAAACCACGGCAAACGCTCCGCATTCTGTATTATAATAATTCGCAGCATTATCAACCTATTTTAAATATGCGGGGTGCGGTCGGTAGTCGTGGTTTTTGCATACCCTGTAACAAATCTTACACGTACGAGGCAGAGCATAAGTGCTCCCGCAAATGCGCTAGATGCTTCGGAAAACCACCCTGCGATTCGGCTCTCCCCACATTGTATTGTCGCGAGTGCCATAGGTACTTTTTTGGTCAACGCTGTTTCGATAATCACATAAATACGTTGATTAGTAAACAGAAGGGCAGAGAAAAGAGCGTGTGTCAGGCCATTCGCAGCTGTCCGCAGTGTCTTAGACCTCTTCAAGGAACCTCTCGTAAGCACTCTTGCGATAAGGTGTATTGCAGCGTCTGCAAGAGTGTTAATGACGTTGGACATCGGTGTTACGTCAGGCCGGTAAAAAAGGCGCCCGTGGAAAAAAATATTCTGTACATCTTCTACGATTTTGAAACACAGCAGATACAGAAGCTGCCCGGTGACGACGCGGTGCGTATCCACACACCAAACTTGTGCGTCGTTCAGCAAGTGTGTACAGCATGCATAAATGATACAGATCTCGCGAGGGTATGCCCGTCTTGCGGTGTACACGAGTACATCTTCGAAGAGGATCCCGTAAAGCAGTTTGTAGATTTCGCGTGCGATCCTAAAAGAAAATCGTTTCAGAGAGTGATCTGCGTGGCGCATAATGCCAAGGGTTTCGACGCGCAGTTTGTACTACGGTACATCGTGAAGCGTAGAAGAAAAAGCCTAAAGCCGCCGATGCTACTACTCAGCGGTACGAGCATCATAATGATGAAGACGGGGCGTGTGACATTCATAGACAGTCTTAATTATTTTCATATGCCGCTGAGCGCCCTACCGAAAGCCTTCGGCCTCGCGGATGCGGTCGGTTTGAAACAAAAGGGTGTCTTCCCGCATCTGTTCAATACACCTGAGAATCAGCATTATATCGGTCCGTTACCAGCGCTCGAGTTTTATTCGCCCGATACGATGTCGCCGGCTCAGCGTAATCAGTTTTTAGCATGGTACAACGAGCAGTACTCTGCGGGATACGTATTTAACTTTCGAACCGAGTTTATAGATTACTGTAGATCAGACGTTACCATTCTCAGGCAGGCTTGCGTTTCTTTCCGAGAAATGTTTCTTCAGCATGGCAGCGTTTGCCCTTTCTCGGAGAGCACAACCATAGCCTCGGCGTGTTCGAGAGTTTTTCGGAAAAACTTTTTGATGGACGAGCAGATAGCTATTTTACCACCGGGCGGGTACCGATACGGTGACAAACAATCGCGTAAGGCTGTCTTATGGCTTCTTTCGCTGGAGCATCGTTTGGGCTGTGCCATAGTTCACGCAGGGCGCACTCGGGAGTATCGTCTACCGGATGGTACACCCGTCGACGGTTACTACCTGGACGCCACCACAGGTTCGCGACACGTATTCCAGTTTCAGGGTTGTTTCTGGCACGGTTGCCCAAAATGCTATCGTATAAACAGAGATAGTCATTTACACACGGGTGGATCCATGGACGCGCGCTTCGAGAGAACGCAGGCTACGAGCGATAAGATTCGGTATTTAGGTTACGAGCTGACGGAAATTTGGGAGTGCGAATTCGACCGCTGGATAAAAGATTCTGAACAGGCCTCTTTATATAGATCGCTGAATGAGAACCCGCTGGTATCGCAAGCACCGCTCGAACCCCGCGATGCTTTCTTCGGTGGTCGTACAGGAAATACCGTCAGTTTTTACGAAGTCGAGGGGTCTGAGAGGATACATTACGTAGATGTGTGCTCACTCTACCCCTTCATTTCGAAAACGGGGAAATTCCCTGTAGGTGACCCTACGGTGTACGTGGGCGATGACTGTCGTGAATTAACGGGTGATCGCAACAACATCGATAGCGTGGAGGGTTTGATTAAGTGTGTGGTGTTACCAACGCGAGATCTGTATCATCCCGTGTTACCGGTACGCATGCACGGTAAACTGCTCTTCGCCTTGTGTCGTTCCTGTGCAGAGGCCATGCTACAGGGGTCGTGTCCTCACGAGAATCCCGCGGATAGAGTATTCGAAGGGACCTGGGTCGTGGACGAGGTCAAGCGCGCCGTACGTAAGGGGTATGAAATAACGCTGATACACGAAATATGGCAGTATGAGATTACCCAGTACAATCCGACGACACGGACGGGCGGTCACTTTGCCGATTACATAAACACGTTCCTAAAGATTAAGCAGGAAGCTAGTGGCTGACCGCGCGAGTGTGGCGACGACGACGCGGCCAAAAAACTGTATATAGAGGAGTACGATCGGGTCGAGGGTATTCGTCTGGACCCTGGAAATATAAAATCAAATCCCGGTCTGCGGTCAGTCGCAAAATTATGTTTGAATTCGTTTTGGGGCAAGTTTGGGCAACGCGAAAATCTGCCAAAGACGGAAATTGTAACGACTCGTCAAAAACTCGTGAGTCAGCTTACGTGTCCGGAGGTCGAGATTACAGGTATTCTGCCCGTAGATGACGAGCTGCTTTACGTCGGTACGCGTAGTACGAACGACGCGTTGATACCCACAGCGTACACAAACGTTGTTATAGCTGCGTATACCACGGCTCAAGCTCGCCTTAAGCTATACGACTATCTTGAGAAATTAGATCGGCGTGTACTATATTACGACACCGACTCGTGTATATACGTATCAGGTGGCCGGCACGCCGATAACGCTTACGAGCCGCCGCTCGGCAGTCTTTTGGGCGATTTAACGGATGACTTGGAGTCGTACGGTGTTGGTAGCTATATTACGTCTTTTGTCTCGGGAGGCCCGAAATTTTATGCGTACCGAGTGCGTAAGCCAGACGGTTCTTACGCTGAGGTCTGTAAGGTCAAAGGTATCACGATAGACTACGCGACGAGTCTGGCCATTAATTACAACTGGATACGTTCTTATGTAGCGGGAGAGACCAGCGAGCCTGTCGTTTTACACTATGACGCGATACGGCGTACACCGTTTCACGACGTAGTGACGCGTCTGGAATCAAAAACGTGTAAACCGACAGAGCTTCAAAAGCGGCGACGCGACGGTCGTTTCGGCTCTTTGCCCTACGGATTTATGTAATTAATATTACAAACAAAACCTGTATAAATGTATATACATCGCCTGCACAATAATAATAATAAAAACATATTTATTTGAAAAAACCTCTTTATCGATCTATTCCCGAAGACTCCATCAACCCGACCATGTTATTTATTTTTTCAGCGACGCTTCGGACATGCTAGCCGTGCATTATGGCTAGCTATGCGGTTGACACACATACATACTGACTATTAGCTCACAGGTGCACGATGAGCTCACCCGGACGAGGGGCTAGCAACGTCACCGATAAGAGCTAGCAAGCGCGCGCGACGTCACGAGCCTCACGCGTGTCGCGCGCCCGCCGCGGCCGGGCCCCGCGATGGAAGGGGGAGTGTGTAAAATCCAGCAGTCTCTTTAACAGTATATTCGTAAAGGACACCACCAAATAGCCTCATTTGGCATAATGGACACGCGGTGGAAGCATCCGTGGACATCGATGATCTGTGGGCCAACGGGATGCGGGAAGACGTTTTTCGTAAAGAAATTCCTACGGTTCATCGAGGACATGAGCGACGTGCGATTTGCGCGCGTTCTCTTTCACTATGCAGAGTGGCAGGAGGGGTACAGGGAGTACGGGAGCGCTATAGAGTTTCACGAGGGACTGCCGCAAAACACAGATTACGGCAACGACCCACGCCCGAAACTCGTCATCATCGACGATCTCATGAGGGAATCGTCCAATAACACGGTGGTCGACCTTTTTACCAAAGGCAGCCATCATAAGAATATCAGCGTTATCTTCATTACGCAGAATCTCTTTCATCATGGGCCCGGGCAGCGCGATATCTCGTTGAACGCAAACTACATCGTTGTGTTTAAAAATCCGCGCGACAGAGCGCAGATACAGCATCTGGCGAGACAGGTGTTTCCTGAAAATCCGCGCTTCGTGCAGGAAGTCTACCGCGATGCCACCGCCGAACCGCACGGTTATTTACTACTCGATTTGAAGCAATCGACGCCCGATAACTGCCGCTTTCGCACGAACGTGTTTCCTTCGGACCCGTTCCACTATGTGTACGTACCGCGAAAGGGTATAAAGGGTGGGTACGCCGATCGAGACGTACCAGTCATTCGGTTGTAATGGTATCCAGCGCACGCTGCTCTATAGGGCGGAAGCACGCCACAGTGTTGAAGGCTATTTGCCACCTGGACAGCAAACAACGTAGCGCCTTGTTACGAGCGGCCGACCCACGCCTCGTCAACTGTATATGCGAATGCGCTCTCAATATCCCTCGCGGCAACGTACCTCTCAAACCGACTCAGAAACGGCGCTTACGAAAACACGCACCGCTGCTGAGACGTTTATCCAGACCGGGTTCGGCAGTCAAAACTAGAAAGCGCCTTATCGTTCAGAGCGGCGGTTTTTTACCTCTTCTGTTAGCACCCATACTGGGTACCGTCATATCAAAACTCATAGGGGGAAGCGGATAGGATATACGCCGAGATGGAGCATGCGAAAAAGATGGTTCTCATTCCTCATGAGAGCGTGAATACCGTGCACCAGCAGTACCACCGTGCAGCGCCTCATACGCATCAGTACAGTCAGGAGGGCATTGACACCGTTAACACCGTACAAACCCCTGGGACCCCCTTAAGCAGATTAGACGCGTCGATGAAGGAGATCCTACACTCGCCGAATTTCATTGACGAGCGCGAAAAATGGAAGATGTACAATCAGGTGCTGCAGCGTTATCTACACTTTATCGAGGACCTGCGCAATAACGTCGACGAGGATAGGCGCGCCGATAGCGATAACAAGAAGAAAAATAACAATTCTGCGGTGGATAACGCCCGGAACCAGACCACCGATGCTGACGACGACGACATCATTGCCAGTGTACCCCAAAAGTACAGGACTAAGGCGCGGCTCTTACTAGGCAGACTGCGTGGCGCTGGCTCACCACACATTTCGTGGAGTAAGCAGGGCGTTAGGCGTATCGGTGGAAACGTCGTGCAGGACGCCAACATCGTTGATTTAATCAATGACGCTATGCGCGAGAGAAAAACGGCGAGACCGGCGGGGAGTCGGCAGTTTGCGCGGTTCCTCCGTACTGCTGGTATACCGCGCGAATTTATTGGCAATCAGCGTCTATGGACGGAGGGGAGCAACACGACGCCTCTCAGTAATCAGTCACGGCGTCGTGTAACAATCGTACCGCGCCCAATCGACACGACTCAGAGCTCGTCCACGGAGGAGGAATTTGGCGAGGCGTTTCAGGAAGTGTTTAGAGACTCAGGGGAAGCAGAAGAGGTCGTGGGGAAAAGACATACACGATCCGTGTCGGCTAGTACAGCCAACGATACCGAGAAAAAGAAAAGGTTAGAATGGTTAAGGCTGCCGTGAAACAGAAGAAGAAGAAGAAGTCGGGTGATGACAGTCTTCTGAGGCGTCTTTATTACACACCAGCAGAGCCGTCTTCGTACGCCGGTATCGGTAACCTCGAGCGATCGGTTAAGGGTAGGGTAAAGCGAGATTCCGTCGTACATTGGTTAGAGGCGCAGGACGCGTATACGCTGCATAAGCCCGTACGTCGTACGTTTCAGCGCCGCTCTTACACCGTCAGCAATATCGACGATGTTTGGGAGGCTGATCTCGTGGACCTTCGCTCGTTGAAGGAGTACAACGATGGTTACACGTATATACTTGTAATAATCGATGTACTCAGCAAATACGCTTGGGTCGAGCCTTTACGCGATAAGTCCGGTGCAACGGTAGCAGCGGCATTCCGGAGGGTTTTGACACGTAGTAAGAATAGGATACCCGTGTACCTACAGACAGACAAAGGTAAAGAGTTTACCAATGGCGTATTGCAGCGTCTGCTCGAGGAGCTCGGCATAGGATTCCGCGTAGCGCGCAGCCCCGACGTAAAGGCAGCTGTCGTCGAACGCTACAACCGTACTCTGAAGGAGCGTATTTGGCGTTACTTTACACATAGAAACACGCGGCGGTACATAGATATTCTTCAGAGCCTCGTGGAATCGTACAACAGGACACGTCACTCTGCGATAAGAATGCGTCCAGTCGACGTAACCATGTATAATGCCGCTACGGCCCGTATGAACCTATCCATGCGATACGCCACAGCGAGCCCGCGTACCCCTAAATACGGTGTCGGTGACCTGGTACGCATCAGTAGCGCTAGGAACCCTTTCGCGAAAGGTTACGAGGGGGGTTGGACTCGAGAGATTTTTAAAATCGTACGCCTAGGTACAACGAGAGAACCACCCGTCTACATCTTAGAAGATCTAGCCGGCGAGGAGATTGACGGTATTTTTTACGAGGAGGAGCTCGTTCGAGTCCGCAAGGACCTCGCAAAGGACACGTTTCTCGTCGATCGTGTGATAAAACGAAGCGGTCGTGGGAAAGCCCAAAAAGTACTGGTCAGCTGGGTCGGCTACCCCGAGAAATTTAATTCGTGGATACCGGCATCCCACTTAAAGAACAATGAAGGACCAATTTTATCTCGTTCTGCCCAGTAACAGCAGTATGTCGTACTATCCCGAAAATAAAACTACCAGTTTTACCACGCATCTACCTCATCAGATCGATTTACACGGGGCGTGGGCTGTTGCTCTGGTCGAAATACAGATCCCTATGACCTTTCTTCACGTGCCCGCAGCGCTAAAAGACTGGGAGCACGTGGGCATTGTCACCACACGCACCAAACCGCGGAAGAACCACAAAGAACCGATAGTGGGTCTTATGATGACGGGTTCTAACGTGGCGCACGGTGTTTATGACGACGTAAAGACACTCGTTGACGAAATAAACGCTACCAGGGCTATGAAGGGCCGTCTGCAATTAGAGCTCTGTAGAGGCGGTTACGCTAGCGTATCGCTCGTCTCTACCGATAACGATCTAGACGACCCACACGAACTGAGACTCTGCCGGTCTCTGGCGCGCATCTTAGGTTTTCCCGAATCGGTCGTGGTATCGAAAGCACAGCCCGTTGTGATGGCCGATCAGCCGATTAGCCTGATCAACGCCCTACCTAAGATGCTTTTTGTTTACACAGATGTCTGCGAGCCGTATATCACCGGAGACGTCCAAACACCCTTGCTTCGTGTGGTTCCCCTGCAAACGGATAACAAATACGCTTACGCAGCCATGAAAGTACTCTCGTTTTCACCGTTAAAGTATATACCGCTGCTCCGCACGACTTTTCAAACGATCGACATCGATATAAGAGATCAACTAGGCGAACCTATACCATTCGAATCAGGGACGCTCTCCGTAACACTACACTTTAAACGGCTAGACTGATGGCTCATTACACCGACTACTACGAGTCGCAGATCGGTGGTGGATATTCCACGAAATTTCGGATATTCGCGGGGTCGCCTTATCAGTGAGGACATGGTATTGGTAGCTTTCTCGGTGGTCTGTTTCGGCGTGTGTTACCTTTGCTATCGAGAGGAGCCCGAGCCGTCGGTAAGGAGGCGGTGCGCGCGGGCATGAATATCTTGACGGACGTCAGCGAGCGCGGTGCTCCGTTGAAACAGGCGTTTCGCACCAGGGCCACCGAATCGGGTATGAATCTTAAACGTAAGGCGGAGGCGAAAATTGACGAGCTCATGAAAGGATCGGGCTATAAAGCTGTAAAACGACCACGCGGCACCCACTCTATCATCGGCGTCGCTGGAAGGAGCATCGCCTCAAGAACTGCTAACAAGCGTAAGAGACGTACGGGGAAGAAGGCTGCTCCGCGTCGAAAAAAAAAAGTAGTAAAAAAAATAAAGTCAAAAACTAAGAAACCCAAAAATCGTCGTAGGATCGCTAGTAAGAAAGTAAAGCGGAGTGTGCTGGATATCTTCTCCTAAACGCTACCTCTATCATGGCCTTCCTACACGCACACTCCTGCGAGTGTATGAAATCGGAGCTCGAGCTCTTTACACTGCCACCGACACAGACCACTATAGAGAGCGCACAGTGGGTACACTACAAGCCCATCTCATCGCTGACCGATGACTCGCCCATTGAATTTGTTGTGCCGGGTAACGGCGACGAGTACCTCGATCTAGCACACACCATGCTGAGTTTACGCGTACAGCTACGATCCAAGGATGCGTTAGCCCCTGACGCTCTGAGCAAAGCAGCCCCTGTTAACAATCTGCTACACTCGCTGTTCAATCAGGTGGACGTGTTTCTTAATCAGAAACTCGTATCACCGCCTAATAACGCGTACGCTTACAGGGCCTACATAGAGACGCTATTAAATTATGGGCCAGCCGCTAAGGGGTCCCACCTCTCGAGCGTGCTCTGGTACGACGACACGCCCGGTCATATGGACGATACAGCGGGCAAGAATATGGGGCTCGTGAATAGGCAGGCGTTCGTCGGTAAAGACAAGACGGTCGATCTGATCGGTCATTTGCATTGCGATGTGTTTAACCAGGAAAAATTTTTATTAAATGGTGTTGAGCTCCGTTTACGTCTCGTACGCACGAGAGATGGTTTCTCCCTCATGGATCCAAAGAGCGAGTGTTCTTTACATATAACGGAGGCCACGCTCCTCGTTAGACGCGCCAAAATAAGCCCCGGTATTCTAATTGCTCATTCTAAAATGCTATCAAAGACAACTGCAAAGTATCCGCTTACGCGTGTAGAGGTCAAGGCGCTGACGATGCATGCCGGCTTGCACGGTGGTACTATGGACAACGTGATTCTCGGCCAATTACCTAAGCGTATTATAATAGGCTTCGTCGATAACAAGGCCTTCAATGGCAACTATCAACTCAACCCGTTCAATTTTAAAAACTATCGTATTAATTTCTTATCGCTGTACGTCGACGGTGTTCAAGTACCCTCGAAAGCACTGCAGACAGATTTCGGTAAAGCCGGTCTTTACGTGGACGCGTATCATACCCTCTTCAGTGGCACGGGTATACACTTCCTCAACGAGGGTAATTCGATATCTAGGAGTGCTTACGCAGACGGCTACTGCCTGTTCGTTTTCGATCTTACACCCGATCTCTCGGCAAATAGCAACACCCACTGGAACCTGATCAAGCACGGTAGTGTACGAATTGAGGTACGCTTCGACGATCCGCTGGCCACCACCGTGAACTGTATCGTATACGCCGAGTACGATAACGTTCTGGAGATCGACGCCTCGCGGCAGATCGTCGTAGATTACGGCGGCTAAACAATCGAAGAAAATACATAGGTCAGCAATTTGGGGTATGCGTCATCGTCTTTTTTGTGCACTCGGTATCGCCTGTGATCGGTAGCATCGCCGTTAGTTTCTCGTTGAACGCCTTCGAGTTAGCACCGCTGCGATGGATTTCGTGATCGAGATTGAGTACTTCAAAGACTCCGAGGGACGTCTGGCGCCGAAGGAGATCGGCGTCGTGGCTGTGGAAAGAAAATACATAGGCCACTGGATCGTTTCACCGCCCTGCGATTTCAACGAATTACCACCGGCGATCAGAAGTGAGAACAACACCATGACCCGCTATCGACACGGTCTAGAGTGGTTCGACGGTGGTGTGACGTACAAACAACTATACAACAATCTCCGAAATATTGCCGGTATTTCGCGGAGCATATACACGCGGGGTCCGGAGAGCGTACTTTTTCTGCAGACCGTTATGGCAAGGGAAGTTATAAATTTGGATGAAACCCCCGATAACTCACCATACGAGGACTTCCCACCGAATCGTGACCATTACGAGTGTATCGTTCACGCCTGTAAGGAGAGCCGGGGATCGTTCACCTGCGCTCTGAACAACGCATTGCGTCTTGAATTCTGGCTTCGAAATAACGGACCGCATATATGAACACGCTAGACCTTTACCTTGGCCTTCGCGGTATATCGGAGCATACGACGGGTGTCTACGCAGCTGATAGAATACCCCGAAGCTGGTCGAAACCCGCTGCGATTATCGCCAACACGGACGATCATACGAAGCCAGGAGCACATTGGGTTGCCATGTACGTGGACGCTGACGGAGACGGCTACTACTTTGACAGCTACGGATTACCACCGCTGAATCATCACCACGCATCGAGACTCCGACGGAACTGTCGATCCTTCCGATGGAACACTCAGCAGCTTCAGAGCGAGACGTCAACGGTGTGCGGCCAATTCTGTATGATGTTTCTACACTACCTCTCCTCAGGCTTCGGGATGCATGCCTTCCAGAATGTGTTTAGTGCTGATTTGCGGAAAAACGATAGAATTGCCCGAGAGTACTACGACGCTTTTGTGCGAAAGAAGCGTTTGGCTGATCGCCAGTATGCGCACGATAATAAGGTCTATGGTGGCGGTGGCGGTGGTAGGATACAATATTCCAGGTGTAAATCTGGATACACGTGTTAAGATCTGTTTCATGAAAAAAAGGTGCGTGGTCTGGGTATTTAATTATATAAATTAAAGATATAATTTAGCTAATTTTTTTTTATTATGGATTGTATATTAATATAATAACGATAATATATATATATAACGTAAATAATAATAGACGTAGAGTATATATATATATATATATATATGTAAGCAGTTCATAATAATAACAACAACGATATATATATGTAGCGTAAATAATGCTAAGCTAGGTTAGATATTGTAACGTATTTTTACGCGATCGACCTCACCGGAAAATGCAAGACCGACCGGCGCACAACTTTACGCGATTCCTACGCGTTCCAGGCAACCCAGGGGCTAACAAAATTTACTCTCGAAATACCTACGGTATTGTTGGGCGCCAGGTTCCAAAACGGGAACCACGTATTAGTTCCTCCGGTTTTCTTCGCGTGCCTACGTTGGCTAACTCAGTACCGCCGAGGCGTCGGGGTTCGGAACAATAGGTCGGATGGGTCAGACGATCACGCGACACATAAAATCATTCGGACACTTCGATTTAAATAAATGGTTCGGTTTATTAAAGAAAATCGGCGGCGCGAAGCGCGACGATTTTGTACAAGACCGAATTCAGGAGTTACAAAAAAAAATAATAATTCAAAGTAAATCGAAATGACAAAACAAAAGTACACAAGAAAATAGTGACGGGTACTTCGCTTACCATACGAATTCAAAATTACAATCGTAACACGGATAAGCCGCGTTTCTCAAAAGATACGATAACCGACCGTCAAGGACCTGTACGCGTTCTTCGCGTTACAAAATCAACAAGATATAAATGCCTGACGGGCGGACGACAACGAAACAATCCGGCTAACGTACAAAATTCTAATCAAAAATAATATCAAACAAAAATTCTAACCGTGAACCCTGCCGGTCGACGGACCTTCGTGCCTTGGTCTAATTCGAGGTGAGGGATCGTCCCTCCGCGTGTCCGTTACACGCGCGGTCAAAACTTACGAAAACAACAAAATCCGGTACCAAGATTCGCACGAAGTTACGTAGCTCACAAAAGTCAATAGTACCCGCTTACCGTGAGATTCCCTGGTCGCGTAATCCAAGAGAAAAACCAAATCGACAGCCCAATGGCACTTTGTGCACTCGCGTACTCACGACTTAAAATCCAACAAAACAAAACGTCTAACGTCTTCGCGTGTCCAAGCAGGAATCTCTCGATCCTCACGCGCTTTGTCTTCGCGTGAAGGATAGCACCCCCTCCCTTTAGGCTAATGGGCGGCGATTCGCCCTGCGGACGAATCCTTCAACCCAGCGTCTTCGCCACGCGCCAGTTTCGAACATGTCATCGCGACAATTCATAATTTCCATATCTCTCGTGGACAATTCATACAATGTCGGGTCCTACGGAGAGTAACATTCGTTCTCTCGCGAGGGTGCACCAGGCGTTCCCTGGATTCCCAACTCGCGGAAATATAATTATGTGCCCTGGCGGTGGGCGCTCTGCCATAGGGGTCGGTGGTGGTGCTCATTCGGGTGGCGCTGTGGGCGCCGCTTCCAGTCGTGGTTGAGTACCAGCTGAGTAGAGCGCGTTGCTGCCGCGTGACGTCAAGCTGTCCCGCGTTGCGCGCGCCTCCGGGGCCAGTAGAGCTGCTCTCCGCAGATAGCGCGAGTGTCGACCCTCGCGTGTCGCAGCTCCCTCCCTCCTGGGACTCCAGCTGGCTCTCCCCTCTCTGTCTTCTCCGACGTCGCGTCTTCTCGGGCACGGCGAGCGAGCACCTAGTCGAACTCCGGCAGAGTACACGCAAAACAAAAGAAAATAATAACATAATCTATCGAAATTTTTAATAGGCCCTTGCGGTCGGTGGATCCTGCCTGGACTTTGCAATGGCCTTTTAGGCCCGTATCGCGTTTCAGCGTGATTTTCCGCCGAGGACCAGACGGGTGAAATCCACCACGTCACAATATATATAAGTAATGTAAGCAATTAATAATAATAATATGTATGTAGGAAAATATATATATATATAATATAAACCTATACTACTATTATTCAAGAAATTAGGTTAACCTGCCCATACCCAAGCCGCACCAGGGTGTCTCTAGTGGCCTCATAGAGCAGGACACACCCTGGGCATGCGCCGAGTGCGTGCTCGAGTAACACACTCCGCGCACAGGTTGTGCACCGCGCCAAATTGAAGACCATTGTAGTGTCAAACAACAAATAGTGCAAGCTGTGGGGAGTGTATAACGCTTGCATGGCTGGTGGTAGCTCACTCACACACCCGGCGCATAGCTCATCCCAGCGGTATGTATAGATGTAACCGTAAAGACAGCGGCCCTCATGCAGGGCGTCATAGAACGGCTCCCCCGGGGTAGGAGGAGGCGGTGAATTCCGACCGGCCTCCTCCTCCTCCCCAAACACGTTGTCGTTCCGCTCAAAAGCTGATCGTGGCGCCATTTCTAGAAACAAGTGTGAAAAAACGAGATTAAAACAAATGATTACAAAAAAAAAAAACACATATACATATATATGCATAGCTCACAATTTATATTCGGGGTGGGGGAGGAACTTCTGTAAGCCCCTGCCTCAATAGCACCTCCCGGTTATCGCAGAAGTATGCGATGCATGCTATACAGTCACCGGGTGCATACGCGCGCAGCACACACCGAGCACAGCGTACACAGATGCCCGCACGCAGATGTATTGCGGGGTCAATCTGTAGGTAATGTATTACATGGGGCGTAAACTGAGGCCTGTGCTCGGCGGGTTGCTCACGCATGCACCCGTAGCATAACCCCGACCCCGCACCCCGCATGTAAACACACCCGAACAAGCACTGCCCTTCGTGAAAAGGGGCAAAGAACGCATTACGGGGCGGCGGTATTCCGTCAAGCAGCGGCCCCTCAAATGGTCCTTCGCCCCCCTCGGGTGGCGTATCCGGGCGCCTTGGGGTCATAATCTGTAATATTTAAGTTTTTTTAAAATAAATATGTTTAAATCAAATAAAAACCGATACAGACTTAAAATTATTATTACCCTTGCTGATCTAGTAACAGTACCCGTACTGCGGTGCTAGCTGCGGTGCTGTTGCTGGTGCTGCCGGTCAATGTCTACAAATAAACGTGAGAAGCGATAGAAAAGCAATACTTTTTTAATCTAATAAAATCGGGTACTATCTTAAAGCTGCTATACATACCACTTTCTTTATTTCAAATACACCGCACAAATAGCCGTACTCCGCGGTCCGTCTGGTTATTTGTCTAAAAAATAAAAGTTACCACATATAATTTTTAATCAGATAAAAAACGCGGGTGCCTGATCCAACTTAACACTTACCACTTTTTTTTTAAAACTCCCACTATTTCGGTTTCACTTCTTTTTTTTTTAATTAAACTTTTTTAGCGCTATTTCACCTACTGCTTGTCACCAAGGTAATGACAGGATGCTGCGAGGACGGCTCACAGGTAACCATCTTTTTCCCCACCATTGCCCTTATTTTTTTGCATGGTTGCAAACAAGAGATACATGTAGCAGTTTACGCTGCTAAGACAATGGTACCCCCCACGCCTGATGTATCTGGCGCATCGTTCGCTAGATGATCCAAAAGAAGGATACAGGATTCACCCCAAGCAAAATGTTAGGGGTTGGGTATCAGCCCCATCGGTAGTTAAAAGTATCGAAAAATGAGCGGCAATGCATACGGTAACTCTATATTATAAGGTTATCATTTACAAGAAATTCGTTTCTACGAAGTACAAGTGGGGGTAAGCTGGAGCGATTCAGCAGCCTCGACTCGACTCATCCTGTCGCCTCAGAGTTAGATCATAAAAAGTAACGATGGTGCGAAGGCAAAACGATGTGCATTTCATAGTGAGTGTAGTGTACTCTAAGTTGCTATTAATACACAAACTTAATATTTAAAAGAAGTTTCATTATATAACGTGCTGTTTATTTATTAAAGCTCAAAGGATACATATGCATAAGGCGGATGCTGGAGAAGAGGAGCCAGCGTTGCGCCCAGAGGGAAGCCCTCAACGGCTGGCTCCTCTTCGAATACGATAATTGGGATGAGGAGGATATTTTTGGGTTAAGGGCGCTGTTTGGACTGGCGCCAATTACGAACTATAATAGGTGCGTATTAATCGATGCTATATATGGATCACCATGTATTTGTGTGTTACACATGAATACCAATATTATTTATTTTATTTTTTGCAGGGACTCCGACTATGAAAGTGACGATGAATATTAAATTAAAATTAAAATTTTTTAAATGTTTATATATATATTTTTTTTTTATATTATAATAAATTTTTATATATTTAAATTAAGTAAGCTGCGTTTCATTTCAAACTCCTTATGTACCACCGATGTTTCTTACAATATACGAGATATAATCAAAAATGCCTATTTCTTTTTTTTGTTTCCTTCACCTCCATCTCCCCATATCCTGTAAATAATCGTAACGGTCGGTAGGAAATCAAAACAATAAGCGTATTCCTCTACACAGGTGCTCCGGTTCATCGAAAATGTATCACACGCTACAGCTTTTATAATATACATAAGGGGTCTTACAAAATATGGTGTTCTATTTTACCGCGGGTACACTCTTAGGGTAATTAAAAAAAAAAAAGTTACCGACCGGTGGTCAGTGCATAATTACCGACCGTGATATGCCCGTGGGAACATACAGCGCCGCTGCTACTGAGTTTTGGGCCTTAGGACCAGGGCAGCGTGGTGGGGGGAGTGCCGCGTAGGGGGGCAGTGGGGAGAACAGCCTACGTGGGCAAGGGGGGTGGCGCCGTAGTGCGGTGCGGGGGACACAGCGCGGTGCGCTCCATGACTCATAGGGGACAGTGGTGGGGGTTTGTTGTGACGGCCAATAGTGGCCTGTAACTACTATGAAATAAAAAATGAAAATACACGTATTCATTAGAATTTGAAAAGGAATGTAACGGTGTTACTACAGTGCGTTTCATAACGAACACCCTGTATATTGTAACACAAATGTTACTGCAGGCTCCCCTCCGCTCCCCTGGCTCGAGGTCCCACAGGCCTTGAGGTTCGCGTTTCTAGTCGATAAGTAGTAATGGCGCATATGTAGTATTGTAATCACGGAGCTCTAATGTTTTAGGTAAATTGTAGATAGGATAAGATCCCTCCCCTCCACCCTTCCCTCCCTACCACCATTCCTGTAGGGCCCTGGCTCGGGGACCATCGTCGAGGACCAACAGCACCCACCATCACCAAAGACACCGTCGTGGACCTGCTACGAGGACAGCATCCCTGGAAGGAGCAAGAGAGTGGCTACGTTGCCGAGGCAGCGGAAGGCAGGGATGGCATGGGCAGGAGGACCAGCTGATCCAACCACAGGGAAATGATGCCAGCACAGCCCACCACGACCACCACGATTATGCAGCCCCGGTGCAGTCTCGTCACACGGGCAAGAAAAACATCCCGTGTGACAGCGACGGAGCCCTCTCCCTCCAAGTCCGCGGACGTGACCGGGAGAACTTTGACAGGCCCTGGAGGCCGCCATATTTACCGGCGCGCGCAGCCAGCCCGCGCGCCGGCGACGCTAGCACCGTGTTGCCGCCACGAGGCCCTGAAAGTCCCGGCGGCGCTGCCAATTCGAAACGGACCAATGCCCTGCCATGCCGGAACTGTCGACCAATGCCAGAGCACGTAGCCTTCTCAGCTGAGCAGCCCCAGCCAATCACCGAGGCCCTGGAGGCCCACGAGGTCCAGGAAACAGGAAGAAGACGACACTTCGAGCCAGATTGTCATTAAGGAAAGAGCGTGTGCGATTTTTGGTAGCGGTAAAAATTTACGAGTGTGGAAGTACGAAGTGCAAAAAGGATTATCAGTGTGTGACGAGCGGACTGAGTGAGTACGAGTGAATGCTTGAGACTTCCCAGTACACCTCCCCTCCCCTAGCACTCCCTTTATCATAGTTTGCGCAGTAGATTTAGTAGGTCCCTTCAGGACAAGTGCGAGCCGGCCCACGTGGCCCAGCATTGAGCGTAGTTCTTTTGTATTTCCGACGGGCCTTCCGCCCACCGACTCGAGGCCCGTGGTATATTGCGTGCGCCCTAGACTTAGTATTTCTGCGTTCCCTTTAAAACCCTCCGTGCTCTTCCTTTTCCAACACCTGCCCTCTCCCCAGCCCATAACCGAGGTAATTTTGCAAGAAGCCATTTTGCGTTCGGGAACCTTCCTCCCTGAGATCCCCTCACCTCTCCCGCCGCTAGCCGAAGTAGTCCCAAATAGTAAACAAACGAGGACCTCTCGGGGTCACTCGTCGGTGATACACCGTAACAGTAGCTGGCGCCCAAAACCATCCGTATCCGAGTCCCCAGCTGATCGCCCTCCCCTGCCCCGCCTGCCCCCTCCACCCTCACTCCCTAGACCATTACGTGCTCCTGCGTGAGCCCCGCTTATTATTAGTCCGATTATATTTTCTTTTCTATTATTGATTCCTCTACGGTTCTATTCTCTTTGCTTGCTGTATTGACATCCGACTTATTAATTATATTCTTTCCTATTCTATCCCGTGTTCCCTCTTATTTCGCGTTCCCCACACCTTGTATTTTTTTCTTGCTGATGCGATAGCTAATTGGAGAAGACCCTGGGCGGACCGAAAATCCGTCCAGTACGTCATAATATATATTTTCCTACATACATATTATTATTAATTGCTTACATTACTTATATATCTAACCTAGCTTAGCATTATTTACGCTACATATATATCGTTGTTGTTATTATTACTCCCATTTTTTTTTTAATTTTATCATTATACTTACTATTATTATGAATTGCTTACATATATATACTCTACGCCTATTATTATTATTATTATTTACGTTATATATATATTATCGTTATTATATTAATATACAGTCCATAATAAAAAAAAATTAGCAAAATTATATCTTTAATTTATATAATTAAATGCCCAGACCACGCACCTTTTTTCATGAAATAGATCTTATCACGTGTATCCAGATTTACACCGGGAATATTGTATCCTACCACCGCCACCGCCACCATAGATCTTATTATCGTGCGCATACTGGCGATCAGCCAAACGCTTCTTTCGCACAAAAGCGTCGTAGTACTCTCGGGCAATTCTATCGTTTTTCCGCAAATCAGTACTAAATACATTCTGGAAGGCATGCATCCCGAAGCCTGAGGAGAGGTAGTGTAGAAACATCATACAGAATTGGCTGCACACCTTTGACGTCTCGCTCTGAAGCTGCTGGGTGTTCGATCGGAAGGATCGACAGTTCCGTCGGAGTCTCGATGCGTGGTGATGATTCAGCGGTGGTAATCCGTAGCTGTCAAAGTAGTAGCCGTCTCCGTCAGCGTCCACGTACATGGCAACCCAATGTGCTCCTGGCTTCGTATGATCGTCCGTGTTGGCGATAATCGCAGCGGGTTTCGACCAGCTTCGGGGTATTCTATCAGCTGCGTAGACACCCGTCGTATGCTCCGATATACCGTGAAGGCCAAGGTAAAGGTCTAGCGTGTTCATATATGCGGTCCGTTATTTCGAAGCCAGAATTCAAGACGCAATGCGTTGATCAGAGCGCAGGTGAACGATCCTCGGCTCTCCTTACAGGCGTGAACGATGCACTCGTAATGGTCACGATTCGGTGGGAAGTCCTCGTATGGTGAGTTATCGGGGGTTTCATCCAAATTTATAACCTCTCTTGCCATAACGGTCTGCAGAAAAAGTACGCTCTCCGGACCTCTCGTGTATATGCTTCGCGAAATACCGGCAATATTTCGGAGATTGTTGTATAGTTGTTTGTACGTCACACCACCGTCGAACCACTCTAGACCGTGTCGATAGCGGGTCATGGTGTTTTTCTCGCTTCTGATCGTCGGTGGCAATTCGTTGAAATCGCAGGGCGGTGAAACGATCCAGTGGCCTATGTATTTTCTTTCCACAGCCACGACGCCGATCTCCTTCGGCGCCAGACGTCCCTCGGAGTCTTTAAAGTACTCAATCTCGATCACGAAATCCATCGCTGCGGTGCTAACGCGAAGGCGTTCAACGAGAAACTAACGGCGATGCTGACGATCACAGGCGATACCGAGTGCACAAAAAGACGATGACGCATACCCCAAATTGCTGACCTATGTATTTTCTTCGATTGTTTATCCGCCGTAATCTACGACAATTTGCCGCGAGGCGTTGATCTCCAGAACGTTATCGTACTCAGCGTAAACGATACAGTTCACGGTGGTGGCCAGCGGTTCGTCGAAGCGTACTTCAATTCGTACACTACCGTGCTTGATCAGGTTCCAGTGGGTGTTGCTGTTTGCCGAGAGATCAGGTGTAAGATCGAAAACGAACAGGCAGTAGCCGTCTGCGTAAGCGTTCCTAGATATCGAATTACCCTCGTTGAGGAAGTGTATACCCGTGCCACTGAAGAGGGTATGATACGCGTCCACGTAAAGACCGGCTTTACCGAAATCGGTCTGCAGTGCTTTCGAGGGTACTTGAAAACCGTCGACGTACAGCGATAAGAAATTAATACAATAGTATTTAAAATTGAACGGGTTGAGTTGATAGTTGCCATTGAATGCCTTGTTATCGACGAAACCTATTATAATACGCTTAGGTAATTGGCCGAGAATCACGTTGTTCACAGTGCCACCGTGCAAGCCGGCATGCATCGTCAGTGCCCTGACCTCTACACGCGTAAGCGGATACTTTGCAGTTGTCTTTGATAGCATTTTAGAATGAGCAATTAGAATACCGGGGCTTATTTTGGCGCGTCTAACGAGGAGCGTGGCCTCCGTTATATGTAAAGAACACTCGCTCTTTGGATCCATGAGGGAGAACCCGTCTCTCGTGCGTACGAGACGTAAACGGAGCTCAACACCATTTAATAAAAATTTTTCCTGGTTAAACACATCGCAGTGCAAATGACCGATCAGATCGACCGTCTTGTCTTTACCGACGAACGCCTGCCTATTCACGAGACCCATATTCTTGCCCGCTGTATCGTCCATATGACCGGGCGTGTCGTCGTACCAGAGCACGCTCGAGAGGTGGGGCCCCTTAGCCGCTCGCCCATAATTTAATAGCGTCTGTATGTAGGCCCTGTAAGCGTACGCGTTATTAGGCGGTGATACGAGTTTCTGATTAAGAAACACGTCCACCTGATTGAACAGCGAGTGTAGCAGATTGTTAACAGGGGCTGCTTTGCTCAGAGCGTCAGGGGCTAACGCATCCTTGGATCGTAACTGCACACGTAAACTCAGCATGGTGTGTGCTAGATCGAGGTACTCGTCGCCGTTACCCGGCACGACAAATTCGGCTTGTAGTGTACCCACTGTGCGCTCTCTATAGTGGTCTGTGTCGGTAGCAGTGTAAAGAGCTCGAGCTCCGATTTCATACACTCGCAGGAGTGCGCGTGTAGAAAGGCCATGATAGAGGTAGCGTTTAGGAGAAGATATCCAACACACTCCGCTTTACTTTCTTACTAGCGATCCTACGACGATTTTTGGGTTTCTTGGTTTTTGACTTTATTTTTTTTACTACTTTTTTTTCGACGCGGAGCAGCCTTCTTCCCCGTACGTCTCTTACGCTTGTTAGCAGTTCTTGAGGCGATGCTCCTTCCAGCGACGCCGATGATAGAGTGGGCGCCGCGTGGTCGTTTTACAGCTTTATAGCCCGATCCTTTCATGAGCTCGTCAATTTTCGCCTCCGCCTTACGTTTAAGATTCATACCCGATTCGGTGGCCCTGGTGCGAAACGCCTGTTTCAGCGGAGCGCCGCGCTCACTGACGTCCGTCAAGATATTCATGCCCGCGCGCACCGCCTCCTTACCGACGGCTCGGGCTCCTCTTGATAGCAAAGGTAATACACGCCGAAACAGACCACCGAGAAAGCTACCAATACCATGTCCTCGCTGATAAGGCGACCCCGCGAATACCCGAAATTTCGTGGAATATCCCCCACCGATCTGCGACTCGTTGTAGTCGGTGTAATGAGCCATCAGTCTAACCATTTAAAGTGTAGTGTTACGGAGAGCGTCCCTGATTCGAATGGTATAGGTTCGCCTAGTTGATCTCTTATATCGATGTCGATCGTTTGAAAAGTCGTGCGGAGCAGCGGTATATACTTTAACGGTGAAAACGAGAGTACTTTCATGGCTGTGTACGCGTATTTGTTATCCGTTTGCAGGGGAACCACACGAAGTAAGGGTGTTTGGACGTCTCCGGTGATATATGGCTCGCAGACATCGGTGTAAACAAAAAGCATCTTAGGTAGGGCGTTGATCAGGCTAATCGGCTGATCGGCCATCACAACGGGCTGTGCTTTCGATACCACGACCGATTCGGGGAAACCTAGGATGCGCGCCAGAGACCGGCAGAGTCTCAGTTCGTGTGGGTCGTCTAGATCGTTATCGGTAGAGACGAGCGATACGCTAGCGTAACCGCCTCTACAGAGCTCTAATTGCAGACGGCCCTTCATAGCCCTGGTAGCGTTTATTTCGTCAACGAGTGTCTTTACGTCGTCATAAACACCGTGCGCCACGTTAGAACCCGTCATCATAAGACCCACTATCGGTTCTTTGTGGTTCTTCCGCGGTTTGGTGCGGGTGGTGACAACGCCCACGTGATCCCAGTCTTTTAGCGCTGCGGGCACGTGAATAAAGGTCATAGGGACCTGTATTTCGACCAGAGCAACAGCCCATGCCCCGTGTAAATCGATCTGATGCGGTAGATGCGTGGTAAAACTGGTAGTTTTATTTTCGGGATAGTACGACATACTGCTGTTACTGGGCAGAGCGAGATAAAATTGGTCTTTCATTGTTCTTTAAGTGGGCAGCCGGTATCCACGAATTAAATTTCTCGGGGTAACCGACCCAGCTGACCAGTACTTTTTGAGCTTTCCCACGACCGCTTCGTTTTATCACACGATCGACGAGGAACGTGTCTTTTGCGAAGTCCTTGCGGACTCGAACGAGCTCCTCCTCGTAAAAAATACCGTCCATCTCCTCGCCGGCGAGATCTTCTAAGATGTAGACGGGTGGTTCTCTCGTTGTACCTAGGCGTACGATTTTAAAAATCTCGAGTCCAGCCCCCCTCGTAACCTTTCGCAAAAGGGTTCCTAGCGCTACTGATGCGTACCAGGTCACCGACACCGTATTTAGGGATACGCGGGCTCGCTGTGGCGTATCGCATGGACAGGTTCATACGGGCTGTAGCGGCATTATACATGGTTACGTCGACTGAACGCATTCTTATCGCAGAGTGACGTGTCCTATTGTACGATTCCACGAGGCTCTGAAGAATATCTATGTACCGCCGCGTGTTTCTATGTGTAAAGTAACGCCACATACGCTCCTTCAGAGTACGGTTGTAGCGTTCGACGACAGCTGCCTTTACGTCGGGGCTGCGCGCTACGCGGAATCCTATGCCGAGCTCCTCGAGCAGACGCTGCAGTACGCCATTGGTAAACTTTTTACCTTTGTCTGTCTGTAGGTACACGGGTATCCTATTCTTACTACGTGCCAAAACCCTCCGGAATGCCGCTGCTACCGTTGCACCGGACTTATCGCGTAAAGGCTCGACCCAAGCGTATTTGCTGAGTACATCGATTATTACAAGTATATACGTGTAACCATCGTTGTACACCTTCAACGAGCGAAGGTCCACAAGATCGGCCTCCCAAACATCGTCGATATTGCTGACGGCGTAAGAGCGGCGCTGAAACGTACGACGTACGGGCTTATGCAGCGTATACGCGTCCTGCGCCTCTAACCAATGTACGACGGAATCTCGCTTTACCCTACCCTTAACCGATCGCTCGAGGTTACCGATACCGGCGTACGAAGACGGCTCTGCTGGTGTGTAATAAAGTCGCTTCAGAAGGCCGTCATCGCCCGACTTCTTCTTCTTCCTCTGTTTCACGGCAGCCTTAACCATTCTAATCTTTTCTTTTTCTCGGTATCGTTGGCTGTACTAGCCGACACGGATCGTGTAGCTCTTTTCCCCACGACCTCTTCTGCTTCCCCTGAGTCTCTAAACACTTCCTGAAACGCCTCGCCAAATTCCTCCTCCGTGGACGAGCTCTGAGTCGTGTCGATTGGGCGCGGTACGATTGTTACACGACGCCGTGGCTGATTACTGAGAGGCGTCGTGTTGCTCCCCTCCTTCCATAGACGCTGATTGCCAATAAATTCGCGCGGTATACCAGCAGTACGGAGGAACCGCGCAAACTGCCGACTCCCCGCCGGTCTCGTCGTTTTTCTCTCACGCATAGCGTCATTGATTAAATCAACGATGTTGGCGTCCTGCACGACGGTTCCACCGATACGCGTAACGCCCTGTTTACTCCACGAAATGTGTGGTGAGCCAGTGTCACGCAACCGGCCTAGTAAGAGACGCGCCTTAGTCCTGTACTTTTGGGGTACACTGGCAATGATGTCGTCATCGTCAGCATCGGTGGTCTGGTTCCGGGCGTTATCCTCCGCAGAATTGTTATTTTTTTTCTTGTTATCGCTATCGGCACGCCTATCCTCGTCGACGTTATTTCGCAGGTCCTCGATAAAGTGTAAATAACGCTGCAGCACCTGATTGTACATCTTCCACTTTTCGCGCTCGTCAATGAAATTCGGCGAGTGTAGGATCTCCTTCATCGACGCGTCTAATCTGCTTAAGGGGGTCCCAGGGGTTTGTACGGTGTTAACGGTGTCAATGCCCTCCTGACTGTGCTGATGCGTATGAGGCGCTGCACGGTGGTACTGCTGGTGCACGGTATTCACGCTCTCATGAAGGATGAGTACCATCTTTTTTGCATGCTCCATCTCGCTCTGCGCGGCGTATATCCTATCCGCTTCCCCCTATGAGTTTTGATATGACGGTACCCAGTATGGGTGCTAACAGAAGAGGTAGAAAACCGCCGCTCTGAACGATAAGGCGTTTTCTAGTTTTGACTGCTGAACCCGGTCTGGATAAACGTCTCAGCAGCGGGGCGTGTTTTCGTAAGTTCCGTTTCTGAGTCGGCTTGAGAGGTACGTTACCGCGAAGGATATTCAGAGCGCATACGCATATGCAGTTGACGAGGCGTGGGTCGGCCGCTCGTAACAAGGCGCTGCGTTGTTTGCTGTCCAGGTGGCAAATAGCCTTTAACACTGTGGCGTGCTTCCGCCCTATAGAGCAGCGTGCGCTGGATACCATTACAACCGAATGACTGGTACGTCTCGATCGGTGTACCCACCCTTTATACCCTTTCGCGGTACGTACACGTAGTGGAACGGGTCCGAAGGAAACACGCACGTGCGAAAGCGGCAGTTATCGGGGGTCGACTGCTTCAAATCGAGTAGTAAATAACCGTGCGGTTCGGCGGTGGCATCGCGGTAGACTTCCTGCACGAAGCGCGGATTTTCAGGAAACACCTGTCTCGCCAGATGCTGTATCTGCGCTCTGTCGCGCGGATTTTTAAACACAACGATGTAGTTGGCGTTCAACGAGATATCGCGCTTCCCGGGCCCCTGATGAAAGAGATTCTGCGTAATGAAGATAACGCTGATGTTCTTATGATGGCTGCCTTTGGTAAAAAGGTCGACCACCGTGTTATTATACGATTCCCTCATGAGATCGTCGATGATGACGAGTTTCGGGCGTGGGTCGTTGCCGTAATCTGTGTTCTGCGGCAGTCCCTCGTGAAACTCTATAGTGCTCCCGTACTCCCTGTACCCCTCCTGCCACTCTGCATAGTGAAAGAGAACGCGCGCAAATCGCACGTCGCTCATGTCCTCGATGAACCGTAGGAATTTCTTTACGAAGAACGTCTTCCCGCAACCCGTTGGCCCACAGATCATCGATGTCCACGGATGCTTCCACCGCGTGTCCATTATGCCAAATGAGGCTATTTGGTGGTGTCCTTTACGAATATACTGTTACAGAATCTGCTGAATTTTACACGCTCCCCCTTCCATCGCGGGGCCCGGCAGCGGCGGGCGCGCGACACGCGTGAGGCTCGTGATGTCGCGCGCGCTTGCTAGCTCTTATCGGTGACGTTGCTAGCCCCTCGTCCGGGTGAGCTCATCGTGCACCTGTGAGCTAATAGTCGGCATGTATGTGTGTCAACCGCATAGCTAGCCATAGCGCACGGCTAGCATGTCCGAAGCGTCGCTGAAAAAATAAATAACATGGTCGGGTTGATGGAGTCTTCGGGAATAGATCGATAAAGAGGTTTTTTCAAATAAATATGTTTTTATTATTATTATTGTGCAGGCGATGTATATACATTTATACAGGTTTTGTTTGTAATATTAATTACATAAATCCGTAGGGCAAAGAGCCGAAACGACCGTCGCGTCGCCGCTTTTGAAGCTCTGTCGGTTTACACGTTTTTGATTCCAGACGCGTCACTACGTCGTGAAACGGTGTACGCCGTATCGCGTCATAGTGTAAAACGACAGGCTCGCTGGTCTCTCCCGTTACATAGGAGCGTATCCAGTTGTAATTAATGGCCAGACTCGTCGCGTAGTCGATCGTGATACCTTTGACCTTACAGACCTCAGCGTAAGAACCGTCTGGCTTACGCACCCGGTACGCATAAAATTTCGGGCCTCCCGAGACAAAAGACGTGATATAACTACCAACACCGTACGACTCCAGCTCATCCGTTAAATCGCCCAAAAGACTGCCGAGTGGCGGCTCGTAAGCGTTATCGGCGTGACGACCACCCGATACGTATATACACGAGTCGGTGTCGTAATACAGAACGCGTCTATCTAATTTCTCGAGGTAGTCGTACAATTTCAGACGCGCCTGAGCCGTGGTATACGCAGCTATAACGACGTTTGTGTATGCCGTGGGTATCATCGCGTCGTTCGTACTACGCGTACCGACGTAACGCAGCTCATCATCTACGGGCAGAATACCTGTAATCTCGACCTCCGGACACGTAAGCAGACTCACGAGCTTTTGACGAGTCGTTACAATTTCCGTCTTTGGCAGATTTTCGCGTTGCCCAAACTTGCCCCAAAAGGAATTAAAACATAATTTTGCGACTAATCACAGACCGGGATTTGATTTTATATTTCCAGGGTCCAGACGAATACCCTCGACCCGATCGTACTCCTCTATATACAGTTTTTTGGCCTCGTCGTCGTCGCCATACTCGCGCGGCCAGCCGCTAGCTTCCTGCTTAATCTTTAGGAACGTGTTTATATAATCGGCAAAGTGACCACCCGTCCGTGTCGTCGGATCATACTGAGTAATCTCATACTGCCATATTTCGTGTATCAGCGTTATTTCATACCCCTTACGTACGGCGCGCTTGACCTCGTCCACCACCCAGGTCCCTTCGAATACTCTATCCGCGGGATTCTCGTGGGGACACGACCCCTGTAGCATGAACTCTGCACAGGAACGACACAAGGCGAAGAGCAGTTTACCGTGCATGCGTACCGGTAACACGGGATGATACAGATCTCGCGGTGGTAACACCACACACTTAATCAAACCCTCCACGTTATCGATGTTGTTGCGATCACCCGTTAATTCACGACAGTCATCGCCCACGTATACCGTAGGGTGACCTACAGGGAATTTCCCCGTTTTCGAAATGAAGGGGTAGAGCGAGCACACATCTACGTAATGTATCCACTCAGACCCCTCGACTTCGTAAAAACTGACGGTATTCCCTGTACGGCCACCGAAGAAAGCATCGCGGGGTTCGAGCGGTGCCTGCGATACCAGCGGGTTCTCATTTAGCGATCTGTATAAATCGGCCTGTTCAGGATCGTTTAACCAGCGGTCGAATTCGCACTCCCAAATTTCCGTCAGCTCGTAACCTAAATATCGAATCTTATCGCTCGTAGCCTGCGTTCTCTCAAAGCGCGCGTCCATGGATCCACCCGTGTGTAAATGACTATCTCTGTTTATCCGATAGCATTTTGGGCAACCGCGCCAGAAACAACCCTGAAACTGGAATACGTGTCGCGAACCTGTGGTGGTGTCCGGTAGACGATACTCCCGAGTGCGCCCTGCGTGAACTATGGCACAGCCCAAACGATGATCCAGCGAAAGAAGCCATAAGACAGCCTTACGCGATTGTTTGTCACCGTATCGGTACCCGCCCGGTGGTAAAATAGCTATCTGTTCGTCCCGCAAAAAGTTTTTCCGAAAAACTCTCGAACACGCCGAGGCTATGGTTGTGCTCTCCGAGAAAGGGCAAACGCTGCCATGCTGAAGAAATATTTAGCGGAAAGAAACGCAAGCCTGCCTGAGAATGGTAACGTCTGATCTACAGTAATCTATAAACTCGGTTCGAAAGTTAAATACGTATCCCGCAGAGCACTGCTCGTTGTACCATGCTAAAAACTGATTTCGCTGAGCCGGCGACATCGCATCGGGCGAATAAAACTCGAGCGCTGGTCACGGACCGATATAATGCTGATTCTCAGGTGTATTGAACAGATGCGGGAAGACACCCTTTTGTTTCAAACCGACCGCATCCGCGAGGCCGAAGGCTTTCGGTAGTGCACTCAGCGGCATATGAAAATAATTAAGACTGTCTCTGAAAGTTACACGACCCGTCTTCATCATTATAATGCTCGTACCGCTGAGTAGCAGCATCGGCGGCTTTAGGCTTTTTCTTCTACGCTTCACGATGTACCGTAGTACAAACTGCGCGTCGAAACCCTTGGCATTATGCGCCACGCAGATCACTCTCTGAAACGATTTTCTTTTAGGATCGCACGCGAAATCTACAAACTGCCTTACGGGATCCTCTTCGAAGATGTACTCGTGTACACCGCAAGACGGGCATACCCTCGCGAGATCTGTATCCTTTATGCATGCTGTACACACTTGCTGAACGACGCACAAGTTTGGTGTGTGGATACGCACCGCGTCGTCACCGGGCAGCTTCTGTATCTGCTGTGTTTCAAAATCGTAGAAGATGTACAGAATATTTTTTTCAGCGGTAGTCTTTTTTACCGGTCTGACGTAACACCGATGTCCAACGTCATTAACACTCTTGCAGACGCTGCAATACGCCTTATCGCAAGAGTGCTTACGAGAGGTTCCTTGAAGAGGTCTAAGACACTGCGGACAGCTGCGAACGGCCTGGCACACGCTCTTTTCTTTACCCTTCTGTTTAGTAATCAGCGTATTTTTATGATTATCGAAACAGATTTGACCAAAAAAGTACCTATGGCACTCGCGACAATACAATGTGGGGAGAGCCGAATCGCAGGGCGGTTTTCCGAAACATCTAGCGCATTTGTGGGAGCACTTATGCTCTGCCTCGTACGTGTAAGATTTGTTACATGGTATGCAAAAACCACGACTACCGACCGCACCTCGCATATTTAAAATAGGTTGATAATGCTGCGAATTATTATAATACAGAATGCGGAGCGTTTGCCGTGGTTTCCCTGAACCGTACGCACTATCGACTATCTGCGATCCGTCGTACAGTGGTTTCTCGCCGCTGCCTATATTGTCAAACTCGTAAACAACAATGGCTATACCATCCGGAGCAAGGTGCCTTTGAAATTTATCAATTTCCGGAATACCGCAACCATCAGGCGGTATGTCTACACGGGCGCTTGTCATAAGCTCGAGAGCTAATTGTTTTTGTAATTACCCCGTTGACACCGTACCGCGTTCCATCGCTCATGCAACTCCCCAGAGCACACCTCCCCACGTTCAGCGTGCACCATCGCCGCAGCGAGCGATCTAGGTAGACAGAGGTTATCGCTATTCGCTATGGTCAGTATAGATTGTTTTTTTACAAATTCGTGCGCTAATTGCACGCGCCCCGTACCCCGCGGTACTTCGACTATACACGACTCAATGACAAAAGACTTATCTATCTGGAATGCCTGGGCACTTTGTGCGACGGACGATATCACACCCCACACATCGTTTTCGAGAAGTTCTCGAGCCGGTCTGTACGACACCCATGCTGCCCCACACGCAAAACTGTCGGATTTGATCGTTAGACCTATATAGTCCCGCGCGGTACACGAGCTTGTGAGGTACGCGTGTATATCTCTGACTGCCCCGTGTAACCATGATACCGTATTTGTATCAGGGTCTTCGGGCGGCCTCCGGATAGCCATTGTTATTTCGCGGCCTTCTAATCGGAACCGATTACGGTAAACCTATGCCCTGGTGGTAACACGTCGTTATCGCTCACTCCCTCGTTGTCGGCGTCTTCGTTGTCATCAATCTGCGACCGAAGAAGGGGTCCCCCGCCAATCTGATATTGCGCGCCCACATCTAGCGTTTGGAAAAATAGTTTTTTATTATTTTTTTGTTATTAAACACAAAAGAAAGAGTATTCGGCTCATACTGTTTGTTTTCGATGCTGTTTAATGCATACCCCACGTATCGTGGAACGATTCTTCGTCCTCTTCTTCTTCTTCTTCCTCCATCGCCTGTATGTCCAGCGCTGTCGATGGACCTGCCACTTTTTTTAAAAATAAAACGTAAATTAGCCGTAATCTTTCTTTTTTAAAAAGTATGCTTTACCGTTAGCACGTTGCATCACTGTCTCCGTGCTGGTGCGGGACTCCGAGTAAACCTCCTCTACACGATCGAGGCACCCTAGGAGCAACTGCTCCTCCTCCTCGGGGACGACTTCGTGATGAAAGCGCGTCAATTCTTGTAAAATTTATTTATTTTTTTTTTAAAAAAAGGCAATTTGTGTAGGAGCTATTGCTGGCAAGCGACAGATACATACCTTCGTGAAACCGATAATCGGTTATAATAGCCATGGTGATGTGGCTATCGCGCACTCCGCGTTTGTTGATACACTCTGCGGCTAGCGAGAGTATGTAAGGATCGTTCTTGAAGTATCCTCTTTCATGACCCCTCGCTAGCACGCGCAGAGAACAATGGGCAAACACACTTTTTAATCTACGCGTTAACGTGCGAAAACCGAAATATCTTAACACGCGCCACCACCCCGGTGAAAATAATCTCGGGTTTCTAGGGGTATTCAAGCGGCGTGTCCTGACGAAATCGAGGATACAATCGCGAATATTCCCCAAAGATGACATTTTTTTTTCTTTGCTTAGAGCTGGTGATTGATGTAAGTTATCAGACTATCTGCCAAGACGTCGTGATAGAAACTAAAACAGGGTACGTCCAGTCCGCGGACATCTTACAGTCACGGCGATATTAATTTCAAAACAATACCATGCGATACATCTGAATCAGCAAAAAATGGCACGACTTTCTTATAGGAGCGTTATTCGTCAAAAATCGGATAGAAGCGTTTTAATCGTAAAAATGAATTACATATTATTGGTCGCTCGTTCGCCGATCGCGAAATATTACGTATCCGTAATACGGATAAAAAAAACCCTGTATAGAGGTGTTGCGTCGGAAGCTGCCGCGATCTGCTGACGCACACCGTTCGAGGTTGCATCAGCATCTCGTCGTCGTAGTGTAGGGTTAGAGATGCGAATCATACTACGCTGTGTTCATAGGTATTTTTTCTTTACTTTATTTATATTTATCAATTACAATCGACTGGTACCAAAAGATCATACCAATCTTTTACATCATCGAACTCATCGATATCACCACCGATAAGCTGTACTCCAATATCTTTTCCGCCACGGTCATCCCGCAGCAGTGTTTCGCAGCTCTCGTCGCGAAAAATTGCCATACACCGTATATGCCGTATGTTGCGTCGGGATGCTGTTCGTGTGTCCATTGCGTAGTACGTCAAATTGCTCGATCCTTCAGCTTGTTCCCCCTCCGCATCGTTGTAAACATCGTGGGGTGTATAGGTTTCCCACGCATGGTCGAGTGCCTCCAGGTACGCGTAAAGACCGTGAGGCATGCTGACCACGCTTGTTCGGCATTCCTTGTAGTGTAGGAGCGGTGGACCATCCCGCGTCGTCAGGGTAACACACCCAATAAACTCTGTCAAACTGCATCGTTTCTCCAGAGTACGTAGCGCTGTCTCGTATGCACGCATAGCCCTCAGGCACCACAGTGTGACGCAACTTTCGCGTAATCTCTCAAGATGATTGAATGCCGCTAACCAGGCCTGCGACTCCAGACGCATAGGTGCACGACGCGGTAGTTCTTCCGGTGTGGGCCTGCCCCACCTCTTCCTCAATATCGCTAGCTCTGATTTGGCCATAGGGCGCCGATACGTGATGCGGCATTTTGGATTACTATCGTCGGACATGCACCATTCATGTTTCGCCAACCACTCATTGGTACATATGCGCTGCGCGTAAGGGCTATCGTTAGAACGCTGATCGCAGATAAAACCCAGCGTTACGCTACAGCGTGTGAAATCATGGTGTCCTTTATTCGATATCGTTGCTATAGACAGTTCGGGTAGTATCACGGGTCTTACACCCGACGGCCAACCCTTACGACAGACCATGTCGGGATTATCGTCGCCTAGGTCTTCAATGTCCAGTGCTCCCGGTTTCGACATGTATATTGTGGCTAGCGGTACACCCGTTAAATGTCCCAATCTCAACCACTCCCGCACGGCCTCTTTCTTTGGATCGTACTCGGGATTTGCGTACCGATAGAGGGCTCGTGTCTTCGCCCACTGCATACGTCTATGCCTCAAACAGTCGTTGTCGTCGTCGTCGTAGCGAGCCATTTTTTTTTCTACGGTGGCTGTCGGTAAATTTTTCACTGTAATGATTCTACTGCTTTTCTTAGACTGTACATCGCTGCCTGCTCGCGCGTGCCCCAGCTGCGTGTTTTCTTTTTCACAGGATCATCTTAACGCTGATGCAGATGCACCCAGCAGTACAGTGATTCACGTGAATCACTCGCTATAGGATATCAGCATCTCGTCATCTTTGATACATTCTGCGATATCAGCAGTATCATGGCCATAGGATCTTTGTTCGCTGCATCCTATGAAAACGGGGTGTGGCTATGGTGGCGGTGGTGGGGGACATGTTCGCCAATATTTCGATGACCTGCTTTTTAGATATTGCCTTAGACAGTACTGCTCAGACCCTCGCACCGATCGTATAATATTATTTACTACAATCATGTACAAGAAGCAAGTACTGCTGCCCACTGCGTACGGTCTAAACCGATCGTTTTCGAAGCAAGTGATCACCGGCCTCTCTCTAAATCGTTCGGGAAGCTTATCACCTGTAATACGCATCGTTAATCAAGATTATTCCGGCGTGGAGTTTGAACCTACCGAATGGTCCATCATCACCGACCACTTCCCCGTCATCGACAAGTTCTTCACCGCCGAGGATAACATCAAGGAGGTACCCGAGGCTTTTAACAGTACTATTCTCATGACCACTCATGAGATAGTCTTCACGTACTCATACGGTGAGCGGGCAATTATTATCAAGCCGGCAACCCCTGTGTCTACGGACATCGATGGCTCAGGTGTTAAAAGAGCTAGGGCATACACCCCTACGTTTGTGATGAAGAGGGTGTCCTACCTCAATCTCCAGAGGGTCTTGCGCTGCGTAACCTTGCAAATAACCAAGCTACGCGAGATTACCGCCAGTGCTAACAACTGTAAAGACACGCTGATTGCGGAACTCGATCGTCGCGGAGATGACACTTCCTCCAGGGACAGCATATTGGGCGATCTTCGACAGACTCTGGAGAAGAAAGGCCTGTGGTCACCGGCACTTAATCAATTATTGTTGGAGCTGTTGTCCCTGTATAACCACGAGTACCTCTCCTTCGTGCGGAGCACCATGGAGGACCAGAACAACCATGCATAAGATTTATTTTCTTAATAAAACTGTAGGCTTGATGATTCTTGCATAATATATTTTTATTTTAAAAAAAATCTGTTTTTTTTGTTTGTTTCCTGCACCTCCATCTCACCATATCTTCGCAATAATTTATAAAGCATTAAGCGTATTCCTCTATACGTTGTTATTCGACGCTACCGCACACCTGCAGGGATTCTCACTGAGATAAAGACATTCTTAAAAGACGACCTGAACCATGAGTACGTCATTGTTCGGAGAATGTCTTGAGCATAACATTCTTAAAGTCACGCGGCTTGGGAATCGGGGGGGACCAGGCCTTACCAATTAATCAGAATACGTTTTTACGACTTTAAGCAGACTCGCGTCAAGAATGCGGTAATAATCGAAAATGTATTCACGCGCTACAGCTTTATAATATACATAAGGGGCCTTACAAAATACGGTGTTCTATTTTACCGCGGGTACACTTATCTCCTTAGGGTAATTAAAAAAAAGTTACGGACCGGTGGTCAGTGCATAGTTACCGACCGCGATATGCCCCTGGGGACATACAACGCCGCTGCTACTGAGTTTTGGGCCTTAGGACCAGGGCTGCGTGGTGGGGGAGCTCGGCATAGGGCGGTGGTGGGGAGAACAGACTACACGGGCGAGGGGGTGGCGCCGTAGTGCGGTGCGGGGTACACAGCGCGACGCGCTTCATGACTCATAGGGGACAGTGGTGGGGGGTTTGTTATGACTCTCCAGAGTGGCCTGTAACTACTGCAGTGGTATGACTTCTTGTTATTTCCTGTAATATGGTCTTTTGTTTGGTAAGACCTGTATTCAAGCGCAGCTCATTTCTCTTAAGTAATTCCATTTCCTCGTGTATGGTCTCTTTGTCCTCGCTATCCATGGTACCGAATAACCATTTAGCTGCTTTGCCTATCGCATTGACGGCTCCTCTCTTGGTACGAGGTTCCTCTTCGAGATTGTGCAGGAGTTCCTTTACGTCGTTGATTTCCCTTATGATTTGTTTTGTTATTCTGTAGTAAGTCTTATATTGGCTCTTGTTGTTCTCTCTTCTATGAATGGCTTCTAGTTGCCTTTCTATGTCATTCATAGCTTCCTTATAGATTTCCAGATTGATGCCGTATTGGAATGTATGCTTTCCTTCTATCATCTTAGCGTTGCCCAATCTCATGGGTAGAAGGCTGTTCTGTATCGGTGTTATCTCGATTCCCATCGTGAGGTGTATCATTATTAGCAGTAGGATCGTCATTTTGCTTGTCTGAAACAAACCGTTGAGGCTTCGTCAATCTGGGGTGTATAGTGATCTTGCCTAAATTGACTTTATGAGAACTGATCACTTTGGGTTTCTCCTTTGTCGTTTTGTACAGAGGTTCTTGTTTCTTACTGGATATACGATACAAGTGTCCCTTGTAGTACAGAGGCTTGTCCGTGTCTATCGGTACATGTTCTTTCCTATTCTCATTCAGACGTTCTAGTGTCCTTTCCTGTTTTGTTGCGAGCCTGTCGAGTATCTGAGTCTTTATAATTCCCATTCTTTTCTGGTGTTCTTCTAGATACTGTGTAGTAGCACTGGCTTCTGTGGTCTCGAAAGGGTCTTTCGAATTAACGTCGCCTTTAATTACTTGGAAGGGTGTATATCCTGTTGCTGTATGAATAGAGTTGTTATATCCTAATATAGCGTATCTCATTGCTTCTGCAGTTGATACTTTGCTGTCTTCAGTTTTTAAAGCTCTAAGGGCTTCTATTATCGTAGAGTGAAATCTTTCAACCGGACTATTACTGTTAGGGTTATAGGCCGTCGTATAGTGTATTTCTATACCATGGTATGCACAAAATTTTTGAAAGGTTTCATTTTTCCATTCCACTCCGTTATCGCACGTTATCTTTGTAGGTATACCAAACTGGCTTATAAACTGTAGCACATTTTTTTGTGGTTTCTATACCTGTTATAGCTTGCGTGTAGTATGCTTGCCCATACTTAGAGAAACTGTCCACAATGGTTATGAAATATTCGCTACCTATCTTGAAGGTATCAGCATATAGATGTTCGCAGATATTTCTCCCTATAGCTGTAGGCTTATATACGAGCTCATGGGGTCTTCGCTCGTACTTGCTTTTTTGACATACTTCGCAGGTGTTTACATAGTCTCTAATCATTTCATCCATTTTTGGCCAGTAATGTTTGCTTTTTATAGCTTGAATGTTTTCCGTGATCCCTCTGTGACAAGTTTTCTTTACATGCTGGTTAGCTATCATTTCCATTTGTTGGTCTGTATTTATGATGTCTTGCAAGAATCCAGTACAGATAGCTAGCTGTAACGATCCGTTCTTAAAGTACTTTTGAGCTGTGGTGATCAGTACTAGCTGTTGATTCTTGTCTTTGAAATAGAAATAATAGTTTTCTTTAGGGTTCACATACTCTTTTATAAATTTGATCCAGTGGTCTTCCGTTGCCTTTTCCGGGATGTTTAATCTCATGCGGCTGTTTTCAAATACCCTGGTCTTTGAGACCTTTATATCGTTTCCTGAGACCGTAACAATTATGTGATTTTTATAAAGGTTTACTGGTTTTTCGATGATGGGTATCCCGAGTATGGGATCCTCATGACTGGTATGTATGGTGCTCGTGTCGTCCTCATGAATTCCCTGTTCTTTGTTAAATTCTTCCAGTATCAGGTCGGCCTCGTTTCCTGATATTGATAATGTCTCTTCAGGCAGTTCTTTGAGTAATTGCGTGATTTCTAAATCATCTGGAGGATTTGCCTTGGTTGATTCGCTATCTATAGGATGTATTTCAATTCGCGATAAGGCATCGGCGTTAGTGTTAAGTTTCCCTTTCTTGTATACGATTTCATAGTCGTATTCTTCTAACTTAAGTCTCCACCTAACGAGTTTAGAATTAGGTTATTTCAAAGAGAATAGCCACTGCAGTGGTTTGTGATCAGTAATGATTTTAAATTTCCTTCCATATAGATACGGTCGGAAGTTTTTGGTTGCCCAGACAATGGCCAGCAATTCCTTTTCGATAGTGCTATAATTTATTTCAGCTGGGTTAAGCGTTCTCAATGCATATGCCACAGGAAGATCTTTTCCTATCGCTCCTTGTGAGAGTATTGCTCCAACAGCAACGTTAGATGCATCGGTCGTTAAATTGAATGGTTTGTCAAAGTCTGGATACTGCAGTATAGGTTCTTCCATTAAGGCATTCTTGCATGTTTCAAAACTTTCCACAAATTCTTTTGTATGCTCAATCTTTTCTCCTTTTTTCAGACATTTCGTCATTGGTTTGGTGATTCTAGCAAAGTTCTTAATGAATTTTCTATAGTAGCTTGTTAAGCCTAAGAACGATTTGATTTCTTTAGCCGTCTGTGGTATAGGGAAATTCTTTATTGCTTGTAACTTTCGTGGATTTGGTTTGATTCCCTCGGTCGTAACTATGTGTCCTAGAAATTCGACTGTCTTATGCAAGAATTCAGATTTATCCAGTTGTATTTTCATACCAGCGCTTCTGAGTCTATCAAGGACTGCTCTGAGGTTACTAATATGTTCCTGTAGAGATGTAGAAAAGATTATGATATCGTCCATATAGACAAGGCATAATTTGTTCTGCAGTTCTCTTAAGATGTTATCCATTACATGTTGGAATGTAGCTGGTGCACTTTTTAGACCAAAGGGCATTCGTGTATATTCGTAATGTCCATTTTCCACATTGAACGCTGTTTTTTCAATGGATCCTGGGTCCATTTCTATCTGATGGAATCCGGATGCTAGATCAAGGGTTGTGAAGTATTGGCACCTTCCTAACTTGTCTAGAATATCTGATATATTTGGTAACGGGTACCGATCATCGATAGTTTTCTCATTCACCTTTCTATAGTCTAACACGATTCTCCATTTCTTCTTCCCACTAGCATCTTGCTTCTTGGGTACTATCCATATGGGTGAACTCCAGGGTGAATGTGATTGCCTAATTATGCCGTCTTCAAGCATTTTGTGTATTTGTTTCTGTACCTCCTCTTTATGTATGTGCGGATACCTATATGACTTGGTATTTGTAGGTATTTCGTCTTTTGTCTTAATTTCATGTTTTAATCTATTGGTAAACGTTAGTTTACTCTCTGGTTGATGGAGTACGTCTGTGTAACCTTTCAGAAGTTTGAGTAACTCATGTGACTCTTCGCTATTAAGGTGATTTACGCGAATTTCCTGTAGCTCTCGTGGTTTCTCAGCTAATTGTGGTTCCATGTGAGCTTGAAATAGTTCTACTTCATTTAAAGGTATCACGTCTTTAGTTCTTTCCAATAATTTCTCTCCTAATGTATATATCTTAGTGTTCGGAGAATTGTTGACGATTTCTACTATCGTATAGTTATCCTTCACTTCTATCGCACCTGACCTGATGACAGAACTTCCTGCCGTAATCTCGGGTATTATCCATTCTCCTTCGTCAAGAGTGGTCTTTATTCTCTTCAAGATACTTGTATTTCCGGGGATTTCTATTCTCTGAATGCTAAAATCTGTTCGGTATTTCAGGGGGATTTCTGTCTCGTCGTTGCGTAGCAATCCGTTTTCTAGATCTATGTGCATTTTTGCTTTTCTTAATTCATTTACTCCTATAAGTCCGTCATAATAATCATGGAAATTGAATAGAATAAACTCCATGGGTTCGTGCTGACCGAATTCTTTAAAAGCGGGGATTTTAGCTTTTTCTCTTGCTGTTTGCTGCCCTGTACACGTAGTTATTACTGTATTACTACGAAAGATCTGATGTGGGAAGTTCTGTTCCGCTATTATAGGTCGCATGATGGAAGCCTGACATCCTGTATCTATCAATAGTTTCATGTATGGCTCTGCAATTTCTATATATGGTAATGAGTTATTGAGTACTGTATTAATTTCTATTCGTTTGGTTTTTGTCTTTGGTCCTCGTGAAAATCCTGGCTTGCGGGTGCTTCAGTTTGTTCAGTACTTGTTTCGGTCGAGAACTGCATGTTCTCTGAATATTCTTCGTAGCCCTGAAATGTCTCCGTCTCTGGATAATAGTAATTATCTTGTTCCTGATACTCTACATTTGTGAGTTCTTCGGCTATGAAATCAGGGGGTCCAGTAGCTCTGAAGGTCTGATTTCCAGGAACATAATGCCGAGCATTCTGTCCGAAAGGCGAGACTGGTTTCTTATTTATTGTTGATGGTATTTTGGAAACTCCTGACATAGGTGTAACTGGATTTTGCGGTTTATTGCTACCGGGCGCGAATGCATTAATGGGCTTCCCAAATACCTGTGAGTTAGTGGGGAATCTTTGCGGTGCCCTAGGTATAGGCTGTATGTTAATTGGCTGTGATGGGAAGTTCATAGCTCGCGATTGTCCGTACGTTGGTGCATACATGTTTGGTTGGTATTGCGTGGTATTTACAGGATTCCAAAATGACGGCTGTTGTTGCCATTGGTTATTATTTACATGTGGCTTTCCTTGTATTGGTCGGGGCGGTACAATTGGTTTTCTATACGTCTGTGTATTAACTCCTCGCAGGCTATTAATCTGTTTCTCGTGAGTCAGATACTCTGTGATTATATTCGCGGCTTCGTTCAACGTTGTCGGTTTGCCAAGTCTTAGCTCTGCATATAGTTCTGATGGTGCGTTTGATTTTAATACCATGATCGCCATGCTTTCTGCATAACCTCTTGCCACATCTTTCATTACCCCCATCAAAGGATCTGTTTGTATTTTGAGGTCTAGTCTAGCCTTCAATTTCCTGATTCTATTAAGGAAACTCAACATGTCTTCATTATGTTGTCTTCGCGTTAATTGCAATTCGTTTGTCAATATTTCGCGGTTTGTCCTATCTCCGAATTGTTCCGTAAGAGCGGTTCTTAGTTCGGACCAATTTCTCAAGTCTGGTCGACTTCTAACAAAATCTCTTGCATTCTCTAATAATTTGCTTTTTATCGTAAAATATACGTATTCATTTAAGCTTTGATCCCTAGTAGCTCCATATCGGCTGTGGTACTGATCCATCTCGATAATGAAAGTATCTAGTTCCTCTGCTTTACCACTGAATGTTCCTATCATTCTACCTATTTCCTTAGCTGCCATTATGGTGCCTGTATTATCTATTTCTAGTGGGTTAGCCATGTTAGCTATGTGTGTACTTCACGTCAGTTAACAAAGGATTTGTGAGGTTAAAGGATGTATTGCTCAATGACTGACCTTATGCCTTTCAGTGCGTAGTCCTTCCCTCAGCTTCCTTTCAGTTTCCTGAATTTGTAGATTCTTCTGAATTAATAGTTGACACTAAGGGATTCCTCAAGGATGGTCACGATGCTTTCCGTAGAATCTCTTCAGTGTCCTACCGACTACGCCAATTAAGTTGTTCGATGTGAATTTATACTTCTTAAAAAGATTACAAAATAAACTTAATTCTAAATGATTATTAATAAGAGTGATGCTGCTCGATTCAGCTGTCAATTCTCACTGACTTCCTCTCGATCGTTCGGTATAAAGACACCTCGATTTCCGGTGTCCGGTGTCTCTATATCTTATCGGTAAGGCTCCTGTAGTCATCATAACTCGCATCACTCCGTCGTGAAACGGTGTACGACGTATCGCGTCGTAGTGTAAAACAACAGGCTCGCTCGTCTCTCCCGTTACATAAGAGCGTATCCAGTTGTAATTAATGGCCAGACTCGTCGCGTGGTCAATCGTGATACCTTTGACCTTACAGACCTCAGCGTAAGAACCGTCGGGCTTGCGCACACGATATGCATAAAATTTCGGGCCTCCCGAGACAAAAGACGTGATATAGCTACCAACACCGTACGACTCCAGCTCGTCCGTTAAATCGCCCAAAAGACTACCGAGCGGCGGCTCGTAGGCGTTATCGGCGTGACGACCACCCGATACGTATATACACGAGTCGGTGTCGTAATACAGAACGCGTCTATCTAATTTCTCGAGATAGTCGTACAATTTCAGACGCGCCTGAGCAGTGGTATACGCAGCTATAACAAGGTTTGTGTATGCCGTGGGTATCAGCGATTCGTTTGTACTACGCGTACTGACGTAGAGCATCTCTTCATCTACGGGCAGAATACCTGTAATCTCGACCTCCGGACACGTAAGCAGACTCACGAGCTTTTGACGAGTCGTCACAATTTCCGTCTTTGGCAGATTTTCGCGTTGCCCAAACTTGCCCCAAAAGGAATTCAAACATAATTTTGCGACTGACCGCAGGACGGGGTTTGATTTTATATTATCAGGGTCCAGACGAATACCCTCGACACGATCGTACTCCTCTATATACAACTTTTTGGCCTCGTCGTCGTCGCCACACTCGCGCGGCCAACCGCTAGCTTCCTGCTTGATCTTTAGGAACGTGTTTATATAATCGGCAAAGAGACCACCCGTCCGTGTCGCAGGATCGTACTGGGTAATTTCATACTGCCATATTTCCTGTATCAGCATTATTTCATACACCTTACGTACGGCGCGTTTGACCTCGTCCACGACCCAGGTCCCTTCGAATACTCTATCCGCGGGATTCTCGTGAGGGCACGACCCCTGTAGCGCGGCCTCTGCACAAGACGGACACAATGCAAAGAGAAGTTTACCGTGCATACGCACCGGTAACACAGGATGATACAGATCTCGCGGTGGTAACACCACACACTTAATCAAGCCCTCCACGTTATCGATGTTGTTGCGTTCACCCGTCAGTTCGCGACAGTCATCGCCCACGAACACCGCAGCGTGACCTACAGGGAATTTCCCCGTTTTCGAAATGAAGGGGTAGAGTGAACACACATCTACGTAGTGTATCCTCTCAGACCCCTCGACTTCATAAAAACTGACAGTGTTCCCTGTACGGCCGCCGAAGAAAGCATCGCGGGGTTCGAGCGGTGCCTATGATACCAGAGGGTTCTCATTCAGCGATCTGTATAAAGCGGCCTGTTCAGGATCGTTTACACAGCGATCGAATTCGCACTCCCAAATTTCCGTCAGCTCGTAACCTAAATACCGAATCTTATCGTTCGTAGCCTGCGTTCTCTCGAAGCGAGCGTCCATGGATCCACCCGTGTGTAGACGACTATCTCTGTTTATACGATAGCATTTTGGGCAACCGTGCCAGAAACAACCCTGAAACTGGAATACGTGTCGCGAGCCTGTGGTGGTGTCTAGGTAGTAACCGTCGACGGGCGTACCCTCCGGCAGACGATACTCCAGAGTGCGCCCTGCATGAACTATGGCACAACCCAAACGATGCTCCAGCGAAAGAAGCCATAAAAATAGCTATCTGCTCGTCCCGCAAAAAGTTTTTCCGAAAAACTCTCGAACACGCCGAGGCTATGGTTGTGCTCTCCGAGAAAGGGCAAACGCTGCCATGCTGAAGAAACATTTCGCGGAAAGAAACGCAAGCCTGCCTGAGAATGGTAACGTCTGATCTACAGTAATCTATAAACTCAGTTCGAAAGTTAAATACGTATCCCGCAGAGCACTGCTCGTTGTACCATGCTAAAAACTGATTTCGCTGAGCCGGCGACATCGCATCGGGCGAATAAAACTCGAGCGCTGGTCACGGACCGATATAATGCTGATTCTCAGGTGTATTGAATAGATGCGGGAAGACACCCTTTTGTTTCAAACCGACCGCATCCGCGAGGCCGAAGGCTTTCGGTAGTGCACTCAGCGGCATATGAAAATAATTAAGACTGTCTATGAAAGTTACACGGCCCGTGTTCATCATTATGATGCTCGTACAGCTGAGTAGCAGCATCGGCGGCTTTAGGCTTTTTCTTCTACGCTTCACGATGTACCGTAGTACAAACTGCGCGTCGAAACCCTTGGCATTATGCGCCACGCAGATCACACGCTGAAACGATTTTCTTCTAGGGTCGCACGCGAAATCTGCAAACTGCCTTACAGGGTCCTCTTCGAAGATGTACTCGTGTACCCCGCAAGACGGGCATACCCTCGCGAGATCTGTATCATTTATGCACGCTGTACACACCTGCTGAACGACGCACAAGTTTAGCGTGTGGATACCCACCGCGGCGTCGCCGGACAGCTTCTGTATCTGCTGTGTTTCAAAATCATAGAAGATGTACAGAATATTTTCTTCAGCGGTGGTCTTTTTTACCGGTCTGACGTAACACCGATGTCCAACGTCATTAACACTCCTGCAGAGGCTGCAATACACCTTATCGCAGGAGTGCTTACGAGACGCTCCTTGAAGAGGTCTAAGACACTGCGGACAGCTGCGAACAGTCTGGCACACGCTCTTTTCTTTTCCCTTCTGTTTACTAATCAGCGTATTTATGTGATTATCGAAACAACGTTGACCAAAAAAGTACCTATGGCACTCGCGAAAATACATTGGGGATAGAGCCGAATCGCATGGCGGTTTTCCGAAGCATCTAGCGCATTTGTGGGAGCACTTATGCTCTGCCTCGCGCGTGTAAGATCTGTTACACGGTATGCAAAAACCACGACTACCGACCGCACCCCGCATATTTAAAATAGGCTGATAATGCTGCGCATTATTATAATACAGAATGCGGAGCGTTTGCCGTGATTTCCCTGAACCGTACGCGCTATGGACTATCTGCGATCCGTCGTACAGTGGTTTCTCACCGCTGCCTATACTGTCAAACTCGTAAACAACAATGACTATACCATCCGGAGCAAGATACCTTTGAAATTGATCAATTTCCGGAATACCGCAACCGTCAGACGGTATGTCTACACGGGCGTTTGTCACAAGCTCGAGAGCTAATTGTTTTTGAAATTTGCCCCGTTGACGTCGTACAGCGTTCCATCTCTCATGCAGTTCCCCGGAGCGTACTTCCCCGCGTTCAGCGTATACCATCGCCACAGCGAGCGATCAAGAGACTCGGTCGAGTCTCGCGCCAAGTACAGGCAACCGGCTGTACAGGGCACAGCTCGCCGAGACTCTTTACTTGAGTCAACTCTTATACCTGTGTTTGGAACGAAATATCTTATTAACCGCTATACATGAGAAAAAGTTAATGATACATTCACTATAGGAATTGAGGGTCCTGAATTGATTGCCCTTACGTTCAATACGATTAGTATACGAGATCAGGGCGTATTGAGATGGCGAGCGAGATGATTTTATTTCAGTTCCGTCGTCGTCGTCGTCGTCGTCGTCGTCGTCTTCGCACGTCCATCGCATTTGTTACACGACAGATGGCATTGACTGCTGTGCCTTCTTTACCTATTTGTACTCTGTATGGGGGTAGTAATTTACGAATACACAACACAATCAAATACACTTTATAAGTGAAGCTACCGTTCATACCGAATTTCCAGTTAGTATAAGGCTGCTTTCACAACAATATAGAATTATTCAGTTTTTAATAGCATTCATGTGCAGCGCACGTATATGGGTTTATGTATATGTGTACTTCGGCATAGTTCCTCATATTTTAGGTGACAGTTTGTCCAACTGTTCTGCTTCGTAGTTTCTGTATCTAGATGGCGGACGTGGAAGTCCAGAGTGTCCAGGTATTCCGCTTCGTAGTTTTCTGTATCTAGGTGTCGGATGTAGAAGTCCAGGGTGTCCAGGTATTCCGCTTCGTAGTTTCCTGTGTCCAGGTGTCGGATGTGGAAGTACAGGGTGTCCAGGTATTCTGCTTCGTAGTTTTCTGTATCTAGGTGTCGGATGTGGAAGTCCAGGATGTCCAGGTATTCCGCTTCGTAGTTTTCTCTATCTAGGTGTCGGACGTATAAGTACAGGGTGTCCAGGTATTCTGCTTCGTAGTTTTCTGTATCTAGGTGTCGGATGTGTAAGTCCAGGGTGTCCAGGTATTCCGCTTCGTAGTTTCCTGTGTCCAGGTGTCGGATGTGGAAGTCCAGGGTGTCCAGGCATTCCGCTTCGTAGTTTTCTGTATCTAGGTGTCGGATGTGGAAGTCCAGGATGTCCAGGTATTCCGCTTCGTAGTTTTCTGTATCTAGGTGTCGGATGTGTAAGTCCAGGGTGTCCAGGTATTCCGCTTCGTAGTTTCCTGTGTCCAGGTGTCGGATGTGGAAGTCCAGGGTGTCCAGGCATTCCGCTTCGTAGTTTTCTGTATCTAGGTGTCGGATGTGGAAGTCCAGGATGTCCAGGTATTCCGCTTCGTAGTTTTCTGTATCTAGGTGTCGGACGTAGAAGTCCAGGGTGTCCAGGCATTCCGCTTCGTAGTTTTCTGTATCTAGTTGTCGGATGTGGAAGTTCAGGATGTCCAGATATTCCGCTTCGTAGTTTTCTGTATCTAGGTGTCGGACGTATAAGTCCAGGGTGTCCAGGCATTCCGCTTCGTAGTGTTCTGTATCTAGGTGTCGGATGTGGAAGTTCAGGGTGTCCAGGTATTCCGCTTCGTAGTTTTCTGTATCTAGGTGTCGGACGTATAAGTCCAGGGTGTCCAGGTATTCCGCTCCGTAGTTTCCTGTGTCCAGGTGTCGGATGTGGAAGTCCAGGGTGTCCAGGTATTCCGCTTCATAGTTTCCTGTGCCCAGGTGTTGGATGTGGAAGTCCAGGGTGTCCAGGTATTCCGCTCCGTAGTTTCTTGTATCTAGGTACTGGATGTGGAAGTCCAGGGTGTCCAGGTATACCGCTCTGTAGTTTCTTGTATCTAGGTGTCGGACGTAGAAGTCCAGAAAAGTGTGCAACAAGCTTTGGCGCTTTGCTCAAACTATAGTATCCTCTCTGATGTTCGCACGGCCTGAGGTACGTAAATAATCCAGCACACTCTTCACTCTTACGTTTACCACACGGCTTCAACAAGCTGGACACCATTAACGTCGCTTATATGCATTGAAGATTACATTTTCTTTAAAAATTTGTATATGTCTTTATGCATTTCTAGAAAAAGGTACTTACAAATTAAATGTATATGCCATTAAACATTTTCCACACCGCAATATATTTTTCTGATTAGCAACATCATAATGCATTTACATTTTATATCTGTAACAATATAGATTTCAGTGCTTAAAACTTCTATGTCCAGTTGAACAACAAAAACTTGTGATATCCCCCAAAAAACACTTACGTGTAAAAAACTACGCCAAGTACAGGAGTGCTGTGTATTCCTCTAATAAAAAGTTTTGATATCATATTATTGAGGCCAAGTACATAAGTCACTACATGTTTGCCTATTATATGATCTAGCACTGGCCCATCATTTTAATTGTATTTTCAAAATTTCCTATAACGTTTTCACTACTCTTTTACATTACTACTGTTTCTCGTAGTTGATTATGAATTAATGGTTATTTAATAATTAATAAAACTTTAGCTGATTCCTTATCGAGTACTACTTGGGGGGTCCGTGCCAGAAATTCCAAAGTACTTACTTTGAACGTACTAATAGTATCCTAAAATTATATGTTTGTTATTAACATTTTACCCTGATTATTATTAACGAGTTATCGTTAATAAGCTCTATATAGAAAGTTGACATTGGATTTGAGTTTAATGACTGGCATTATGAATGCAAATTTATGTCAAGAATTGCACGGACCAGCCAAGTAGTACTCGATAAGGAATCAGCTAAAGTTTTATTAATTATTAAATAACCATTAATTCATAATCAACTACGAGAAACAGTAGTAATGTAAAAGAGTAGTGAAAACGTTATAGGAAATTTTAAAAATACAATTAAAATGATGGGCCAGTGCTAGATCATATAATAGGCAAACATGTAGTGACTTATGTACTTGGCCTCAATAATATGATATCAAAACTTTTTATTAGAGGAATACACAGCACTCCTGTACTTGGCGTAGTTTTTTACACGTAAGTGTTTTTTGGAGGATCTAGGTAGACAGAGATTATCGGTGTTTATTATGGTCAGTATAGAGTGTTTTTTTACAAACTCGTGCGCTAATTGCACGCGCCCTGTACCCCGCGGCACTTCGACTATACACGATTCTATGACAAAAGATCTGTCTATTTGAAACGCCTGGGCGCTCTGTGCGACGGACGATATCACCTTCCACACGTCGTTTTCATGAAAGTCTCGAGACGGTCTGTACGACAGCCACGCGGCCCCGCACGCGAAACTGTCTGATTTAATCGTCAGCCCTATATAATCTTACGCGGTACACGAGCTTGTAAAGTACGCGTGTATATCTCGGACTGCGCCCTGCAGCCAAGATACGGTATTCGTATCAGGATCTTGGGGCGGTGTCCTGATAGCCATTGTTATTTCGCGGCCGTCTAATCGAAACCGATTTATGCGACGCGTCGTTTCGGCTTGTACGGTAAACCTATGCCCTGGTGGTAACACGTCGTTATCGCTGACTCCCTCGTTGTCGGCGTCTCCGGCGTCATCAATCTGCGACCGAAGAAGGGGTCCCCCGCCGATCTGATATTGCGAGCCCGCATCTAGCGTTTGGAAAAAGAGTTTTTTTAATTATTTATTTTATTAAACAAAAAAAAGAAAGAGTATTCGGTTCATACTGTCTTCTCATTCCTCACGAGGATTAAACATCGACTCGATGTATGAGAATACAGCGTCTAACCGGTTTTCATCATCCCCTACATTTTTTAAAGTTAGCAATCTTGACAAAGACGACTTTAAATGTTAAAGAATATCTCTTTCTACGTTACCTTCTTCGTGGGTATCAGCGGGGCTCGGGGCCTCATCGCGCTCCGCTAATGCATCGGCCGCCTCGTCGGCATCCGCTGCCTCGTACACGCCGTTCCTGAGAACCCACAGCACCGGTTCTTCCGCGTCGTCGTGCTCCTGCAGCGGCCGTGCGTTACCCGGTGCAATGCGGTCATTGTAACCAGCAGCCTCCAACGGATCTACAACTTTTTTTTTTTTCACACAGATGAGTTTTCAACGATATCTGTAAATTTATCATTATTACATTGATAGCTCTCGTTAGAAGCGCTGGACATGGTGGAGTGGTCATCCTCATCACCATTGTCATGGTCACTGTGGTCGCAAACGGCCGATGCTATTGACATGATCTCATCTGTAAAGAAAATTATGAAGCAAATCGCATTTTTTTCCCTTTTGTTTCCGATGCTGTTTAACGCATACCCCACGTATCGTGGAACGATTCTTTGTCCTCTTCTTCTTCTTCTTCTTCTTCCTCCATCGACTGTATGTCCAGCGCTCTCGATGGACCTGCCACTTTTTTTTTAAATAAAACGTAAATTAGCCGTAACCTTTTTTTTTAAAAAGTATGTTTTACCGTTAGCACGTTGCATCACTGTCGTCGTGCTGGTGCGGGGCTCCGAGAAACCTCCTCTATACGATCGAGGCACCCTAGGAGCAACTGCTCCTCCTCCTCGGGGGCTACTTCGTGATGAAAGCGCGTCAATTCTTGTAAAATTGATTTACTTTTTTTTAAAAAAAGGCAATTTGTGTAGAAGCTATTGCTGGCAAGCGACAGATACATACCTTCGTGAAACAGATGATCGGTTATAATAGCCCTGGTGATATGGCTATCGCGCACTCCGCGTTTGCTGATACACTCTGCGGCTAGCGAGTGTATGTACGGATCGTTCTTGAAGTATCCTCTTTCATGACCCCTCGCTAGCACGCGCAGAGAACAATGGGCAAACACACTTTTTAATCTACGCGTTAACGTGCGAAAACCGAAATATCTTAACTCGCGACACCACCCCGGTGAGAATAATCTCGGGTTTCTAGGGGTATTCAAGCGGCGTGTCCTGACGAAATCGAGGATACAATCGCGAATATTCCCCAAAGATGACATTTTTTTTTCTTTGCTTAGAGCTGGTGATTGATGTAAGTTATCAGACTATCTGCCAAGACGTCGTGATACGAACTAAAACAGGGTACGTCTAGTCCGCGGACGTCTTACAGTCACGGCGATCTTAATTTCAAAACAATACCATGCGATACATCTGAATCAGCAAAAAATGGCACGGCTTTCTTATAGAATCGTTATTCGTCAAAAATCGGATAGAAGCGTTTTAATCGTAAAAATGAATTACATATTATTGGTCGCTCGTTCGCCGATCGCTAAATATTGCGTATCCATAATACGGATAAAAAACCCGGTATAGAGGTGTTGCGTCGGAAGCTGCAGCGATCTGCTGACGCACACCGTTCGAGGTTGCATCAGCATCTCGTCGTCGTCGTGTAGGGTTAGAGATACGAATCATACTACGCTGTGTACATAGGTATTTTTTTTTTACTTTATTTATATTTATCAATTACAATCGACTGGTACCAAAAGATCATACCAATCTTGTACATCATCGAACTCATCGATATCACCACCGATAAGCTGTACTCCGATATCTTTTCCGCCACGGTCATCCCGCAGCAGTGTTTCGCAGCTCTCGTCGCGAAAAATTGCCATACACCGTATATGCCGTATGTTGCGTCGGGATGCTGGTCGTGTGGCCATTGCGTAGTACGTCAAATTGCTCGATCCTTCGGCGTGTTCCCCCACCGCATCGTTGTAAACATCATGGGGTGTATAGGTTTCCCACGCATCGTCGAGTTCCTCCAGGTACGCGTAAAGACCGTGAGGCATGCTGACCACGCTTGTTCGGCATTCCTTGTAGTGTAGGAGCGGTGGACCATCCCGCGTCGTCAGTGTAACGCACCCAATAAACTCTGACAAACTGCATCGTTTCTCCAGAGTACGTAGCGCTGTCTCGTATGCTCGCATAGCCCTCAGGCACCACAGTGTGACGCAACTTTCGCGTAATCTCTCGAGATGATTGAATGCCGCTAACCAGGCCTGTGACTCCAGACGCATAGGTGCACGACGCGGTAGTTCTTCCGGTGTGGGCCTGCCCCACTTTTTCCTCAATATCGATAGCTCTGATTTGGCCATAGGGCGCCGATACGTGATGCGGCATTTTGGATTACTATCGTCGGACATGCACCATTCATGTTTCGCCAACCACTCATTGGTACATATGCGCTGCGCGTAAGGGCTATCGTTAGAACGCTGATCGCAGATAAAACCCAGCGTTACGCTACAGCGTATGAAATCATGGTGTCCTTTATTCGGTATCGTTGCTATAGACAGTTCGGGTATTATCACGGGTCTTACACCCGACGGCCAACCCTTACGACAGACCATGTCGGGATTATCGTCGCCTAGGTCTTCAATGTCCAGTGCTCCCGGTTTCGTCATGTATATTGAGGCTAGCGGTACACCCGTTAAATGTCCCAATCTCAACCACTCCCGTACGGCCTCTTTCTCTGGATCGTGCTCGGGATTTGCGTACCGATAGAGGGCTCGTGTCTTCGCCCATTGCATACGTCTATGCCTCAAAAAGTTGTTGTCGTCGTAGCGAGCCATTTCTTTTTCTACGGTAGCTGTCGGTAAATTTTTCACTATAATGATTCTACTGCTTTTCTTAGACTGTACATCACTGCCTGCTTGCGCGTGCCCCAGCTGCTTGTTTTCTTTTTCACAGGATCATCTTAACGCTGATGCAGATGCACCCAGCAGTACAGTGATTCACGTGAATCACTCGCTATAGGATATCAGCTTCTCGTCATCTTTGATACATCCTGCAGTATCAGCAGTATCATGGCCATAGGCTCTTTGTTCGCTGCATCCTATGAAAACGGGGTGTGGCTATGGTGGCGGTGGTGGGGGACATGTTCGCCAATATTTCGATGACCTGCTTTTTAGATATCGCCTTAGACAGTACTGCTCAGACCCTCGCACCGATCGTATAATAGCATTTACTACAATCATGTACAAGAAGCAAGTACTGCTGCCCACTGCGTACGGTCTAAACCGATCGTTTTCGAAGCAAGTGATCACCGGCCTCTCTCTAAATCGTTCGGGAAGCTTATCACCTGTAATACGCATCGTTAATCAAGATTATTCCGGCGTGGCGTTTGAACCAACCGAATGGGCCATCATCACCGACCACTTCCCCATCATCGACAAATTCTTCACCGCCGAGGATAACATCAAGGAGGTACCCGAGGCTTTCAACACTCCTATTCTCATAGCCACTCATGAGCTAGTCTTCACGTACTCATACGGTGAGCGGGCAATTATTATCAAACCTGCAATCCCTGTGTCTACGGACAACGATGGCTCGGGTGTTAAAAGAGCTAGGGCATACACACCTACGGTTGTGATGAAGAGGGTGTCCTACCTCAATCTCCAGAGGGTCCTGCGCTGCGTAACCTTGCAAATAACCAGGCTACGCGAGATTACCGACAGTGCTAACAAATGTAAAGACACGCTGATTGCGGAGCTCGACCGTCGCGGACATGACTCCTCCTCCAGGGACAACATATTGGCCGATCTTTGTTTGGTTCTGGAGAAGAAAGGCCTGTGGTCACCGACGCTTAATCAATTATTGTTGGAGCTGCTGTCCCTGTATAACCACGAGAGTAGTTACATACCACTATTGGCCGTCACAACAAACCCCCACCACTGTCCCCTATGAGTCATGGATCGCGCAGCGCTCTGACCCCCCCGCACCGCACTATGGCGCCACCCCCTCGCCCATGTGGGCTGCTCTTCTCACCGCTACCCTACGCGGCACTCCCCCCACCACGCAGCCTTGGTCCTAAGGCCCAAAACTCAGCAGCAGCGGTGTTGTATGTCCCCAGGGGCATATCACGGTCGGTAACTATGCACTGACCACCGGTCGGTAACTTTTTTAATTATCCTAAGAGTGTCCCCGTGGTAAAATAGAACACGGTTCTTTTTTTTTAAGAAATACCTTATATTATACAAGTATCGCCCGTATTGGCGATGCGTTTTTTCGATACCTTTAGCTAGTGACGGGTGGCTATCCACCCCCTAATACTTTGCTTGGGGTGAATCCTCCACATACCACGTAACTGTTGGAATGATGGTGCCCTTCTTTCGCTCAATGTAGCGAAGGATGCGCAAATACGGCTGGCGTAGAGGGGGTACCACTGTCTTGACCAGCCATATGAAGTCTCGGCCAGCGTAAACCCCTACTACGGATATCTCTTATGTGCAACTATGCAAAAAATAAGGGCCATGGTGGGGAAAAAGATGGTTACCTGTGAGCCGCCCTCGCAGCATCCTGTCATTACCGTGGTGACAAGGGTCCATACAGCAAGAGTAAAAAAAAAGAAGCGACGAGTGAAGTGATAGTGATAGCGAAGTAAAAGTCGAGAGCACATACGCAGCGCGTATTTTTTTAAAAAGTGGTATGTATAATAGCGTATATATTTATTTAGTATGATATTTGATTTTAAAAAAAAAAGTTTTTTGTATATCTGTTATCTTTTCGTTTATTTCTAGACGAGCCGTCAGCCTGTCGTCTATAGGGTAGACACACAGCCTATAGGGTATAAAAAAAAAACAAAGAGTGGTACGTATAACAGCGTATATATTTATTTAGTATATTATTTGATTTTAATAAAGTTTTTTATAGCCGTTATCTTTTCCTTTACTTCTAGACAGACATCAACCTATCAACTATATCAGACGCTACTATATCAGATAGAGACCGGACATCAGATATCCGACATAAAACTAACTAGACCGGTAAGTGTAATAATTTTAAGTCTACAGGGTTTGCCTTAAACATATTTATTTTAAAAAACTTAAATATTACAGATTATGGCACCAAGGCGCCCGGATACGCCGCCCGAGGGGGCAGAAGGACCGTTTGAGGGGCCGCTCCTTGATGGGATACCGCCACCCCTAAATGCGTTCTTTGCCCCCTTCCACGAAGGGCAGTGTTTGTGCGGGTGCGTTTACGTACGGGACGTGGGGGAGGGGTTATGCTACGGGTGCATGCGTGAGCAGCCCGCCGAGCCCAGACCGCAGTTTATGCCACGCGTAATTCACCACTTAAAGATTGACCCCGCAATACATCTGCGTACGGGTATCTGTGTGCGCTGTGCTCGGTGTGTGCTGCACGCGTATGCACCCGGTGACTGTATAGCCTGCATCGCATACTTCTGCGATAACCGGGAGGATCTATTAAGGCAGGGGGCTGCAGAAGTTCCTCCCCCACTCCGAATATAAATTGTGAGCTATGTATATGTATATAAATATGTATATATGTACTTTTTGTATTTCTTAGTCTTACGCTCGTTTTTTTTTTTTCACACCTGTTTCTAGAAATGGCGCCACGGCAGAGCTGCGAGAGGAACGGCGACGCATTCGGGGAGGAGGCGGCCGACAGGGATTCACCGGCTCCTGCCCTAGGGGACCCCTTCTACGACGCTATGCATGCGGGGGTGTGCCTGTATGGCCCCTTGTATGTCCGGGGGTACTTTGAGCAGTGCCTAGATTGCGTGCACACGCTACCCGCGGACATACAGGCGGAATACAGGCCACACCCGATGCACTACCTGCTGCTAGACAACCGAATAGAGTTTCATGATGGGCGGTGCGAGCGCTGCGGCCAGCGGGTCATGATGGAGTACGCACCCGGTTCATGCCCCGGGTGCGTATTCTATTACACCCACAATAGGGACAGCCTGCTGCGCTGGGGAGTCGGGCGGGTCGAACTCGGCGAGCAATAAGGACGCATATACACAAATTACACAATTACATATTATTATTAACGTTACATATTAATTATACTACTACTACTTATTACTATTACTACTGCTTATACTATATTATACTTTGCTATTATTAACATTACTTATTATCATTATTATTTATACTATTACTACTTATACTATACTTATACTATTTTTTAATTTTTTTATATAACAGTACATTGTTAAATAATCAGCTACTACTAATAAAAAACAATTGTAAACAGGAAATCTCTTTAATGAACCAAGCCTTAACACATGTATCCGTATTTACACCGTGAATATTGTATCCTACCACCGCCACCTCCGTAGATCTTATTATCTTGCGCATACCGGCGATCAGCCAAACGCTTCTTGCGCACAAAAGCGTCGTAGTACTCTCGGGCAATTCTATCGTTTTTCCGCAAATCAGCACTAAACACATTCTGGAAGGCATGCATCCCGAAGCCGGAGGAGAGGTAGTGTAGAAACATCATACAGAATTGGCCGCACACCGTTGACGTCTCGCTCTGAAGCTGCTGGGTGTTCCATCGGAAGGATCGACAGTTCCGTCGGAGTCTCGATGCGTGGTGATGATTCAGCGGTGGTAAGCCGTAGCTGTCAAAGTAGTAACGGTCTCCGTCAGCGTCCACGTACATGGCAACCCAATGTGCTCCTGGCTTCGTATGGTCGTCCGTGTTGGCGATAATCGCAGCGGGTTTCGACCAGCTTCGAGGTATTCTATCAGCTGCGTAGACACCCGTCGTATGCTCCGATATACCGCGAAGGCCAAGGTAAAGGTCTAGCGTGTTCATATATGCGGCCCGTTATATCGAAGCCAGAATTCAAGGCGTAAGGCGTTGTTCAGAGCGCAGGTAAACGATCCTCGGCTCTCCTTACACGCGTGAACGATACACTCGTAATGGTCACGATTCGGTGGGAAGTCCTCGTATGGTGAGTTATCGGGAGTTTCATCCAAATTTATAACCTCCCTTGCCATAACGGTCTGCAGAAAAAGTACGCTCTCCAGACCTCGCGTGTATATGCTCCGCGAAATACCGGCAATATTTCGGAGATTGTTGTATAGCTGTTTGTACGTTACACCACCGTCGAACCACGCTAGACCGTGTCGATAGCGGGTCATGGTGTTGTTCTCGCTTCTGATCGTCGTTGGTAATTCGTTGAAATCGCAGGGTGGTGAAACGATCCAGTGGCCTATGTATTTTCTTTCCACAGCCACGACGCCGATCTCCTTCGGCGCCAGACGTCCCTCGGAGTCTTTGAAGTACTCAATCTCGATCACGAAATCCATCGCTGCGGTGCTAACTCGAAGGCGTTCAACGAGAAACTAACGGCGATGCTGACGATCACAGGCGATACCGAGTGCACAAAAAGAAGATGACGCATACCCAAAATTGCTGACCTATGTATTTTCTTCGATTGTTTATCCGCCGTAATCTACGACGATTTGCCGCGAGGCGTCGATCTCCAGAACGTTGTCGTACTCAGCGTAAACGATACAGTTCACGGTGGTGGCCAGCGGTTCGTCGAAGCGTACCTCAATTCGTACACTACCGTGCTTGATCAGGTTCCAGTGGGTGTTGCTATTTGCCGAGAGATCAGGTGTGAGATCGAAAACGAACAGGCAGTAGCCGTCTGCGTAAGCGTTCCTAGATATCGAATTACCCTCGTTGAGGAAGTGTATACCCGTGCCACTGAAGAGGGTATGATACGCGTCCACGTAAAGACCGGCTTTACCGAAATCTGTCTGCAGTGCTTTCGAGGGTACTTGAACACCGTCGACGTACAGCGATAAGAAATTAATACAATAGTTTTTAAAATTGAACGGGTTGAGTTGATAGTTGCCATTGAAGGCCTTGTTATCGACGAAGCCTATTATAATACGCTTAGGTAATTGGCCGAGAATCACGTTGTCCATAGTACCACCGTGCAAGCCGGCATGCATCGTCAGCGCCTTGACCTCTACACGCGTAAGCGGATACTTTGCAGTTGTCTTTGATAGCATTTTAGAATGAGCAATTAGAATACCGGGGCTTATTTTGGCGCGTCTAACGAGGAGCGTGGCCTCCGTTATATGTAAAGAACACTCGCTCTTTGGATCCATGAGGGAGAAACCGTCTCTCGTGCGTACGAGACGTAAACGGAGCTCAACACCATTTAATAAAAATTGTTCCTGGTTAAACACATCGCAATGCAAATGACCGATCAGATCGACCGTCTTGTCTTTACCGACGAACGCCTGCCTATTCACGAGACCCATATTCATGCCCGCTGTATCGTCCATATGACCGGGCGTGTCGTCGTACCAGAGCACGCTCGAGAGGTGGGACCCCTTAGCGGCTGGCCCATAATTTAATAGCGTCTCTATGTAGGCCCTGTAAGCGTACGCGTTATTAGGCGGTGATACGAGTTTCTGATTAAGAAACACGTACACCTGATTGAACAGCGAGTGTAGCAGATTGTTAACAGGGGCTGCTTTGCTCAGAGCGTCAGGGGCTAACGCATCCTTGGATCGTAGCTGTACGCGTAAACTCAGCATGGTGTGTGCTAGATCGAGGTACTCGTCGCCGTTACCCGGCACGACAAATTCAATGGGCGAGTCATCGGTCAGCGATGAGATGGGCTTGTAGTGTACCCACTGTGCGCTCTCTATAGTGGTCTGTGTCGGTGGCAGTGTAAAGAGCTCGAGCTCCGATTTCATACACTCGCAGGAGTGTGCGTGTAGAAAGGCCATGATAGAGGTAGCGTTTAGGAGAAGATATCCAGCACACTCCGCTTTACTTTCTTACTAGCGATCCTACGACGATTTTTGGGTTTCTTGGTTTTTGACTTTATTTTTTTTACTACTTTTTTTTTCGACGCGGAGTAGCCTTCTTCCCCGTACGTCTCTTACGCTTGTTAGCAGTTCTTGAGGCGATGCTCCTTCCAGCGACGCCGATGATAGAGTGGGCGCCGCGTGGTCGTTTTACAGCTTTATAGCCCGATCCTTTCATGAGCTCGTCAATTTTCGCCTCCGCCTTACGTTTAAGATTCATACCCGATTCGGTGGCCCTGGTGCGAAACGCCTGTTTCAGCGGAGCGCCGCGCTCGCTGACGTCCGTCAAGATATTCATGCCCGCGCGCACCGCCTCCTTACCGACGGCTCGGGCTCCTCTCGATAGCAAAGGTAACACACGCCGAAACAGACCACCGAGAAAGCTACCAATACCATGTCCTCGCTGATAAGGCGACCCCGCGAATACCCGAAATTTCGTGGAATATCCCCCACCGATCTGCGAATCGTAGTAGTCGGTGTAATGAGCCATCAGTCGAGCCGTTTAAAGTGTAGTGTTACGGAGAGCGTCCCTGATTCGAATGGTATAGGTTCGCCTAGTTGATCTCTTATATCGATGTCGATCGTTTGAAAAGTCGTGCGGAGCAGCGGTATATACTTTAACGGTGAAAACGAGAGCACTTTCATGGCTGCGTAAGCGTATTTGTTATCCGTTTGCAGGGGAACCACACGAAGCAAGGGTGTTTGGACATCTCCGGTGATATACGGCTCGCAGACATCGGTGTAAACAAAAAGCATCTTAGGTAGGGCGTTGATCAGGCTAATCGGCTGATCAGCCATCACAACGGGTTGTGCTTTCGATACCACGACCGATTCGGGAAAACCTAGGATGCGCGCCAGAGAGCGGCAAAGTCTCAGTTCGTGTGGGTCGTCTAGATCGTTATCGGTAGAGACGAGCGATACGCTAGCGTAACCGCCTCTACAGAGCTCTAATTGCAGACGGCCCTTCATAGCCCTGGTAGCGTTTATTTCGCCAACGAGTGTCTTTACGTCGTCATAAACACCGTGCGCCACGTTAGAACCCGTTATCATAAGACCCACTATCGGTTCTTTGTGGTTCTTCCGCGGTTTGGTGCGAGTGGTGACAATGCCCACGTGATCCCAGTCTTTTAACGCTGCGGGCACGTGAAGAAAGGTCATAGGGATCTGTATTTCAACCAGAGCAACAGCCCATGCCCCGTGTAAATCGATCTGATGCGGTAGATGCGTGGTAAAACTGGTAGTTTTATTTTCGGGATAGTACGACATACTGCTGTTACTGGGTAGAACGAGATAAACTTGGTCCTTCATTGTTCTTTAAGCGGGCAGCCGGTATCCACGAATTAAATTTCTCGGGGTAACCGACCCAGCTGACCAGTACTTTTTGGGCTTTCCCACGACCGCTTCGTTTTATCACACGATCGACGAGGAACGTGTCTTTTGCGAAGTCCTTGCGGACTCGAACGAGCTCCTCCTCGTAAAAAATACCGTCCATCTCCTCGCCGGCGAGATCTTCTAACATGTAGACGGGTGGTTCTCTCGTTGTACCTAGGCGTACGATTTTAAAAATCTCGAGTCCAGCCCCCCTCGTAACCTTTCGCAAAAGGGTTCCTAGCGCTACTGATGCGTACCAGGTCACCGACACCGTATTTAGGGATACGCGGGCTCGCTGTGGCGTATCGCATGGATAGGTTCATACGGGCCGTAGCGGCATTATACATGGTTACGTCGACTGGACGCATTCTTATCGCAGAGTGACGTGTCCTGTTGTACGATTCCACGAGGCTCTGAAGAATATCTATGTACCGCCGCGTGTTTCTATGTGTAAAGTAACGCCACATACGCTCCTTCAGAGTACGGTTGTAGCGTTCGACGACAGCTGCCTTTACGTCGGGGCTGCGCGCTACGCGGAATCCTATGCCGAGCTCCTCGAGCAGACGCTGCAATACGACATTGGTAAACTCTTTACCTTTGTCTGTCTGTAGGTACACGGGTATCCTATTCTTACTACGTGTTAAAACCCTCCGGAATGCCGCTGCTACCGTTGCACCGGACTTATCGCGTAAAGGCTCGACCCAAGCGTATTTGCTGAGTACATCGATTATTACAAGTATATACGTGTAACTATCGTTGTACTCCTTCAACGAGCGAAGGTCCACGAGATCGGCCTCCCAAACATCGTCGATATTGCTGACGGCGTAAGAGCGGCGCTGAAACGTACGACGTACGGGCTTATGCAGCCTATACGCGTCCTGCGCCTCTAACCAATGTACGACGGAATCTCGCTTTACCCTACCCTTAACCGATCGCTCGAGGTTACCGATACCGGCGTACGAAGACGGCTGTGTTGGTGTGTAATAAAGACGCCTCAGAAGTCCGTCATCACCCGCCTTCTTATTCTGTTTCACGGCAACCTTAACCATTCTAATCTTTTCTTTTTCTCGGTATCGTTGGCTGTACTAGCCGACACGGATCGTGTATGTCTATTCCCCACGACCTCTTCTGCTTCCCCTGAGTCTCTAAACACTTCCTGAAACGCCTCGCCAAATTCCTCCTCCGTGGACGAGCTCTGAGTCGTGTCGATTGGGCGCGGTACGATTGTTACACGACGTCGTGGCTGATTACTGAGAGGCGTCGTGTTGCTCCCCTCCGTCCATAGACGCTGATTGCCAATAAATTCGCGCGGTATACCAGCAGTACGGAGGAACCGCGCAAACTGCCGACTCTCCGCCGGTCTCGCCGTTTTTCTCTCACGCATAGCGTCATTGATTAAATCAACGATGTTGGCGTCCTGCACGACGGTTCCACCGATACGCGTAACGCCCTGCTTACTCCACGAAATGTGTGGTGAGCCAGCGCCACGCAGTCTGCCTATTAAGAGCCGCGCCTTAGTCCTGTACTTTTGGGGTACACTGGCAATGATGTCGTCGTCGTCAGCATCGGTGGTCTGGTTCCGGGCGTTACCCTCCGCAGAATTGTTATTTTTTTTCTTGTTATCGCTATCGGTGCGCCTATCCTCGTCGACGTTATTGCGCAGGTCCTCGATAAAGTGTAGATAACGCTGTAGCACCTGATTGTACATCTTCCACTTTTCGCGCTCGTCAATGAAATTCGGCGAGTGTAGGATCTCCTTCATCGACGCGTCTAATCTGCTTAAGGGGGTCCCGGGGTTTGTACGGTGTTAACGGTGTCAATGCCCTCCTGACTGTACTGATGCGTATGAGGCGCTGCACGGTATTCACGCTCTCATGAGGAATGAGAACCATCTTTTTCGCATGCTCCATCTCGGCGTATATCCTATCCGCTTCCCCCTATGAGTTTTGATATGAGTGCTGAAAGAAGATTTTATAAAGCGGGCCCCCATAGGAAGACGGGGAGGAGCGCGTCCGGATAGGAAACGTAAAGCAGTTAGGGCCACTAAAGCGAAACTCAGTGATAGGCCGCCGACCATCCGGCTAGGGGAATCCAGTATTAAGTTTAAAAGCACCGTGAAATATCTCGGCGTCCATTTTGATAGAGGAATGGGAGTAAGCTCCCATGTTAGGTATCTCAGCGACAAGGTCGGGTCGCTGTTTATCAAACTCGGTAGACTGGCGCGAGCCCAGTGGGGCCTTCGTTTCGGGTCGCTCTCGGCGATATATCGGGGCGTGTTCGTTCCGACGGTCGCATACGCGGCCGCGGGATGGGCCGACCTTTGCTCGCAGGGCGACCTGAGGGTCTTGAGGTCGATGCAGCGCCGGGCGCTCACCTCGGTAACAGGCGCTTATCGCACGGCATCGGGGCCGTCCTTGTGCGTTGTCGCGGGCGTGCTTCCCGTCGACATTTTGCTTCGCGAATACCGCGCTAGATATCAGATTAGTGTAGCGAAGGACGCCGAGATCGGGCAGGTAGTTGTTCTGGTCACGCAGAGCAAACGGGTCGCGTACGAAGAAATCAGGGAGGAGGCAGTGCGCTTGTGGCAGTCCGACTGGGCGGCGTCGGACAAAGGTAGGACCACATGTGCCTTCTTCCCTGACGTGCAGGATAGGCTCGCGGCGGCGCGCTGGGTCCGGCCCAGCCACTGCGTGACGCAGGTCCTGACGGGCCACGGTGATTTCCGGGAGCGCCTGGCGCGCCTGGGGCTTGCCGATGGCGGGGACTGTGTCTGTGGTGGGGGGTTGGACACGGCTGCGCATTTTATCTTAGGTTGCGCCGAATTCAGCACACAGAGAGTAGCTCTGCGGGACGCGGTAGGAGACGTCGCGTGGGAATGGCCGGGGGTGCCGCGTAGTCTTGTGTCCACCCCCGAACTGTTCAATTTATTCGCGGATTTCTGTAGCGAGTGTCTTCCGATCAAGGCACTCTCCGGGTAGGCAGGGGAATTCAATTGGCCAGGGAGAGCGTTCCCTAGGCTGCCTTTAAGGTCGTCAGCGCCGCGTCGGTATTAGTTTCCGGGGCTGCCCACCCGGGGTCAGTCGGAGGCCTCGGGAATGGGGGCGCGGATCCGCAACCTTCGCGGGCCACCCGCGCAACCGGGCGGTTTAGGGGTTTCACCTCGGTCTTCGCAAATCCGGGTAGGCCGGGTCCGCAAGGCAGAGTCGTACCGGCTGTCGAGCGGGCCCGACTTCATTCATCATTCACCCTCATTTCACCTCATCAATCATCAATTCATCTCATCACCATAAACTTTCAACCCCTCACCACCACATCCCATTCCTTCCACCCTTCAGCAGGGTCAGAGCGTGTGTCCGGGTCGGGACACGGTGGGCGGGCCTCCCCGTGGTTCCCCGTGGACACGAGGTGCCACCGAACCTCCGGCTAACGCTGGAAAACCGGTGACACGCCGTGACCAAACCGCCCACTCTGCGCATAAGCCCGCAGGCGCTGCTGGATTTTTCCTGGCGCGCTTCTCCTGGCACGGTTGCCGCTGGGTAGTGGATGGTAGTTTGTAGCGTGTGCCCGTATGGGCGAGGTCGCATAGGTACCGTCCCTTCGGGGGGCGGGCCTTTACATTAACTGTCCCTATCTACTCCTCTACTTGTCTGCACCTTGCCGTGGTGTAGAGGCTTAGTACCCGGTTGCACAAGGACAGAAGATAAAGCCGGGGAATAACTAACGCAGACTAGGTGTGGGGGGCTCAACTCCCCATACTGAATCAAGGAATGGGACCGGTCGACCCGGCGAGCTCTGCGAGCTTGTGTCAGTGTGTCGAGTACCGTTCCGGACCCAGACGAGGCCTGTCGACCCGGCGAGAAACGAGCTCGCGACAGAGAGTCGAAAAGGGCTTCGGACGGGACCGGTCGACCCGGCGAGCTCAACGTGCCCCCGACAGTGTGTCGAACCGGGTCCCAGACCTTAATTGTCGCATCTCCTGAGTGGCGAGGCGGTTTTGTGTGGCCCTCCTCCGGGGGGCCCCAGCTGCTCTGTCGAGGGCGAGTGGCAATGCGCCCTGCGGGTGTTCACTTTGGTGAACTGCCCGCGCCGAGCATTCCGCTCGGCTTCCTATCCCCTTCCCATCCTAAATACCTAATCCCCATTTCCTTCTCCTTCGAAATGAGGGTCAGAGCGAGAAGTCCAGGTCGGGACGAAGTGGACGGGCCGCCCCGAGGTTCCCCGTGGACACGCAGTGCCACCGAGCCTCCGGTTGACGCTGGAAAATTCGGTGACACGACGTGACTAAACCGTCCACCCCGCGCATCCGCCCGCGGGCGCTGCTGGATTTTTCCTGGGCCCGTTTCTTCTGACATGGCGTAGGTGGGTAGTGGTGGGCTGAGAATGATTTATGCGTATGTCTGTAAAGGCGAGGAAGCATAGGTACCGTCCCTTCGAAGGGCGGGCCTTTATATTGAATGTCCCTATCTACTCCCCAACGTGTCTGCATCCTTGTAGCGGTGTTGGGGCTTAAGTAACCGGGTTAAAAGGAAAGAAGAAAAAGAACCGGTGAAAACTAATTGCAGACGAGGTGTGCGAGAAAGGGTGTGTGTGGCCATCAGGCCCCCGCCGGGCACCTCACTAGGGATGGGCCCGTGGACCCTGTGCGAGCAACGGCCTCGCGCTGTGTGTCCTCAGGGCTCATACCTTCGAAATGATTAGGATGGGCCCGTGGACCCTGTGCGAGCAACGAGCTTGCGCTGTGTGTCCTCAGGGCTCATACCTTCGAAATGATTAGGATGGGCCCGTGGACCCTGTGCGAGCAACGAGCTTGCGCTGTGTGTCCTCAGGGCTCATACCTTCGAAATGATTAGGATGGGATGGAACGAGGACCCGGTGCGTACTGCGGTGCGTGCTAGAGCGTCCTTTGTGTCCAGACCGATATAGGGGTGCGCCCGTGGGCCCGGCGTGCAATGGTCACGTGTCTGAGTGTTCATAGGGCGCGCGCCGCGCTTGTCGTGCCTTCCGTGACTGGGGCGGTCTCGTGCGGTTTTAATAAGGAAGAAGGGAACCCCGGACCGCTGCGGGCTTGGGGGCAGCGGCAGGTTTCGAAATGCCCTCGTCGAGGTGACCCCTAAGGGGTTCGCCTCGACAACGCGTGCGCCCCAAAGTGTGGGCAACCACACATGTGCCGAGCCTACGGTTAGTCGTGGGGCCAAGAAAAGGCAGGCTTTCCCCTAAACCTTGGCTGGGAGTGGTCGGGTGACATTCACCGAGGCAAGGAAGGTCCGTCGACGGCTCGAGCGGGTGAAACCGCTGCGACAGTCAGCTCGACGTACTGGAGCTAAAGTGCTGCCACCCGGCCGCGTCAGACATCCTACTCCTATTTCCCAATCCCGGGGTCGGCCTATCTCCTTCCATCTTCTTCCCTGGCCGGTGGGCGGGGGCCGCCCCAACCACTAATTAATAACTTTCTTCTTTTCAGGTTTTAATTCTTTCTTTCTTTTCAGGTGGGCTTCCCGGGGCGTCGTGTTGGTGGCCTGCCACCATAGCGGCGGTACCGGGGGCCAAATTAACTAATACTTCTTTTCTTTACAGGTTCTAATCTTTCTTTTCTTTCAGGTGGGCCTCCCGGGGCGTCGCGTTGGTAGCCTGCCACCATAGCGGCGGTACCGGGGGCCTTTTTAATCTTATCTTTATTTTCAGCTAGCGTAGGGATCATTAGTATAGGTTTAGACGGGCAGGGCGACCCGAATCGCTGGTGTAGGTGCCGTGCCTAGGCGATGCATGGCTGCGGGGACGCGAAAAATAACGCAGTCGCGAACGGTCCGACCCGGGGGCACCTGCCGAACCCCCGGTGTATTTAGGCTTAGCGCCGTACGCGGCTCTGCGGTGCCGGACGGTTACTTCCGCATTACTCGTGGGACGCTCATGGATTTTATTAAAAACGTAGTGAGGAGGAGTTCCCGCCTTGCATCGCGCCTTCAGCAGGGTGGGACCGCTAGTGGGGAGGTCGGGGTGTGTCCCGTCGTCGGGTTGCGTGCTCGTAGGGTTACGCGCTCGGTGGCGGCCTCCGTCTCGTCGGTAGCGCCTCACCGTGCCGTGCCCGGCAGCACCCGCGGGGCACGGTCCCAAGAAAGCAACATCCGGGTTGCTCGCGTCGTTTTGTCCAGGATAGACGAAGTCCCGGGACCTCTAGGTACACGGGTAGGAGCCTCGGAGGCTATTGTTAGGCAAGTTAGCACCGCGACCGCGGAAATTAGTCCCGCGCGGATTCCCCAAACCCCATCGTCGCCGTCAGTTACCTCCGCGTCCGCGTCCGCGTCCGAAAAGGTGTCGGCCCTCGCACCCGCGTCGTCGTGCACGGTCGTTAGACAGAGGGCATCCGGAACCGCTACGGGTGTTAGGATACTGCAGCTGAACATGCGTCGTTCGACTGTGGTTACGGGAGAGGTGCGTGAGCTCGTAGCCAGCAAGCGACTGGATGTGCTGCTCCTTCAGGAGCCGTACGTTCGGAAGCGGGGCGCGAGCTACGCATTCCACGGATTAGGTATGGGTATGAGACTGGCCGCTGACTGCACGCAATCCCCGTGGGCAGTGGTGGCAGTTTGTAACCCTAGCTTCGGGATCGTTCTCGTCTCGCAGCTCAGCTCTCCGCACTGCGCGTGCGCGGAGATCCTGACCCCCGGCTTCTCATTCTACGTCGTCTCGTGCTATTTTCAGTACTCTGATGACATTGAGAAGCACCTCAGACACCTCGGGGTGGTGCTACATGCTCTGAGGGGGGAGAGACTCGTGATCGCGGTAGATGCTAATGCTAGGTCGTCACTCTGGGGTCCCCAGAGCACCGACGAAAGGGGGGAACAGTTCGAATCGCTTATCCGTTCGTTTGGGCTTCAGGTTGTGAACGTCGCGGGTCAGCCGCCCACCTTCATGGTGGCCGGGAAATCGTCATACATCGATGTGACCCTGGTTTCGCCCTCCATGAGCCAATTCGTTGGCGAATGGAAAGTGAGGGGGGGTGGACGACAAGCGACCACAACTCGGTTGACGTCAGGCTGGGGGTGCCAAAGGCTGCAGGCAGTGACGGGTCTGCAGGGAACAATAGGTTCGACGTTCGTCGGGCCGATTGGGACCTGTTTGCCCAGAGCCTGAAAGACCTCTCGGGGTCGAGGCTGGAGGTGCTACCGCTGGCGTCTCGCGATGACGTCGTTAGGGTGGCAGAGACGCTCGAGGTGATCCTTAGGGAAGCCTGCAAGGTGTCGATGCCTAGAAAACGCGCGTTTAGAAAGTCTAACCCGTGGTGGACTCGCGAACTCACTGTCCGAAAGAAGGCGGTGTATAGGGAGCGACGCGAATTTCAGAGGGAGCGTGACGAGGCCTCCCGCCTGACCAAAATGTCGGCTTACCGTAGACTGCTGCGGGAGTACGGCAGGGAGGTGAGGAGGGCGAAGCTCGCTAGCTGGAGGGAGTTCGCCACGTCGCACGGCAACGAGGAGCCCTGGAGCTTCGTTTATAAGCACCAGGCGGGCAAGCTCCGCGTTGAGAGGGTGATCAGCACTCTCAGGCGTGGCGACGGCTCCACGATCAGTATGGAGGATACCGCCAGCACCCTCCTGGAAGTTCACGTCCCTGATGACCGGGAGCAGGAGGACACGCCTGTACAGCGTGAGATTAGGGACCGGGCAAGGGAAATGCCCGAGACCGGTGATTCGTCTCCCTTTACCGTAAGGGAGGTCGCCGGTGCAGTTAGGACTTTCAAGGTTAGGACGGCACCTGGCCCCGATCGGATCGAGGTCAGCGTGCTAAAGGCCGCATTCAAGGCAATCCCCGGTCAGTTCGTGCGTTTGTACAATGGGTGCCTTCAGTGGGGCGTCTTTCCCTCTGCCTGGAAGGAGGGCTCCCTCAGAGTCCTCCTAAAGGGCGAGGACAAGGACGTGAAGGACCCAAAGTCATACCGTCCCATCTGTCTCCTCTCCGTACTAGGTAAGCTTCTCGAGAAGCTTCTTAAGCTTAGATTAGCGGACGTGTCGATGGCTCCGGGGAAGATCTCCGATCGGCAATATAGGTTCACGCCCGGAAGGTCGACGGAGGACGCTGTCGTGGAGCTGCGCCGTATGGTCTCCGTCTCCGAGGAGCGATACGTCGTTGCGTTGCTCTTCGACATCTCGGGCGCCTTCGACAACGTCTGGTGGCCACTCGTATTCGATAGCCTTAGGAAGCGCGATTGCCCGAAGAACGTCTTCAACGTTCTTCTTAGTTACTTTGAGGATAGGAGAATAAGCATTCGTAGCAATTCGGTCGAGGTCTCCAAGCGCGCCAGTAGGGGGTGTCCGCAAGGTTCTGTCCTTGGCCCGGCGTGCTGGAACCTCATGTTCGACGGCCTTCTCAGGCAACTAGAGGACTCTCCGTCGGTGGAGGGTAAATTCGTCGCGTATGCGGACGACCTTGTCGTCCTAGTATGCGGCGATTCTCGTAGGGAACTCGAGGCCAAAGGCCAGGCGATAGTTGACCTTATTCAAGGTTGGTGTAAGGTAGCCAAGTTAGAGGTCTCGAAGACCAAAACGGAGGCGATCGTGTTAAAAGAAGACTTTATAAAGCGGGCCCCCTTAGGAAGATGGGGAGGAGCGCGTCCGGATAGGAAACGAAAAGCAGTTAGGGCCTCTAAAGCGAAACTGAGTGATAGGCCGCCGACCATCCGTCTAGGGGAATCTAACATTAAATTTAAACGCACCGTGAAATATCTCGGCGTCCATTTTGACAGAGGAATGGGGGTAAGCTCCCATGTTAGGTATCTGAGCGACAAGGTCGGGTCGCTGTTTAGCAAACTCGGTAGACTGGCGCGAGCCCAGTGGGGCCTTCGTTTCGGGTCGCTCTCGGCGATATATCGGGGCGTGTTCGTTCCGACGGTCGCATACGCGGCCGCGGGATGAGCCGACCTTTGCTCGCAGGGCGACCTGAGGGTCTTGAGGTCGATGCAGCGCCGGGCGCTCATCTCGGTAACAGGCGCTTATCGCACGGCATCGGGGCCGTCCTTGTGCGTTGTCGCGGGCGTGCTTCCCGTCGACATTTTGCTTCGCGAATACCGCGCTAGGTATCAGATTAGAGTAGCGAAGGACGCCGAGATCGGGCAGGTAGTTGTTCTGGGCACGCAGAGCAAACGGGTCGCGTACGGAGAAATCAGGGAGGAGGCAGTGCGCTTATGGCAGTCCGACTGGGCGGCGTCGGACAAAGGTAGGGCCACATATGCCTTCTTCCCTGACGTGCAGGATAGGCTCGCGGCGGCGCGCTGGGTCCGGCCCAGCCACTACGTGACGCAGGTCCTGACGGGCCACGGTGATTTCCGGGAGCGCCTGGCGCGACTGGGACTTGCCGATGGCGGGGACTGTGTCTGTGGTGGAGGGTTGGACACGGCTGCGCATTTTATCTTAGGTTGCGCCGAATTCAGCCCACAGAGAGTAGCTCTGCGGGACGCGGTAGGAGACGTCGCGTGGGAATGGCCGGGGGTGGCGCGTAGTCTTGTGTCCACCCCCGAGCTGTTCAATCTGTTCGCGGATTGCTGTAGCGAGTGCCTTCCGATCAAGGCACTCCCCCCGGGTAGGTAGGCAATTCATATTGGCCGAGAGGATTATTCCCCGTGCCGTCTGCAAGTTCGTCAGCGTCGCGCCGGTGTTAGCTTCCGGGACTGCCCACCCGGGGTCAGTCGGAGGCCTCGGGAATGGGGGCGTGGACCCGCAACCTTCGCGGGCCATCCGCGCAACCGGGCGGTTTAGGGGTTTCATTTCGGTCATCGTAACACCGGGTAGGTCGGGTCCGCAAGACAGAGTCGTACCGGCTGTCGAGCGGGCCCGAATTCATCTATCATTCACCGCCATATCATCTCATGATCACCCATTCATTTATTTCACCCCCATACTCTTTTACCCCTCTACCACCACATCCCATTCCTTCCACCCTTCAACAGGGTCAGAGCGTGTGTCCGGGTTGGGACACGGTGGGCGGGCCTCCCCGTGGTTCCCCGTGGACACGAGGTGCCACCGAACCTCCGGCTAACGCTGGAAAACCGGTGACACGCCGTGACCAAACCGCCCACTCTGCGCATAAGCCCGCAGGCGCTGCTGGATTTTTCCTGGCGCGCTTCTCCTGGCACGGTTGCATCTGGGTAGTGGATGGTAGTTTGTAGCGTGTGCCCGTATGGGCGAGGTCGCATAGGTACCGTCCCTTCGGGAGGCGGGCCTTTACATTAACTGTCCCTATCTACTTCCCGCAGGGACACCTTGGCCTGTACCGTTTGGAAGGGTCAGGGTGACGGGTGTGACGACCCCGCGGATCCCAGTTACCCCAGGTCAAGCTCGACCTACGTGGTGAGGACCTTGTGGCAGGAGGGGTATACTTTCTGTCAGGCGTTGAGTGTGGTTGGCGACCTGCTCTCTGCAATTAATTGCCCGGGCATTGTATGGCGGCTCTGCGATGCTGTGTGGATTCTCGTTCCGACCTATCTCGTGGGACTCAAATGGAAAATCAATCAAAAATAAAAACAAAAACAGTTAAAACAGAAAACAGAGAAAAAGAAGAAAAAGAAAAAACAAATGAAACAGATATGGAGGTGGGAGAAATGGAAGTTGGGCTGATTAGGTCTAGGAGAGGCAGTGTTTCGAGTATGCAGAGTGTGGACTTTGAATATCCTGTGGTTGGAAGAAAGAGACGTTATAAAAGGAAAGCTGCAGATTTGGAGCAAGAAGAAGGAAATGTTGATCTAGTTTTTCGGGCAAATGAAATAAAAAATGATATTACGGAGACTTGTCTGGACTCGGCAAAGAAGGTTTCGAAAGAAGTTGCCGGAAATCTGCTTGCGAATGTTGGAAAATTAATGGATATAATAAATGAGTTGTCTAAAGAAAATGCAAGACTGGAAGGTAAAGCTGAAGAGAGAGCTGAAATTGTTAAAATTATTCCTGGTACAGCTTACTCGGAAAAGGTGAAGGTGCATGCAGCTGCGAAGGTTCCTGTGTTGAGTAAAAGCAAAAAGCCGATTAAAGGTATGCAGCAAGTTGTCATTGTGCAGCCGGACACCAATTCGAATATTAAAAGTAGTGACGAGACAAAGAAACGCCTAATGGATATTTTTGATCCAAGGATAGCTAAAGTTAAGATAAAACATGTTCGTAAAATAAGGGAAAACTGTGTACTAGTTGAAACAAGTACTAAGGAAGATTTAGAAAAAATTATTTCATGCAGTAAATTAAAAGAACAGGGACTAAGCTTGCAAAAACCTGGTAGGAAAGGTCCGCGTTTATTAGTATATGATCTCCAGAAAGATATGATGGAATCTGATATAGCAGATGCGGTATATGATCAAAATGAGTGCTGTCAAGAAGGATTTAGCCGAGATGAATTCAAAAGAAATTTTATACCTAAGTTCAAAGTTGGAAAGAAAAGAGAAGATCTAACGAATTGGGTGATAGAAGTTTCGCCGCAAGTTCGGAATTGTATGAGGAATGCTGGTAGGATATATGTTGGATGGCAATCTTGTCGGGTACAGGATTTCATTGGTATTAGTAGATGTTATAAATGCCAAGGTCTTAATCACATAGCAAAATTCTGTAAACAAGAAAATATTACATGTGCCCACTGTGGTATTGATGGACATCGGGCTGTTGACTGTAATGTGAAAAATGAAAGTGCGAAGTGTGCTCTTTGTAGGCGTATGAAGAAGCCTTTTGATCATAGGATTTCTGATAAAAACTGTCCGGGTTATAGGCTTGCGATAGAACGAGTAACTAATAGAACTGACTATGGCATCTGATCGGACTAAGCAGTCATTGAGTATTTTACAATTGAATTCGAGGAGATCAAGGGTGGTTACGGATGAGTTGAGGCAAGTGGTCTGTGACTCAGGAATTGATTTGATTCTGTTGCAGGAACCGTATAGTGCTAAAGGTAAAATTCCCGGATTTGGACTGCGAACACGTGTTTTGATAGGTAGTTTGGTGATTGGGCAACCATGGGCTGCTATTGTGGTTATAAATAATGACCTGACTGTTCTGAGACTGACACATCTTTGTACTTCTCATTGTGTTTGTGCTGAGATAACTTCGCGACATGGTAGTTTATATGTAGTAAGTGCATATTTTCAGTATGCTGATGCTATTGAGGTACATTTGGAACATCTGCAACGAGTGCTCAATGAATTGAGGGGTAGAAAGATACTTATATGTGTGGATGCGAATGCGAAATCTGAATTATGGCATAGTTCTATGTGTGATGCTCGGGGGGAGTTGTTTGAAGATTTTATTGCTCAGAACAACCTATACGTAATGAATGAAGTGGATCAGCCAAGTACGTTTTTCTCATCTCAGGGTGAGTCAAATATTGATGTTACTCTGGCAACGGGTTCGTTGGTAGGATTGATAAAATCATGGAATGTACTGTAACGTGGCGTCAGGACGACACATTACAAGAGCCCCGCACCTCCGCGCGCTGCCGACAGCACGGCAGTGCCTCCGGCCTCCATCTCCAAGGAGTTCGTAGGTCCGTGGTTCGGGAGGAGGGAACGGGGGAAAGTAGTGGACTGGCGGCGGAGGCACAGGGCCCTTTTGGGTTGAGAGCCCGCAAGCAAGGGGTGCCCAACCGCCAGGACGCACTGCCGGTACCTCGGGAACTTTGATCGGCTACGGTTTGCAGGTCTGCGGGGAGGGCGCCGGAGAGGAGTTTGTTTTGATTTTTGACCTACCGCGAAGAGCGGTAGGTAGGACAGAGAGTGTGTCGCGGGGAGTCCGTGCGTAAGGACACGCGTGTCCGGCGGACCGCGAGAAATGAGTCCTTCTTCCGTGCTCGGGCGATAGCGGAGCTATCGGATAATCGCGGATTGCGATTATCGGGGTCTCTCGCAGAGAGCCATGGCTCCCGGGTGTTTTGTGTGGTCTAGTGCCAGTGCGTGGCCGAGTGGGTGAAATTCCGCATGCTTGATAGACACCTTCGTGGAGCCGGGAGGCGGCACCACGGGGATAGGCGGAAGGGACACGGCCACCATGATTTGGATTTGGTACGGGACTAATGGGACAGCCAGTTCTCGGTAAGTACCGCGAGAGCGGTCTTATTTAGAGAATAGCTTGCGCGAGAAGATAGCCGAGCGGGAGTCGTGCGGACACACGGAGGCCTCAGGTGGCTACCGACGTCGGAGGGCACACTCCCGAGGAAGGGAAGGCTCGTCTCCAACGAGACCTGTTAGGATCGCGAGGGGATTCGCGAATTCGGTAGGCACACCGAGGTAGGGACAGGTCTTGGGCAGGCTAGAAGTCACGACTCGGAACAGTCGTGAGCCGCCGTTGGAGGACACACTGTACGCGACGGGATTTGTATTGTACAATCCGCCGTTTATTTAATGGTAATAAACGGAACGGTATTCTACTCGCTGTTTTATTATTTTGCGCGCCTATCCGTTGACTCCAAAATTCTCTCTCGTCGCCCCCATGTTCCCCTCTACCATTTTCAGTACGCTGAGGCTGGGCCGCCGGGAGACCTGAAAACGGCCGTGGTAAGGGATGGTGGTGCGGGAAAGCCGCACCTGGCGCCCAACAACTAGATCTTCGGATCTTTTCTTTGATTACAGCACGTTGGGAGCAGCCACGGATTATTTGTAGGCGACGCCGATGAACGGTATACGTCACAGTACATAGTGGATGGACGTCTAGTGATCATAGATCGATACGGGTAGAAATAGGATCTATTTATGAATATGCTGCAAGGCTTTATTGTGATGAGCGATATGTATTTCGACGGGCCAATTGGGAGGTGTTTTGGAAAGTACTTGACAGAAATCTTATAGGTCTTCGGGAATTTGTATGTTGTAGTGCAGTGGATGCTATTGCCCTTACGCATAAATTTGAGAGAGCACTTAAGGTCTCTTGTAATAGGTCTGTACCCCGCAGTAGAGCGAGGCATCCTGTTTGTCCATGGTGGAATAGGGATCTTAATGAGATGAAGAAGAAAGTTTACAATAGTCGAAGGATATTTCAGAGACAACAGGACCCAATAGAGAGGGTGCGCTGTAGGCAAGCATATCATAAATATCGGAATGAATATCATGCGGCAATAAAAATCACGAAAGAGAATAGTTGGAGAAATTTTGTAAGTAAAGATACTGGATGCAACCCATGGGGACTAGTGTATAAATTGTCATGTGATCGTGTTAAGTCTCCGGAGTCAATGTCTACGTTAAAGTTAAATGGTGAATATTCGGTAGACTGGAGTGGAACTGCCGAAACTCTTCTAAATGCATTAATTGTTGATGACAATACTGAATTAGAAACTAGGGAACAGGAATTGATAAAAGAGGATATTGAGGTGTCACCAGGAACGATGGAGTGTGAAGATTTTACGGAAAAGGAAGTATTTGATGTAGTTAGTTCTCTAAAAGATAACAAAGCTCCTGGGTTGGACAATATTTCAGCAATAGTAATTAAAAAAGCATTGCCGATTGCTTGTAGGGTTATGACAATGATGTATAATGCGTGTTTAAAATTTAGAGTATATCCATTGGAAAAAAGGCAGGATTGTACCTATATTGAAGGGACCGGACAAGGACCATACTGATTCAAGGTCGTATAGACCAATTTGCTTGCTCCCAGTATTAAGTAAAATTCTGGAAAAACTAATTAAAAATAAAATGCAACCTGTTATTGAGAAATTCGCGTCCAGTCAGCAATATGGCTTTAAAAATAAAAAATCAACGGAAGATGCTATAATGCGGCTCAGAGAGTTGGTTAGTGAATCTCGGGATAAGTATCAAATTGCAATTTTTCTGGATATTTCTGGCGCTTTTGATAATGTATGGTGGCCCAGCATTATGGTTGAGTTGAAAAA